>JAKOOJ010000018.1:12658021-13258021 GCA_022577455.1 Arizona elegans
AAGCGGGGACTAGAACTCACCGTCTCCTGGTGATTGGCCCAAAGTCACCCAGCCATTTTTCATGCCTATGGCAGGACTAGAACTCACCGTCTCCTGGTGATTGGCCCAAAGTCACCCACCGGATTTCATGCCTAAGGGGGGACTAGAACTCACTGTCTCCTGGTGATTGGCCCAAAGTCACCCAGCTGGATTTCATGCCTAAGAGGGGACTAGAACTCACCGTCTCCTGGTGATTGGCCCAAAGTCACCCACCGGATTTCATGCCTAAGGGGGGACTAGAACTCACTGTCTCCTGGTGATTGGCCCAAAGTCACCCAGCTGGATTTCATGCCTAAGGCGGGGACTAGAACTCACTGTCTCCTGGTGATTGGCCCCAAAGTCACCCAGCTGGATTTCATGCCTAAGGGGGGACTAGAACTCACCGTCTCCTGGTGATTGGCCCAAAGTCACCCACCGGATTTCATGCCTAAGGCGGGACTAGAACTCACCGTCTCCTGGTGATTGGCCCAAAGTCACCCAGCTGGATTTCATGCCTAAGGCAGGACTAGAACGCACCGTCTCCTAGTGATGAAAGCTGACTGGGTGACTTTAAGCCAATCACCAGGAGACTGTGAGTTCTAGTCCCACTTTCAGCATGAAAGCCGGGCTGGGTGACTTTGGGCCAGTCCCTCTCTCTCAGCCCAACAAACCTCACAGGGTTGTTATGATGGGGAAAATAGGAGAAGAAATATGCATGTGGAAATAGGAGTGAACATATGGGTATGATCACTGCCTCGAGTTATTTGAAGAAATAATAAAGGCTGGATAGAAATCAATTCATTTAATGAAAGCAGGATTCACACAGCCCCATTAACCTGGGTCAAATACAGCAAGAACAGATGCATTTATACAAGCTTAGTTAATGGGAACTCAGGACGGGGGTTAATCTATTGTGTGAATGCTTTTTGGTTTAGCTTATCTATGTTCTCTGCAAATGCAATGCAGATAGTCCTTGACTTATGACCGTTCATTTCACGTGGCGAGTTGGAAGTAACAAACAGCACTGAAAAAAGTGACTTATCCCTGGTCCTCGCAGTTACGACCATTAAGGTTCACTTAATGACCAATTTGCTTAACAACCGCAACCATTCACTTAATAACCACGACCCAAAAAACAAAAAGTTCGTAATATCAGGCGCAACTCGCTGAACAACTGCCTTGGTTACCAACGGGAATTCTGCTCCCCGTTTTGGTCATAAACCAAGGACTAACACAATCTTGGCGAGAACCGGCTAAGGTGAACCCTTGATTGGCTATGACATCCGGATTTGTTTCACTTTAGGACATTCCTGTCGAGCACATAAATATCCCAAATTGTCCCTTGCTACCAATACAGGTAGTCCTCCACTTACAACAGTTCATTTAGTGACCATCCAAAGTTACGTCGCTGAAAAAAGGGACTGATGACCGTATTTCACTTTTATGACCCTTGCAGCATCCCCATGGCTACGTGTTCGAAATTCGGACACTTGGCTACTGACTGATATTTACGACGGTCGCAGTGTCTTAGGATCATGTGATCAAGTTTCGGCCACCTTCTGACGAACACAGTCGATGGGGAATCCGGATTCACTTAACCGCCGTGGTAAGGAAAGGGGGGCAAAGCTCACACAGCAACTAAAAAGTTTGGGTTCAGTTACTGCCATAAGTCGAAGACAACAAGTAAACCAGACCCGGTGGCCTAAGAGATGGAGCTCTTGCCTCACAATCAGGAGGTTGTGAGTTTGATCCTAGGTAGAGGCAGATGTAGGGTCTCCTGCTTGGGCAGGGGGTTGGACTAGATGACCTGCAAGGTCCCTTCCAACTCTGTTGGAAGTTTTTTGACAAATTCTTTGTGTGTCCAATCACACTTGACCAATAAAAAATTCTATTCTATTCTACTCTACTCTACTCCACTCCACTCCACTCCACTCCACTCCACTCTCCACTCCATTCCATTCCATATTTTCTATTCTATTCTGTTCCGTTCCGTTCCATTCCATATTTTCTTTTCTATTCTATCCTATCCTATTCTATTCTAATTATTCCATTTCGTTCCATTCCATTCTATTCAATATTTTCTATTCTATTCTATTCTATTCTATTCTATTCTATTCTATTCTATTCTATTCTATTCTATTCTATTCTATTCTATTCCATTCCATTCCATTCCATATTTTCTATTCTATTCTATTCTATTCTATTCTATTCTATTCTATTCTATTCTATTCTATTCCATTCCATTCCATTCCATTCCATTCCATATTTTCTATTCTATTCTATTCTATTCTATTCTATTCTATTCTATTTTATTCTATTCCATTCCATGTTTTCTATTCTATTCTATTCTATTCTATTCTATTCTATTCTATTCTACTCTACTCTATTCCATTCCATTCCATGTTTTCTATTCTATTCTATTCTATTCTATTCTATTCTATTCTATTCTATTCTATTCTATTCTATTCTATTCCATTCCATTCCATTCCATTCCATTCCATTCCATTCATCTGTTAAACTTCTGTTAAACTACTTGCACTGTAACCACACTTGGGGAATTATGCAATTCTCACTGCATCCACAGGGGGCCGCCAAAATAAGTCACCTTGGCAATTGTGATTGCGCAATCAAGGCTGCACCTCTTTTGATGTGCAGTTGTAGATGCTATTGTGGCCTTTTCACCCCCCCCCCCCCGCCTCCACTCCAGTTCTCCAGCAATGACACAATTGACAATCTTCCATCCATTACCTGGCTTGTGTTAAATGAGGCAACCAATATGCAACCAATATGATTTAATGCCTGTTTTTGTGCCTTTCCAATGGTGCCATTGACGTCACTCCTATCAAGTCAATGACGGCAACTGACTCAACTCGATAACAGCTGACTCGTCCCTGGCAACCCAGATGGGACTGGTCTGAGTCCGACCCACTTCTGCTCCTTTGAAGTCCGCTGACAAGAAAAAGCTGGATTTCCTTGCAGGGTGCCAGGCTCCCTTAGCAAGAAATTATCAGTTATGTATTTATTCCACCTTTTATCGTTTATCGGTGCCATTTTTCTGGCACCATCCAGGTTACGGTGGTCCCAAAGGTGCTTTTTTTCAGGACTTTCTGGTTTTTACAGAATAACAGAGTGGGGAGGGACCTTGTAGGTCATCTAGTCCAACCCTCCACCCAAGCAGGAGACCCTACACCATTTCTGACCGATGGCAGCCCAGTCTCTTCTTGAAAGCTTCCAGTGATGAAGCTCCCACAACTTCCGAAGGCAACTTCTGCTCCATTGGTTGATTGATCTCACTGTCAGAAAATTCCTCCTTATTTCCAGGTTGAATCTCTCCTTGGTCAGTTTCCATCCATTATTCCTTGCCTGGCCTTGGAAAACAGTTTGACCCCCTCCTGTCTGTGGCAGCCCCTCAAATATTGGGAGGCTGCTATCCTGTCTCCCCTGGTCCTTCTCTTCCCTAGACTAGCCATGCCCAGTTCCTGCAACCGTTCATCGTATGTTTTAGCCTCCAGTCCCCTCATCGTCTTCATTGCTCTTCTCTGCACTCTTCCTAGAGTCTCAACATCTTTTTTATAATGCGGTGACGAAAACTGGATGCAGTACTCTAGGTGTGGGCTTACTAAGGCTTTCTAGAGTGGTATTAGTTGAATTGGAGCCTTAGTTTGTTATTGTGGGGAGAGTCCTAAAGGAAGGCACCAGGTTCACTTCCCAGGAAAAGGAATCTCACCTGCCATGAGTAAATGTTGGATGAACAGGCCACCTTCTTACAAACGTACATCTCACCTGTGGCTGAGAGGCCTGCCAATCAAAGCTCTGGAGGAGAGGAAATTGCCTTCCATGTCAGTCAAACAGCCCGGCAGAGGTTAGGGAGCAGGGATACACCTCACGCAAACTGGGCCTGCCAAGAGCCTCAGATTGCAACCTCCATGCTCCCCAGCACTGACCAGCTGCAGCCCTACAGCCAGGGTCTGGCTAGGGAAACCATCCTGCTCATTGCTACAAGGAAGGGAAGGGAAGAAGGAAGGGAGAAATGGATGAAGGAGAGGGGAGGGGAGGGAGGAGGGGAGAAGGAAGGAAGGAAGGAAGGAAGGGATGAAGAAGAGGAAGAGGAGGAGAGGGAAGGGAGAGAGGGAAGAAAGAAGGAAAGAAAGGAAGAAGGAAAGGAAGGAAGGAAGGAAAATGGATGAAGGAGAGGAAGAGGGGAGAGAGGGAAGAAAGAAAGAAAGAAGGAAAGAAAGAAAGAAAGAGAAAGAAAGAAAGAAAGAAAAGGATGAGGAGAGGAAGAGGAGGAGAGGGAGGGGAGAGAGGAAAGAAAGAAGGGAAATAAGAAGGAAGGAAGGTAAATGGATGAAGGAGAAGAGCAGGAAAAGGAGGAAGAGGGGGAGGGGACAGGAGAGAGGGAAGAGGGAAGGAAGAAGGAAGGAAGAAGGAGGAAGAAGGAGGAAGAGGAGGAGAGGGAGGGGAGAGAGGGAAGAAAGAAGGAAAGAAAGAAAGGGAAAAGGATGAAGGAGAGGAAAAGGAGGAGAGGGAGGGGAGAGAGGGAAAAAAGAAAGAAAGAAAGAAAGAAAGAAAAGGATGAAGAAGGAGAGGAAGAGGAGGAGAGGGAGGGGAGAGAGGGAAGAAAGAAGGAAATAAGAAGGAAGGAAGGTAAATGGACGAAGGAAAAGGAGGAAGAGGGGGAGGGGGACAGAGAGGAGAGAGAATAATAAATGAAGGAAAGGAAAGGAAAGGAAGTCAATGGATGAAGAAGGGAAGGGGGAAAAGTAAATAAAGGAGAGGGGAGGAAGGGAAGAGGCACTCTGCTGATGCTCAGAGGCCCTGGTTGCTTTCCTAGGGGCCAAAAGAGCCCCGGCTCCTGCCAAAGGGGAGGGAAGGGGAGGGGGAGGGGAGGGGAGGGGAGGCGGAGGCCGGGGCGGAAGCGGCGGAAGCGGCCGCCGGAGAAGACAAAAAGGGTCAGGCGGCCTCGAAGCGGCGCTCGGCCGGCTCGGTTGCTGCGGCGGCCGCTGCTAAGAAACCCCGAGGGGGAAAAGTGGAGCAGAGGGCGGGGGAGGGGCTCCGGACTTTTTCTTTTTCTTTCTTTTCTTTTTCTTTCTTTCTTTCTTTCTTTCTCTTTCTTTTCTTTCTCTTTTTTCTTTCTCTTCCTTTTTTCTTTTTCTTTCTTTGTCTTTCTGTCTGCCTTTTTTTTCTTTCTGTCTTTTTCTTTCTCTCATTCTTTTTCTGTCTGTCTCTTTCTTTCTTTCATTCTTTTTCTTTTTCTTTCTGTCTGTCTTTTTCTTTCTTTCATTCTTTCTCTTTCTCTTTTTCTTTCTGTCTTTCTGTCTGTCTGTCTTTTTCTTTTTCTTTCTTTTCTTTCTCTTTTTTCTTTCTCTTCCTTTTTTCTTTTTCTTTCTTTGTCTTTCTGTCTGCCTTTTTTTTCTTTCTGTCTTTTTCTTTCTCTCATTCTTTTTCTGTCTGTCTCTTTCTTTCTTTCATTCTTTTTCTTTTTCTTTCTGTCTGTCTTTTTCTTTCTTTCATTCTTTCTCTTTCTCTTTTTCTTTCTGTCTTTCTGTCTGTCTGTCTTTTTATTTTTCTTTCTTTTCTTTCTCTTTTTTCTTTCTCTTCCTTTTTCTTTTTCTTTCTTTGTCTTTCTGTCTGTCTTTTTTTCTTTCTGTCTTTTTCTTTCTTTCATTCTTTTTCTTTTTCTTTCTGTCTCTTTCTTTCTTTCTTTCTTTTTCTTTTTCTTTCTGTCTGTCTTTTTCTTTCTTTCATTCTTTCTCTTTCTCTTTTTCTTTCTTTCTGTCTGTCTGTCTTTTTCTTTCTTTCATTCTTTTTCTTTCTCCTTTTCTTTCTGTCTTTCTGTCTGTCTGTCTTTTTCTTTTTCTTTCTTTTCTTTCTCTTTTTTCTTTCTCTTCCTTTTTCTTTTTCTTTCTTTGTCTTTCTGTCTGTCTTTTTTTCTTTCTGTCTTTCTTTCTTTCATTCTTTTTCTGTCTATCTTTTTCTTTCTTTCATTCTTTTTCTTTTTCTTTCTGTCTCTTTCTTTCTTTCTTTCTTTTCCTTTTTCTTTCTGTCTGTCTTTTTCTTTCTTTCATTCTTTCTCTTTCTCTTTTTCTTTCTTTCTATCTGTCTGTCTTTTTCTTTCTTTCATTCTTTTTCTTTCTCCTTTTCTTTCTGTCTTTCTGTCTGTCTGTCTTTTTCTTTTTCTTTCTGTCTCTCTTTTTCTTTCTTTTTTTCTTTCTTTCTGTGTCTTTTTCTTTCTTTCTGTGTCTTTTTCTTTCTTTCCTTCCTTCTTTTTCTTTCTGTCTGTCTTTTTCTTTCTTTTTCTCTTTCTTTCATTCTTTCTCTTTCTTTCTTTCCTCTCCCTCCCTCCCTTTTTTCTTTCCCCTTTTTCCTTCCTTCCTTCTCCTTTCCTTCCTTTCCCTTTCCTTCTTTCCTTCCTTTCTTTTTCCTTTCTTCCTTCCTTCCCCTATTTATCCTTCCTTCCTTTCTCTTTTTCCTTCCTTTCTCTTCCTTTCTCTCTTCTTCCCCTTCCTTTTTTCTCCCTTCCCTTCCCTCCCTTCTCTCTCTCCCTTCCTTCCCTTTAGTTCTTCTCTCCATTTCTTAGCCCATCCTCTCCCTTCTCCCCTTCCTTTTTCCTTTGTCTTTCCCATTCCCTTTCCCTTTGCCTCCTTTTCCCTTTCCCCTTTCCTTTCCTTTCCTTTCCTTCTCCCTTTCTCCGAAATTCCTCCGCTTCCTCCCTTAGGAAACCAGAAACGGCTTCAATTATCACCATTACGATTTCTTTTCTTTTTTTCTTTTCTTTTTTCTCTTTTCTTTTCTTTTCTTTTCTTTTCTTTTCTTTTCTTTTCTTTTCTTTTCTCCTTTCCTTTCCTTTCCTTTCCTTTCCTTTCCTTTCCTTTCCTTTCCTTTCCTTTCCTTCCCTTCCCTTCCCTTCCCTTCCCTTCCCTTCCCTTCCCTTCCCTTCCCCCTTTCTCCGAAATTCCTCCGCTTCCTCCCTTAGGAAACCAGAAACGGCTTCAATTATCACCATTACGATTTCTTTTCTTTTCTTTTCTTTTCTTTTCTTTTCTTTTCTTTTCTTTTCTTTTCTTTTCTTTTCTTTTCTTTTCTTTTCTTTTCTTTTCTTTTCTTCCTTTCCTTTCCTTTCCTTTCCTTTCCTTTCCTTCTTTCCTTTCCTTTCCTTTCCTTTCCTTTCCTTTCCTTTCCTTTCCTTTCCTTTCCTTTCCTTTCTTTTTAAAAAGCCGAAAAACGGGGCGAAAGCAACCGGTCCTTCCCTCCCTCAGCCATCCCCGCTGGATGGGAACCATGGGACCTGGTCCTCCGCTTCCCAAACAGCTTACGCGACCCCCTTTCCCTAACACCAGCCCGGCAGCTGTCTGGTGGGTGGGAGACGCGTGGGGGAGGCATCTTCGTGTACTGGATTGTGGGGGGGGGGGCGTTCCTGGGGGCGACTTTCCCTTCTTCTCCCCCCCCCCACACTCCCCCTTAAATCCCTCCCACTTCGGCAGCTCCCCATTGGTTGGTTCATAGGCAGCCTTCCCCAGAGGTTGGCCACCTCTGCCTGCCACTCACGTCTCCTTCCCTCTGCCCCCCCCCCACCCCCAGCTGAACTTCGCCTTGAGTTTGAATCGGGCTGTTGCGGGTGTCTCGTTCCGTAGGCGCGCGTGTGTTTTTGTGTGTACGGGCACACACACACCCACACACACACACACACACACAGGAGCGTTGCGAGAGCATCAGATTTCAACTTTGGACCGAAGCGACGGTGTGTGGCTTTCCGTCCGAGAAGCGGCCAGCCGCGGGAACCACGGAAAGAAAAGAAAGGAAGAAAGGAAGAGAAGAGAAAGGAGGAAAAGAAGAGAAGGGAAGGGAAGAAAGAAAGGGGTAGGAAAGAAAGTAGAAAAGGGAAGAAAAGGGAAGGGAAGGGAAGAAAAGAAGGAAAGAAAAGAAGGAAGAAGGAAAAGAAGGGAAGAGTAGGAAAGAAAGGAAAGAAAGTAGAAAAGGGAAGAAAAGGGAAGGGAAGAAAAGAACGAAAGAAAAGAAGGGAAGAAGGAAAACTAGGGAAGAAGGAAAGAGTAGGAAAGAAAGTAGGACAGAAAGTAGAAAAGGGAAGGGAAGAAAAGAAAAGAACGAAAGAAAAGAAGGGAAGAAGGAAAGAGTAGGAAAGGAGAAGAAGGAGAAACTCAAAGGATCCCTTGTTCCACTCCAGCCACTGGGGCAAAATCAAGCAAGGCTTCCGAAAGATCCTAGATCCTTTGCACGGATTTAGCGAAGGGTTCCGCCAGATCCAGGCCGTCTCTAGAGGAAAGAGGCCCGCGAGATCGGCTCGTCTGAATGCAGAAAAGCAGGTAAGGAAAGGGTGGAAGGGAAGGAGAGCGGGCTGGGTGGCTCTTGGGGGTGAACCCAAGCCGAACCCCATTTTTAACGGGGTGCTGATGACCCCTCCCCCCTTTCCTGGCTTCTGCATGCTGGGTTGATCCAAGGAGAGATTTCCAGCAAACAAGACTGTTTAACTTTCCCATCTTAGCCAAACCAGGATAGTCTTGGACTTATGACCACTAATTTCTGTCCTTAAGCAAGACAGCTGTTTGGTGAGTTTTGCCCGTGGGAATGATGTCGGTGTGTCTTTTCCTTCTAGCTTACTGGTCTTTAATAGTCCTCGATTTATGACCCCCCAAAAAATAGGTCACTAAGGGAAACCGTTGTTAAGTGAGATTTGAACCACGTTAGGACTTTGCTTGCCGCATTTGTTAAGTGAATCCCTGTCGTCATTAAGTTAGGGACACGGTTGTTAAGTGAATCTGCCTTTCCCCCATTGGCTTGGCTCGTCAGAAGGTCGCAAAAAGGGGTTTGCGTGACTCCGGGACTCTACGACCGTCATAAATGTGAGTCGGTGGCCAAGTGTCTGAATTTTGATCACGTGACCCTGGGGAGGCTGCAAAAGTCGTAAGTGTGAAAAATGGTCCTAAGTCACTTTTTTCAGTGCCGTTTCGAACGGTCACTAAACGAAATGTTGTAAGTCGAGGACTGCCTGTAGTTACGATGGCTAGAGCGTCCCCGAGGGACAGGATTGTCATCTGCAATCTTCCCAGCTGACTTCCAATAATGTTGGAAGCCAAATTCGCTTAACGACCACCTGATTCGCTTAACAACTCCAGCAATTCACTTAACAACCATGGCAAAAAGCTGGCCAAAATGGGTGAAAACTGCTTGCTTAGCAACAGAAATTCAGGTTCCCGGCATGGTCATAAATCAAAGACTACCTCAACTGCATTTGGCTTCAGTTGTTCAGGAAGGGGGAGAAAAATCTTGGAACAAAATTAAGGACTTGTGAATACAGCTAGTCCTCGCTTTACGACCACCATGGACCGCCCTGAGTCTTCGGAGAGGGGCAGCATATAAATTGAATTAATTAATTAAATTAAATTAAATGGAGCCCAATGTTTCTGTTGTTAAGTGAGACCTTGGTTAAGTGAATTTTCCCCCGCTTTACGACCTACCTTGCCACCGTTGTTAAGCGAATCACTGCTGTTGATAAGTTAGTCACATGGTTGTTAAGTGAATCCGGCTTCCCCGTGGACTTGGCTCGTTGGAAGGTCGCAAAAGGGGATCGTGTGACCCCCGCCAGGACGCTGCAACCGTCATAAATATGAGTCGGTGGCCAAGCGTCCGAATTTTGATCATGTGACTGCAATGGTCGTAAGTGTGAAAAACAGTCATAAGTCACTTTTTTGAGTGATGTTGTGACTTGTATAATAATAACAGTAACAGAGTTGGAAGGGACCTTGGAGGTCATCCAGTCCAACCCCCTAATCATGCAGGAGAGCTGTACTAGGGATTCAAACTGCCGAACTGCCGACCTCTCTGATCAACAAGCTCAGCGTCTTAGCCACTGAGCCACCTCAAACAGTGCCTAAACGAACTGTCGTAAGTATGCATCGTTTGTGAGTCTTGATTAATGGTCCTTTCGCCAGCCTCACTCCCCCCCCCCTCCCAAAGGCATGGATCTCCAGACCCCTCATCCCCAGCAAGAAATGGGAACCGTAGTTTAAATTTTTCCGATGGGAACCAGCTCGGTCAAAATCTTCTTTGCAATGAATGTGTAAGGAAAAACCGCTGAGTTTCTCCAACTGGGAAACGGGAGAGAAGGAAAATCAGCAAAACAATAAAACCGCAGCAGGATTCAAAACTTGTTAAAACACGCATGAAATTCTTGGAACGGAGGGGTCACGGATCAAAAGTAGACGCCCTTTGGATATGAATTCTCTCGCAGCCTGGAAAGACGACGGGCTGTTCCAATGAACCACAATCAGTTAGAACAGAGCTGGGAAGGCACCTTGGAGGTCTTCTAGTCTAGCCCCCTTCTCAAGCAGGAGACCCTATACAATTTGAGACAAGTGGCTTTTCAGTCTCTTCTTAAAAGACCTCCAGTGATGGAGCAGCCACAACTCCTGGTGGCAAGCTGTTCCACTGGTTAATTGTCCTCACTGTTAGGAAATTTCTCCTTGATTCCAGATTGCTTCTCTCCTTGGCTAATTTCCATCCCTTGTTTCTTGTCCTGCCTTCTGATGCTTTGGAAAATAGGTGGACCCCCTCTTCTTTGGGGCAACCCCTCGAATACTGGAATCCTGCTATCCTGTCAATCAATCAATCAATTCAATCAGAATAGAGTTGGAAGGGACCTTAGAGCTCTTCTAGTCCAACCCCCTGCTCAAACAGGAGACCCTATACAATTTGAGACAAGTAGCTGTCCAGTCTCTTCTTAAAGACCTCCAGTGATGGAGCACCCACAGCTTCTGGTGGCAAGCTGTGTTAATTGTCCTCACTGTTAGGAAGTTTCTCCTTGATTCCAGGTTGCTTCTCTCTCCTTGATGAGTTTCCATCTGTTGTTTCTTGTCTTCCCCTCTGGTGCTTTGGGAAAATAATATGACCCCCCCCCTTTCTTCTTTGGGGGAGCCCCTCATATACTGGAATACTGCTATCATGTCAATCAATCAATCAATGAATTAGAATAGAGCCAGAAGGGACCTTTGAGGTCTTCTAGTCCAACCCCCTGCTCAAAGAGGAGACCCTATACCCAGTGGTGGGATTCAAATAATTTAACAACTGGTTCTCTGCCCTAATGATTTCTTCCAATAACCAGTTCACCAAACTGCTCAGAAAGTTAACAACCGGTTCTCCCGAACTGGTGCGAACCGGCTGAATCCCACCACTGCCTATACCCATGATGGCGAACCTATGGCACGCGTGCCACAGGTGGCACGTGGAGCCATATCTGTGGGCACACAAGCATTGCTCTAGCTCAGCTCCAGCAAACGTGTGCGCTGGTCAGCTGATTTTCGGGCCTTCTGGGCCCATCGGAAGTCGGGAAATGGGCTGTTTCTGGCCTCCAGAGGGCCTCCGGCGGGTGGGGGATGGGGAAGGCTGTTTTCGCCCTCCCCAGGCTTCTAGAAAGGCTCCAGAGGCTGGGGAGGGCGAAAAAACGGGCCTTCTGGGCCCACCAGAAGTCGGGAAATGGGCTGTTTCTGGCCTCCAGAGGGCCTCCGGCGGGTGGGGGTGGGAAAGGCTGTTTTCGCCCTCCCCAGGCTTCTAGAAAGATTCCGGAGGCTGGGGAGGGCGAAAAAACGGGCCTTCTGGGCCCACCGGAAGTCGGGAAATGGGCTGTTTCTGGCCTCCAGAGGGCCTCCGGCGGGTGGGGGTGGGGAAGGCTGTTTTCGCCCTCCCCAGGCTTCTAGAAAGGCTCCAGAGGCTGGGGAGGGCGAAGAACGGGCCTTCCGGGCCCACCAGAAGTCGGGAAATGGGCTGTTTCTGGCCTCCAGAGGGCCTCCGGCGGGTGGGGGTAGGGAAGGCTGTTTTCGCCCTCCCCAGGCTTCTAGAAAGGCTCCAGAGGCTGGGGAGGGCGAAAAACGGGCTTTCCGGGCCCACCAGAAGTCGGGAAATGGGCTGTTTCTGGCCTCCAGAGGGCCCCCGTCGGGTGGGGGATGGGGAAGGCTTTTGTTGCCCTCCCCAGGCTTCTAGAAAGGCTCCGGAGGCTGGGGAGGGCGAAAAAACGGGCCTTCCGGGCCCACCGGAAGTCGGTAAATGGGCTGTTTCTGGCCTCCAGAGGGCCTCCGGCGGGTGGGGGTGGGGAAGGCTGTTTTCGCCCTCCCCAGGCTTCTAGAAAGGCTCCAGAGGCTGGGGAGGGCGAAAAACGGGCCTTCTGGGCCCACCAGAAGTCGGGAAATGGGCTGTTTCTGGCCTCCAGAGGGCCTCCAGCGGGTGGGGGTGGGAAAGGCTGTTTTCGCCCTCCCCAGGCTTCTAGAAAGATTCCGGAGGCTGGGGAGGGCGAAAAAACGGGCCTTCTGGGCCCACCGGAAGTCGGGAAATGGGCTGTTTCTGGCCTCCAGAGGGCCTCCGGCGGGTGGGGGTGGGGAAGGCTGTTTTCGCCCTCCCCAGGCTTCTAGAAAGGCTCCAGAGGCTGGGGAGGGCGAAGAACGGGCCTTCCGGGCCCACCAGAAGTCGGGAAATGGGCTGTTTCTGGCCTCCAGAGGGCCTCCGGCGGGTGGGGATAGGGAAGGCTGTTTTCGCCCTCCCCAGGCTTCTAGAAAGGCTCCAGAGGCTGGGGAGGGTGAAAAATGAGCCTTCTGGGCCCATCGGAAGTCGGGAAATGGGCTGTTTCTGGCCTCCAGAGGGCCTCCGGCGGGTGGGGGATGGGGAAGGCTTTTTTTTGCCCTCCCCAGGCTTCTAGAAAGGCTCCGGAGGCTGGGGAGGGCGAAAAACGGGCCTTCCGGGCCCACCAGAAGTCGGGAAATGGGCTGTTTCTGGCCTCCAGAGGGCCTCCGGCGGGTGGGGGTGGGAAAGGCTGTTTTCGCCCTCCCCAGGCTTCTAGATAGATTCCGGAGGCTGGGGAGGGCGAAAAACGGGCCTTCTGGGCCCACCGGAAGTCGGGAAATGGGCTGTTTCTGGCCTCCAGAGGGCCTCCGGCGGGTGGGGGTGGGGAAGGCTGTTTTCGCCCTCCCCAGGCTTCTAGAAAGGCTCCAGAGGCTGGGGAGGGCGAAAAACGGGCCTTCTGGGCCCACCGGAAGTCGGGAAATGGGCTGTTTCTGGCCTCCAGAGGGCCTCCGGCGGGTGGGGGTGGGGAAGGCTGTTTTCGCCCTCCCCAGGCTTCTAGAAAGGCTCCAGAGGCTGGGGAGGGCGAAAAAACGGGCCTTCCGGGCCCACCAGAAGTCGGGAAATGGGCTGTTTCTGGTCTCCAGAGGGCCTCCGGCGGGTGGGGGTGGGAAAGGCTGTTTTCACCCTCCCCAGGCTTCTAGAAAGGCTCCAGAGGCTGGGGAGGGCGAAAAAACGGGCCTTCTGGGCCCACCAGAAGTCAGGATATGGGCTGTTTCTGACCTCCAGAGGGCCTCCGGCGGGTGGGCGTGGGGAAGGCTGTTTTCGCCCTCCCCAGGCTTCTAGAAAGGCTCCGGAGGCTGGGGAGGGTGAAAAACGGGCCTTCCGGTACCACTGGAAGTTGGGAAACGGGCTGTTTCCGGCCTCCGGGGGTGTCGGGAAGGCTGTTTTCGGCCACCTCAGTCTCCTAGAAAGCCTCTAGAGCTCATGGAGAGCGAAAAAACGGGCCCACCGTGCCATCACGTGCCAAAAGCGGGGGAAGTGGGGGGGTTGCGCGCATTTGCAAGGCGCATTGAATTATGGATGTGGGCACATGCATGCATGACCCCCCCCCGGTGGTCCCCCCGCTTTTGGCACACAATGGGAAAAAGGTTACCCATCATTGCCCTATACCAGTGATGGCTAACCTTTTTGCCATCGTGTGCCAGGAAAGGGTGTGGGGGAGGTTTGCCTGTGCATGTGCCCACACCCATAATTCTATGTGCCCCGCCACGCACATGCGAGCGCAACCCCCCTTCCCCCCCCCCCACTCCTGGCACACAATGGCCCGGTAGGCCCATTTTTCTTTCTCACCTGACTCCAGATCCTTTCTATGCATCTGAGGAGGGTGAAAACAGCCTTCCCCACCCCCTCAGAGGCCAGAAGTTGAGAAACTGGCCTTTTCAGGCCTCTGAGGGGAAGGCTGTTTTCACCCTCCCCAGATGCATAGAGAGGATCTGGAGCCAGGTGAGAAAGAAAAACGGGCCTTCCCCTACCCCCCCAGGCCCTCTTCTGGTGGGCCCAAAAGGGCCGAAAATCAGCTGACAGAGCTGAGCTGGTGTGCCAGGCAATATGACTCTGCGTGCCACCTGTGGCACGCGTGCCATAGGTTCGCCATCACGGCCCTATACCATTTGAGACAAACGATCGTCCACTCCAGTTCTCCTTTGCTTTGGAAAATAAATTGAGCCCCCTCCTCTTTGTGGCAGCCCCTCAAATACTGAAAGACCGCTATCATGTCACACCCCCCCCCCCGCAGTCCTTCTTTTCTCTAGACTGGCCACGCCCAAATCCTGCAACCGTTCTTAATATGTCATTATCTCCAGGCCTTTAATCATCTTAGTTGCTCTTCTCTGCACTTTTTCCAAAGTCTCAACATCTTTTCTGTAACGTGGGGACCAAAACTGGATGCACTTATTCCAGGTGTGGCTTTACTAAGGCTTTACAAAGCGGTACCAAGACTTCCTGTGATTTTGATTCTATGTTTATACAACCAAGGATCGTCGTGGCTTTTTTTGGCGGCCGCAGCGCAGAGCGGGCTCCCGATGAAGCGATCGTCACACCTTGGCAAATATTTGCTGGCCAAGCCACCATTCATTCTTCCTTTCTTTTTGAAGGCGTGAGTCGGGCAGTTCCAAATCCATTGTGGGTTGTCCTCGACTTACAGCTACCGTGGGCACAGTTTGTTGTTAAAGCGAGACATGGTGTTACCATGACTTGAGACCTTCCCTGCGGGTTTGCCCCCATTGATTTCGCTTTTCGGAAGCCGGCTGGGAAGCTCACCAATGAGGTGGCCCTGGCGCTGCTGGCTGGGGGATTCTGGGAGTTGAAGTCCACCCATCTTCAAGCTTCCAAGGTTGAGAAACACTGTCATAAAGTGAGGAGACTTGCAACCATTCATTTAGTGACCATTCGAAGCGGCCACTTACGACCGTTTTTCAAGCTAGCAACAGTTGAAGCTTCCCCGTGATCGAAATTCGGACGCACGCCAACCGACTCATATTTATTGATTTAACAACCGGGTCGCTTACTTAACAACTGCAGGGATTCACTTAACATCCCCAGGGGTCACATCTGATCAAAATTCAGACGCTTGGAAACTGGCATGGACTTATGACAGTTGTAGCGTCCCCGGGGTGGTGGTGGGGGTGGTGTCATGTGAACTTCCGATCCGCAAAGTTCACGAGGAAGCCAGATGCATTGAACGACCGTGTTTTTGAGCTTCACTACGGCGGTGATTCGCTTAGCAACGGCGACGAGAAAGGTCGTAAAGTAGGGCAAAACCCCCTTAGCGAATGTCTCGCTCAGCAACGTACTTTTTTGGGCTCGATTGTGGCGGTAAGTCGAGGACTACCTGCGTTCCAAGGATGGTCTTATTAGACTGGGCAGGGGAGAATTTTTATGTTCCCTCCAGAGAGATGGTATTCAGCTGGTTCGCCCGAACCCAAAGCAGAAATCGCCAAGGCTCTATGTCATCCTATTTAGGCAAGTTTTTGAGGCCGGGCGCCTGCGCGGAAGGCACGCACAAGCAAAACACCTACATGGAATATAACAGTAACAGTAACAAAATTGGAAGGGACCTTGGAGGTCATCTAGTCCAACCCCCAGCTCACGCAGGAGACGTATACTAGGGATTCGAACCGCCAAACTGCCGACCTTTGTGATCGACACGGAAGGCCAAGCACATGTGCGAAAGGCAGGCATGCATGCAAGCATTTACACGCACGGCGAACCGGTAGTAAGATAATCCGAAACCCACCGCTGGTTCCCTTCCCCCCACCCCGAGGACAATTTCCTAGTAAGTGGAATCCGGCTTCGGAGAAGTTGTGACCAGACACACACACACACACCACCACAACCGGCAAAACCACCTGGCATCTCCACCCTGCAAATAAGGGTGGAGGAGGAGAAAAAAAATCAAAAGTTTACGCACACGGAGTTTTAGGGCAGTCATATAATTTTTGAGGTGTGCCCTTCCACAAAGTCACAATTAAAAAGATGAAGAGTGATATAGAACAAACACAAGCGAACCATAATTAGAAGTTATGAAAATGCATCAAGGCAAAAGGATTGTCAGAAGGAAGTCCTGGACTTACGACCGTTCGTGTAGCGACTCTTGGAAGTTGCAGGGGCTCTGAGGAAAAGGGAGTTTGGACTGTTTTTCACGCTTACGACCGTGGCAGCCTCCCCCGGGGTCAAGTGATCAAAATTCAGACGCTTGGCAACTGGCATGGATTTATGATGGTTGCGGCATCCCGGCGGGGTGGAAGGAGGTCAGGTAATCCCATTTTGCGACCTTCTGGCCAGCAAAGTCTGTGGGAGAAACCAGATTCAGTTAACAGCTGCTTGACTAAGGGAAGGACGGCAGGGGTTCCTTCGATCACGGTGGCCAGGAACGTCGTAAAAGGAGTCCAAACTCAGATTTAACAAAAGATTCCCGTAGCCAGCGGAAATGTTGGGTTCAATTGGGGTCGTAAGTCAAGGACTGCCTATAGAACTTACTAAATAAATGCGAAAGAATCGTAATGGATGGATGGGTGGGTGGGTGGGAAGATGATAGATAGATAGATAGATAGATAGATAGATAGATAGATAGATAGATAGATAGACAGACAGACACTGTAGAGATAGATTGGTAGAGATGGGTGGATGGATGGATGGATAGATAGATAGGTAGGTAGTAGGTAGATAAATAGATAGAGATGATAGATAGATAGATAGATAGATAGATAGATAGATAGATAGATAGATAGATAGAGACAGAGAGACAGACAGACCAGTAGATACAATCGAGAGACAGAGAGAGAGACAGACAGACACTGTAGAGATAGATTGGTAGAGATGGGTGGATGGATGGATGGATGGACGGACGGACGGACGGACAGACAGACTGTAGAGATAAATTGGTAGAGATGGGTGGATGGGTGGGTGGATGGATGGATGGGTAGATAGGTAGTAGGTAGGTAGATAGATAGATAGATAGATAGATAGATAGATAGATAGATGATAGATAGATAGATAGATATAGACAGACAGAGAGACAGACAGACACTGTAGAGATAGATTGGTAGAGATGGGTGGATGGATGGATGGATGGATAGGTAGGTAGGTAGGTAGGTAGGTAGGTAGGTAGATAGAGACAGACAGACAGACAGACAGACAGACCAACAGACACTGTAGAGATAGATTGGTAGAGATGGGTGGATGGATGGATGGATGGATGGATGGATGGATGGATGGATAGGTAGGTAGGTAGGTAGGTAGATAAATAGATAGAGATGATAGATAGATAGATAGAGACAGAGAGACAGACAGACCAGTAGATACAATCGAGAGAGAGAGAGAGAGAGAAAAACAGACAGACAGACAGACAGACACTGTAGAGATAGATTGGTAGAGATGGGTGGATGGGTGGATGGATGGATAGATAGGTAGGTAGGTAGATAGGTAGATAAATAGATAGATAGATAGATAGATAGATAGATAGATAGATAGATAGATAAACAGAGACAGACAGACAGACAGACAGACCAGTAGATACAATCGAGAGACAGATAGACAGACAGACACTGTAGAGATAGATGGATAGCTAAAATAGAATAGATAGATAGATAGATAGATAGATAGATAGATAGATAGATAGATAGATAGATACATGGATGGATGGATGAATGGACGGATGAATATTACTACTTTCTTTCCGGACCCCGAACAGTCAAACAGGCCAGTAATTCCTGCTTCCGACAGTGATCAGAACCCTAGATAAGGAGGCCTTGAAGCCAATGTTCCCCTTTGCTCTCCCAGAGGTAGACTGCTCCTGGTTCTGGAGGCTTATTTTTATTGTCAAGAGGGAGAGCAAGCGATCCTTCTCTTCTCTGTGAAACTTAATAACAAAAAGAAGCAGAGCCCAGCTGAATTAGATTTGCATTCTCTTTTGAGCAGCAGAAAAACCTACCACAGCCCACTTCCAGAAGTTTCAGACTACAATACCCATAAACCCCCAACTTGGCCCTGCTGGCTGGGACTGGTTGAAGTTGAAGTTAAAGTTGAAGTTAAAAGTCAAAGGCACTGGAAAACAGCACCAGATGTTTGCCCGGCCCTAGAGATCACTTCTGTTCTTTATTAAATGCTATTTTAATGTAATTTATTGAATATAATTTATCCAACTTCTGAATAAGAGTAAAATCTTATGGCTGAAAATCCTCCATTTTGGGACATATCTAATTTTTGGGGGGTGGGTGAGAAAACAAACTAAGAGACCCCAGGAGAGAAGTTTGTGGAGTAAGGGGTGGAGCCTGGTGAATCAAGAGGCGGGGCCTGGCAAATGAACATTCCTTTATTCCTAGAGCCCCTCCCACTCCAATGGACTCTTAGCCCCCCGGCTGGGGGAGTAAAGGGTCTGTGTGATGGGGGGAGGAGCTTTGTAAAGACGGGGAGGAGCTAATGGCAAACATCTTTGGCTATGGACCCGCCCACTTTGATCTGGCCCCTCCCCCGAGATTCGGACGCAATAAATTTAATAAAACAGATAAATGAACAATACACAATGTTTAAGGGTTGCCCATCGTATTGTTAATGCCTTCTGTATGGATGGATTTGTGTGTGTAGTTGTAAACTGCCCAGAGCCACTCCAGCGAGTGATGCAGGTGGCATGTAAATTTAATGAACAATTTGTTTAATAAATTTTGGAGAGCACAACCCGGTAGGAAAGTTAACCGTAGAATTTCAGAGCAAGTTGTGAAGCTTCTTCAAACAGTGTTTTCCAACCTTGGCGACGGGAAGAATGGGTGGACTTCAACTCCCAGAATTCCCCAGCCAGCCATGCATGGCTGGCTGGGGAATTCTGGGAGTTGAAGTCCACCCATTCTTCCCGTCGCCAAGGTTGGAAAACACAACCGTATAAATTGCTTTCTCTTCTTCCTCCCCCAGGCTGGCCTGTAAATTATTAAGAGCCTTTTTTTTTTTCCCCTAAGCCTCCATGAAAAATTCATTCCATCGGTGAGGCCGTGCTGCAGGGTTTATGTTTCCCAGGGACCAGAGCCCGGGAGTGAGGAGGGTTGTTTTGCAAAAACTCGGAGAAAGCGATCGATGTGCATAACTCACGAGGGTGGGATTAGGGAAAGGGAGGTGAGGAGATGGGAGGGAAGGAAGAGAAAGTGTCCTGCAGACTAAAAGAGATTTGCGGGTCATTGCTAAAGGTTCAGCTGTCCAAGGCTAGAGAGAGAAAGAGACGGGGGAGGAGAGGGAGGGAGGGAGGGAGGGAGAGGGAGAGAGAAATTGTAGATAGGCAGAAGATATAGGTAGGTAGGTAGGTAGGTAGGTAGGTAGGTAGGTAGGTAGTAGATAGATAGACAGACAGACAGATAGACAGACAGACAGACAGATAGATAGAAGAAAGGGATGGATGGATGGATGGATGGATGGATGGATGGATGGATGGATGATAGAAGGGATAGATAGATAGATAGATAGATAGATAGATAGATAGATAGATGATAGATAGATAGATAGATAGATGATAGATGAGATGGATGGATGGATGGATGGATGGATGGATGATAGAAGGGATAGATAGATAGATAGATAGATAGATAGATAGATAGATAGATGATAGATAGATAGATAGATAGATAGATAGATAGATGATAGATAGATAGATAGAGAGAGAGATGATAGAAGGAAAAGATGGATGGATGGATGGATGGATGAGAGAAGAAGAGATAGATAGGTAGATAGGTAGATAGGTAGATAGATGTAGGTTGGTAGGTAGATGATAGATAGAAAGAGATAGATAGATAGATAGATAGATAGATAGATAGATAGATATGATAGATAAATTTGATGGATGGATGGATGAATGGATGGATCGATGGATCGATAGATAGATATGATAGAAGGATATATAGATATGATAAAAGGATCGATAGATATGATAGATGGATGGATGGATAGAAAGATATGATAGATAGATGGATGGATGGATGGATGGATGGATGGATGATAGAAGGGATAGATAGATAGATAGATAGATAGATAGATAGATAGATAGATAGATAGATAGAAAGATGATAGAAAGAAAAGATGGATGGATGGATGGATGGATGGATGGATGGATGGATGATAGAAGAAGAGATAGGTAGGTAGGTAGATAGGTAGAGGTATAGGTAGGTAGGTAGGTAGGTAGATGATAGATAGATAGATAGATAGATAGATAGATAGATAGATATGGTAGATAAATATGATAGATGGATGGATCGATTGATAGATAGATAGATATGATAGAAGGATAGATAGATATGATAAAAGGATGGATAGATATGATAGATGGATGGATGGATAGAAAGTTATGATAGATAGATAGATAGATAGATAGGATGAATGGATAGATACGATGGATGGATGGATGGATGGACGGACAGACGGATGGATGGATCGATGATAGGTAGCTGATAGATAGATATAGATAGATGATAGATGATAGATAGGTAGGTGGGTGGGTAGGTAGGTAGATGGATAGATAGATAGATAGATAGATAGATAGATAGATAGATAGATAGTTTATTTATTTATTTATTTATTTATTTATTTATTTATTTATTTATTTTGTATACCGCCCTTCTCCCAGAAGGGACTCAGGGCGGTGAACAGCCAAAATTAAAAAATGATGGATGGATGGATAGATAGATCCCCTTTCCTTTCCTTTCCTTTCCTTTCCTTTCCTTTCCTTTCCTTTCCTTTCCTTTCCTTTCCTTTCCTTTCCTTTCCTTTCCTCCTTCCCTTCCCTTCCCTTCCCTTCCCTTTCCTTTTCTTTCTTCCAATAACTAAGGCGTTGCCCCAAAGGGGTCAACCTATTCTCCCAATCCCCTGAAGGCAGGACAAGAACTAATGGATGGAAACTAAACAAGGAGAGAAGCAACCTGGAATTAAGGAGAAACTTCCTCACAGTGAGGACCATTAACCACCAGAAGCTGTGGTTGCTCCATCACTGGAGGTTTTTAAGAAGGGACTGGACAGCCGCTTGTCTGAAATGGCATAGGATCTCCTGGTTGAGCAGGGGGTTGGACTAGAAGATCTCTGAGGTCCCTTCCAACTCTATTATTCTGAGCTGTGTAGCTGCTTTGGCAAGAAGCAAGCTAGATACCCAGCTGAATTCTGAAGCCAGCCAAATTGTAGTCCGACCAAGACCGCTTATAATTATCGGGTGGTTCAGATCCGAGCAGAATCTGAGTGCTGGGAATTGGGTTTGTTTGCTTGTTTTTAAGCATGTAATTATCAAATGGATTCCATGCTGAGTCAAACTGATTGCCGGTTTGAGGAACCCTCTGCTGGGTGAGCTCATCAGATCGTGGTTTTTATTTCACGGAACGCAGGCTGACCACAATGCGCATCCCTCTGGAATTAAAAACATAGGTTGGCTTCTCCTTGCAAGGCGATCTCTAAGCCCTGGTGGCACAGTGGTCGGAAAGTAGTATTGCAGGCTAATTCTGGCCACTGTCAGCAGTTCGATCCTGACCAGCTCAAGGTGGACTCAGCCTTCCGTCCTTCGGAGGTCGGTAAAATGAGGACCCAGATTGTTGGAGGCAACAGGCTGACTCTGTAAACCGCTTAGAGAGGGCTGTAAAACACTGTGAAGCGGTATATAAGTCTAAGTGCTATTGCTATCTATCTATCTATCTATCTATCTATCTATCTATCTATCTATCTATCTATCATCTCTGTCATCTATCTATCTATATCTATCCGTCCATCCATCCTATCTATCTATCTA
The DNA here is from genome assembly GCA_022577455.1 of Arizona elegans. Classification (NCBI taxonomy): domain Eukaryota; kingdom Metazoa; phylum Chordata; class Lepidosauria; order Squamata; family Colubridae; genus Arizona; species Arizona elegans. Next base: position 12,679,911 of record JAKOOJ010000018.1, read on the forward strand.
TCTATCTATCTATCTATCTATCTAATCTATCTAATCTAACTATCTATCTATCTTATCTATCTAATCTATCTATCCATCATCTATCTAATCTATCTATCTATCTATCTATCTAATCTATCTATCTAATCTATCTATCTAATCTATCATCTATCTAATCTATCTATCTTATCAATCTATATATCTATATATCTATCTAATCTATCTATCTAATCTATCTATCTATCTAGTGAATCTATCTAATCTATCTATCTAGTGAATCTATCTATCTTATCTATCTATCTACCTAATCTATCTATCTATCTATCTATCTATCTATCTAATCTATCTAATCTAACTATCTATCTTATCTATCTAATCTATCTATCTATCATCTATCTAATCTATCTATATATCTATCTATATATCTAATCTATCTATCTAATCTATCTATCTAATCTATCTATCTAATCTATCATCTATCTAATCTATCCATCTTATCAAGCTATATATCTATCTAATCTATCTATCTAATCTATCTATCTATCTAGTGAATCTATCTAATCTATCTATCTAGTGAATCTATCTATCTTATCTATCTATCTACCTAATCAATCTATCTATCTATCTATCTATCTATCTATCTATCTATCTAATCTCTATATATATCTCTCTATCTATCTAATCTATCTATCTAATCTATCTATCTATCCTATCTATCTAATCAATCTATATATCTATCTATATATCTTATTTATCTATCTAATCTATCTAATCTATCTATCTATCTTATCTATCTATCTATCCCCGTTTCCCCAAAATAAGACCTATCCTGAAAATAAGCCCTAGCATGTTTTAATGCATGCACTTAATATAAGCCCTACCCCCCCAAAAAAATAAGCCCTACCTAAGTGCCTGCACAGCCAGCTGCTCGCCGATTCCATTTGGTTCCTCGCCGTGCCATCAATATGAGGTGACGCGAAGGGGGGGTGGAGCTGCTCCACACACCCCGCACCGGTTTACATCAGGCCCCCTGCAACTAGGCCATCCACGCCCCAACGATGGCCTCATGGCCGCAGCAGCATCACATCGCTTGGCCTTCTGCTCCGTTGTGGCCACGAGCAAGTAGAAGAAGTGGGTTGGTGGCGATACAGGGTCCTGCTGGACGGGGCTGCCGGAACCACCACCGCGAAGTGAGGCAATTGTTGGGGCATGGGTGTCCTGGCTGAGGGAGCCCTGAGGTAAATTGGTGCGGGGCGCATAGGTCAGTTCTGGCACTGGTGCACCACACGGCCTCCTGCCCCACCACGAGCAAGCAGAACAAGTGGGCCTCCAGTACATAGAAAAAAATAAGATGTTCCCAAAACTATGTCCTAGGCCTAGTGCTTATTTTCTAGTCCAAAAGAAAATAAAACTGGGTCTTATTTTCGGGGAAACACGGTATCTATCTATCTATCTATCTATCATCCATCTATCAATCTATCATCTATAACCATGTTTCCACAAAAATAAGATCTCCCCAGATAATAAGCCCAATCGAGCTTTTGAGCGCATGAGCTAAAATAAGCCCCCCTGAAAATAAGCCCTCCCCGAAAATATTTAACTGCATACAAAGCCGGTCCCTGCCATTTCCTCTGGTTAGAGTTAGGGAGTCAGAGCTGGAAATCTGCTAAAACAGCAAAAGGAGCCTTGTCTTTTTTTTTTCTTTTTTTTTTTTTAATTTGATTTATATGCTGCCCTTCTCCGGAGATTCGGGGCAGCTTACAATGCATTAAGCAATAGCCTTCATACTTTTTGTATATTTTTTATACAAAGTCAGCTTATTGCCCCCACAATCTGGGTCCTCAATTTACCTACCTTAGAAAGGATGGAAGGCTGAGTCAACCTTGAGCCTGGTGAGATTTGAATTTACAGTAATTGCAGACAGCTGGTGTTAAATCACAATGCTATCAGTCTGCTGAGCCACCAGGCCCTTGCTCCATGCACCCCAAAATAATACGACCTCCCCAAAAATAAGACCAAGCGCTTATTTCAGGGATTAAAAAAATATAAAACAGGGTCTTATTTTTGGGGAAACACGTTATCTATCTATCTATCTATCTATCTATCTATCTATCTATCTATCTATCTATCATCTATCTATCTATCGCCTCTCTCCTCTCCCTTTCTCCCTCTCTTTAAGTCTGGGGTGTTATGTGGCAGATGCCTTTCTGTTGAATTCTAATGTCCCAGAGCATTTTAGCTTCTTTTTCTATTATTTTCTCTATTTTATGGTCCCACCAGTTTGCCAGCAGGCAAATATGATTATTTCTTGTGGATCTTCCAATGCACCATTGTTGCCACTTTGTCACGCCGTTCTTTGTGCGAACTTCTTACAGGGCCTAACCAGGTGATCCCCTGTTCCTTCAGCTCCTTTGCGGCAATTTTTGCCTTCTTCTCAATTCTGGCTTTGCACGCATTGGTTGTTAATTCTTCTTAGTTGCTCTGAAATTGGTGTTACTGTTCTCGCCAACCGAGCAGCAGATCTGTTGGTTTTAAAATGTCGTTTTTTACAAGAGTGCTTTGCTTGGTGGGGGGAAGCAGCAAGATAAGCCGACAGCAGGGCACGAGTTGTGGTTAATCTTTAGAAAGAGAGAGGAATTTGCAATATGAGGCTGCCAAAAAATTTTCATCAGAATTCATTCTCTCTCTCTCTCTCCCTCCCTCCCTCCCTCACTGCCTTTCCTTCCTCCTTCCTTCCTTCCTTCCTTCCTTCCTCTTTCTTTCTTTCTTTCTTTCTTTCTTTCTTTCTTTCTTTCTTTCTTTCTTTCTTTCTTTCTTTCTTTCTTTCTGCCTTTGAATCAAATTTGACACCTGGCAAGAATAAAAATGTGGTCTGCGGTCCCTTTCCACTTTTGGGGATGTTTGTAGATTTAACCCTCTGGGGACATGCTGGAATACAGAGCAGAGAGAGAAGACTGGGACGAAAATTCACTGATGCCAAACCAACCTTCCTCTTTGAGCTTCTGCCATTTTTCATTGTCTAATCTTACATTTTTGTTTCAGTTCATTTGATTTGCAGCTTCCTAGGAGACCGTGTGTGTGTGTGTGTGTGTGTGTGTGTGTGTGTGTGTGGAAATAGGCAAGCGTTCTTCGCAACGTCCCCATTTTGGGACAAAATGACACCTCCTATAAGCAGCTCCCAAAACGGGATCTTTCCCTAATTTAGAAATGTACATTTATTTCGAGCCGTGTTTCTCAACCTTGACAATATTTAAGATGTGGGGACCTCATTTCCCAGAATTCCCCAGCAAGCATACACTGCGTATAAATATGTGTGGCAGCTGCCAAAAAAGCCAATACGATCCTGGGTTGTATAAACAGAGGCATAGAATCAAAATCACGGGAAGTCTTACTACCGCTTTGTAAAGCTTTAGTAAGGCCACACCTGGAATAATTGCATCCAGTTTGGTCCCCACGTTACAAAAACAGATGTTGAGACTTTCAGACTGCCACCTTCATCCTCTGTGCCCGGCCTCCAAGCCCCATCATCCTCTGCCTCTTGCCACCAATCCCCAAGATCCTGACCCTGCCCCCAACTCCATCATCCTCGGCCCCTTGGCCCTCAACCCCCATCATCCTCTGCCCTCTGCCCCAAGCCCTATCATCCTTGTCCCTCTCCCTGAACCCTCATCAGCCCCCTGTCTCCCAACTCCCATCATCCTCATCCCCTGCCCCCAACAAAGATGGGATAAACAATCACAACGAAGATAATTAAAGGTCTGGAGACTAAAACGTAGAAAGAACGGTTGCAGGATTTGGGTTTGGCTACTCTAGAGAAAGGAAGAATTAGGGGTGACATGATAGCAGTATTCTAGTATTTGAGGGGCTGTCCCAAAGAGGAGGGGGTCCACCTATTCTCCAAAGCACAGGACAAGAAACAACGGATGGAAACTAATCAAGGAGAGAAGCAACCTGGAATTAAGGAGAAACTTCCTAACGGTGCGGACACTTCACCGGTGGAACAGCTTGCCACCAGAAGTTGTGAGTGCTCCATCACTGGAGGATTTTAAGAAGAGACGGGACAGCCACTTGTCTGAAATGGGATAGGTCTCCTGCTTGAGCAGGGGGTTGGACTAGAAGACCTCCGAGATCCCTTCCAGCTCTATTCTGATTGATTGATATATATATATATTTGCTTTAATTTATATGCCGCCCTTCTCCGGAGACTCAGGGCGGCTTACAATGCGTTAAGCAATAGCCTTCATACTTTTGTATATTTTATACAAAGTCAGCTTATTGCCCCCACAATCCGGGTCCTCATTTCACCTACCTTTGAAAGGATGGAAGGCTGAGTCAACCTTGAGCCTGGTGAGATTTGAACTTGCAGTAATTGCAAGCAGCAGATGTTAATAACAGTGCTTTAGTCCACTGTACTACAGTCTCAATTGATTGATTGATTTGGATACATTCCTCCCACCCACCCACCTCTCTATTGAAAAGAATCGAATGAGACACTTAATGTGCTCCATGATCCCACTCTATCACCAAGTACAGGTAGCTCTCAATTTACCACAGTTCATTTAGTGACCGTTACAACGGCATGACCCTTTAAGAAGAGACCAGACAGCCACTTGTCTTCGGATTGATTGAAGCCTCTTAAACACGCCAAGGTTGAAAGACACTTGATTTGGAGAATTCAAATCCCCTTTGAGCATCAGATGACTTTAAGCCACTCACAGAACCAGGAAGAAAAAATGGAGTCTGGGTAATCCTTGACGTACGACCCCAACGGAGCCCAAAATTGATGTTGCTAAGCGAGACGGTTTATTGAGCGAGTTTTGTCCCATTTTTACGACCTTTCTTGCCATGATTGTGAAGTGGAATCGCGGCGCTTGTCACTTCAATGTTATAAATTGCTAAGCAAGACGTCTGTTATGTGAGCTTTTCACCCCGTTTAACAGAATAACAGAGTTGGAAGGGATCTTGGAGGTCATCTAGTCCAACCCGCTGCTCAAGTTGAAAACCTTATACCATTTCAGAGCAAACGGCTGTCCAATCTCTTCTTGAAAGCCTCCAGGGTTGGAGCAGCCACAAGTTCTGGAAGCAAGCCTGCTCCATTTTACAACTATTCTTGCCACCGTCGTTAAGCGCATCGCTGCCGTTGTTAAGTTAGGAACACGGTTGTTAAGTGAATCTGGTTGTCCCCATTGACTTTGCTTGTCAGTAGGTCACAAAAGGGGATCACATGACTGGAACTGTCATAAGTATGAATCCTTATGACAACGCGCCTGGTGGCTCAGCAGACTAAAAGCATTGTGATTAACACCGGCTGTCTGCAATTACTGTAAGTTCGAATCTCACTAGGCTCAAGGTTGAATTAGCCTTCCATCCTTTCTAAGGTAGGTAAAATGAGGACCCAGATTGTGGGGGGCAATAAGCTGACTATTGGCTATTGCTTAACGCACTGTAAGCCGTCCTCAGTCTCCGGAGAAGGGCGGCATATAAATCAAATTTGTTTTAAAAAGTATGAATCCAGTTGCTAAGTGTCTGAATTTTGATCACGTGACTCTGGGGATACTCCCGTGGTCCTAAGTGTGAGAAATGGTCATAAGTCACCCTTTCAGTGACGTCGTTTGAACGGTCACTAAATGAACGGTTGTATGTTGAGGACTACCTGTATACGTAGTCCTGGACGTTAGGACTGTGATGGAGGCTGACCATTATGGTTTTACATCGTGATGGTCCTAAAACAGGTCAGTCCCACTCGAGCCTTGATAGTCCAGTGGTCTAAGCACCCTGTTATTAACACCAGCTGCCTGCAATTACTGCAGGTTCGAATCTCACCGGGCTCAAGGTTGACTCAGCCTTCCATCCTTTCTAAGGTAGGTAAAATGAGGACCCGGTTTGTGGGGGCAATAAGCTGACTCTGTATAAATATACAAAAGAATGAAGGCTATTGCTTAACGCATTGTAAGCCGCCCTGAGTCTCCGGAGAAGGGCGGCATATAAATCTAATTAAAAAAAAAAAAAGAGTCAAGTTGGGTAAAATGTTCCTCAGGTGATGTCCCAGCCTGCTTGCATGGATGATGATGATGATGCAATAATAAGAGGATGTGTGATGTTGATGATGATGAAAGATGCTTTCTTCTCCCATCTCTCAGGGAAGATGGATACCTTCAACACTAAGAATTTGGCTCTCCAAGCTCAGAAGAAGCTGCTGAGCAAGATGGCCTCCAAGAACATGGCCAGCATCTTCATCGATGACATCAGCAGCGAGATCCTGGATGAGCTCTACCGGGTCACCAAGGAATTCACTCACAACCGCAAAGAAGCCCAGAAGGTCATCAAGAACCTGATCAAGATCGTGGTGAAGTTGGGCGTCCTGTACCGCAACAAGCAGTTCGGCGTCGAAGAGCTGGTCTTGATGGACCGCTTCCGTAAGAAGCTCCATACCTTGGCCATGACGGCGGTCAGCTTCTACCAGGTAGACTTCACCTTTGACCGCCGGGTCATGTCCAACATGCTCAATGAATGCCGTGACTTGCTCCATCAAGCCGTCAACACACACCTCACCGGCAAGTCCCATTCTCGGATCAACCACGTCTTCAACCATTTTGCGGACTTTGAGTTCCTCTCCGCGCTCTACGGCTCTTCGGAGCCCTACCAGACCCACCTGCAACGGATCTGCGAAGGGCTGAACCAAATGTTGGATGAAGGCAACATCTGAACACCAAAACCTGTCTCTTCAAGACTCAGCTGTGGACTCCTTGGCTTTCTTTGGTCTCAACCATCTCCGGATCTGCTTTTGACGTAATGGAGTAGTATTTTAAGAATGAGATTGTGGGTTGTTGTTATTGCTGTTGTTTTTAGTTATGGATGGTTGCACCTTGGGTTTTTCCACTAGCCTCTCTTAATTTTCTCCAAGGAACTAAAGGGGGTTTATAAAGGGTTTTGGTGGAAGGCAACTAGGGCCAACTCTGATGGAGACCACAAGTGAAGGCCATCTCCAGATTTTCTTCTGAACAGAACAGAATGACAGAGCTGGAAGGAACCTTGGAGGTCTTGTGACCAAACCCCTGGATTTTTGTCTTAAATAATAGGAGTGTTTGCCTCCTACCTTGGGTATCTCTTCACCCTGAAAGGCCTGGAGAGGTGGGTTACACAGCAAGCTATTTCCAGACCCATGAGTTGTCTTGCTAATAGCAGCATATCAAAGTGGGAAGGGACCTGGGAGATCCTCTAGTCCAACCCCCTGCTCAGGCAGGAAATCCTATACCAAAGCAGACAAACAGTTGTCCAAGCTCTTCTTAAAAAACTTCCAGTGTTGGAGCATTCACAACTTCTGGAGGCAAGTAGTTCCACCGATTGATTGTCCTCACTGTTAGGAAGTTTCTCCTTAGTTCTAGGTTGCTTCTCTCTTTGATGAGTTTCCACTCTCTTTGATGAGCCTTCAGGTCCTTTGGAGAAATAAGTTGACCTCCCCTCTTCTTTGTGGCAGCCCCTCAAAAATGGGAAGACTGCTATCAGGTCACCCCGAGTCCTTCTTTTCATTAAACTAGACACACCCAATTCCAGCAACCGTTCTTTATCAGTTGTCCCCCAAAGTCATCTTTGTTGCTCTTCCCTGCACTTCTGCATCTGGTCTTCTTCTAGAACAGAAGATGCATCTGTGGGAGCAACTAAACCAAAGATTTAATTTGGTTGAGCTGGAATAACTCTGGAAGTCTTTCACCAATCTTTTCAAGGAGCTCCTTTGGCCAAGTGGGACATGGATGGTTTCTTCCCAACGTGGCTGGCATTCAGAGGCACAAAAACGCAACTCTTAAAAATCGGTTGCGCTTCTGCAAATGTCCACTTTCGACCGGCCGTTCATTTAGCTTGGCAGTCAGCCAAGGAGCTCCTGTGGAAATGCTTTCAAGTTGGAAGGAACCTGGAGGGCCTCTAATCTAATCTGAGAGAAAAGCTGCACTGAAGCACCTACAATTGTTGGCTGTCCAGCCTTCACTGTCAAAATTCAAAGGATTTTATTTTTTTATTTTTTTTGGTTTTAACAATCATCTACATTCTATCTCACTGTAATTTGATTCTGGGCCCTGCCCAGTGTTTTCCAAACTTGACAATTTTAAGAGGGGTGGACTTCGACTCCCAGAATCCCCCAGCAAGCCTGCTTTAAGATGGGTGGACTTCGACTCCCAGAATTCCCCAGCCAGCCAAGCTTTAAAATGGCTGCACTTCAACTCCCAGAATCCCCCAGCCAGCATGATTTAAGACAGGTGGACTTCAACTCCCAGAATCCCCCAGCCAGCCTGCTTTAAGATAGGTGGACTTCAACTCCCAGAATCCCTCAGCTGGCACGCTTTAAGACAGGTGGACTTCAACTCCCAGAATCCCTCAGCCGGCCTGCTTTAAGACGGGTGGACTTCAATTCCCAGAATCCCCCAGCCGGCCTGCTTTAAGACAGGTGGACTTCAACTCCCAGAATCCCTCAGCTGGCATGCTTTAAGACGGGTGGACTTCAACTCCCAGAATCCCGCAGCCGGCCTGCTTTAAGAGGGATGGACTTCAACTCCCAGAATTCCCCAGCCAGCATCCTTTAAGATGGGTGGGCTTCCACTCCCAGAATCCCCCAGCCAGCCTGCTTAGAGTCCAAGTCCAGATTTCTTAAAGTTCCCGAATCTCAGAAAGACTGCTTTACATATTCATATCTAACATAAAAATACATTGTTTCTCAATATCACAAAAAGCGTTGTTTGTGAAAAAAAACCCGCTTTGGATTTCCGCCCCGTTGGAAGAGTGCCAAAGGCCATTCTCAACAAACCTCCACATTCCAGTGTGAAGTTGGAGCCCAACGGGACGTTTGCGACGTAGAAAATACGATCCTGTGACTATCTTGATGGTGACCTAGGAGACCTCTTGAGTGTTCAGATTTCACGCCCCAGCTCTGCCTTCCAAAGTTTGTTTTGGAGACAAGGGCAAAACATTTGTGGTGTTGTGATTTTCTTTTCTTTCTTTTTTTTTCCCTAACAAAGCATGGTGAGGGAGCGAAAATCCACAGATATAGGCAGTCCTTGACTTATGACCGCAATGAAACCCGACACTTCTACAACACACAGTTGTGAAGTGAGTTTTGCCCCATCTTACGACCTTTCTTTTCACCGTGGTTAAGCAAAGAGCTGCTGTTGTTAAGTGAGTCACACGGTTGTTAAGTGAATCTGGCTTCCCTGTTGACTTGGCTTGTCAGAAAGTCGCCAAAGAGGATTGCGTGATCCCCGGGACCCCCGTCATAAATATGAATCAGTTGCCAAGCGCCTAAATTTGGATCACCCTGACATGGCCAGAAGTGTGAAAACCGATCAGAAGTCCCTTTTTTTCAGTGTTGTTGTAACTTCGAACGGTCATTAAACAAATGGTTGTAAATTGGGGACTGTGCGTGATTTCTGATCCCAGTAGTGGATGAGCTCTAAAAGGAGGCTGAATTGTTCATTTTAAAACAGAGAATGTAATAAAACAGATTATGTACCACCTTTAAAGTAAATATTTTGATTTCCTTTCAGAGGAAAACTTTTAATGCAGTGTTCCCAGTGGCAGGATTCAGCCGGTTCGGACCAGTTCAGTTGAACCAGTTGTTATATTGCTGGCTCTCCCTGCCCTGCCCGTTCCAGGAGTTCCCAAATGCCCTGTTTTGGCTCCCAGGGGGGTGCATGAGGCCGAATGCTGCCTGTCATACGCCCGGGCCACGCCCAACCATGGCCACGCCAACCCAGCCGGTCATTAGGGCAGAGAAACGGTTGTTAAATTATTTGAATCCCACCACCGACTGTTTCCCAACTTTTCCAGCTTTGTGGATCAGTGGGGGAGGGAGAGGGAATGGTTATGTGCGAGTGTGTGAATGTGTGAGCACTAGTGTGCAACTCCATTCGTGTGAGCGGCAGGCATACACAACTGCCTCTCACACAATTGGGGCTCCATGCTTGCACCCTCTTGCCCGCTGCTTCCACGGCCCAGTTCAGAACGGGCCAAGCCTGGAGACCCCTGGTTTAATGCATACATTTCAGTCTATGGAGATTCTCCGTCATCCAGGTCGTGGTTGTCCCAAAGGTGCTTTTTTTTCAAGAGGCAATTGGACCTTGTGGTTTTTCTTTTGAAGACGTTTCACTTCTCATCTAAGAAGCTTCTTCAGCTCTGACTGGATGGAGGAGAACGGAAGGATTTATATTCCTTGCAGACAGCTGGTCATTTGCATCCTTCTGTTGAGGCCACTTGGAAGTTTGTCTGTGTCCTCAGGGTCACCTGAGTGGTGCAAATGGGTGTGGAGCCTTCTTGAAATGGTTGAAAAGACTGTGTTGTAGATTGGAGATAGAGGATGTGGTATCCCTCCCCCTCTGTTGAGGGAGGGATCTTCAATTTGGTCATAGATGGCCTCTTGGACTCCTCTTTCAAACCAGCAGTCCCCTCTGTCCAAAATGTGGACTTTGCTGTCTTCAAAAGAGTGGCCTTTGTCTTTCAAGTGCAGATTGACCGCTGAATCTCGTCCTGATGGGTTTGTTCTCCTATGTTGTGCCATACGTTTGTGAAGTGGTTGTTTTGTTTCTCCAATGTACAGATGTGTCCTTTCAGCAATTCCAAGAAGGCTGCCCACCCATTTGCACCACTCAGGTGACCCTGAGGACTCAGATTAAACCTCCTGGTGGCCACAAAGGCTCTCTCAAAGAATGCAAATGACCAGCTGTCTGCAAGGAGTACAAATCCTTCCATTCCCCACCAACCAGTTGGAGCTGAAGAAGCTCCTTGGATGAGAAGCGAAACGTCTTCAAAGAGAAACCAGAAAGTCCAGTTGTATGACCTTTGTGTCATACATTTAAGTCCTTTATTTATCGCTAATAAACTTTGGGGAGGCTGCAGAAATGGGTTGCGGGGAGTGGGGGTCTCCAACATGGAATTCTTGGGCTGTGGATTAATCTGCGTTTATTGTCCAGTAAACCATGGTTAAGCGGAGTGCAATTAATTCACTTGTCCAAGCGACTTCCACTTCTTGAACCCAGGTTCAAGAAGACCAATGGTTTATTTGGTTGATGTTTTGACGTGCAAGAGTTTTGAGTGTTAGCTCTTCATGGTTAAATAAATCGCCTTTTTTTTTTTCTCTAAACAGACGGGGAGATCTTGGCAAAAGTCTCCCAAACATTTTTGTCCAGTGGTGGGATTCAAGTAATTTAACAACCGGTTCTCTGCCCTACTGATTTCTTCCAACAACCAGTTTGGCAAACTGCTCAGAAAGTTAACAACCGGTTCTCCTGAAGTGTTGCGAACCGGCTGAATCCCACCACTGGTTTTGTCCCAATTTGGTAACCGAAAATCCTGGAAAAAGCGCCACCAAAAAAATGTATTTATCTATTTGGGATGACTCCAGTTCCTTGAAAAGCTGGCGGGGAAGGGCAGGATGGTTGGATGGTGGATGTTTTATTTTTTATTCTCTGCAAAATTAGTGCAAAGGGCAGATGGGCTGATTTCCGTGTGGTTGTTTAAACAGTTACAACCCTGCCCCTCTGAACTATTAAGCTTATTTGTTGAAGTGCAAACTGAATGCCAAGAGAAAAAATGCCAGATCTTGTAACGTTCCCCACCCACACGCTGGAAGAGACGAGGAGGAGGAGGAGGAAGAAGAAAGGAATGTGAGTCAGCCCTTAGGAGTTAATCCCTGTAGTAGATCCTTCTAATCTGGAATGGGCTCTTGCAGATGGCAAACCGGATTCTGCGTTTGCTCGGAGCGCAAAAATAAAATCGGGAGGAATCTGGGAGCGTCTTTTTTTGGAACTGGCAAATTTTATTTGGAGTCCACATTCAGTCTAGATCAGGGGTCACCAACCTTTCGGACCTCGGGGACCACTGAATTCATAATTTTAAATCCTGCGGACCACTAGTATGAATTTTTAAAAAGATAAATAGCATTTAGTGCAATATAAAAAATGCAAATAATTTTTCTGCAGACCACCAAAATTTTCTTGTTGACCACCAGTTGGGGACTGCTGGTCTAGACAGAAGCACCAAATCAGAGGCATATTTAGCGATTCAGGTGTTCGTCGACTTACGATGACAAACTTCTGTCCTTAACCAAGTCAGTTGTTAAGTGAGTTTTGCCCCTGTGTACGATGTCACCGGTGTGTTTTTTCCTCTGGTTTACTGGGTGTTATAGGTAGCCCTCAACTTATGACCACAATGGAGCCCAAACTTTCTGTTGTTAAGTGAGACAGTTGTTCAGTCAGTTTTGCCCCGTTTTACGATCTTGCTTGCCACAGTTCTTAAGCGAATCGTGGCAGTTGATAAATTAGTAACACGGGATGTGAAGTGAATCCGGCTTCCTCCATTATCTTTGCTTGTCGCAAAAGGGGATCCCGTGACCCCCAGGAAACTGCAACCGACATAAATACGAGTCATTGGCCAAGTGTCTGAATTTTGATTACGTGACCACAGGAATGCCGCAATGGTCATTAAGTGTGAAATACAATCATAAGCAGAGGTGGGATTCATATATTGTAGCAACCGGTTCTCCCAGAACTGGAAATGTGAGCGTGCGCATGTGTGTGGCATCACAAAACATGGCAATTCGCTCGTGCACGCCGTCCACGCATCCGTGCCACGTCAAACAACATGACAATTCGCTCACGCGTGCCATCCACACATGCGTGCGGCATCAAAAACACAGCAATATAGGATGGAATTGAGCCCAGGCCACCATTACCAGTTTTCCCGAACCGGCTGAATACCACCTCTGGTCATAAGGCTCTTTTTTCAGTGACGTAACTTCAAACAGTCACTAAATGAATGATTCTATGAGTCAAGGACTATTTGTTGAGCAGTCACACCTCAATGTTGAGCGGTATGCAAGGATTCCATTTGCCAGATACGGGGGCAGGGGAAAAAAAAAACTCTTCATAATTTTTTTTTTCCCTCTGGAATGCAAGAAAAAAAGAAAAAGGATTATGTTCAGAGATGCCGAAGGGAGCTTCGAGTTGGGTCCAGAGTAGATGCTAAACCAACTAAGCCAATTATGTTCAATCAATCAATCAGAATAGAGCTGGAAGGGACCTTCTAGTCCAACCCCCTGCTCAAGCAGGAGACCCTATGCCATTTCAGATAGGTGGCTATCCAGTCTTTTTTTTAAAAAAAAAACTCCAGTGTTGGAGCACCCACAACTTCTGGTGGCAGGCTGTTCCACTGGTTAATTGTTCTCACTGTTAGGAAGTTTCTCCTTAATTCTAGGTTGCTTCTCTCTTTGATTAGTTTCCATCCCTTGTTCCTTGTCTTGCCTTCTGGTGCTTTGGAGAATAGGTTGACTCCCCCCTCCTCTTTGGGGCAGCCCCTCAAATACTCGAATATTCCTCTCATGTCCGCTCCCAGTCTATCTATCATCTATCTATCTATCTATCATCTATTCTATATGTCTATCTATCTATCATCTATCTATCTATCTATCTATCTATCTATCATCTATCTATATCTCTCTCTATTCTATATATCTGTCTATCATCTATAATCTGTCTGTCTATCATCTATTTATATCTATCTATCTCTATCTATCTATCATCTATCTATATTCTATACATCTGTCTATCATCTATCTATCATCTATCGTCTGTCTATCATCTATCTATCTCTATCTATCTATCTATCTATCTATCTATCTATCTATCTATCTATCTACTCTATCCATCCATCCATCCATCCATCCATCCACCCACCCATCTACCTATCGCAGCTGTTCCATTGTAATTGTTTTCACTATGCGGAAGTTTCTCCTTAATTCCAGGTTGCTTCTCTCCTTGATTAGTTTCCATCCATTGCTTCTTGTCCTGCCTTCTGGTGCTTTGGAGAATAGCTTGACCCCCTCCTCTTCTTTGGGGCAGCCCCTCAAATACTGGAATATTCCTCTCATGTCCCCTCCCAGTCCTAGAATGGCCAAACCCAAATCCTGCCACCGTCCTTCATATGTTTTAGTCTCCAGGTCTTTCATCATCTCTTCTCTGCAGCTGATGTTTTGTGCATCCAACTACCCAATCTTTTTGCAGGCCCAAACCCATTAACAGCAACCAGGAAAGCCCGCAGGATGTGGGTTTAAGAAAAGCAATACATCAAAATTGCAAACCGGGATGGTACTGCTTATTCTTTCTTTTTTTTTTTAATCTCCATGTATATAATTGCATCCTTTCTTGGCCAGTGAGATCACCCTGTGCAGATACCTCTGGCAAAAAAACACAACAGCGGGTTTAATTCTGGTTTGTTTGCTTCAGTTTTTTCCATCGTCCTAGATCTGGCTTAGCCGTGAAGGCGACAAGGCTCCTTCCTGAGCCGTACGGGTAGTCCATGCGTTTAGTGACCGTTCCAAGTTACAACGGCACGGGAAAAAGTGATTTACCACCACTTTTCAGACCAGGGGTGAAATGCTCCCGGTTCGGACTGGATCACCCAATCTGGTAGTGATGGCGATGGGTGGTTCGGAGAACTGGTAGCAAAAATCCCTGCGCGCCCCGCCCCCCATGCCTAGCTGAGCCGCACAATCATCAGAGGCTTTTTTAAAAAAAAACTTTTAAAGCATTTTTTCTACAACCTTTTCTGACAAAAAAATGCTTTTAAAAGTAAAAAAAAAAAAAGGCTCTGATGATCGCGCGGCTCAGCTGGGATCGTCAGAGGCTTTTCAAAGCATTTTTTTCTGCAACCTCTTGGCCGAAGAGGTGGTAAAAAAAGTGCTTTGAAAAGTCTCTGACGATCCCAGCTGAGTTGCCTGATCGGCAGAGGCTTTTCAGAGCATTAGAAAAAATGCTTTGAAAAGTTTTTTTTAAAAAAAGTTGGCCACGCCCACATCACATTACACCGGTGGTCACGAGACTTACATTTGGGTGCTTGACAACTGGCTCACATTTATGACGGTTGCAGTGTCCCGGGTTCACATGATCCCATTTTGTGACCTTCTTTTCAATGGAGAAGCCAGATTCACTTAACCATGTGACTAACTTAAGAACTGCAGTTGATTCACTTAAGAACTGTGGCAAGGAAGGTCATAAAATGGGCCAAACCTCCCTTGAGAAATGTCTCGCTTAGCAACGTAAATTTTGGGCTCGCTTGCGGTCATAAGCTGAGGACCTGTAGCAACAACGCACACTAGTACCCCAAGGCCGGGCAGCTGCTAGTAGGGTGTAGATCAGGGGTGTCCAACAGTGGTTGAAATCCAAATGTTTTTACTACTGGTTCTGTGGGTGTGGTGTGGCTTGGGTGAGCGTGGCTTGGTGGGCGTGGCAGGGGAAGGATACTGCAAAATCCCCATTCCCACCCCACTCCAGGGGAAGGATACTGCAAAATCCCCATTCCCACCCCACTCTAGGACCAACCAGTGGTGGTATTTGCCGGTTCTCCGAACTACTCAAAATTTCTGCTACCGGTTCGCCAGAACCTGTCAAAGCCTGCTGGATTTCACCCCTGGTGTTGTGGACTTCAACTCCCAGAATTCCCTAGCCAGGATAGAATTCTGGGAGTTGAAGTCCGCAAGTCTGAAAGTGGCCAAGCTGGACATTCCTGATGTAACACAGTGCGACAGCAACAACATGGGTGTTTCTCCCAAAGTTTGGGTAAATGTTTTCTTTGTTTTTAAACCCCAGCTGGGAATCTAGTAGATCACCCAGGGATCCCCATCTACCTTGAGCTGTAGCGTTTCGAGCAAAACAAAGACATGTAAAGAAGGCCAAAATACTGAACGGGCACTCAGCCAAACACAGTTGGCGTAGGCCGTCTTGGCACTCGCTGTCTGTTCGGAGAATGGCTTTCTGGACAGGCGATCTTTCGTCGGCAAGCACACATTCCTGCAAGCCCACATCGGAACACAATCGTGACATTAAAGCGGTGGAAAGAGAAAACCCTCCAGTGAGTAGCTGTGGGCATTCGGACGTGCAGTGGTTTTGATAGTGGTCAGATGCAGGCTGGGAGCTGAACGGGCCTGAACAGCTTCTGGTTGGGGACTCGGGTCATAAATTGTGCCTAGCCACGCTACGTAATGTAGTTTACTGCATTAAACCATAATTAGCTGTGTTTCTACTTTGCACTAAAATGACGTCTAAAGAAGAAGAAGAAGAAGAATTCTTGGATAATTCTTAGGTTAAGCCATACTAGTTTCCTGCATAAAGTATAATTAGTTGTGTTTTTTCTGTTTTACCTTAAGCCAACATCTGGAGAAGACACAACGTGGCTTAGCGTGATGGATAGTTGTTGGGCTAAGCCATACTAGTTTCCTGCATAAACTCTAATTGGCTGTGTTTTTGTTTCACATTAAACCATCATCTGGAGAAAACACAAAATGGCTTAGCGTGATGGATAATTGCTGGGCTAAGTCATACTGGTTTACTGCATTAAACCATAATTAACTGTGTTTCTACTTTGCACTAAAATGACGTCTAAAGAAGAAGAATTATTCTTGGATAATTCTTAGGCTAAGCCATACTAGTTTCCTGCAAAAAGTATAATTAGTTGTGTTTTTTCTGTTTCAAATTAAGCCAACATCTGGAGAAGACACAAAGTAGCTTAGCGTGATGGATAATTGTTGGGCTAAGCCATACTAGTTTCCTGCATAAACTCTAATTGGCTGTGTTTTTGTTTCACATTAAACCATCATCTGGAGTAAACTTAAAGTGGCTTAACGTGATAGATAATTGCTGGGCTAAGTCATACTGGTTTACTGCATTAAACCATAATTAACTGTGTTTCTACTTTGCACTAAAATGACGTCTAAAGAAGAAGGAGAATTCTTAGATAATTCTTAGGCTAAGCCATACTAGTTTCCTGCAAAAAGTATAATTAGTTGTGTTTTTTCTGTTTCAAATTAAGCCAACATCTGGAGAAGACACAAAGTAGCTTAGCGTGATGGATAATTGTTGGGCTAAGCCATACTAGTTTCCTGCATAAACTCTAATTGGCTGTGTTTTTGTTTCACATTAAACCATCATCTGGAGTAAACTTAAAGTGGCTTAACGTGATAGATAATTGCTGGGCTAAGCCATACTGGTTTACTGCATTAAACCATAATTAGCTGTGTTTCTACTCTGCACTAAACTGACATCTAAAGAAGCCACATTGGATAATTCTTAGGCTAAGCCATTTATTGTATAAACTATAATTAGCTGTGTTTCTATTTCACATTAAAACAATATCTGGAGAAGATACAACATGGCTTAGCATGATGGATATTTTTTGACTAAGCCAGGGGTCGGCAATCTTAAACACTCAAACAGCCATTTGGACCTGTTTCCCACAGAAAAGAAAACACCGGGAGCCACAAAACCCTTCCTGGGCCTGACTATTTCCTGAGAGGCCACAAAACTAGCAGATGTAGTTGAATTAAACGTTCTGTTTTCTTTGGAAACTTTTATTTTCTTGGATTTATCCATGGTTGGTCTACCGGGGGTCGAAAAGCTCAATAAATCGCATGCCGCCGGGTGTCACACAAATGCAGCTGTGATGCATATTTTGAGCGACAGGGAGCTGCAGCAGAGGGGTGAAAGAGCTGCAGGCGGCTCCAGAGCCACGAGTTGCTGACTGGGCTAAGCCGTACTAGTTTACTGCATGAACTATAATTAGCTGTGTTTGTTTCACATTAAACCAACATGTGGAGAAGACACAAAATGGCTTAGGGTGATGGCTCTTATGCTAAGCCGTGCTAGTTTACTGCACAAACTACAATTAACTATGTTTGTTTTGCATTAAACCAACATCTGAAGACGATGAAACGTGGCTTAGCGTTATGAATAATTGTAGCTGGCAAAGAGAGAGAGAGAGATTAAGTGATCTCCAAGATAATGTGATAAGTGATCTTCAAATTTTTCTATCTTCCAGATTTGCTTGATAGCCAGGCAGTAGTCTGATTCACACATTGTGCTAAGCTATGGTTTAGTTCGAGTTTACTGCATCAAGCCAAAATTAGCTAAATTCACACAATGTGCTTAGCAATGAATCCGTTTATAAAACGAGGCTTACTGTGGTTTGAGCTAAAGCCCAAGCAAACCACAGCTTGGCTTAGCACAAGCCAACTTTCCATCTGTTGGGGCCATGCTGGCTGAGAAGTCCTGGGAATCCCTCTTCCAACACCTCCAGACTCGGGAACGCTGGCGTCTTGCAATTTGCTAACTCCGTCTCTGTGTCTGGGGTTTGCAAATTGGATGCCATGCAAAGAAGGTTAGGCAAAGAGAGGCGTCTAATTACTTCCAAGGAGCCTCCATATTCAAGCGCATTCGGCCTTAACAATGATTAGAATTGCATTTCTCAACCTTGTCAGTGTGAAGCAGGGTGGACTTCAACTCCCAGAATCCCCTAGGCAGCGTCTAATGACTTCTAACGAGCCTCCATATTCAAGAGCATACGGCCTTAACAAATGATTAGAATGGCGTTTCCCAAACGTGGCAACTTGAAGCGGGGTGGACTTCAACTCCCAGAATTCCCCAGCCAGCGTTTAACCTCCTCGGGAGGAGCTTCCATATTCAAGAGCAGTCTGCCTTGAAATAAACAGGGCAGTGTTTCCCAACCTTGGAAACGGCAACTCCAGGAATGGAGCTTCCCCATCATTTTTATAACATGTGATGGTCATAAAACAGGCTGGTTATGTGTTGGACGGGATTTTATGAACCTTTTTGCACTGGTCACTAAATGAATCAGTGTGGTTGCTAAGTGAATCTGCAGCCTGGTTGGACCCGGGAGTTTTTGGATCATGCTTTCAGGAACGCTGGCAAGTGGATCGCTTTGAAGCTTGGCAACTGGAAGATGGGTGAACTTCAATTCCCAGAATTCCCCAACCAGCGTCTAATGACCTCTGAGGAACCTCCATATGCAAGAGCATTCTGCCTTGAAATAACTAGGGTACTGTTTCCCAACCTTGGCAACGTCCGTTCCCAGAATGGAGCCTGCCCATTATGGTTGTAACATATGATGGTCATAAAACGAGCTGGTCATGTATTAGACTGGGTTTTATGATCTTTTTTTTTTTTTTGCACCAGTCATTAAATGAATTATCATGGTTGTTAAGTGAATTCGGAACCCGGTTGGACTCCCGAGGTCTGTGGATCATGATTTCAGGACCATCCTGATTATAGCACATGAAATAGACTGGTTGTGTGTTGTACCGGATTTTATGACCTTTTTTGAACTGGTCATTAAATGAATCAGAGTGGTTGTTAAGTGAATCTGCAGCCTGGTTGGACCTTCAAGGGTCCGTGGATCATGTTTTTAGGAACACTGGCGTAGGGGAGTAGATTAGTAGTGGGTTTCAATTTAGTTTGCTACCGGTTAGCTCGTGTGCACACGCGTGTTCATGTGCGAGCGTGACGCTTTTGGGCATGCACAGAAGCGTCCGAGTGGGTGGGCGGAGCCTCCCACCGTTGCTGCTACCAGTTCGCCTGATCCGGGGCGAACCGGTAGCAACCCACCACTGGAGTAGATAGCAAACAAGCTTGGCAAGCGGAAGACAGGTGGGACTTCAACTCCCAGAATTCTCCCGTGCTGGCTGGGGAATTCTGGGAGTTGAAGTCCACCTCTCTTAGGCTCCGTATCCATCACATCATTTGTCTTCCAGTTTAAACACGGAAATCCGGAGACCAGTTGCAGGAAATCCAGTTTTTTGTCCCTAGCTGCCCGGAGGGAAGCCTTCGTGGGAAGGAGCAGATGGCAGCCCAGCTGGTGTCACAACCCTTGTGATGAACCACAACCACACTCCAGGTGAAGGACTCTGCCAAGCCAAAGGCGGAAACCCGGACAGAGAGAGAGAGAGAGAGAGAGAGACGCTTGGCTGTCGAGCCGTCCGACTTGTTTATCAACCTCTGGAGAGGCTTATTATTCACGCCGCGGTCCGGGAAACCGAGCCAGGGTGGCTGGCGTCATTGAAAACACACAGGGCAGGAAATGTTTTGCTATGATGTTGACAGGTGTGTGTGTGGGTGTGGTATGTTTCCCCATTGTGTGGTCTTCCAGGCCAGCTACTCAAGAGTTGTGTAAGAGGAAAAGAAATATCGGAGTAGGAGTCACGTCTTCCTGCAGAAGATTCTTTAAAGCGAATATACGGGCGGCCCTCGACGTACGACTACAATTGTTGCTAAGCGAGGCAGCCGTGAAGTGAGATTTGCCCCCTTTTACAACCATTCTTGCCACAGTCGTTAAATGAATTACCAGACAGAGTTAAGCTAGGGACACTGCTGAAATAGATTGCTTAGATTAAGAAAGGAACACAATTAATTTAGTTTCCCCTCGGAAACCGTTTGTGGACTTTGTGCTTGGGGTGGGAAAAAAAACAAAAGTTGGATTTTGAGTTCTGCTGATTAGGTAGGTTTGTGGTCACAGAAATGGCTAGTGTAAATTATTATATAAAAATAAAAAGTTGAGGTAATATTATTAATATTATTTTTACTTTATTCTTCTGCGCCAAAAAATCAGAAGTCAATGCTTTTTCTTATTCCCTGCTCCTTTCCTTCCTTTCCTGTTATTTTCATTTTTCTTTTTGTATTTTTATATGTTGATAAACTAATATAAATTTGCAACAAAAGAAAGTTGCATGGGAGAGGACAGATTAAATTTACAGGCTGGATTAGGGTGCCACACCTCTCTGGGTTCGACCAAATGAACTGAGTATATGTTGCAGGAGGCAGCTGTAAAATGGGTCAATAAGTCAAGCTGAGGTGGAGATCGTCTCTGAATAAGAAGGCTGGATCAGGAATTCTGGGGAAAAGGGATGGGGGATTTCAAAAAGGGAGGGCCTCTTGGATATTGTGAGCCCAGACACCATTCCTACCTGATGGATGAGCTTCAGTGAAAGTCTCCACTCACAACTTCTGAAGGCAAGTTGTTCCACTGGTTGATTGTTCCAATTCTTCTGGGCGGACTTCATCCACCCAGAATTCCCAACAAAGTATGATTTAAGATGGGTGGACTTCAACTCCCAGAATTTCCCCGCCGGCATGCTTTAAGATGGGTGGACTTCAACTCCCAGAATTCCCCAGCCGGCATGCTTTAAGATGGGTGGACTTCAACTCCCAGAATTCCCCAGCCGGCATGCTTTAAGATGGGTGGACTTCCACTCCCAGAATCCCCCAGTCGGCATGCTTTAAGATGGGTGGACTTCAACTCCCAGAATTCCCCAGCCGGCATGCTTTAAGATGGTGGACTTCCACTCCCAGAATCCCCCAGTCGGCATGCTTTAAGATGGGTGGACTTCCACTCCCAGAATTCCCCAGCTGGAATGCTTTAAGATGGGTGGACTTCCACTCCCAGAATCCCCCAGTCGGCATGCTTTAAGATGGGTGGACTTCCACTCCCAGAATTCCCCAGCCGGCATTCTTTAAGATGGGTGGATTTCCACTCCCACAATTCCCCAGCCGGCATGCTTTAAGATGGGTGGACTTCCACTCCCAGAATTCCCCAGTCGGCATTCTTTAAGATGGGTGGACTTCCACTCCCAGAATTCCCCAGCTGGAATGCTTTAAGATGGGTGGACTTCCACTCCCAGAATTCCCCAGCCGGCATTCTTTAAGATGGGTGGACTTCCACTCCCAGAATTCCCCAGCTGGAATGCTTTAAGATGGGTGGACTTCCACTCCCAGAATCCCCCAGTCAGCATGCTTTAAGATGGGTGGACTTCCACTCCCAGAATTCCCCAGCTGGAATGCTTTAAGATGGGTGGACTTCAACTCCCAGAATTCCCCAGCCGGCATGTTTTAAGATGGGTGGACTTCCACTCCCAGAATTCCCCAGCTGGAATGCTTTAAGATGGGTGGACTTCCACTCCCAGAATCCCCTCATGCCAATTCTACTATGGAGAAATGGATCTTTTCTTTTTTCTTCCCAGCCATTCTCTTTCCCCTCAAGTCAGCTTTTTCTAGGGAGGACTAAATATTGCCAAAAACCTGGGTTTAGCTATTCTCACAACATTGGATGGAGTCAGTTTTAATCTGTGGTGCACAATTAAATTGATTTGAGGCTAATTTTAAAGGAGGGATTAGCAGTCGTGGGTGTGTTTGAGTTGGTGTGTCAAAATGCCAAGATGGCAGCTACAATTAAGAGGATCAAACTCCACCCGCCGACTTTCACTCATCACCGCATGGGACGACGATGCTCCCGTTAGTCACCCCATTAAGTGTAGGCCGCTGAAAGTTCATGCGCCATCTTGAATCCGTAACCTAGACAATGTTTTGGAGTTCAATGTAATGAGTGATTTCAGGTTGGGCGGTTTGTGGAACTGCGTCGAATAAACTTTGGATCTATTAATCCAGGAGGCGCTTGCGGGTGCACGCATTGCATTTGGGGACTTCCGGTTTGGTGCCATGGCGATCCAGTCAGGAAAATAGCGGGGCTCTACTGAGCCCCGCGAAAACCCCGACTGTCGAGCCGCCACCAAAAGGTCTGTGGACCTACCCTGTCCTGTAGGGTAGACAGGAGGAAAGAGAGGGATCCCTTGGACGGCCGAGAGGAACGGGCAAGTTCCTTGAGGCCGGAGGAAGCCCTCTGAGCCGGCGGCGGGGGGAGCGGCACCCATGGCGGCTGCCTCGAAGCCGGGGCCACAACTTCTGAATAACAGAATAATAACAGAGTTGGAAGGGACCTTGTAGGTCATCTAGTCCAACCCATCCAAGCAGGAACCCCTACACCATTTCTGACAGAGGACAGTCCAGTCTCTTCTTGAAAGCCTCCAGTGATGAAGCTCCCACAACTACTGAAGGCAGCTTCTGTTCCATTGGTTGATTGTTCTCATGGTCAGGAAATTTCTCATTTCCAGGTTGAATCTCCCTTAAGAAATGTCTCGCTTAGCGATAGAAATTCTGGGCTCGAATGTGGTCGTAACTTGAGGACCCGCTGTCTTTTCTCCTCTTTGGTAAGGGAAGCGAGGTGGGAAAGGCAGGCGGAAACTCGCCGGAATTGAGGATATAAATCTGTTTTTATTATACGATTGCTCCATTTCCACGGGAGGGGCGAGGGAGGGGGATTTTTAGCGGGGGTGACCATTCAACCAGTATATGAGGAAGAGGTGGGAAGAGGGGAGAAGGAAACTTTTTGGAAGGGATTACACGCGCGAGTAAAACACGCACACACCAATTCCTGCAAAGGGATGGACTTTCTGCAAGACTTTTGGGCTAAATCCTGCTCCAAGTGGATACGGCCAGATCCTATGCAATCAGTTTTTGCAGCATCGGATCCGAGATGCAATAATCCTGTCCCCAGTTTGCTTCTCACGCGTTGCAGGACACAGAAGAATGTCGTGGAAGGGAGCTCCCGAGTCCAAGGGTCATACGCATGGCTTGTGTTTCTTCCCCAAATGTGTTCTTCTTAAAATGGCGCGCTCAGGTGGACCTTGGGATCCGTGAAAAGAAGAGTCCCCACCAAGACACCATGTGTCTTCGCCGAGGCCAAGATGGACGGGGCTCACAGTTCATCGTGGGATTTTTCAGCCACGATCATCAGCTTGGAGAGTTCGGAGTGGAATTTGCCCTCCCGATGAGACACTGGAAAAAGGAAGAGGATGGCAGGAAGATTAGAAATAGAATAGAAATGGGATAGGGATAGAAGAATTAGAATTAGAATTAGAGAATGAGAATTAGAGAATGAGAATTAAAGAATGAGAATTAGAGAATGAGAATTAGAGAATTAGAAGTAGAGAATTAGAAGTACAGAATTAGAATTACAGAATTAAAATGAGAGAATTACAATTAAAGAATCAGAATTAGAGAATTAGAATTAGAGAATGAGAATTAGAGAATTAGAAGTACAGAATTAGAAGTACAGAATTAGAATTACAGAATTAAAATGAGAGAATTAGAATTAAAGAATCAGAATTAGAGAATTAGAATTAGAGAATGAGAATTAAAGAATTAGAATTAGAGAATTAGAATTAAAGAATTAGTACAGAATTAGAATTACAGAATTATAATTAGAGAATTAGAATTAAAGAATTAGAAGTACAGAATTAGAATTACAGAATTAAACTTAGAGAATGAGAATTAGAGAATGAGAATTAAAGAATGAGAATTAGAGAATTAGAGAATGAGAATTAGAGAATGAGAATTAAAGAATCAGAATTAGAGAATTAGAGAATGAGAATTAGAGAATGAGAATTAAAGAATCAGAATTAGAGAATTAGAATTAAAGAATTAGAATGAGAGAATTAGAATTAAAGAATTAAAAGTACAGAATTAGAATTACAAATTAAACTTAGAGAATGAGAATGAGAATTAAAGAATGAGAATTAGAGAATTAGAGAATGAGAATTAGAGAATGAGAATTAAAGAATTAGAATGAGAGAATTAGAATTAAAGAATTAGAATGAGAGAATTAATTAGAATTAGAAATAGAATAGAGAGAGTTGGAAGGGACCTTGGAGGTCTTCTACTCCAGAGTTGGTTGAAAGACGGGTGGCTGTCTAGATGTTATAAACAAACAAACAAATAAACAAACTCACCTGCCTGTTCCGTGACCAAGAATTCCTCCTCTTTTAATGGGACATCGTTCTGTCCTCCGACACTAGCCGAGGACTGAAAGAAACAAACCCATCAGTCAAGCAGGAGCACCCAAAAGGCTCAACCCCAGCCCTACTATTTTAATGGCCGGTCACTGAGACAAGAGGGAAATGGGCCCAGGGTGTTGGCAATGTTCAAAAAAAGTCAAGATGGCAGCCCCAACTCCACCGAGGAGATACTAGTGCACCCAAGGAAATCCTGTATAGTAAGGTTTCACAACTTTCAGAAGTTGATGTATGTGGCCTTCAATGCCCAGAATTCCCCAGCTAATATGGGTGGACTACAACTCCCAGAATTCCCCAGCCAGCATGGATGAATCATCAAAATGGACATCAACCCCCAGAATTCCTCAGGCAGTATGGTAGGACTTCAACCCCAAGAATTTCCCAGGTAGCATGGATGGACTTCAACCCATAGAATTCCCCAGCCAACATTTTTGGACTTCAACCCCCACAATTCTCCAGGCAGCAAGCTGGCTGATAAATTCTGGGAATTGAAGTCCATATATCTTCAAGTTGTCCAGGTTGAAAATCCCTGCTCTAGAGCAGGGATCTCCAACCTTGGCAACTTTAAGACTTGTGGACTTCAACTCCCAGAATTCCTCAGCCGGCTCAAGATCAACTCAGCCTTCCATCCTTTCTAAGGTGGGTAAAATGAGGACCCGGTTTGTGGGGGCAATAAGCTGACTTTGTATAACATACACATACACATAACATACACTCCGGAGAAGGGCGGCATATAAAAATAAATATAAAAATAATAAAAATAAAAGTACCTGATGGAAAGCTTAAAAAGGAGTCCTCTACTCTACCATAACGAGACCGGGGGGGGGGGGGGAAGGCCAGGGTTGAACCAAGATTAGGCTAAGCTTTATAACCAGGAGTAGGGTGACGAATGGATGCAGTTGAGAGATGCCATTTTTCCTCATTATTTACCCTTTCAAACCAGAGAGTTTATTTATCATAGATCTGGAAGGGACCCTGGAGGTCATTTACTCCAGCACCCTGCTCAGGCAGGAAACTCTACGCCATTCAAAACAAATGATTGTCCAATCTCTTCTTAAAAACCTCCAGTGATGGAGCACCCACAACTTCTGGTGGCAAGCTGTTCCACTGGTTAATTGTTCTCACTGTCAGGAAATTTCTTCTTCGTTCTAGGTTGCTTCTCTCCTTGATTAGTTTCCACCCATTGCTTCTTTTCCTGCCATCAGGTGCTTTGGAGAATAGCTTGATTCCCTCTTCTTTGTGGCAGCCCTGAGATATTGGAAGATGCTATCATGTCTCCCCTAGTCCTTCTTTTCATTAAACTAGATCAGGGGTGTCAAACTCACATCGTCACGGCATCATCACGTGATGTATCGGGACTTTTCCCCCCTTCGATAAACCAGGCATGGGCGTGGCCAGCATGTAACGCATCTGGCCCGTGGGCTGGGAGTTTGACAGCCCTGAACTAGACCTACCCAATTCCAGCAACTGTTCTTCATATGTTTTAGTCTCCAGCCCCCTCATCATCTTTGTTGCTCTTCTCCATTAGTTCTGTCTTATCACTGTTAGTTCTTTCTGGGCCTCCTAGCAGAAGCCTCGGAGCCTTTCCCCTATATCCCTTTTTTATATGTTCTATTTACTATTGACCATTCGAAGGCACTCACCATAAGATCAGTTTTGTCCTCAAATTGCATATATTATATATGCAGGTAGCCCTCGACTTACGACAGTTCATTTAGTGGCCATTCAAAGTTACAACGGCACTGAAAAAAGGGACTTATGACCGTTTTTCCCACTTATGAAAGTTGCAGCATCCCCGTGGTCACGAGATTTACATTCGGGTGCTTGACAACTGGCTCACATTTATGACGGTTGCAGTGTCCCCGGGTCACGCGATCCCCTTTTGCGACGAGCAGAGTCAATGGGGGAAGCCAGATTCGTTTAACGACCGTGTTACTAATTTAACAACTGCAGCGATTCGCTTAACCAATGGGGTGAGAAAAGTCGTAAAACGGGGCAAGACTCCCTTAACAAGTTTCTCACTTTGCAATATCAATTTTGGGCTGAATTGAGGGCTACCTGTATTAGGTATATCTATGTACCTCATCAGCCCCAATATAAGGGTGAAGCTGGTTGGGTAGTGCCTCCTAGTGGTCAGCAGAAAATATAGGAAGGGCCAAGAATTTTGTAGTAGGCGAACCCATAAACTGAGAGGGAGAAAGGGACTCCTCAATTCAAACTGGCATACAAACCCTGAGTTACAGGCACCACCTTCCCCCAGCCCCTTTCGGACGGGACTCACGTAAGCCATGGCGTACTGGATCTTTGCTCCTTTCATCTCAGCTTTAAACTGGGTGAAGAAAAGGTAAGATTTTCCTTGGGGCCTAAAAGAAAAGGAAAAAAAAAGAATGGGGATGGAGGAGGAGGAGGAGGAGAAGAAGAAGAAGAATAGGAGGAGGGGGGAGGGGAGAGGGGGGAGGAGGAGGAGAAGAATAGGGAGGGGAGGGGAGCAGGAGGAGAGGGAGGAGGAGGAGAAAAAAAGAAGAATAGGAAAGGGAGGAGAGGGAGGAGAGGAGGAGGAGAAGAATAGGGAGGAGAGGAGGGGAGGAGGAGAAGAGGAGGGGGAGGAGAAGAAAAAGAAGAATAGGAAGGGGAGGGAAGGAGGAGGGGAGGAAGAAGAGAAGAAGAAGAGGAGGAGAAGAGGAGGGGGAGGAGGAGGAGAATGGGGAGGGGAGGGGAGGAGGAGAAGAGGAGGGGAGGAGGAGGAGAAGAAAAAGAGGAAGGAAGGAGGAGCAGGAAGAGAAGAAGAAGAATAGGAGAAGGAGAAGGGGAGGAGGAGGAGGAGGAAAAGAAAGAAGAATAGGAAGGGGAGGGGAGGGGAGGAGGGGGAGGAGGAGAAGAAAAAGAGTAGGAGGAGGGAAGAAGGAGCAGGAAGAGAAGAATAGAAGAAGGAGAAGGGGGGAGGAGGAGGAGAAGAAAAAGAAGAATAGGAAGGGGAGGAAAGGAGGAGGGGAGGAAGAGGAGAAGAAGAAGAGGAGGAGGAGAAGAGGAGGGGGAGGAGGAGGAGAAGAATGGGGAGGGGAGGAGGGGAGGGGGAGAAGAGAAGGGAGAGGAGGAGAAGAAAAAGAAGAATAGGGAGGGGAAGAGGAGGAGAAGAAAAAGAGGAGGAGGGGAGGAGCAGGAAGAGAAGAAGAATAGGAGAAGGAGAAGGGGGAGGAGGAGAAGAAGAAAAAGAAGAATAGGAAGGGGAGGAAAGGAGGAGGGGAGGAAGAGGAGAAGAAGAAGAAGAGGAGGAGAAGAGGAGGGGGAGGAGGAGAAGAAAAAGAAGAATAGGGAGGGGAGGAGGAGGAGAAGAAAAAGAGGAGGAGGGAAGGAGGAGCAGGAAGAGAAGAAGAATAGGAGAAGGAGAAGGGGGAGGAGGAGGAGGAGGAAAAGAAAAAGAAGAATAGGGAGGGGAGGGGAGGAAGAGGAGAAGAAGAAGAAGAAGAATAGAAGAGGAGGGGAGGAGGAGGAAAAGAAAAAGAAAAATAGGAAGGGGAGGGGAGGAGGAGGAGAAGAAGAAGAGGAGGAGGGGAGAGGAAAGAAGACAGAAAGGGGAGGGAAAGAGAAAGGAAAAGGAAAGGAAAAATTGAATTCAATTGAATTGCATGTTTTATTTGGCCAACTCCGATTAGACCCAAGGAATTTGTCTCCGGCACAGAAACACTCAGTGTACTTGCAAAGCCACAGAAAGAGGAATAACAATAATAATAATACCAACAAAAGGAAGATTTAAAGATGATGATAAAAATCATAAATACTAACACAGGTAAGCCCTTGACTTACGACCCCCAATTGAGCCCAAAATTTACGGTGCTAAGGGAGAAATTTGCCAAGTGAGGTTTTGCCCCATTTTGTGACTTTTCCTGCCTCGTTTGTGAAGTGAATCACTGCAGTCGTTAAATTAGTCAGACGGTTGTTAAGTGAATCTGGTTTCCCCATTGACTTTTTTTTTCATCAAACTAGACATACCCAATTCCTGCAACCCTTCTTGGTATGTTTTAGCCTCCAGTCCCCTGATCCTCTTTGTTGCTCTTCTCTGCACTCTTTCCAGTGTCTCAACATCTTTTTTACATCGTGGCGACCAAAACTGAATGCAATATTCCACGTGTGGCCTTACCAAGGCATTATAAAGTGGTATTAAGACTTCGGGTGATCTTGATTCTATCCCTCTGTTGATGCAGCCTAGAACTGTGTTGGCTTTTTTGGCAGCTGCTGCACACGGCTGGCTCATATTTAAATGGTTGTCCACTAGGACTCCAAGATCCCTCTGTTGCTACTATTGAGCCAGATACCACAGGAGAAGGGATGGAGGAGGAGGAGGAGGAGGAGGAGGAGGAGGAGGAAAAGAAGAAGGGAGAGAATGAGAGAGAGGAGGAGGAGAAGAAAGCAAGGAGAGGAGGAGGAGGAGGACTCTGGGGTCCTTGGCGCTTTCGGAGCTTGGTTGTTTTTCTGTAGACGTTTCATGACCCAACTAAGTAACACCATCAGTGCTAGAAGGGAGTAGGGTTTGCAAAGAGACGAGGAGGAGGAGGAGCTTACAATGGGCTGAAGATTTGCGTTGGCAACTGACAGTGGGCAACCGACCCACATTTATGACGGTTTAAGACCTGCAGTGATTCACTTGTGAGAAGAAATGTCGTAAAATGGAGCCAACTCACCTGATAGCTGTTTGATGGTCATAAGGCGAGGACTACCTGTAAAGCTTATACCCGTAACCGGGGGAGGGGGGGTAAAGACATACCTCCAGATCGAACAGGAAATTAACTTCTTGTCTTCGCTGACCCCAATAATCATTTCCCATTGCTGAAATCAGAGAGAAGGGCAAAGGTCAATAAATGAATAGAATAAAATAAATAGAGAAGAGAAGAGAAGAGAAGAGAAGAGAAGAGAAGAGAAGAGAAGAGAAGAGAAGAGAAGAGAAGAGAAGAGAAATAGGAAGAGGAAGAGGAAGAGAAGAGAAAAGAGGAGAGGAAAATACAATATACAGTATAACACAGAAGTGAGTACACCTCACATTTTGTAAATATTTAAGTATATCTTTTCATGTGACAACACTGAAGAAAAGACACTTGGCTACAATGTAAAGTAGCAAGTATACAGCTTGTATAACAGTGTAAATTTACTAATTTACCATTTACTAAGTCTGCACTACTATTAATGTTCTCATCGTTTCCATCACCCATCTCCTTCCACTTATGACTGTATGACTGTAACTTTGTTGCTTGGATTCTTACGATTTATATTGATATTGTTTCCTAATATGATTTGATTGCTTATTTCTACTCTATGACTATCATTAAGTGTTGTACTTTATGATTTTTGACAAATGTATCTTTTCTTTTATGTACTCCAAGCACTTATGCACCAAAGACAAATTCCTTATGTGTCCAATCACACTTGGCCAATAAAGAATTCTATTCTATTCTATTCTATTCTATTCTGTTCTGTTCTGTTCTGTTCTGTTCTATTCTGTTCTGTTTTGCGAAACGCAGAGGTCTTGTCTAGATCCACGTCAGGGGTGGGTTCTACATTTTTTTACTACCGGTTCTGTGGGCGTGGCTTATTTTGTGGGCATGGCTTGTTGGGAGTAATGTGACTGGGTGGGCGTGGCCAACTTTAAAAAAAAAAAACTTTTAAAAGCATTTTTTCTACAACCTTAAGAGGTTGCAGAAAAAAATGCTTTGAAAAGCCTCTGACGATCCCAGCTGAGCCACGGGATCATCAGAGGCTTTTTTTTTTTTTAACTTTTAAAAGCATTTTTTCGGCCAAAGGGTTGTAGAAAAAATGCTTTAAAAAGTAAAAAACAAAAAAAAAGTCTCTGATGAGGTGGGGTAAGCGAGCGGCGACCGGTTCGGGGACGTGACCAGCCAATCTTATTACCGGTTCTCCGAATTATTACAAATTTTTACTACCGGTTCTTGCGAACCGGGAGCAACCCACCACTGATCCACGTAGAATGGATCACAAGGATTGAAAGAAAAAACTAACTTACCTCGTTCGTCCCGCCCTGAGCTGCATAGGTAAAAGTGCAGGTAACATCTCCCTGTTAAAAAAATAACACAAGAAATGGTAGGGAAATCCACGGTCTTCAAAACAGAAAAGGTTGGACCTGCGCGACATGCCTCATTAGAGGCAGTCCTTGGCTCACAACCGCAATTCCCACTGCTAAGCCAGAAAGCGGTTCCGTGAGTTTTGTCCCCTTTTACGACCTTGCTTTGCTGCAGTGGTTCAGCGAATCGGTGCCCTGGTTAAGTTCATAACATGGTTATTTAAGTGAATCGGGCTTCCCCGTGGACTTTGCTCATCAGAAGGTCGCAAAAGGGGGATCACGTGACCCGGAACACGCTACAACCGTCATAAATATGAAGCAGTTGTCAAGTGTCCAAATTTTGATCCGGTGAACTGTGGGAAACGGTCATTAAGTGAGAACAGCCATTCAGTGGGAAAATGGTCAATAGTCACTTTTTTCAGCGCCGTTGTAACTTTGAACGGTCACTAAATGAATGGTTATAAGTCAAGGACTACCCCTCTCCTAGAAGAATGAAATATTTTAGGAAATATTAAAAAGGCAGAACATTTCCCCTAAAAGAGAAATAGAAATCTTAAGACAGAAACTCAGCCCCAGCTGATATTTTAGTTATCTACAAGACAAAAGACTGGGCCAGCTTATCTACAAAACAATAGATCTTCATCCTCGGGACATAATAGGATTAGCCCTCTACTGTTGTGGCCCGTCAGCGGCCTGTGCAGTTTGTAGCTGATTCTGACAGTGAGGAGGCTGGTGTGGTGTTGCGCCAGCAGCCTGTGCAGCTGGCACCCAAGTCAGACAATGAGGAGGCTGGAGAAGATGTGGTGCCAGAGGCAGGGATTCATCCAGGGCCTTCAGAACCTCCGGAAGCTCCCTTAAGTGAAGAGGAAGAAGAGGAGGAGCCTTTTCTCGATGCACAGGAGTGCAGAGCTGCCAAAAGGCAGGAGTGGCTCCTCAGGAGGAGGTCTCCTCGAGAGTAAGGTTTGGGGCTAATTGGCCACTCCCTTAGCCTATTTAAGGAGGAACGCCGACTGAAGCAAGTTGTAGGGAACAACTTTAGTTCACTCTACTTCGCGTCTGGATTCTCTGCAAATTGCTTCTGGGCTTTCTTCCAACCTTCGTAAGATTGTGATTACTTTATCTTTGGTTTCTTGTAGGCTGTTAAGAAAGTTTATTAACAACCTTTGTTTTGAAAAAGACTGAGTTATTTTAGTAAATTAAGTTTTGTACAAACTTTGTGTGTGCTGTATTCTTTGGGGTCCGTAGCTGGGGCAGAACATCTACCCATCTAGCAACAGAACTCACCACACGCAATCTGGGGAGATTGCATCACCCAGCAAGATTCAACCAAGCCTGGGACACAAGACAACCTACAAAGTTACCCCTGCACAGCCCCATGGGAGTCTGACAACTAATCAGAGTACATTTCTTACACAGGAACAGGAAGCCCCAAGGCAGGCCCCAGGAGAGGGTATAAATCTCTCTCTCTCTCTCTCTCTCTCTCACCCATATGCTCTTTTTGCCCAGGACCTCAACCCACATGGTCCTGTCCACCATTAAACCATCTTTCCAAGCAGCCTTCCATGTTTCCAGTGTCTTTCTCTCCGCTTGGAACTGTACCCAGATGGACATTTCTTCCAACACCATTTAGCAGCTCCTGATTTGACCTGACACAAAAGCCAGGGATTGTGGTTTAATCATGATTACCTAAAAACTCTTGTTTTTAGCTTCCGTTTCACGATTAAGTTCTACTTTTGTTATGTGTTTAGATTGTGCTGCTTATTTTTTTTTTCTATCCTTGTGTTGGTTTTCTTCTGGATTGTTTACAGGATAATGTTTATTTTAATTATGCTCTCCATCCACCTTTTACTGGTTGCATGTTTTTACTGGACGGCTGCGACACGCTGGAATCTTTGTAAATTTGGCAGTATGGAGAAGGAACACTTCCCTTTTTTTACGAAGAATGAATGAACGACTAAAATTAGCTACCTACCTATTTTAATATTTTTTATTCTGACTTTATTATTTTTTATAAGTAATGCAAGGTGGCAAACATATCTAATAGTCTTTGAATTCTGACCAAAATTGAGCCTAAAATTTATGTTGCTAAGCAAGATAGTAGTTAAGTGAGTTTTGCCCCATTTTACGACCTTTCTTGCCACACTCGTTAAGGGAATCCCTGCAGTTGTTAAGTTAATAACATGATTGTTAAGCGAATCTGGCTTCCCCATTGTCTTTATTTGTCAGAAGGACACAAAAGGGGATCATATGACCACGGGACACTGTGACCATCATAAACATGAGTCGGTTGTTAAGCGTCTGAATTTTGATCACGTGACCACAGGGATGTTGCAATGGTGTGAAAAATAGAGCCGAGGTGGCGCAGTGGTTAGAGTGCAGTACTGCAGCTACTTCAGCTGACTGCTAGTTCAGTAGATCAGCGGATCAAATCTCACCGGCTCAAGGTTGACTCAGCCTTCCATCCTTCCGAGGTGGGTAAAATGAGGACCCAGATTATTAGGGGGCAATATGCTATTTAGTATACTGCCTTTGGTGTAAGCCGCCCAGAGTCCTCGGAGAGTGGACGGCATAGAATTATGACTAATACCGTATTTTCCGGCGTATAAGACGACTGGGGGTATAAGACGACCCCCTACTTTTCCTGTTAAAATATAGGGTTTGGGCTATACTCGCCGTGACTACCCCTCTTCCAACGCACACCAAATAAAAATTAAAAAACATCAGATTTGATTTCAATATGGTAATTTTAATTCAAATGCTTATGCCTTTCCAAGAATCTAGTACACCAGGATACAGTGGCCTTAAATCTGTTGCTGTGATCTGGGTTAGATTTGGCCCACTGAAGTGCAAACAAACGTATTTTATTTCGTGTCACTACATAACCGTTTTGGCGATGCTCATTCACCATGTCTGCTACATGTTTTTTGAGTTCTGGCCAATGTGGGGTGCCTCTTCTTAATGCACACTTACCCCTTGGCATACTCTTTAACGCTTTTACATTTGCTTTCCAGTCCTGAACCATCTTTTCTGTTACTCCATATTGTCTTGCAGCAGCACAGTTATTATGTTCCATGGCAAAGTTTACAACTTTAAGTTTAAAACTGGCTTCATATTTCTTTCTTCTTGCTGGTGGAGCCATGATGGGGTCTTGACTGTTATATTTGTATACTATACTGTATGTACTGTTGCTGTACTGTAGAGAAAGGTAATGGGCTACGCTACGTGTAGTGGCGAGAGGGCTATTTTGTACCAGGTTTTTTTCCTTCACCCATGCAGCCTTGTCGAGATCCGCACAGCTTCATGAATCTGAGTTGCTGGCACTGACTGATGACGCTAGGGGAGCGCCGACAACATTGACAGAAAGCTGTGCCGATCTAGTCAAGGCTGCATGCTGCTGAATGCTGGAACCAGCTGGCTGCTGAGCAGAGCTTCTCCCAGGCATCTAGGGGGGTATTACCGACGCTCCAACTTCCCCAGCTGACCCCCACTGATGGCGAGCTCCACCGGTCTGGGGAAGTCAGAGCGTCGGTAATCTCTCCCTGGATGCCTGGGGCTGGTTCCAGCATTCCAAGGCGATTCCAAGGAGGTCCACGGTGAAAGCGGCGCCGCGGTCGACCTGGGCCAGCACCTTCCACACCTGGCTCTGCGTCTCCATTATGAGAAGCTCCATGCGACTTCGCATGTCTCCGCCCCAGACGCGCAGCTCTCGCAATCCGCTCACCGGAGGAGCCATGAAGTGCTCGCACCGCCTTGCCAGATCTTCCTCATCCTCCTTTCCCCATGGCTTTTCCGGTTGTAATTGCTGCTGCCGCCGCCGCCGAGGCTGCTCCTTCATCTCCGCCCGCCGCACCAGACCCAGCCCGGCCAGCGCCGCCGTGGCTCCCGCAGTCCTAGCGGATCGGCACCCGGGCTCGCAGGTGAAGGGTGGGAGTGCGCAGCGCACTTTCCTGGCTTGGCACCGATCCGGACGGCTGCAGAAGGAACTGGGCACCAGCTGTCATGTCTTTTCTGCTGTGCGGGATTCGGCACCTGGGCTCCCGGGGTTAAGCCTCCGGGCCGGCCCGCGCTGCTCCAGGATGTTCGCTTCGGGCTCCTTGGAATCGCTGCCGGGCGGTTCTTCCCGTTGGGGCGACTGTGGGAGCCACGGTGAACTCCTTCCCCACGAGGTATTGCTCTGCATTTCACCACCTCTTCCAGGCTCGCAGCCACCCACCATCACCCCAACGGGAAGAACCGCAGCGATTCCAAGGAGCCTGAAACGAACATCCTGGAGCAGCGCTAAGTTACCTTCCAGGGTGGAGGGGTGTGTGTGGAAGAATAGGTGAAGCTAAAACAGCTTTCTCGTTCATCCCGGTGTCGGGAGAAGCGGCTTGAGGGGCGCCCGAGCTTTTAAGATTTTAACCTGGGCTAATCGGGCGGGGGAAAGAAGTGCTCTAGTCTGCAAACGAGGCAGGGTCTTGGGTTTAAAGGGTGGGGGGGGCAGAGAAACTTTCAAGGCAGTTTTCTCTCAGCCAGAGGTAGAATCTGAATGGGAGAATATGGGCATCGCTGCGTGGATTGCATTATTTCGCTCATTTCTGGAAATATCCCTGCGCCCCTTTTCGCCTCCCGGAATTATGTGGCTCCCACCCACCCCACCCCACAACAGATCTGCGCGAGAGGCCAGAAAACTGTGGGTTTCGTGTGTGTGTATGTAACAAAAGGTGCAGATGTCTTCCCCCCCCCTCCCCCCGTTTCTTTGCGGCTGCAGCCTTTCTTCTGAATGGGGTCGGGCTGGATACGCCGCGAAAGAAATCGGCTTGGGGAAAAAAAAAACCGGTCTGCCGCCTTTACCACTACCTCCCCTCTCCACAAACACACACTTTTTGTTGTTGTTTGTTGCTGATAACATTCCCCCTCTCCCCCACCCAATTCCACGGGTTCAAAGCCGCCGAGAGAGAGAGAGAGAGAGAGAGAGAGGGGGGGGGGGGGAAGAAAGAAAAAAAAGAGTTTTGATTCTGCCGGCTTATCGGGAAGGCATTGGAACAAGCAGACTAGAGCACTTCTTTCCCCCGCCCGATTAGCCCAGGTTAAAATCTTAAAAGCTCGGGCGCCCCTCAAGCCGCTTCTCCCGACACCGGGATGAACGAGAAAGCTGTTTTAGCTTCACCTATTCTTCCACACACACCCCTCCACCCCGGAAGGTAACTTAGCGCTGCTCCAGGATGTTTGCTTCAGGCTCCTTGGAATCGCTGCGGTTCTTCCCGTTGGGGCGATGGTGGGTGGCTGCGAGCCTGGAAGAGGTGGTGAAATGCAGAGCAATACCTCGTGGGGAAGGAGTCGCCGTGGCTCCCGCAGTCCAAGCAACACCGATCGCTGCCACCCACCATCGCCCCAACGGGAAGAACCGCCCGGCAGCGATTCCAAGGAGTCCGAAGCGAACATCCTGGAGCAGCGCAGGCTGGCCCGGAGGCTTAAACCCCGGGAGCCCAGGTGCCGAATCCCGCACAGCAGAAAAGACATGACAGCCGGTGCCCAGTTCCTTCTGCAGCCATCCGGATCGGCGCCAAGCCAGGAAAGTGTGCTGCGCACTCCCACCCTTCGCCTGCGAGCCCGGGTGCCGATCCGCTTGGACTGCGGGAGCCACGGCGGCACTGGCCGGGCTGGGTCTGGTGCGGCAGGCGGAGATGAAGGAGCAGCCTCGGCGGCGGCAGCAGCAGCAATTACAACCGGAAAAGCCATGGGGAAAGGAGGATGAGGAAGATCTGGCAAGGCGGTGCAAGCACTTCATGGCTCCTCCGGTGAGCGGATTGTGAGAGCTGCGCGTCTGGGGCGGAGACATGCGAAGTCGCATGGAGCTTCTCATAATGGAGGCGCAGAGCCAGGAGTGCAAGGCGCTGGCCCAGGTCAACCGTGGCGCCGCTTTCACCGTGGACTGCTGGGAAAGAAAGGAAGGTGACCCGAATTCTGGGGTAGAGTGGGGACGCGTTCCTTTCTCGTGGGCCGCGCACTGCCTGGCACCTCTTGTAGGTTGGAACTAATTTGGAGTACAGCTTCCCCTCAATGTTGCCGGCGCTCCCAAAGTGTCATCGGTCAGCGCCAGCAACTCAGATTCGGGTACCCGGCGTATAAGACGACCCCCGACTTTTGAGATGATTTTCCTGGGTTAAAAAGTCGTCTTATACGCCGGAAAATACGGTAATAATATTCTATTCTATTCTATTCTATTCTATTCTATTCTATTCTATTCTATTCTATTCTATTCTATTTTCTATTCCATTCCATTCCATTCCATTCCATTCCATTCCGCTTGAGCAGGAGGCTGGACTAGATGACCTCCAAGGTCCCTTCCAGCTCATTCATTCTATTCATTCTATTCATTCCATTCTATTCTATTCTATTCTATTCTATTCTAGATGACCTCCCAAGATCCCTTCCAACTCTGTTATTTTAGATTCTCTTTGGGACTAACTGTGGTCGCTCTTTATTTTTCTGCAGGACGATTATATTGAGTAATTAAAAAAAAATAAGTAAAAAATGGGCATGTCAGTTTTTTCAGTGCTGTTATAACTTCGAATGGTCACTAAATGAACTGTTATAAGTGGAGGACATCCTGTATTCTTTCTTCCTATTCTATTTTCCCTGTAACAACAATCCTGTGAGGTGGGTAGGCTGAGAGAAAGCCCAAAGTCACCTAGCCAGCTTTCATGCTTAAAGTAGGACTAGAATTCACAGTCTCCTGGTGACTGGCCCAAAGTCACCTAACCGGCTTTCAATGCCTAAGGTAGGACTAGAACTCAGAGTCTCCTGGTGATAGGCCCAAAGTCACCTAACCAGCTTTCATGCCTAAGGAAGAACTAGAATTCACAGTCTCCTGGTGATTGACCCAAAGTCACCTAGCCAGCTTTGACTGCTAAAGAAGGACTAGAATTCACAGTCTCCTGGTGATTGGCCCAAAGTCACCTAACCGGCTTTCATGCCTAAGGAAGGACTAGAATTCAGTGTCTCCTGGTGATTGGCCCAAAGTCACCCAGCTGGATTTCATGCCTAAGGAAGGACTAGAATTCACAGTCTCCTAGTGATAGGCCCAAAGTCACCTAACCAGCTTTCATGCCTAAGGAAGGACTAGAATTCACTGTCTCCTGGTGATTGGCCCAAAGTCACCTAACCGGCTTTCATGCCTAAGGAAGGACTAGAATTCACTGTCTCCTGGTGATTGGCCCAAAGTCACCTAACCGGCTTTCATGCCTAAGGTAGGACTAGAATTCACTGTCTCCTGGTGATTGGCCCAAAGTCACCTAACCGGCTTTCATGCCTAAGGAAGGACTAGAATTCACTGTCTCCTGGTGATTGGCCCAAAGTCACCTAACCGGCTTTCATGCCTAAGGTAGGACTAGAATTCACTGTCTCCTGGTGATTGGCCCAAAGTCACCTAACCGGCTTTCATGCCTAAGGTAGGACTAGAATTCACTGTCTCCTGGTGATTGGCCCAAAGTCACCTAACCGGCTTTCATGCCTAAGGTAGGAGTAGAATTCAGTCTCCTGGTGATTGGCCCAAAGTCACCTAGTCAGCTTTCACAAGTAAGTAAGGACTAGAACTCAGTGTTCCAGTTTCTAGCCCAATATCTTAACCACTAAACCAACATTCAATATCTTACTGTAAGCTACCTTAACTGCAATGAACACTGATATTCATACTTTTAATAAATACATATTCCTACTAATAATAATCCAATTCCCATATTGCCCAGCAGTTCCCAGATATACTATGTCACCTCATTTTTTTAAACTGAAAAGGCCCTCAGAAATACTCAAACAAACAAACCTGGTTAGTCAGTCTGCAACCTATTCTACTACATTCGGTGACACTTGTCATCAGAGAAGGCATTGACAGGAGTTTCTCTGCAGCTGAATTCAGACAACCTACTCAATGGGCTCGATTGTGGTCGTAAGTCGAGGACCACCTGGCAATCACCAGGAATTAAGATCCTTAATTAACTTTTTTAAAATGTTTATAGGTAGTCCTCGACTTACAACCGTTCGAAGTTACAATGGTACTGAAAAAAAAGTGACTTATGGCCATTTTTTACACTTAACCAACGTATTATTAACTTGACTGCAGCGATTTGCTTAATAACTGCGGCAGGAAAGGTCGTAAAATGGGGGCCAAACCTCACTTAACAAGTGTCTCACTTAGCGACAGAAATGTTGGGCTCAATTGTGGTCGCAAGTCGAGGACTACCTGCACTTTATATAATATACAAAAAAAAAACCCTTCAGCAATAACCCTGGGGAAAAAATAAGAAGTGTAAGGCAACGTGCAAAGCCTGCAAAAATCGAATTTACCCCACTAATCAAGATGTTAATATATAATAAAAAAAGTAATAGAAATGTTGGAAATATTTGGAAAGAGGTTTAAAGGGGCAGCCACATAAATGTAAAAAATTAAGAGGAAAGAGGCACAGCATACATGGAGCCAACGGCAAGTGCCACCATCTTATAGGCAGGAGGGAAACCGTGGCAAGGGCTCTACAACCCATTTACCCCGGGGTAAGTTTGGGGCACCCACTATAAACTACAGTTCTGCATTTAGCCACTTTCTACGGAAGCCTGGCCGGAACATGCCAAAACGCTCCGTCTTGCCCGCCTTCGGCTCCTAAGAGACCAATCACAGCATCACAAAAAAAAAAGACCCGCCCCTCCTTTCAACCAATCAGAAGCTAGCTTTTCGGGACTGAAGACTCAACCCCGACCAATCAGCAGGCGCCACCTAGCTCTCTGCTCTGGCTCGTTCGCTCTCACCAGATTTTTCGAATACGAGTGAACCATCCCGCCGGGTCTGACATCGAAGTCGGCCTTGATGGGCTCCTGCTTTGCCCCGACCGCCGAGAGAAGGAGTTGCAGGAGGAAGAAGAAGGACGTCGAACTGTCCCAAAGCCTCCGGTTGCCGAGTAACCTGGGCGCCACCATCTTGGAAGAAGAAACGAAAAAAAAAAAAAAACCGTGGCCAGCTGATTGAGCTACGGGGAGCTGGAGCAGCCAAAGCGCGTTTTACTCTTCAACGCAGGCGCTTCTGTTTCCGGGAGGCCAAGGCGGCCATCTTTTAAAGGGGGCGCCGGCGGCTATTCAGTGGGAGTTACCAAAACTGGGCTGCAAAGTGCGGACGACCTGTAGAGGGCAGCAAAGAATATCAAAATCAGGGCCTCTCTGCTGCCATTGGCTAGCAGGGGAATTCTGGGAGTTGGAGTTCACACAGCTTCACGTGGCCTAAACTGCAAAGCAGCGGCAAATCTGTTCTTATGCAAAGTTGTCTGAATAATTGTTGCATTGACCGATCTCTTTGTGGGTACCAGAGCACCCACACAGTATCCAGTATCTCTGGTACTGGATGCAACCTCTGCAGGAAGAGTGAGATGAGGCGGTAGCTAAATGTAATAAAATACTTTAAAATAAATAATAAGAAGTGGATGCATTACTATTAGGACCCAATGAAAGACCTACAAAAATCAGAAGTTGGGGAAAGGAGGAGCAAAGAGCCAATTTGGTGTAGGGTTAAGGCACCAGAATGAAAACTGGGAGACTGTGAGTTCTAGTCCCGCCTTAGCCATGAAAGCCAGCTGGGTGACTTTGGGCCAATTACCAGGAGACAGTGAGTTCTAGTCCCGCCTTAGCCATGAAAGCCAGCTGGGTGACTTTGGGCCAATTACCAGGAGACAGTGAGTTCTAGTCCCGCCTTAGCCATGAAAGCCAGTTGGGTGACTTTGGGCTGATCACCGGGAGACAGTGAGTTCTAGTCCTGCCTTAACTCTGAAAGCCACTTGGGTGACTTTGGGCCAGTCATCAGGAGACAGTGAGTTCTAGTCCCGCCTTCACCATGAAAGCCACCTGGGTGACTTTGGACTAATCACCAGGAGAGGATGAGTTCTGGAATTAAGGAGAAACTTTCCAACAGTAAAGACCATTAACCAGTGGAACATCCTGCCTCTAGAAGTTGTGGGTCCTTCATTACTGGAGATTTTTAAGAAGAGACTGAACTATCACTTGTCTGAAATCGTATAGGATCTCCTGCTTGAGCATGGGGTTGGACTAGAAGACCTCCAAAGTCCCTTCCAGCTCTATTCCGATTGATTAATTGACTCTACATAGACTTTCTCCTGAGTGTTCTTTGCTCAGCCTGGCCTTAATGTCTCTCAGTCGTGCATTTATTACTGTCGTAAATGAATCCATCTACCTTTGTAGTTCACCCCTTCTCGTTCCTTACTTTCCTCGTGTTAATCCTCAGCAGAGCCCCGGTTCCTGAGGGTTTCTTCACCCATTTTAATAATCACACTCATTAGCAATCCCTCTGGGGGACACGGTGCTCTCTTTTATTGCTCTTTTTAAACGTCGTCAGCTGTCGGAATTGCCCCAGAGCTGAGCAAGGTTTCGAAAACGTGTCTCGTAAGTCAATTACAACTTCCCTCGAGAGATATTCGGCATACGGATTGAGTTATCTGGAAGCTGTGATAACGACAGTCAAGGCAGATAGGGGAAAGTGGGTAAGGAATATAAAGAAAACCAAACTAATCATCATTAAGTATGTCCACCAGCTATAGAACTGGCAAGGGGGATTATTAAAGGGGTGACGAGCGTCTGCCTTTTAGGATCAGCCGTCGAGAGGAAAACAACTGACACCTGGCTTCTGAAGAACATTTTGTGGGGAAAAAAATTGGAAATTGACGGCGAGGATAGAAACAACATTTTAGATCTGACTTGATTGGTTTGCTTTCGTTGGCGATTGAGCCAGGGGTGAAATGCTCCCGGTTCGGACCGGATCACCCGATCCGGTAGCGATGGAGGCAGGTGGTTCGGAGAACTGGTAGCAAAAATCCCTCCCCCCCCCCATTGCCCATCTGAGCCGCGCAATCATCAGAGGCTTTTTTTTTAATTTTTAAAAGCATTTTTTCTACAACCTCTTCGGCCGAAAAAATGCTTTTAAAAGGTAATAAAAAAAGCCTCTGATGATCGCGCGGCTCAGCTGGGATCATCAGAGGCTTTTAAGAGCATTTTTTCTACAACCTCTTCAGTGGAAGAGGTTATAGAAAAAAATGTTTTTAAAAGGAAAAAAAAGCCTCTGCCGATCAGGCAAGTCAGCTGGGATCGTCAGAGGCTTTAAAAGCATTTTTTTAAACAACCTCTTCAGCCAAAGAGGTTGTAGAAAAAAATGGTTTTAAAAGTAAAAAAAAAAAAAAAAGTTGGCCACGCCCATTCAGTCATATTAAACCCCCCACCAAGCCACGTCCACAGAACCGGTAGTAACAAATTTTACATTTCACCACTGGATTGAATGGATTTATAGGTCGTCCTGGATTTGGAATAGTTCATTTAGTGACCGCTCGATAGTTCATTTAGTGACTTTGAATGGTCACTAAATGAACTATTCCAAATCCAGAACGACCTATCAATCCATTCGTTTGGCTGAATCTCCAAGGAAAGCAAACCAATCAAGTCAGATCTAAAATAAAAACCACACTGAAAAGGAACTTGGACCGTTTTTCACCCTTATTTATTTATTTATTTCATTCAATTTGTATACCGCCCTTCTCCTAGTGGACTCAGGGCGGTGCACAGCCAGAACTAAAACACATACCAATACAAAATTTAAAATTTTTAAAAGAATTACATGACTTTGGCCCAAAATTTAAAACATTCAAACTAAAACCCATTGACAATTTAAAAATTTGCTTAGCGCATTGTAAGCCGCCCTGAGTCTCCGGAGAAGGGCGGCATATAAATCAAATTAAAACAAAAAAAAAAAAGGGGGGGGGTTCATGCCAGCCCTGCTTGATGGAAAAGAAAAGTTTTTAGGGCAATGGCTTAGGAAGAAATTTTTAAATTTTTTAAATGTTTTAATTGGTTTGTGGTTTTTTAAATTTTTGGGCCAAATTTATATATATTATAATTGTTTTTAATATTTGTATTTCATGTTTTTAATTCTGGCTGTGCACCGCCCTGAGTCCTCAAGGAGAAGGGCGGTATATAAATTGAAAAATAAAATAAAAAATAAATAAAAATGGCGAAAGGCCCGGAGATCCGATATCCTTCGTATCAAATCGTTCCAGAGGGCAGGAGCTGCCACAGAGAAGGCCCTCCCCCTGGGGATCGCCAGCCGACACTGGCTGACTGACGGCACCCTGAGGAGTCCCTCTCTGTGGGAGCGTACTGGTCGGTGGGAGGCTATCGGCTTTCTTGCAGCATCCCCATGGCTCTGTGACCAAAATTCAGAAGCTTGGCAACTGACTCATATTTATGATGCTTGGACTGGTTTAGGGGTCACGTGATCCCCTTTTGCGACCCCCTGACAAGCAAAATCAAGGGGGAAGCCAGATGCACTTAAACAACTGGGTTTATTTATTTATTTATTTATTAGTTCAATTTATATGCCGCCTTTCTCCGGAGACTCAGGGCGGCTTACAATGCGTTAAGCAATAGTCTTCATACTTTTGTATATACCTGCTTAGTAGGGCTTTCAGCCCCCCCTAAGCGGTGTTCTTTTTATACAAAGTCAGCTTATTGCCCCCACAATCCGGGTCCTCATTTTACCTACCTTGGGAGGATGGAAGGCTGAGTCAACCTTGAGCCTGGTGAGATTCGAACTTGCAGTAATTGCAGGCAGCTGGTGCTAGTTAACAGCACTTTAGTCTGCTGCGCCACCAAGGCTAACTTAACGACTGTGGCCAGAAAGGTTGTAAAACGGAACAAAATTCACATGGCACATTTTCACTTCGCAGCAGAAATGTTCAGCTCAACTGTCGTCGTAAGGTGATACTATTATACTACCTGTATAATGGTCCAATTCAGTGAAAAGCAATTACACACATTAACAGAGTAACAGAGTTGGAAGCAGGGGTGAAATCTAAAATTTGTTACTACCGGTTCTGTGGGCGTGGCTTGGTGGTGGTGGGGGTAATGTGACTGGGTGGGCTTGGCCAATGTTTTTTTTTTTTTACTTTTAAAGCCTTTTTTCTACAACCTTAAGAGGTTGTAGAAAAAAATGCTTTTAAAAGCCTCTGATGATCCCAGCTGAGCCACGCGATCATCAGAAGCTTCTTTTTTTACTTTTAAAAGCATTTAAAAGCATTTTTTTGGCTGAAGAGGTTGTAGAAAAAATGCTTTTAAAAGCCTCTGATGATCCCCGCTGAGCTGCGCGATCATCAGAGACTTTTTTTTTACTTTTAAAAGCATTTAAAAGCATTTTTTCGGCTGAAGAGGTTGTAGAAAAAATGCTTTTAAAAGCCTCTGATGATCCCTGCTGAGCCGCGCGATCATCAGGGGCTTTTTTTTACTTTTAAAAGCATTTAAAAGCATTTTTTCGGCTGAAGAGGTTGTAGAAAAAATGCTTTTAAAAGTAAAAAAAAACAGCCTCTGATGATCACGCGGCTCAGCAGGGATCATCAGAGGCTTTTAAAAGCATTTTTTCTACAACCTCTTCAGGTTGTTGAGAATGTGGTGGCGCGACAGCTTCCCCAGTACCTGGATGAAGCTGTCTATCTGGAT
Organism: Arizona elegans; assembly: GCA_022577455.1. Classification (NCBI taxonomy): domain Eukaryota; kingdom Metazoa; phylum Chordata; class Lepidosauria; order Squamata; family Colubridae; genus Arizona; species Arizona elegans. The sequence goes on from JAKOOJ010000018.1 coordinate 12,723,983, forward strand.
CCGCTCCAGTCCGGCTTCAGACCTGGGTACAGCACGGAAACGGCATTGGTCGCATTGGTGGATGATCTCTGGAGGGCCCGGGATAGGGGTTCTTCCTCTATCCTGGTCCTATTAGACCTCTCAGCGGCTTTTGATACCATCGACCATGGTATCATGTTGCGCCGGCTGGAGGGACTGGGAGTGGGGGGCACCGTTTTGCGGTGGTTCTCCTCCTATCTCTCCGACCGGTCGCAATCCGTGTTGACAGGGGGGCAGCGGTCGACCCCAAGGCGCCTTGTTTGTGGGGTGCCGCAAGGGTCAGTCCTCTCGCCCCTCCTGTTCAACATTTATGTGAAGCCGCTGGGTGAGATCATCCGTGGTTTTGGGGTGGAGTTCCATCAGTACGCTGATGATACTCAGCTGTACATTTCCACCCCAGACCATCCCAGTGATGCCTTGGAAGTGATGTCCCAGTGCCTGGAGGCCGTGCGGGTCTGGATGGGGAGAAACAGGCTTCGACTCAACCCTTCCAAGACCGAGTGGCTGTGGCTGCCGGCGTCCCGGTATAGCCAGTTGACGCCATCACTGGTTATTGGGGGCGAATCATTGGCCCCCACGGAGAGGGCCCGCAACTTGGGTGTCCTCCTGGATGCGCGGCTGTCTTTAGAAGGGCATATGACAGCTGTGGCCAGGGGGGCTTTTTGTCAGGTTCGCCTGATACGCCAGTTGCGCCCCTTTCTGGACCGGGACTCCCTACGCACGGTCACTCAAGCACTCGTCACTTCTCGTCTGGACTATTGTAACGCTCTCTACATGGGGCTCCCCTTGGGGTACACCTGGAGGCTCCAACTGGTGCAGAATGCGGCTGCGCGGGGGATTATGGGAGCGACGGGGCGCTCCCATGTGACTCCTCTCCTGCGCGAGCTGCATTGGCTTCCGGTGGACTTCCGGGTGCGCTTCAAGGTGTTGGTGATCACCTTTAAAGTGCTCCATGGCTTAGGGCCAGGGTACTTACGGGACCGCCTTCTGCCACCAATAGCCTCCCACCGGCCGGTTCGCTCCCACAGAGAGGGCCTCCTCAGGGTGCCGTCGGCCAGACAATGTCGGCTGACGACCCCCAGGAGGAGAGCCTTCTCTGTGGTGGCACCTACCCTATGGAACAATCTACCCCCAGAGATACGAGTGATCTCCAACCTTCGGATTTTTCGTCGGGCCCTAAAAACTTATTTTTTTCAGTTAGCCGGTCTGTCTTGATTTTAGGGTTAGTTTTAATATTTTAAAATTGATTTTAATTGACAAGTTTTAAATTATGGGCCAAATTTATAAATTATTTTAACTTTATTTTTTAACTGTGATGTTTTTATAGATGTTTTTATCTTAGCTGTTCACCGCCCTGAGTCCGAAAGGAGAAGGGCGGTATAGAAATTTGAATAATAAATAATAAATAAAATAAATAGGTTGGGGGTGGGACCAAATAAAAGGTAAGAATAACGTGGGGGGGTGGGGGTGGGAGGGCGGGGGGGAGAACTGGTTCTGTGACGTCATATCGTCACCGCTACCGGCTTGGCCGAACCGGACCGAACCGGGAGGAACCCACCACTGCTCTGGAGGCAGGAAACAGCCTGTTTCCCTACTTCCAGTGTGCCCAGAAGGCCCAAAAAATCAGCTGGCTGGCGCATGCATGCACACTGGAGCTGAGCTCGCGTGCCCACTAATATGGTTACGCGTGCCACCTGTGGCACACATGCCATGGATTCGCCATCATGGCCCTATGCCATTTCAGACAAATAGTTGTCCAATCTCTTCTTAAAAACCTCCATTGGTGGAGCACCTACAACTTCTGGAGGTAAGCTGTTCCACTGGTTAAGTGTTCTCACTGTTAGGAAGTTTCTCCTTAGTTCTTGGTTGCTTCCCTCTTTGATTAGTTTCCGTCCTTTGCTTCTTGTCCTGCCCTCAGGTGCTTTGGACAATAGGGTGACCCCCTCTTCTTTGTGGCAGCCCCTCAAATATTGAAGGACTGCTATTGTATCAACCCCGATTCCTTCTTTTCATTAGATTAGACATACCAAATTCTTCAATTCATATGAAGACCGATGGCTATCCTTAAGCAACTGTGCCCCACCGCAGACCAAAGACAGAATTGAGGGGAGGTTTTCCAGTGGTGGGATTCAGCCGGTTCGCACCACTTCGGGAGAACCGGTTGTTAACTTTCTGAGCAGTTTGGCAAACTGGTTGTTGGAAGAAATCATTAGGGCAGAGAACCGGTTGTTAAATTACTTGAATCTCACTGAGGTTTCCCCTGCTGGCCGGAGATACCGAATGGAAGGGGAGATCACCACTGCTTTGCCATTGTCCCTGCTGACGCTTTCCTACGGCCATGTCGTAAACCAGTAGGCCCGATAGGCCGCTAATCAGGACAAAAAAAGGGGGGGGGCAAAAAAGAGCAACTAAGATGACTAAAGGCCTGGAGACTAAAACAGTTGCAGGCATTGGATATGTCTAGTTTAATGAAAAGAAGGACCAGGGGTAACATGATAGCAAGAGTTTTACGGTAATATTTGAGGGGCTCAAACTTATTTTCCAAAGCCCCTGAAGGCAGGACAAGAAGCTGAAGGGAAACAATAAGGATATAATAAATAATACTAGATTCTGTAACCATTAGGTTCTTGTAATACATATATGCCTTTGTATTTGTATCACATATATTATGCCTTTATATTTGTATCTCCTGTAACAAACATATTCTGTTATTAGGCCTCTGTAATATATCTGGTATTTGTCAAACATATGTCCCTGCCATTTGACCTGAACCCATATCAATTTTCTCCCTGTTTTTTCTTGTGCCATCTAAGAGCATGGTACGTATCTCCAAGGGATAATTTACACCTCAGTTCTAATTTATGTTTGATCTGGATGAACTCCTGGGTCTTCCAGAGCCAGGGGGCAAAGTGGCCAATTGAGTAAACAAAGAAATGCTCAAGATGACTAATTGGGAAGTTTCTATTCCCCCTTGCAGGGCAACAAGGAATACACAAACCTAAATTAGGAGGCCAGAATTGGGTACTAAGCTGACGTCTCTGAGGGTATAAAAGGATGCCATACCTTCCCCAAGATGTGGCTATTTCCTCGCATGCATTGTATCTGTATGTTCTGGATATAGTTCCACCCAGTATTTTGTTTTTGGCCATAAATAAAATCTGTTTGTTTTTTTGCAAGCCTCGTCTTGAGTCTCTCTCTTTGGCATTCTGGTGACTCAAGTGTATTTTGGGACCTTACAAAGCAAAGGATGGAAACTAACCAAGGAGAGAAGCAACCTGGAATTAAGGAGAAATTTCCTCACAGTGGGAACAATTAATCCAGTGAAACGACTTGCCACTAGAAGTTGTGGGTGCTTCATCACTGGAGGCTTTAAAGAAGAGATTGGAGAATCATTTGCCTGAAATAATACAGGGTCTCCCGCCTGAGCAGGGGGTTGGACTAGAAGACTTCCAAGGTCCCTTCCAACTCTGTGATTCTGTTAAATTCACCTCCAAGCTCCCTTGCAAATCTGTTATTCTGATCTCTTATTCTGATTGCTAAACTGGGCTTCACAGGCCTCTAATCTGATTCTGATTCCTATCATTAAAGCTCTTTGGTCACAACACCACAAACGATCTGAAGCTGTGCATTAAAGAAGCAGATAAGGGTGGAATGAAAGATAACCATCAAGCAGTTAAGATTGGGGTGGCACTGAAAGTGAAGAGAACCACCAGATGCTCTATCTTCTTTTAGTCACTAAGTGGGACCTTCGATGAAGAGTCCTTCAGTTGATTGCAGGTAGCTCTCGACGTAGGATCACCGCCAAGCCCAAAATTTCTGTGGTTAAGCAAGACATCTGTTCAGTGTGTTTCGCTCCATTGTACAGCCTTTCCCGCCACAGTTCTTAAGCAGAATCACTGCCGTTGTTAGAGTTAGCAACACGGATGTTACTGTAAGGGAATCCGTTCAATTCAGAATAGAGCTGGGAGGGACCTTGGAGGTCCTCTAGTCCAATCCCCTGCTCAATCTGATCACATGACCTTGCCGGGATACTTCCTCTTTCTCCTTCTGTCCTGGCCACTTTTTACAGAGGCACGACTGAGGGTGTTTTAACAAACTGCGTCACGGAATGTCTACGGAGATTCTCAGTCATCCATGTCATGGTTGTCCCAAAAGTGTATTTTTTCAAGAGGCAACTGGACTTTCTGGTTTTTCCTTGAAGATGTTTCGCTTCTCATCCAAGAAGCTGCTCTTATTGCGTCATCAGAGAACCGCCCGACCGCGCTGTTTAGGGCGACCCGCTCTCTGCTCCACCAGGAAGCGCGGGAGGACCCCTTGGAGGGTAGAGCCGAGGACTTTATTCAGTATCTGTATGACAAAATCACTCAGATTCGGGAAGATCTGGACTCCGACTGGGTAATTTCAGGATGGATGACTGAGGCAGGTCTTGAGAATGTTATCTGGGATGAGTTTGATCCTGATGACATGGACAGGATTCTGGGTGGACTGAATGCGACCATATGTTTATTGGACCCGTGCCCCTCCTGGTTAGTGCTGGCTTCCCGGGAGGTGATGCGAGGCTGGCTCCAGGGGATTTTAAATGCTTCATTGGGTGAGGGTGACTTCCCTGCCACCTTGAAAGAGGCGGTGGTGAGGCCTCTCCTCAAGAAGCCTTCCCTGGACCCAGCAGTGTTGGTTAATTATCGTCCGGTCTCCAACCTTCGCTTTGTGGCACGACAGCTCCCCCAGCACCTGGATGAAACGACGTATCTGGATCCGTTCCAGTCAGGCTTCAGGCCTGGGTACAGCACGGAAACAGCATTGGTCGCGTTGGTTGATGATCTCTGGAGGGCTCGGGACAGGGGATGTTCCTCTGTCCTGGTCCTATTAGACCTCTCAGCGGCTTTTGATACCATCGACCATGGTATCATGTTGCACCGGTTGAAGGGGCTGGGGGTGGGGGGCACCGTTCTGCAGTGGTTCTCCACCTACCTCTCTGACTGGTCGCAATCCGTGTTGACAGGGGGGCAGCAGTCGACCCCGAGGTGCCTTGTTTGTGGGGTGCCACAAGGGTCGGTCCTTTCGCCCCTTCTGTTCAACATTTATGTAAAGCCGCTGGGTGAGATCATCCGTGGCTGTGGAGTGGAGTTCCATCAGTACGCTGATGACACTCAGCTGTACATCTACATCCCAGGCCACCCCAACGATGCCCTTGAAGTGATGTCCCAGTGCCTGGAGGCCGTGCGGGCCTGGATGGGGAGAAACAGGCCCCGACTCAACCCTTCCAAGACCGAGTGGCTGTGGCTTCCGGCGTCCCGATATAGCCAGCTGGTGCCATCCCTGGCTATTGGGGCGAATCACTGGCCCCCACAGAGAGGGCTCGCAACTTAGGCATCCTCCTGGATGCATGGCTGTCTTTAGAAGAGCATATGATCGCCGTGGCCTGATTCAGGTTCGCCTGATACGCCAGTTGTGTCCCTTTCTGGATCGGGACTCCCTACGCACGGTCACTCAAGCACTCATCACTTCCCGCCTGGACTACTGCAATGCTCTCTACATGGGGCTCCCCTTGGGGTGCACCCGGAGGCTGCAGTTGGTCCAGAATGCAGCCGCACGGGGGATTATGGGAGCGACGGGGCGCTCACATATAACACCTCTCCTGCGCGAGCTGCACTGGCTTCCTGTGGTCTTCCAGGTGCATTTCAAGGTGTTGGTGACCACCTTTAAAGCGCTCCATGGCTTAGGGCCGGGGTATTTGCGAGACCGCCTTCTGCCGCCAATAGCCTCCCACCGACCGGTTCGCACGCAGAGAGAGGGCTTCCTCAGGGTGCCGTCGGCCAGACAGTGTCGGCTGGCGACCCCCAGGGGGAGAGCCTTCTCTGTGGCAGCACCTGCCCTCTAGAATGACCTGCCCCCTGAGATACGCACGATATCAAACCTCTGGACTTTTCATCGGGCCCTGAAGACACACTTGTTCCATCTAGCTGGGCTGGCTTGATCCCATGCTCTCAGTTTTTTAATCAAATTCGGTTTTAATTGGGTTGTTTTAAATTCGGGCCAAAATTATTTAATTGTTTTTTAAAATGTTTTTAAATTTTATATGCTATGTTTTATCCTGGCTGTACACCGCCCTGAGTCCCGCAGGAGAAGGGCGGTATAGAAATAAAATAAAATAAATAAATAAATAAAATTCACAATCAAATATCTCAATTCTCTATTATATGTTTCTGGCAAAATCCCTAATAAAAAAATCTCTGGTTTAAAATCTATATGTTTTTTTTATCATTTTTTCCAACCATGTGTGGATTTTAGTCCAGTATCTTTTAGCTTCTACACATTTTCACCACATATGGTAATATGAGCCCGGTGTCTGATGACATTTCCAACACTTTTCAGATGTACTTCACGTGATTTTGATTCTGTGCCTCTATTTAACAAGTGACATTCTGTAGTTTACAACCTTTGCTATTTGCAATTTACAAATAAGCATATGTTTTGCTATGCACAGTGAAATTTGAACACTAGCAGCTGTCGGATGATTTGTTCTCAAAAGATCGGGGGACTGGGAATGATATTCCCCTCAATTTCCCATTAATAAACTCTTTTCTTTCAGTTGCACCAAGTTCAGCAACACTTTTGTGGTTGCTGTCAAAAGTGCCATCTGACAACTTGACGTACAACATGCAACACTTTCATTACACATAATGCTTCCCCACTGCGTTCAGTCACTCCAAATGATTCTGTCCAGGCCTCTTGGAATGATCTTCCACAATCTGTTTTTGCTTTTTTTTGCAAATGGGATGGGGGAGGGAGGGAGGTGTGATCTATACATGAAGTCTGCTGTTGGGCAGAAAGCAACTTGGCATGGCAACGGTGCACGTGCCCACAGAGATGGCTCTGTGTGCCACCTCTCACACGTCTGCCATAGATCAGTGGTAGGGGGGGTTAATGTGCCATAGGTCAGTGGGGGGGGTAGTAATGTGACTGGGTGGACGTGGCCAATTTTTTTAAAAAAAAACTTTGAAAACCATTTTTTCTACAACCTCTTCGGCAAAGAGGTTGTAAAAAAAATGCTTTCAAAAGGCTCTGACGATCCCAGCTGAGTCGCCTGATCAGCAGAGGCTTTTTTTTCTTTTAAATGTCTCTGATGATCCCAGCTGTGTTGCCTGATTGGCAGACACTTTTTTTAAAAAAGCCTCTGCTGATCAGGCAACTCAGCTTGGATCGTCAGAGGCTTTTAAAAGGAAAAAAAAAGCCTCTGATGATTGTGCGGCTCAGCTGGGCATGAGGGGGGGGGCGGTCAGGGATTTTTGCTACCAGTTCTCTGAACCACCTGTCTCCATCGCTACTGGATTGGGCGATCCGGTCCAAACCGGGAGCATTTCACCCCTGCCATAGGTTCACCATCACAGTGCTAGGCAAAACCCGTAGAACATAGGTCTGGAAAAGCTCAATCGAAAGGCTTAATAATATCATTCGTTATAAAATGGCTCACGGTTGAAGAACCCAACCCTCCGTTGCTCAAATAAAGATGGATCCACAATTGACATTTTCTGCCCACATTTAATAACAACTGCGGTTGATTTTGAATCCCCTGCTTGTGGGTGGAAGGAGCAAGGTGGAGCAGCATATGCTTCTCGGAAGGTCCAAGAAAAACTAGATGGAAATCAAATATGAAATTTATCTCCTTAAAAAGTGTCGCAAACACCGAAAGCCACGGAATTTTCCAGAAACAGGAGATACAAATCAGATCAGCAGTCTGAATAGGGGTGTGGGGAGTGGGTTGCAGCTGTTTGGCTTGGTCACTTTCCCCAACATATGAGGCCCCCAAAGAGAGAGATTTAAAAGAGCATTATCTGATTGCAGCAAAAAACATCCGTTTCCGGAGATATCTAGAGATAAGGTGGTCATTCCCTTGCAAGTGTCCGTTAAAGGCAGTGGGGAGTGGCAATTTCATACTGTCTGCCTTTATATAAAAAGGGGGCAGCTACAGTTTGGTTTTAACAACTGCCTCTTCGCCTTCTGCTTGAGGTGAGATCTCCGTTTTCTTGCTAAAGTCCACTCTGTGTAGCTCTTACAAAGCCACACTTTTATTTTTCCAGTTGCCATTAGATTAGACTCTCCAAATATTTCCGAGGTACTTATTGGGTCCGTGTATTTATTGATTTATTTATTTATTGGCAGTAATTTATATAGAATTGTTTTATCATCCAAGGTCAGGGATGGGGAAGCTGTAGCCCACCAGTTCTTGCTGGCTTGCAAATCTTAAGAATTCATGCCCCATTAATGCTTTTCTTTGATTCTCTTCCTTCTCCTAAAGAAAGACAATGTTGTCCATCTCGGTGGTGGCCCTGGCCTGGTTGTTCTCCCTGAGGACCTTGTCCAAAGCGCTGGATCCGACCCTGGAGGGGACATGGAGAGACTGGAAGGCCACTCACGGTAAAGAATACGCCTTGGTGAGTTTGCTCCACCAGAAGTCCAATCAATCAATCCGAATAGATCGTTTCACTGCTTAATTGTCCTCGCTGTCAGGAAGTTTCCCAATTCCAGGTTGCTTCTCTCCGTGGTTAGTTTCCATCCATTGCTTCTTGTCCTGCCTTCTGGTGCTTTTGAAAATAAGCACCAGATGCCCCCCCACTCATCTTTGTGGCAGCCCCTCAAATACTGGAATACTGCTATCATGTCACCCCTAATCCTTGTTTTCTCTAGACTGGCCATACCTAATACCAAGATGAAATTTTTATATTTCAATTCAATAACTCTGCCACATTTGGAGCTGAGCTGGCTGTCACCATGTTCTGATGTTCTCAAGAGGCTGTGTCCCACAGAATTTTTTTTCCCCTAAATTCACTTCAAGTGTACCAGTTTGATTTTAGAGAACAGAACAGAATAACAGAGTTGGAAGAGACCTTGTAGGTTTTAGGTCTTCTAGTCCAAGGGTCTCCAACCTTGGCAACTTTAAAACTTATGGACTTCAACTTTTGGGAGTTTAAGTCCACAAGTCTTAAAGATGCCACGGTTGGAGACCTCTGATCTAGTCCAACCCCTGACCCCAGCAGGAGACCCTACCCCATTTCTGACAGATGACAGTCCGGTCTCTTCTTGAAAGACTCCAGGGATGAAGCTCCCACAACTTCTGAAGGCAATTTCTGTTCTATGGGCTGATTGTTCTCATTGTCAGGAAATTTCTCCTTATTTCTAGATTGAATCTCTCCTTGATCAGTTTCCATCCATTATTTCTTATCCTGCCTTCAGGTGCTTTGGAAAATAGCTTGACCCCTTCCTCTCTCTCTCTTTTTAAAAAGTTTTTTAGTTTTATTTCTCATAAACACATTTACATGTACTGTCATTTATCTATAATTTTTCATTCATCTTATTTTTTAACTTTCATTTTTAATTTTTACTTTTTCGGGGCTGCTCTTTTACCCTTTACCTTTACTCCAACCTTTCTTCTTCTCCTCCCTTTCTCTTCCTTCCTTTTTCTCTTCCTACTTTCTTCTTCTCCTTCTCTTTCCCACTTCCCTTGCCCTTCCCCCACTCCCCTCTTCTTCCCCCCTTCTAACCTTCTCTTCTACTCCTCTTTCCCCTCCCTTTTCTTCCTCTCCTTTTCCCTTTCTTCTTTCTCCTCTCTTCTCTTCTCCCTGCCTCTCTCTTTACTCCTTCCCCTCTCTTGTTGTTTCCCTTTTCAGTTCAATCTAAAGTGAAATTCGAGCAGCCCCGATTTTTTAATTATCTTTATTCTCATTTCAATTTTTTATTCAATTAATATTTATTTTTATCACATCATTTGTGTACATTTTTATAATATTTCACTTTTTTTCCCGTTCTCCTTTTACTTGGCATCATCTGGGTATCTATTTTTTTAATTGTTTTCTCCCATCTGTTCTCTATCTATTTTATCTCTATACCCTTATTCATATTTCCTTTCTAATCAATCATAAATTTTTTTCCCATGTCTTGAAATACATCGACTCTTTATCTTTTATTCTCAATGTTAATCTATTCATTTCTGCACATTCTAAAATTTTATTTATAATTTCTCCTTCCAACGGGATTTTATCTGCTTTCCAATTTCGTGCAAATACAATTCTAGCCGCTGTTATTATATGAGTAATCAAATAGGTATGTTCTTTACTGTAATTCTCTGGTAAAATTCCCAGTAAGAACATCTCTGGCTTTAACTCTATATGTTGCTGCAACATTCCCTCTAACCATGTTTGTATTTTCACCCAATAATGTTTTGCTTCTTTAGACCCCTTCCTCTCTGTAGCAGCCCCTCAAATATTGGAAGACTGCCATCGTGTCTTCCCTGGTCCTTCTCTTCTGGCAATGTTTATAAAGTTACTTTCTACTATTTGTCTTCGGACAGGGTTTGTGAGGAATAATGTCTGGTATATTAAGTAGAAATGGAAAGAGTTTTTGGTCCCTTCCTGGGCGATTTAATTCTAGTTTGGGAAACCTTTTACGGAAGAGAAGAACGTGAGTTCTAGATCTTCTAGGTGCCACTTGTTTAGGCAGATGCGACTAAGGGATCTTCTTGATCTTGGCTTCCCAGGAAGAGGAAGAATCCTATCGAAGAGCTGTGTGGGAAGAAAATTTGCAGATGATCCAAGACCATAACAGCCAGGCTGACCGGGGAAAACACTCCTACAAGCTCGGGATGAATCACTTTGGTGATTTGGTAAGTCTGGATCAGGGCTCGTTTGATTTATTTACTAGACATAGTCACCCACCCAGCCAGTTTTTGTTGCCTAAGGTGGGACTAGAACTCACTGTCTCCTAGTGATTGTCCCAAAGTCACACAGCTGATTTTCATACTTAGGGCAGTACTAGAACTCACAATTTTCTTGCTTCTAGCCTGGTGCCTTAACCACTAGACCAAACTGGCTCCGGTAACTGATGTTTGAAATTCATACTCTTTGCAATCCTCAGACTAATGAAGAGATTAACAAGAAGCTGTACTGCTTGCTTCCTGACTTGGATCTTGCATCTCAAAAGAACACAGTCACTTTCAAATCCTCAGAAAACCTGCAGATTCCCCCTGGGGTGGACTGGCGAGCCAAAGGTTTTGTGACTGAGGTCAAAGATCAGGTGGGTGAATGGTTCTGACAAGCCATGAATTGAGGACTGATGAAGAGATGCTTTCTAAGGAAAAGGAAGGAGTTATGATTTGCCTATTTAGACCCGAGTCAGAATTTGATGGCTTCATGATAACTTGAAACTAAATTCTTTCCTCTCTTAGTTGCATCTCTGAAGCTTCAATCCTGTCGGAACTCTTATATCAACAGAGCACACCTCTAGCACTGATCATGTTACCTAGTTGGGTAATGAAACGTTTGCAAGAAAATAACTAAGCTCAGAAAATACCAAGGACCCCACAGTCTTCTTCCTCGTTCTCCTCCTCCTCCTCCTCCTCCTCCCTGTAATCTGCTCCTCCACTCCACAAACCCCACTCCCTTCTAGCACTGATCATGTTACTTAGTTGGGTAATGAAACATCTGCAAGAAAATACCCAAGCTCAGAAAGTACCAAGGACCCCACAATCATTCTTGTTCTTCTCCTCCTCCTCCTCCTCTTCCTCCTCAACAAACCCCATTCCCTTCTAGCACTGATCATGTTACTTAATTGGGTAAAGAAATATCTACAAGAAAATATCCAAGCTCAGAAAGTACCAAGGACCCCACAGTCTTCTTCCTCCTCCTCCTCCTCCCTGTAATCTGCTCCTCCGCTCCACAAACCCCCACTCCCTTCTAGCACTGATCATGTTACTTAGTTGGGTAATGAGACATCTGCTCAAACCCCACCAAACTCAGAGAACACCAAGAACCTCACAGTTCTCCTCCTCCTCCTCTTCCAAACCCAACTCTGGTCTAGCACTGATGATGTTACCTAGTTGAGTAATGAAAGGTCTGCAAGAGCTCAGAGAGCACCAAGGAAGCCCTCGTTCCAACCCTAAGCTGCTCTTCTATCGGAACTCATACCTTGCCCAGCTGCCTACTACCAAAAACTGTGAACAAGTCATTTGTGAAAGGAACATTAATTGGGTTGCTCCGTGGGTCACTGCAGCTTTGTTTTTCCACAGGGTGACTGTGGCTCTTGCTGGGCCTTCAGTGCCACCGGAGCTCTGGAAGGCATGTATTTCAAGAAGACGGGGAAGCTGATCTCGCTGAGCGAACAAAATCTTATGGACTGTTCTAAGGAGAATCATGGGTGCCAGGGTGGACTTATGCCCCAAGCTTTTGCATCTGTACACGAGCAACAAGGGATCAATTCAGAGGAAAGCTACCCATATGATGGACAGGTAATTCTCTATGTGTTTCTGTGCATGCTTCAAACTATAGCTGGTTTGCTTTGCTTTGGCTACTTTGGCTAGTTAGCAATGGCACTAGCAACAGCACTTAGACTTATATATCGCTTCACAGTTCTTTTACAGCCCTCTCTAAGAGGTTTACAAAGTCAGCCTCTTGCCCCCAACAATCTGGGTCCTCATTTTACCCACCTCGGAAGGATGGAAGGCTGAGTCGACTTTGAGTCTGTCAGGATCGAACTCCAGGCAGCGGGCAGAGTTAGCCTGCAATACTGCCTTCTAACAAGTGGGAGGGAGGGAGGGAGGAAGCAAGCAAGCAAGCAAGCAAGCAAGCAAGCAAGCAAGCAATAGCACTTATATACCACTTATATAGTGCTTTTACAGCCTTCTCTAAGCGGTTCTAAGCAGTTTACAGAGTCAGCCTATTGCCTATTCTATTCTATTCTATTCTATTCTATTCTATTCTATTCTATTCTATTCTATTCTATTCTATGGAATGGAATGGAATGGAATGGAATGGAATGGAATGGAATGGAATGGAATGAGCTGAGGTGGCGCAATGGTTAGAGTGCAGTACTGCAGCTACTTCAGATGACTGCTAGTTCAGCAGATCAAATCTCACCGGCTCAAGGTTGACTCAGCCTTCCATCCTTCCGAGGTGGGTAAAACAAGGACCCAGATTGTTAGGGAGCAATAGGCTATTTAGTATACTGTCTTTGGTGTAAGCTGCCCAGAGTCCTTGGAGAATGGGCGGCATAGAAATATGACTAATAATAATATTCTATTCTATTCTATTCTATTCTATTCTATTCTATTCTATTCTATTCTATTCTATTCTATTCTATTCTTCTATTCTATTCCGCTTGAGCAGGGGGCTGGACTAGAAGACCTCCAAGGTCCCTTCCAGCTCATTCATTCTATTCATTCCATTCCATTCCATTCCATTCCATTCCATTCCATTCCATTCCATTCCATTCCATTCCATTCCATTCCATTCCATTCTTTTCTATTCTATTCTATATGACCTCCCAAGATCCCTTCCAACTCTGTTATTCTATATTCTCTTTGGGACTAACTGTGGTTGCTCTTTATTTTTCTGCAGGACGATTATAGTTGTCGTTATGAAGCTGAGAATTCTATCGCAGCGTGTTCCAGCATGGGACTCATCCTGACAGGAGACGAAAAGGCCCTTCTGCAGGCGGTGGCCACGATTGGCCCGATTTCTGTCGCAGTGGATGCCGGGAGCTCTGAGTTTCACTTTTACAAGTCGGGTAAGGTTCCTGCGGAATAGGAAGGAAAGGGGGGCTCTTGCATTTCAACTTTGAATGTTCCTTTGATTACCTTGATTGGCTGATACTCAATGCCCTCATCTAAATAAGAGCCTTGGTGGCGCAGCAGACTAAAGCACTGTTAAGTAACACCAGCTGCCTGCAATTACTGCGAGTTCAAATCTCACCAGGCTCAAGGTTGACTCAGCCTTCCATCCTTTCAAAGGTAGGTAAAATGAGGACCCAGATTGTGGGGGCAATAAGCTGACTTTGTATAAAAAAGAACACCGCTTTGGGGGGGGGGCAAAAGCCCTACTAAGCAGGTATATACAAAAGTATGAAGGCTATTGCTTAAAAACATTGTAAGCCGCCCTGAGTCTCCGGAGAAGGGCGGCATATAAATCGAACCAATACATAAATAAATAAATAAATCTTGAGTACGGAGGGCAAATACTATTCCAGCAGTGATGGGTTTCAAATTTTTTTACTACTAGTTCTGTGGGCGTGGCTTGTTGGGCGTGGCATGGCTTAGTGGGCATGGCTTGGTGGGTGTGGCAGGGAAAGGATACTACAAAATCTCCATTCCCTCCCCAATCCAGGGGAAGGTTACTGCAAAATCCCCATTTCCTCCCGATCAGCTGGGATTTGGGAAGCAGGGAATAGATGGGGGCGGGGCCAGTCAGAATTTTTACTACCAGTTCTCCGAACTACTCAAAATTTCCACTACTGGTTCTCCAGAACTGGTCAGAACCTGCTGAAACCCATCTCTGTATTCCAGGTAGGAAGACATATCTTCCCTTGAAAAATTTCTTTTTTGTTATGTTTATTATCATTATTATTATTATTATACATTTTCCTTTGTTATACATCACGTTTTCATTTCTGCAATGACAGTGTACTGTCCGTATCAAAACTCTTTTGAATACACATAATATTATACACCATAATTATAGCCATTATTCTCATAATATATACAAAATAATCTTCACTTCTGGGCATTCTACACAATTTAATCTGTAATCAAATGTAATCAAATAATAATAATAATATTGCTGATAGTGTTATGCTTATATATATCCATATATCCATTTTACCTCTATTTTATTAATTGTACTTAATTATAAATTTACTAACTTCTTATTGAAAAATATCTGAAGGACTCTACGTAAAAGCTTCTTCAGGGGTGCCTGTTTTACCTAAGTGGTGATCCAGTGGTGAAATCTAAAATTGGTTACTACCAGTTCTGTGGGCGTGGCTTGGTGGTGGTGGGGGTAATGTGACTGGGTGGGCGTGGCCAATTTTTTTAAAAAAAACTTTTAAAACCATTTTTTCTACAACCTCTTCGGTGAAGAGGTTGTAAAAAAAGTGCTTTCGAAAGGCTCTGACGATCCCAGCTGAGTTGCCTGATCCGCTAGGCCCAAAATGGCTTAAAAAGCCTCTGCTGATCAGGCCACTCAGCTGGGATCGTCAGAGGCATTTAAAAGAAAAAAAGGGTTTTTTTCTTTTAAAAGCCTTTGAAGATCGCAGCTGAGCCCCACGATCATCAGAGGCTTTTTTTATTATTTTTAAAAGCATTTTTTTCAGCCAAAGAGGTTGTAGAAAAAATGCTTTTAAAAGTTAAAAAAAAAAAGCCTCTGATGATTGTGTGGCTCCCGCCTCCATCGCAACCAGATCAGGCGAACCGGTCCAAACCAGAAGCATTTCACCCCTGCGGTGATCCCATTAAAAAGAGTAAATTCTAAGATGGAGTGACATTCCTGGCTGCCCTTTTGGAAATCCAGATGATCTGGCAAAGAAGCATGGAGCTTTCCCTTGATCAAATGTTCCAATATTTGAGGGGCTGCCACAGAGAAGAGAGGGGGTGCCAAGCTTTTTTCCAAACCACCCGAAGGCCAGGCAAGAAATAACGGATGGAAACTGTACAAAGAGAGATTCAGCCTGGAAATAAGATTAAATTTCCTGACAGTGAGAACAATCAACCCATGGAACAGAAGTTGCCTTCGGAAGTTGTGGGAACTTCATCACTGGAGGCTTTCAAGAAGAGACTGGACTGCCATCTTTCAGAAATGGTGTCGGCAGGGTCTCCTGCTTTGAGGGAGGGAGGTCGGACTAGATGACCTAAAAGGTCCTTTCCAACTGTTAATCTATTATCTCTTAAATGTTTTCTCATCCTCCTTCTATAGGTATCTTTAAAAATCCCTGGAATGGAGACCCGCACTTGTCTCATGCTATGTTGGTGGTTGGTTATAACAGCACCAAGTACTGGATTGTGAAGAACAGGTGAGGGAAGGGAAGGTCCCTAGAGGGGAACTTCTACTATTGCAGATTGTCTCAACGGATGGCGATCCTATGGCACATGCGCTGTCGCCCTAGGTCAGCTCCACCACACATGCGTGCGCCTCCTGCCGGCCAGCTGATTTTCGGGTCTCTGCAGAGATACGTGCGCATGCATGGGATCAGGGGGTCACGCATAAATGCACGGTGGTGGGAGGGTCATGCGCACATGGGCGGGGACCGGGGAGGGAGCAGCAGCCCCCACCCACCCATTTTGGGCCTAGCAGGCCTCCCTGAACTAGACCCAAAATGGGGCATGGGGGGTGGGGGTTGTGCGCACATGTGTGTGGGGGTGGGAGGAGCGGGGGGTTGCACACGCATGTGCAGGGGACAGGGGAAGCATAGGGGGTTGCACACGTCCTGCATGCGTAGGGCAGTGGAGCGCAGTGGAGGTTGTGTGTGCATGTGCAGGAGGGCAGGGCGTGCAAGGGGAGCATTGCATTATGGGTGTGGGCACACACGTACGCGCTGTTGCACGCACGCACATCAGTGGTGGGTTACTCCTGGTTTGGCCCGGTTTGGCCAAGCCGGTAGCGGTGACGATATGACGTCACCAAACCGGTTCTCTTTGTTCGGGAGCTGGGCCCTCCCACTCCCCCCCCCGCGTTATTCTTACCTTTTATTTGGCCCCACCTCCAATCTATTGCTGCCTCCTGAGTCCCAGCTGATGGGCTATAAGGAATAACTGTTTAAATTCTTGCCGCGGGGCTTCAAAGGGCCGCCCTACAGCTGATCAGTGTTAAAAGGCAGTGTGGTGGTAGACCGGTGCCTCCAAAAACAAATGAGTAGACCAGTGCCTCAAACAAATGAGTAGACCCGATTTCCAATGGGCCACAGATCGGTACCAGTCCACGGTCCGGGGATTGGGGCCCCCTGCCCTACATGTTTTGAAATAAATGTCTTGCATGCTTCTCTTCACAGTTGGTCGCGCTTATGGGGAGACAATGGCTACATGCTCTTGGAACAGGGATCGAATCAATGCGGCATCGCCAACTTAGCTTGCTATCCCATTCCGTAACCAGCCAAGTGGACCATTTGAGAAGCAGGAGGAAAAGGCCCCCAGGAATAATCTGCAGTTTCTGAAGCTTCTGGAGAACCAGAAAATATAGATATATACGCTAAAAATCAATAAATGCTTTGATGCAATGCTGCCTATTCTCTAATCTGACTCTTTTATGATGTGTCTGAATTTGAATGGACGCCACGGTATTATCAATGCTGGCACATCTTCTCAGGGAATTCAGAAAGTCTGAGGCATCTAAGATGTTAAAAGGCACCTAAAAATTGAAAGGTATAGCATTTAATCTAAAGAACATACAAAGAGCGGTTGCCGGAATTGGGTATGTCTAGTTTAAGGAAAAGAAGGACCAGGGGTGACATTTGAGGGGCTGCCACAAAGAAGAGGCAGTCAAGCTATTCTCCAAAGCGCCTGAGGGTAGAACAAGAAGCAATGGATAGAAACCATCAAGGAGTGGAGCAACTTAGAACTAAGGAGAAAATTCCTAACAGTTAGAATAATCAATCAGTGGAACTACTTGCCTCCAGAAGTTGTGGGTGCTCCAACACTGGAAGTTTTCAAGAAGAGATTGGACAACCATTTGTCTGAAATGGTATAGGAGTTCCTGCTGGAGCAGGGAGTTGGATTAGAAGACCTCCAAGGTTGCTTCGAACTCTGTTATTCTATTCTAACCTCAGCAACTTTAAGACTTGTGGACTTCCAACTCCCAGAATTCCCCAACCAGCTATGGTTGAAGTCCACAGGTCTTAAAACTGCCAAGGTTAGATACCCCCTGTATAGAGGTTTCATTCAAATCCGGTTTCAGATCGCTTTTAACAAGCCAGTTGTTAAGAGTCCTCTGATTCTCATTTGTCATCTGCAACCTGTAACATACAAGTAACAACCTCTATCTCCAGATACCATTTTCATCCTGCGTGATGGCATTATGTGTCACCCTAGCTCATATCAGACAGGATATGATTTGTAGAGCCCTTGATGCTCTCTGGGCTTGGTTATCTTCTTGTGGACATTTCATCACTCAACTAGGTAACATCATCAGTGCTAGCCTGATTTGGATATGATTTTTAACATCTCAACTCATATGAGTCCATTGGTTCATGGAACACATTAGCCATAAGCCATTATAAACTACAGAGATTAAATTCAGCCAAGATGCTAAGCCAAAAACATCCATGTTTCATCTCAGCGGAATATGTAGGAAGCAAACAAGTTTGTTCTTATCCAACTTCCAAAGAAGTCTGTCTCTCTGTGTCTCTCTGCATCTCTGTCTCAGTCTCTGGCTCTGTCTCTCTCTCTCTCTCTCTCTCTCCCTTTTTCTCTCTCTGTCTCTCTCTGTCTCTCTGTCTCTTTCTCTCTCTCTGTCCCCACCCTCTCTCTGTCTCTGTCTCTTTGTCTTTCTGTCTCTGTCTTTTTTCTCTCTGTGTCTCTCTGTGTCTCTCTGTGTGTGTCTCTCTCTCTCTGTCCCTGTGTCTGTCTCTCTGTCTCTGTCTCTGTCTCTTTCTCTCTGTCTCTGTCTCTGTGTCTCTTTCTCTCTTTCTGTACCCCCCTCTGTCTCTTTGTCTCTCTCTCTCTGTCTGTCTCTTTTTCTCTCTGTGTCTCTCTCTTTTCTCTCTCTCTTTCTGTCCCCCCCTCTCTGTCTCTCTGTCTCTCTATCTCTCTCTCTGTCTCTTTTTCTCTCTGTGTCTCTCTGTGTCTCTCTCTCTTTCTCTCTCTCTCTGTCCCTCTGTGTCTGTCTCTCTGTCTCTGTCTCTTTTTCTCTGTCTGTCTCTCTCTTCTCTCTCTCTCTCTCTCTCTCTTGTGTGTGTGTGTAAGAATGTTTGGTTTCATTCAACAGCATTCTAATTTCAATTCTTAAAGCTGCCATTCCCAAGAGTTTAAAGCTAATTTTAAAAAGACAAAACATCGACATTCCAAATCACATATAAAATACGTTTTATTTCAAGTCAAGTTCTATTTTCTTTGGGGAATCATACCGCTAATACTTCCTTTTTTGAAAAGCCACAATGGTGGAGTCAATCTGCAGTTTAAACCCAATTTAAAGGATGCATATAGGCAAGCAGTGCTAGTGTTAACACCCAGATAAGGAAGGATTCACACTAGACAAACAATCCAGCAGAAAACAATGTCCTAATCAAGGCACTACCAAAGAGAAAACTGCAATCTTATCAATACTGGCAAGACATACTACTATATATTAACAGGGAGAAAACCCCACATTCACCAAGAGGGATGATGTTCCCTAGTCAGGTAACAAAACCTTTGCTCAAGAAGTAAATGACAGCCCAACAAAAGAACTATTAACTCAGACAAACAAGCTGACAGGAAACAACATCCTAATCAATGAATTACCATGAAGAAAACAACATTCCCACCAATACTGATAGGACAAGCACTTGTATTTAAATAGAGAGCAAACTGCAACCTTCTTTCTAATACTGATGATGTTACCTATTTTGGTTATGAAATGTCTTCAAGAAAGTAACCAAGCTCAGAGAGCACCAAGGATCCCTCAATTCAATCTTCAGCTACAGTTACAAATATTTTCTTTTATTGACAGCCCAAAGAGAGACACTAAAAAGGAGTCAGATGCCAGCTGTTCTGCCAATTGTTACTACTGAATTGGTATTCATTGGATATTGCTAGCTCTTCATCTCCTTCTTACCCCATGCCATATTTTGATTAGGCCTAAGTACAGGGTTTCCCCAAAAACAAGACCTATCCCTAGCTTGATTTTTACCCGTGTGCCCAATATAAGCCCTACTCCCAAAATAAGCCTTAGTGAAGACCCTGCCAACTCTGTTGCAAGAGGTGCATGGGTAAAAATCAAACTAGGGTGGGAATGGGGGCAGTGGTGAAATCCAATTTTTTTTACTACCTATTCTGTGGGCGTGGCTTGGTGAGCATGGCAGGGAAAGGATACTGCAAAATCTCCATTCCCACCCCACTCTGGGGCCAGCCAGAGGTGGTATTTGACGGTCCTCTGAACTACTCAAAATTTCTGCTACCAGTTCTCCGAACTGCTCAAAATTTCCGCTACCAGTTCTCCAGAACCTGTCAGAACCTGCTGGATTTCACCCCTGGATGGAGGGTGGAGCTGCCCCATGTGACCCGCACCCACTTACCTTAGGACAGTTGCAGCCAGGCCTCTCAGGCCCCAACACCTGCCTCAGCTTGCTGGTCCGCTTCTTCTGCGGCCGCTTGCACCCATTGCCCCTGACCTCCATTTTGCCATCAGAGGCCTTCAGAAAAGGCCTCTGCAGCCCACAAATGATATGTGTGGTGCCTCCCGGCCTCTGTTTCATCGTCAGAGGCCTTTTCTGAAGGTTTTTGATGGCAAAACAGAGGCAGGGAGGCGCCATGCGTAAGCAGCGGCAAGTGACTGCAGAAAAAGTGAGCTGGCAGTGCCCACACCAGTGGTGGGTTGCCCCCGGTTCACACGGGTTCTATAGAACCGGTAGTAAAACCGGCAGGAGGCTCCGCCCGCCGATCCCACTGTCACCAAAATACTTCTGTGCATGTGCAGAAGAGCACGCGTGTGGCCCCATTGCGAACGGTAGTAAAGGTAAGTAGAACCCACCCCTGGCCCACATGGGCCCCTGCTGGGTGGGGCTGTCAGTGCCACTGCTGTGACGTGAGAGAGTGGAAGACATTCTCCAAAAATACGGCGTAATGCCTCTTTTGGAGGGGGAAAAAAAGACTGGGTCTTATTTTCAGGGAAAGATGGCCTCTATTGCGAACCCCAAGGCCAAATGTTTGCCTGTGGACACATACCACCACCACTAATATAGTAATTCAAAGCTTAGAATAGCAGTGACTGCAAAACAGATTTGAAAGTGACCTTGGAGGTTTCCTAGTCCAATCCTCTCCTCAAGGAAGAGACCCTATACCAGTGATGGCTAACCTTTTTGCTGTCGCGTGCCAAAAGCATGGGGAGCGTGGGGGGAGTGTCACGTGCGCATGTGTCCACACCCATAATTCAATGTGCCCCGCCCCCCCAGCATGCGTGCATGACCCCCCCCGTGCTTCCCCTGCTTTTGGCATGTGATTCACAGTGGGCCCGTTAGGCCCATTTTTCACCCTCCCTAGGCTCCAGAGGCCTTCTTGGAGCCTGGGGAGGGCAAAAACGGACTTGCCCACACCCCCGGAGGCTGGAAACGGTCCATTTCCTGACTTCCGGTGGGCTCGGAAGGCCCGAAAATTAGCTGGCTGGTGTGCACATGCGTGCTGGAGCTGAACTAGGGCAACGCTCGTGTGCCCACTGATATGGCTGGTACAGTGGTACAGTCTCCCCATGCGGAGCTGCAGCTCACTTCGCCCTTCACTGCTTCTCTGTCTCAGCTCCTGGAAAACTTGGCAGCAAGCAGCTGGCCCGACCAGCATCTTCTCCGCTTCCAGCGGCTTCAGCCGGGTGCTCACTGGCTTCGCCTACATCAACATGGTGAGGCCTGGGAGGCGTGCAAGTGGGGGAGGGAACAGGCGCTCGCGCGGCTTGGCGCCTTTGGGCTGCTTGCATTCTCCCCCTGCAGGAGGGGCGGGGCTTGATGGCGCACGGAGGGAGCCTCTCTCTGCTGGACCCCCTGATAATAAGGCCAAGCCCTTATTTCGGGGTTCAAAAGAAAATAAGAACCTGTCTTATTTTCGGGGAAACAAGGTAGTTAAAAGTATTCCAAATATTACAATCTCAACTAAACCTTGCTTCAATTCATTTATAGTTCTATTTCTCAATTCTCATTATTTTTTAATGTAAATCCAATTTTTGATTGTTTTTTCAAATATATATATTTTCTATACCTCTTCAACACTATCTTACTCTCCTCTTATTAAACAATAAACCTAATTAATTTTCATAATACAATATAACTTCCAATGTTTTAGCTAAATTCCATGGTTACAATTAAAAATATTCAAAATATTACAAACTCATATATTGAACTTATTTGTATTTATAAATCTTATTTCAATTTAAACAGAATTAATTTTCAGCTTAATTTCTAAAATTCATTCATATCTATAAATCTTATATCATGCGTTTTCAAATATATATATATATATTCTATATTTCTTCAACAATATCTTAATCTCCTCTTATTAAACAATAAACCTAATTAATTTTCATAACACAATATCATTTCCAATGTTTTGGCTAAATTCCATGGTTACAATTAAAAATATTAAAAATATTACAATCTCATATATTGAATTTATTTGTATTTATAAATCTTATTTCAATTCATTTATAATTCAAAGTTTTTCAGCTTAATTTCAAATGTTTTAGTTAATTTCATTATTAAAATTAAAGACATTCCAAGTATTACAATCTAAACTATTGAGTTTCCTAAAATTCATTTATATCTATAAATCTTACTGCAATTCATTTTTAGTTCTAAATGTATACAACATATTTCTCTTTTCCCTTTCCATCAATTACTTCTTTCTCCCTTTCTTCCATTTTTTTTTAATTTTCTTCTTTTCCCTCCTTTTTTCCCCTCCATTTTAAAATCCTGAACTCTTCTATTTTGCCCTGTATTTCCAATTACTCAGTCCTGCTGAAATTCAATGGGGAGGGCATTTCTGGAAAATAAATACCAAATCATGGTATCATTTTAACGTGAACAGTAATAAACAAGGTTGAAGAACCCAACGTGACATTTGCCCAAATAAAGATGGATCCTCAATTGACATGTTCCCCCACAATTAGTAATAACTGCAGTTGTCTTTGTCTATGGAGATTCTCAGTCATCCAGACCATGCTTTTTTTCAAGAGGTAAGTGGACATTCTTGTTTTTCTTTGAAGATGTTACACTTCTCATCCCAGAAGCTTCTTCAGTATGGGATTGAGCTAGAAGACCTCTAAGGTCCCTTCCAACTCTGTCCTTTTATTCTGATTGCCAAACTGGGCTCGATAGGCCTCTAATCTGATTCTGTCTCCTATCATTAAAGCTCTTTGGTCACAAGGAAGTCACAACACCACCAACGGTCCAAAGCTGGGCATGAAAGAAGCAGATATGGGTGGAATGAGAGATAACCATCAAGCAGTTATGACTGGAGTGGCACTGAAAGTGAACAGAACCACCAGATGCTCTATCTTCCTTTCGTCACTAAGAGGGACCTTTGATGAAGAGTCCTTCAGTTGATTACAGGTAGCCCTCGACGTACAACCACCGTCAAGCCCAAATTTCTGTGGTTAAGCGAGGCAATTGTTGAGTGAATTTTCCCCATTGTATGGCCTTTCTTGTCACAGTTGTTAAGCGAATAACAACACGGTACAGTAACACGGATGTTACTGTAAGTGAATCGGCTCAATTCAGAATAGAGCTGGAAGGGACCTTGGAGGTCCTCTAGTCCAGGGGTCCCCAACCTTTTGGACCTCAGGGACCTCCAAGTTCATAATTTTAAATTTCGCGGACCACTAATACGAATCCAGTGCGCCGCTTGCTGAAGCACCTGGACTCCCAGTGACAGGATGGGGTCCTTCAGGCACTCTCCCTCCTCTCTCTCTCTCTCTCTCTCTCCCCACTCTTTCCCACTCTTTCTCTCTCTCTTTCTCTCTCTTCCCCCCTCTCTCTTTCTCTCTCTCCCTTTACCCCACTCTCTCTCTCTCATTCTGATTCTCTCTCTCTCTCTGATTCTCTTTCATTGTCTCTCTCTCATTCTCTCTCTGATTCTCTCTTTCATTCTCTCTTTCTCTGTCTCTCATTCTCTCTCACACACTCTCTCTCTGATTTTCTGTCTCTCTCTCTCTCTCATTTTCCCTCTCATTCTCTCTCTCTCTCTCTTTCATTCTCTGTCTCTTTCTTTCTGTCTCATTCTGATTCTGTCTCTTTCATTCTCTCTCTCTCTCTCTCATTCTTTCTCTCTCATTCTCTCTCTCTCTCATTCTCTCTCTTTCATTCTCTCTCTCTCTCATCTCATGGGCCAGCCAGTGTCTTGGGGCTGAGAGGAAGTCAAGCATCTTCCTGAAAGACCGAGATGCATGGAGCACCCACAAGGGCTGGAAGAAGTGCGGGAGCGAAGCACTACTTGAACTTGCGTGGCATGAGCATTCGCCTCGGTATATTTGCGCCAGCCAGTGCCGCAAGGCAGCCCTCATCTCCTGCCGCTTGGGACTTGGAGCGGTAAATGGTGTCTGGTTCAGGGAGCAGCCAGATTTTGCTTTCCATTGCAGACGCCAGATCGGCCCCCTGCAAGCTCTCATCTCTCGAGGAGCGCTCCCTGAAGAGGCGCTGGAAACTTTGGTTGGGCTCCTTGAGAGACGAGAGCTTGCAGGGGGCCAATCTGGTGTCTGCAATGGAGAGCAAAATCCAGCTTCTTCTCTCTGCTGTAGTGCGGTATCAGGATTCTGCCTTGGTATATTTGCAGCGCAAGGCAGCCCTCGTTTCCTGCCGTTTGGGACTCAGAACGGTAAACAGTGTCTGATTCGGGGAGCAGCCAGATTTTGCTCTCCATTGCAGAATGCTGTTGCCATGCAAATGAAAGTAGTGCTTCACTCCCGCAGCTTCCAGCCATCGCAACTGCCACTTTTGCCCGCTTGTGCCGCCCCCTCCCCCATTGCCACAACAGCACCATTATTTCATTCCAGACGGTGAGGGCTGCGCTCCTTTTTCCGTATTGCACCATCTGCAAAGTTGCACATTGCACGTGCCACCTCAGGGCAGAGATTTCAAGCCCCACCATGGCCAGTCCCATATTCCAGAGCTGTAGTAGTCTCACTCACAGAAGTGACCTGTTGGTCATCCCGGAGCAGCTCCTCTACCCAGGTGCACCGGCTTGCTGGGAGCAGGCAGCTCCCCAGCAGGCCGGTGCACCCTGGTGGAGGAGCTAATTCGGGATGACCAACTGGCCAGTCCTGTGACTACTACAGTTCCACCCAGAGGCCTTGCAGAAGGAGAGATATAGGCCCGAAAGGCGGCTGAAGCTCCCCCCTTAGGCAACCCCTCGGCTGAGCATGGCGAGCTCTTGGTCTTACCTTCCAGTTTCAATTCATGTGGCTCGCACTGCTCTACTCAAGGTGAGGTTTGCGCTCAGCCTTAAGAATGTGGACTGGCGTGTGGGCAGGGTGATATGGATGGTACAGCTGTGTGTTCCCACACGCGGGCCAGATTAATTGCTCTTGGGCCATATCCAGCCCAGGGGCCATAGCTTGAGGATGAGTGCAATATAAAAAATGCAAAAATACGAAAATTTCTCCACGGATCACCAACATTTTCTCACGGACCACCAGTGGTCCATGGACCACCGGTTGGTGACCACTGCTCTAGTCCAATGCCCTGCTCAATCTGATCACATGATCTGCATCTGCATCTTTTCCCTTCTGTCTTGGCCACTTTTTACAGAGGCACAACTGAGGGTGTTTTAACAAACTGCATCACTGAATGTCTATGGAGACTCTCAGTCATCCATGTCATGGTTGTCCCAAAGGTGCTTTTTTTTCAAGAGGCAACTGGACTTTCTGTTTTTTCCTTGAAGACATTCGCTTCTCATCCAAGAAGCTGCTCTTATTGCGTCATCACATAACCGCCTGACCGCCCTGTTTAGGGCGACCCGCTCCCTGCTCCACCAGGAAGCGCGGGAGGACCCCTTGGAGGGTAGAGCCGAGGACTTTGTTCAGTATCTGTATGACAAAATCATTCAGATTTGGGAAGATATGGACTCCAACTGGGGATGGTGGGGAATGGAAGGATTTTTATTCCTTGCAGAAAGCTGGTTATTTGCATTCTTTTAGCAGGTCGTTAAGATCACCTGAAGGTTTCTCTGTGTCATCAGGGTCACCTGAGTGGTGCAAATGGGTATAGAGCCTTCTTGGAATTGTTGAAAGGACTGTGTTGTAGATTGGAGGTAGATGATGTCATATCCCTCCTCCTCGGTTGAGAGAGGGCTGTTCAGTTTTGACATACATGCCCTCTTTAATCCTTCTTTCAAACCAGAGATCCTCTGTCCAAAATATGGATTTTGTTGTCTTCAAAAGAGTGGTCTGTGTCTTTTAAATGCAGATTGACTACGGAATCTAGTCCTGATGTGTTTGCTCTCCTATGTTGTGCCATGTTTATGAAGTGGTTGTTTTGTTTCCCCAATGTACAGATCTGCACATGGTTCACTGCATTGTACTGCATATACGACATTGCTTAGTTTCCGTCTGGGTATTTTATCTTTGAGGTGGACAAGCTTCTGCCTTAGTGTATTCTTGGGTTGGAAGCATGCACATACAGTATGTTATGTTGGCTGAAGTTCCTCCTGAGCTTTTCCGATATACTTGCAACGTACAGAATGACAATGTTGCTTCATTTATTGTTTTAGTCATTGTCTATTACAGAGGGTCTTTGTTGTCTTTGAATCTCCTGCTTGGGGGAAGGAGCAGGGTAAATGGAGCACATGCATGATAGGCAGAGGAGCTAGATAGAAATCAAGCATGAAATTTATCTTCATTAACCGTTATTAAAACGGTTGCAACCATAGAAAGTCAGTGAAGTTTCCAGGGATAGGAGATACAAATCAGGTCAGCAGTCTAACCAGTGCCTTTTTTCAGCTATTTTGCTTTATAGAAATACCTCCCCCCAATATAAAATCTCCAAGAAAGAGATTTAAATGATTATCTTACTGAAACGAAAAAAAACACCATTGCCTTCCCAAGATATCTAGAGATATGTTATTTCCGTGTAAATGTCAATTAAATCCAGTGGGAAGTGGCAGTTATATGTTTGGAGGAAAGTTGTCTGGAGAAAGTTGTCCATGGGGTTGCGATGGGTCGGATACAAGTTCGCAACTAACAACAACAACATTAAATTTATATGCTGTCCATCTCCCCTGCAAGGTGAGTCTGGGCAGCTTGAATGTTATACAAATGAAGGAATACATTATTGTGTGTAGGTCACTCAAGAAAACAGAAAGTTGTGAAAAAATGTATAAACATAATGAAAAGAAGGAAAGGTGTGTAAACATATTTCTGAGGACAAAAGGAAATCATATCAAAGTCCATTCTCCTTGTGGACTAAGAAGTGCAAGCAAGCAAGAAGATGAAGAAAGAAGAAAAGTTTTGCATTTTTTTTCACATCTTCAGAAGCTGGACACATTAAAGATAAGATCACCTTTATTGTCATTTTTTAAATGAAATTCTGTTGCCTGCTCTCAAAAGAACCTATATATCAGTGGTGGGTTGCCCTCAGTTCGGACCGGTTCTATAGAACCAGTACTAAAACCGGTGGGAGGCTCTGCCCACCGACCTTGACATCATCAGGGAGCTTCTGTGCATGCACAGAAGAGAGCGCGAGAGAGAGAGCGAACAGCGTGTGTGCGTGCGGCCCCGTTGTGAACCAGTAGTAAAGGTAAGTAGAACCCACCCCTGGTATATATCTAACTATATGCATACATAACACACATATAGACATCAGGGGTGGGTTCTACTTACCTTTACTACTAGTTTGCAATGGGATAGTGCGCCTTGCTTCTGCATGCGCAGATCTCTGATGACGACATCCGGGGTGGTGGGCGGGGCTTCCCACTGGTTTTACTACTGGTTCTTGCAAACTGCTCCGAACCGGGGTCAACCCACCACTAATATACATGCTATATACATTCATACATACATATATACATAAACACACACACACCTCTACATATACACACATACTGTTCTGCCCCAGCTATGGACCCCAAAGAACACAGCACACACAAAGTCTATACAAAGCTTACTTTACTCAAATAACTCAGTCTTTTTCAAACAAAGGCTGTTAATAAACTTTCTTAACAGCCTACAAGAATCCTAAAATATCACAGTCTTACTAGAGTTGGCAGAAAGCCCAGAAGCAATATTTCAGAGAATCCAGACGCATAGGAGAGTGATCTAAAGTTGTTCCCTACAGCTTGTTTCAATCGGCGTTCCTCCTTAAATAGGCTAACGGAGTGGACAATTAGCCCCAAGCCTTACTCTCGAGGAGACCTCCTCCTGAGGAGCCACTCCTGCCTTTTGGCAGCTCTGTGGCTCCTCCTCTTCATCCTCTTTACTTAAAGGAGCTTCTGGAGGTTCTGAAGGCCCTGGCTGAATCCCTGCCTCTGGATCCACATCTTCTCCAGCCTCCTCACTGTCTGACTCAAGCGCCAGCTGCACAGGCTGCTGGCGCAGCACTACACCAGCCTCTTCATTGTCGGAATCAGCTGCAATCTGCACAGGCCGTTGGCGGGTCACAACACATACATATACATATGGTACATATTAATCATTGCCCATTTTGAATACATAGTGGACAGGGGAGAGTTCACAAGATTGATCCTATATGGAACAAAATTGTGACTGAATCTAGATATTCTGCTTCCAATACTATGAAGCCTCTTCCCAGAAGGTGACATATGTTTTAGTCTCCAGGCTTTTGCTCATCTTAGTTGTTCTGCTCTGAACTTTTTGCAAAGTCTCAACATCTTTTTTGTAATATGGTGAAGAAAATTGGTTGCAGTATTCCACATATGTCTTACTAGGGTTTTATAAAACAGTACTAACACTTTTCGTGATCTTGATTCTATGCCTCTGTTTATACAACCCAGGATTTTATTAGTTTCTTTGTTGCTGCTGCACACGACTGGCTCATATTCAAATGATCATCCACCAGGACTCCAAGGTCCCTCTCTCAGTTACTGTTTGGAGCCAGGTCTCGCTTAATCTCTACTGATACTTTTGATTTTTCTGCCTAAATGTAAAACTTTGCTTTTCTCCACATTAAAATTCATTTTGTTCAAGTTTGTCAAGATGTTTTTGGATCCTTGTCTTCAGGGTTAACAACTGTGGCAAGAATGGTCATAAATTGGGACTAAACTCATTTTAACAAATGTCTCACTTAAACACAGAAATTTTGGGCTCAATTGTGGACGTAAATCGAAGACTACTTGTATAAAGAAGCGCATGCCAGAAAACGATGGAAAGATAACCGCAGAGAAAGTCAAAGCTACAACCGACTCACGAGAGGGCTACGACCTGAGGCAGAGCCTACTGAAACTGCTAAGGACACCCACCAACAACGATGACCTCGTCGCGAACCTCCGACATCTGATCGAGGAACATGGAGCAGCGAACGAGGGCCACAGACTGGACTCCGGGAACATTGGAGCCTGCCCGGTAGGTGACGAGTTGCCCGGCGACACTCCACATGGGGCTGCTGGGGACAGTTTCGCGCCACTTTCTGAATGGCGGCCATCTTTGATTGAGCAATCAGCAAAGATGGCTGACCTCCAACCAATAGGATGCCCTGATTCAAAATGGCAGGCACGAAACGAAACTTGCCCAGACCCAAGGGAAACAATGACCGACGACCACGAGGAAGAATCCGAACCGAACCATGAGAGCTCGCCTATCGAGCTTGAAATAGAAAGGGCCATAAAAACACTCACTACCGCTTTTGGCCCCGACTTAAAAACACCTGTTCTCCTCCTGAACGAAGGCGGAACCCGCTCGGGAGGCACCCCCGCCAAAACCTGGACACCCACACCGCGACGCATTCTGGACGAGGACCACACCCACACACCGCCGATGCATGCACCGAAACCCAGAGACCGGAACAGAAGCTCACCGATGCTGCTGATTCACTATCAGGACTCCCCGCCGGACGACACTCCAGCGATCCAGGCGACGACTTGACCACCTCCCGTTCACCGCTGGCTCCCAAAGGCCTAACCCGAACCCCGACTGATAGGACAAGGCCTCTACTCAGGAGCCGCAGCAACAGGAACCTCTCCCGATGACGCCAAGACAAAAATGAGATTCGTGCAGGTGCAAATCCACCCTGAAGGACCTGAAGGAAAAAAACTGCAAGCCTGTCTGTTTAAACTGCCGGCTAGCATTCTGATGCCTTACTGCGGCTTCCCACACATTCAGAACCATGGACAACCGCCCTCTGTAAGTAATATTTCTCATAGCCCCGGGACTTTATCCAGTGATTTCCCAAAACTAAAATTAGATGGGTCTAACCTTATAGAATGGAACCAACAACTCCAGGTGGCTTTCTTAAGAGAAAATATTCTATTTCTAATTACTGACCTTCCTGAGAGACCATGGACATTTGAAATAGACTGTTTGCACCACAAAGCTTTTTACCTGCTGATAGCCAGTATCTCGCCTAGTATATATCCCAGCATCAACCACTACTTGACCGTGACTGAACTGATCCAGAAAATGTTTGATCTATTTTATAGTAAGAGTGTGGCCACCACAACTAGAATCTCTAGAGAATTTCATTCAGCTAGACTCAAGGCAGGAATATCCATGAGTGAGCATCTACTAACTTTAAATGCCACCAGAGCCAAACTATCACAGAGGGGGGAAATCATATCTGAAAAGAGTATGAAAAGTATTATAATTAACTCATTAGACCCCAGCTGGGATAACTTTATTGCACAGCTAGACAGCCTTACTCTAGGACTTCTCAACAGAAACCCTAACAAATAAATTCATAGCCGAAGACAATCTAAGGAAAGACCACTCCCTACAACGTAGAGATCACAGACCCATTAAGAGAGTGGGGTTCCAAAATAGAGACCACGATATACCTGAGTGTTTCCTATGCGGCTCTAAGAAGGGACTGCCCCAGAAATACCAGAGGAAGGGAACACAATCAGCACAGGGACAGACAAGATTACAGGCCCAGGTTTCAAGAGAGACACTCCCTAGACCGCAGATACAGGCGCAGGGACTCACCAAACCCAAGAGACAGGAGAGGGCTCAGAGACAGTTCTAGGGAAAGTCAGTCAGGATCACTTTATGGTCTCGGAGATCAGGGACACACAGTCAAACAAGCAAGAAAGGGAAACACCTGGCTCATAGACTCAGGGGCAACTAATCACACCACATATAACCAGAAGTTACTAACTTCATTCACGAAGGAGAACTACCTAATCAAAGTAGCTAACCAGAACAATGTTTTACTAACTGGAAAGGGAGACATACTTATACCAGGAATAGGCAAAGTAGAGGGGGTATTACTTGTACCCGAAATACCCTACAACATATTCGCCACATTAAAGTTAAGTAAAGACACGGGCATTGAGATTACATTCAAAGAAGGGAAGGTATATATGACTAGGAATAAGAAAAACATAGGTAAGGTCATAGTCAGTGGAGGTCAACCATACCTCTAGCCTGAAGGGGATATTCACCCAAGTGTAAATGCCAACCTAGACACCAAAGAGAGCCCAGCACCCACCGAAAGAGAAGAGGGTGATCATGAGGAAATGGAGGGAGACAACCCAGAAATCACACTCGATGACAATCACACACTCAATCCACCAAACAGGGAAAAGGTTTCAATAGGCAAGCCCATACATGATGACTGCACACATCTCTTACATAGGAAACTGGGTCACGCTAGCTTCCCTATCATACAAAAGATGATTGATTGTTCTGATTGCTTGAAAGTAAAAGGTTGTAAAAATTATCTTGAGTGTTCCGTGTGTAAATGTTCTAAACTTAAAACCAAGCCTACACCAAAAAAGGCAACACGCACCACTAATTCCATTTTTCAGTTAGTTCACATGGATCTAGTAGGACCATTGAAACCTTCCATAAAATACAAAAAAAGATTCGTTCTGACCATCGTGGACGACTTTAGTCGTTACGGGTTTGTATACATACTCAACCACAAGAACGAAGCATACCAAAAATTTAGGGAATTTTACAAGAGAGTGGAAGTACAGCACAACACAAAAATTAAGCAGATAATGACTGACCCGGGGTCTGAATTTCTGTCAAGAGATTTTTCAAACTGGCTAAAAATGCAAGGGATACTACATTTCACTTCTTCACCATTTTCTGCCTTTCAGAACAGTGTGTTAGAACACAGGAACAACACACTGCAAACCATGATGAGGTGTGCCTTAGAGGATGCAGGTTTAGGGCAATCTTTTTGGCCTGAGGCACTCATTTATTCCAATTACACTCTAAATAGATTATGGTCCAGTGTAATAGACAAAACACCCTATGAGATAATGGATAAAAGGAAACCACAAATAGCACACTTACATATATTTGGGGTCACTGCAGATGTACACATACCAAAGCAACTACGACATAAGGGAGACAAAGTGTCGAGAAGGTTGAGATTTATGGGATACGAACCTGGAACAAAGGGATTCAGGTTCATAGATAAAAACAATAGATTTATAATATCCAGAACAGCAGTTTTTCACGAACATGCCAATTGGTCAAAAATACACCTAAATGAAGTACTCTACAATCGGGAACAAACAAATGACAAACAAAGCGAGGCTAATCAAATCGTAACGAGGAACAGGGAAGCAGGGAAACACAAACCTAAACGCCAGGAAGTAAATACCAGGGAGTGGAAGGAAGATCACCCAGTTATAAAGTTAGGCACACTCACCAAAAAGGAAGCCAGATACTTACACGAAATAGAGACGCAACCAGACAGACCAATTAGAACGAGCAGGAACAGAATCCCCAAAAGGTTTGAGGATTATGTATTATCCATACGAACTGACTCACTAACCCCTAACTCTTACGAAGAGGTAATCAACCTGACCCAAGAGGAAAGAGTTAAATGGGAGCAAGCCATGGAAAAAGAGATGATCAGTCTTAGGGAGCTAAACGTATACACCCCCTCCAAAGTACCAAGTGATAAAACCCCAATTGGAACCAAATGGATCTTTAAAATCAAGACATTAGAAGACAATAAAGCATTATACAAAGCTAGATTGGTAGCACAAGGTTTTGCACAAAAATATCCTGGTGACTACACTGACACATACTCTCCCACTGTCAGAGCTGAGAGTGTCAAAAGTGCATTAGTGATAGCATCCATCTTGGGGCTCGAGGTATATCAATTTGATATACAGACTGCATACCTACATGCAGACCTTGACAAAGAAATTTACGTTAGAGCCCCACCTGGAAAAGACACACAAAAAGGGGACACATGGCTCTTAAACAAAAGCTTATATGGAGTGATGCAATCAGGGAAAAGGTGGTATGAATGCCTAGCCAAAATCCTCAGGTCAATGGGCTTCACCGCCACTTCGGCAGACATCTGTTTTTTCATCAGGAGAGAAGGGACATCCATTGAATATGTACTCATATACGTAGATGACATATTGTACATGGGCCACCAAAAACACAAATGTGATGAATTAGCTGAAGAACTGGGCAAACACTTCACCCTAAAAATCTTGGGAAGGGTAAACAAGTATTTAGGAGTACAAATCAACAGGACAGAAAAAGGGTTCCGGCTCTCACAGAAAGACAAAATCATAGAGCTCTTACATAAATGCAATATGATGGATGCAAAACCCAGTGAAACACCAATGCAACCGGACTTCTTGAAGAACATGTATAATGAAGCCGACGCATTCAACGACAACACGCTCTACAGATCTATTTTGGGGTCCCTACTGTATATCGCAAACTGGACAAGGCCAGACATTACCCTGCCCGTCAACCTCCTATCCAGGCATGTCAGCAATCCAAACACATATCATTGGGAGGCCATTAAACGAATACTCAGATACCTAAAACACAGTTTAGATGCTCGCCTATGTCTGGAGCCAGAAAACTCCAAGGAACCAATTCTAACTTATTACTCTGATGCTGACTGGGCAGGGGACGTAAAAAGCAGAAAGAGAACATCTGGGTATATATTTTTCATAAATAACAGTCCAGTATGCTGGTATACAGGCAAGCAAAACTTAGTGGCAACTTCCACCGCAGAAGCAGAATACATATGTTTGTCCAAGGCGGCCAATAACTTAACTTGGTTTTTTTTTTTTTTAATTAATTTGATTTATATGCCGCCCTTCTCCGAAGACTCAGGGCGGCTTACAATGTGCTCAGCAATAGCCTTCATCCTTTTGTATATTTATACAAAGTCAGCTTATTGCCCCCACAAACTGGGTCCTCATTTCACCTACCTTAGAAAGGATGGAAGGCTGAGTCAACCTTGAGCCTTGGCGAGATTCGAACCCTGCAGTAATTGCAGGCAGCTGGTCTTAATAACCAGCTTAATAACAGGGTGCCTTAAACCCCTGTACTACCAAGGCTCCTTGGTACTACCAAGGTTTGATGACTTGCTCTCCAGCATCTGGGCCAAACCCACGTACCCAATAATAATACACGAGGACAATAAAGCGGCCATCGATATATCCAAGGCAGACGCAGTAGGCCAAAGGTCAAGGCATATTGACATCAAACACAAACACATCAGACAACTTTCGAACATTGGGTTCATCAAAGCCACACATTGCGAGACTGAAGAACAAACCGGTGACATCCTCACCAAACCACTGCAGAATAAACAACATGCTTATCTAACATCAAAACTGTGTGTTCGCTGATAACACTCCTTCATCATGGTCAACACACACTCCAATCCCTGTTAGGCATTTAGAGGGGGTTTTGTCACACATAAATGCCTAACATATAACCCACGTGCCAGGCAGCGTGGGGAGGTAAGGGTTAAACTGAAACACCCACGCATACCCTCTCCCCTCAGCCCCTCCTTAACCTTGATTCCGCCTCCAGGGTATATAAGTTGATGTCCAGCAGTCCAGAGGTTGTCCTGGATGATCACCTGTAGAGAGAAAGATATGTTTGAATAAATGTTTATTGGTTTAACTACCTTGGCCTATGTGAGTTATTGGGCTAGATCCTCAATTTTATTGTCACAGGAAGTAACTTATTTTCTTGGGGGAATTATACCACTAATACCTCCCTTTTTGAAAAACCATAATGGTGGAGTCCATCTACGGCTTAAAACCCAAATTAAAGGATGCATATAGACAAGCAGTGCTAGTGTTAACACCCAAATAAGCAGGGATTCACACCAGACAAACAATCCAGCAGAAAACAATGTCCTAATCAAGGCAATACCAAAGAGAAAAACCACAGTCCTACCAATACTGGCAGGACATACTACTATATATTAACAGGGAGAAAACCCCACATTTATCAACAGGGATGATGTTCCCTAGTCGGGTAACGAAACCTTTACTCAAGAAGTAAATGACAGCCCAACAAAGGAACTATCAACTCAGACAAACAAGCTAACAGTAAACAACAGCCTAATCAATGAACTACCATGAAGGAAATAACATTCCCACCAATACTGACAAGACAAGAACTTGAAAGCAAACTGCAACCTTCTTTCTAATACTGATGATGTTACCTAGTTGGGTTATGAAATGTCTTCAAGAAAACAACTAAACTCAGAGAGCACTAAGGGTCCCACAATTCAATCTTCAGCTACAGTTACAAATATTTTCGTCTATTGACAGCCCAGAGACACACTGAAAAGGAGTCAGATCAGTGGTGGGTTGCCCACGGTTCGGACCGGTTCGCAAGAAACCGGCGGGAGGCCCCACCCACTGCCCTGGATGTCATCATCGGCGATCTGCGCATGCACAGAAGCAAGGCGCGTGCACTCGCTTTGCTCACTCACGCGCACGATCCCATTGTAGTAAAGGTAAGTAGAACCCACCTGAGTCAGATGCCAGCTGTTCTGCCAATTGTTACTACTTAATTGGTATCCATTGCCTATTGCTAGTTGTTCATCTCCTTCCTACCCCATGCCCTATTTTAGTTAGGCCTAAGTATCTGTTGAAAAGCACAAGGACAAGAGTTTGGAACTTTGGACACATACCACCACCAACAATACAGTAATTAAAAGTTTAGAATAGTAGTAATGGAATAACAGATTTGAAAGGGACCTTGGAGGTTTCCTAGTCCAATCCTCTGGTCAAGCAGGAGACCCTATACCATTCTAGACAAATGGTTGTCCAATCTTTTCTTGAAAACCTCCAGAGATGGAGCCTCCATAACTACTGAAGGCAAGCCTTTTCACTGGTCGATTGCTCTCATGATGAGAAATTTCTCGTAGTTCAAGGTTGGTCCTTTACATACAGTGCAACTCCACCTTCTCTTTTATGGGCTCTGGGTTTTTTTTTTTTTTTGAACAGTCTGTATCCTTCTATCAGTATGTTCCAGTCATGGGTTTCATCCTACCATGTTTCTGTGATCCCAACTATATCATAGCTACCGTCATGTATTAATAATTCAAGTTTACCCAATTTGTTCCCCAAACTTTGTATATAGACACTTGAGATCTTTATGTCTGACTCTGCATGCTTCCTATGTCTCCTGTTTGGTGTTTGAGTTTGTCTTCCTTCCCACCCCTCCTTATCTCACTGTTTGACTTGTTTTCTAGTGGGTTTTGCTTGGAATTAGATCCTGGAGATCCTAAAGATTGAGCAAAGGTTGGTTCGCTTTTTATAGGTTTCAGCCATTACCCAATGTCTTACTCTCAGATGCTATGGAGAATAGGTTGACCCCCTCTTCTCTGTGACAGCCCCTCAAATATTGGAATATCAAGTCATCCCTAGTTCTACTCTTTGTTAGACGAGACATATCCAGTTCCTGCAACTGTTCGTCATATGTTTCGTCCTCCAGTCTAAACTAAGCCAAAAAGGAAATATATCCAAAGTCAGCAATAAACTGACTTTGTATAAAAAGAACACCGCTTAGGGGGGCCCAAAAGCCCTACTAAGCAGGTATATACAAAAGTATGAAGGCTATTGCTTAATGCATTGTAAGCCACCCTGAGTCTCCGGAGAAGGGCGGCATATAAATCGAACCAATAAATGAATGAATGAATGAATGAATGAATGAATGAATGAATACCAAATCATAACCATTTTAGTGTGAGCATTAATAAACAATTCTAAAGGTTGAAGAACCCAATGTGACATTTGCCCAAATAAAGATGGACCTTCAATTGACATGTCCCCCAATATTAGTATTAACTGCAGTTGTCTTTGAATCTCCTTCTTGGGGGAAGGATAGGGCGGAGCTCATGCTTTTTCCAAGAATCAAGATAGACAGAAGAGCTAGATAGAAATTAAACATGAAATTTATCTTTATGAACTGTCATTAAAACGGTTGCAACCACACAAACTCAGTGAAGTTTCCAGGGATAGGAGATACAAATCAGGTCAGCAGACTAACCAGTGGCTTTTTTGCAGTTATTTTGCTTTATAGGATTACCTTCCCCGCCCAAATAAAATCTCCAAGAAAGAAAGATTTAAAAGAACATGATCTAACTGAAATGAAAAAAAAATTGCTTTCTAAAGAATTGTAGAGATATGCTATTCCGTTGTAAAATGTCAATTAAAGGCAGTGGGAAGTGGCAGTTATATCTTCGCTTATAAAAGAGGCTGCTGCAGTTTTCTTTAACAGCTGCCTCTTTGCCTTCTGTAAAAACCTGCTTGAGGTGAGGTTCCAGCTGGTTACTCTTACCTCAAACTTTCCAGAGATTCTCATTTGATCTATGCATTTATTAACAGTAATTGAATAGTTTTAATTTCTCTTTTTAGCACTGTAAATCAGGGTTTGGAATCTGTAGTCAACCAGATGTTGCTGCTCTTAACTCTTTGCATGTTCCCACATTGACTTTGGTCTCTGGGCTCTTCTCTTCTCCTAGAGGAAGACGATGCTGTCCATCTCGGTGGCGGCCCTGATCTGGTTGGTCTCCCTGAGGACCTTCTCCACAGCTTTGGATCCAACCCTGGAGGGGACATGGAGGGACTGGAAGGCCACTCATGGTAAAGAATATGTTCAAGTGAGTTTGCTCCAGTAGAACTCAAATTAAATTGCTGTATTTTGGTTTAACATTTCCGATACAATGGGGACTGAGTTGGCTGTCACTACTGATGTTCTCAGAGTCTTCTGTAGGTTCTGTCCCACAGGAAGTATAATCCTACTTTCACTTCAAGTGTTCCAGTTCCATACCTTGATTTCAACTTAGCATAGCAATGTTTATAAACTTTCTTTCTGCTACCTGTCTTCAGATATGCTTTGCGAGGAATAATGTCCTGTGTATTAAATGAAAATTGAATAGAGTTTGGTCCATTCCTGGGCAATTGAATTCTAATCTGAGAAACCTTTTATGGAAGAAAAGAATGAGTTCTAGATCTTCTAGGTGCTACTTGCTAGGGGAGATGCGACTAAGGTATCTTCCTGGTCTTGGCTTCTCAGGAGGAGGAAGAATCCTTTCGAAGAGCCGTGTGGGAAGAGAATTTGCAGATGATCCAAGATCATAACAAGGAGGCTGACCTGGGGAAATACACCTACTGGCTTGGCATGAACCACTTTGGCGATTTGGTAAGCCTGGATCTATCTATCTATCTATCTATCTATCTATCTATCTATCTATCTATCTATCTATCTATCTATCTATCTACCTACCTACCTATCATCTATCTCTATTGGATTTCTTTAGTCACCAATCTCAGCAAATGACTCTAGTTTTGACTTATTTATTAGGCATAGACGTCCCTTTCACTAGAAGTTCCAGATGCCGAATCTAGTATCCCCACTTCCCAAATCAAAAAAACTCAAGGCAAAGATTGGGGTGCTTGCTCTTTCTCAGCCCAAAGACATCCAGTGAGTTTCCATGACTGAAGTGTTCATGAACTTGTCTCTTTCCAGTCCATGGCTTTTACAATTGTACTGTACTGCAGAACTTGAATCCTATCACCAATGTTATATTGATGATCACATGATTCCGATTCTGCCACCTGGCTCCCTCATTTACATCATATTGTAGCTTCATAATGCCAAGAGCACATCAAGCAGACTGAACCAAAGACCACTAGCAATGTAATTATTTATAATTTGCAAGCATTCCATCTGAGTACGGAATTCTAATATTCCATCACTTACAAAACATAATTTTAAACACTGGATGCATTTAGCCATTTCTGTGAATTCATCTTTACCATCTCTCCCAGTCTATTATCCAGACTGGGAATGTTACCATCTTACTTGCCAGGTGTTTGACCTGATTCATGGAGGTTGTGCAATTCTGGGAGTTGAAGTTTAGACATCTTAAAAGTTGCTAATTTTTTTCAAATAACTTTTTATTTTATTTTATTACAAACAATCCATCTTCCATTAAACAGTGTGTCGTGTGGGTACAGATGTTTTGTGCAATAACATTTAAAATTTACAATCATATTCATTATTTAATCTATTCTTAGGTTAATACCAATACCTTTAAATATCTAATACTATGACAATAACACCAATCCTCTTCTTGATATATTTAACTCTATTAACTCTATTGACTCTATTAATACGTTTTCTGTATTTTACTCATCTACTTCTATTTCTAATTTTTATATGTATTCTCTTACCATCGATAAAATGATTCCCATATTGTATAATAATTGTTTTTTCTTTCTCTTTGATTACCAGTATTAATTTGTTCATTTCTGTACATTCTAATATTTTCCTAATCACATTCTCCTCTGTAGGAATCTCTTCACTTTTCCAGTTTTGTGCAAATACAATTCTAGCTGCTGTTATTACATGAACAATCAAATATACATTTTCTTTGCTGTAAGTTTCTTGTAAAATCCCCAACAGGAATAATTCAGGTTTTAAATCAGTAAGTTGTTGTATCATCTTGTCCAATTTTGGTTGGAAAAGTTGCCAAAATTGGGAAACATGCTGTAGACTTAACTAAATACAAACTGCTCTCTGATAACCAGGTTTGCTTTGTTCATAACATATATTCTTTGCATTTGATCATGGGATAAAATTTATTAAAGAGAAAGATGAGAAGTGGAAATGGAGATCTGTTAAGATTGTTCTTCTCCTCCTCAGACCAATGAAGAGCTTGACAAGAGGCTGCCTTGCCTGCTCTCTGACTTTGATAAGGTAACTAAAGACAACAGGATCATGTTCAAATCCTCAGACGATCCGGATACTCCTGACCACGTGGACTGGAGAACCAAAGGTGGTGTCACCAAAGTGAAGGATCAGGTAGGTTGTAGTGGATGATACTGGTTATTACGTAGAAGGAAAAGAAGAGGGTTCTGATCTGTCCATTGGGCCACAAATCAGAATTAAACAGATCCACAAAGACTGGCAGATTAAAGCTAAATTCTTCTCTCCCTTAACTTCATCCCCAAAACTTTAATCCTGTCAGAACTCATTTTTACCCAGCTCCTTACTACCAAGTACTGAGAGCAAGTAACTTGTTAAAGGAACATAAATTGAGAACATTTAATCAGTGGAGTGGCTTCCTCGAGAAGTTGTTTGTGTTTTATCACTGGAAGTTTTTAAGAAGAGATTGGATAGCCATTTGTCCGCAATGGAATAGGATCTCCAGCTCATGCAGGGGGCTGGATTAGAAGACCTCTGAGTTCCCTTCCAACTCTCTTATTCTGTATTCTGAGTTTTCAGATGCTCAGTGAATCACTCCAGCTTTTTTTTTTTTTTTTTAACCCAGGGTTCATGTGGTTCTTGCTGGTCCTTCAGTGCCACTGGTGCTCTGGAAGGCATGCATTTCAAGAAGACAGGGAAGTTGGTCTCGCTGAGTGAACAAAATCTTTTGGACTGTTCCAAGGAGAATGATGGGTGCGATGGTGGAATTATGGAGCTAGCTTTTGAAACTGTGCAGAAGCAAGGAGGGATCAATTCAGAGAAAAGCTACCCTTATGATGGAGTGGTAATAAATTATTAAATCTGTGCATCTCCCAGCCCTTTCCTTTTGCATGCTTCAAGCTGAACTGTTTTACTCTATGTCTCTGCCTGAAAATGCCTCCAGCAATAGAATGGAAAAGGTTTGAGTCATGGGTGGAGACAATTTCTATTAAAGCCCATCAATGGCAACGATTTCTTAGGATCACCATTTTTTTCTGCAGTATACAGGGAGTTGTCGCTATGATCCTGACGAATCTATTACCAGATGTAACTCATTTGGACAGATCATGGAGAATGATGAAAAAGGTCTTCAGGAAGCTGTGGCCAAGATAGGTCCAGTTTCTGTTGGAATAGATGCTCGGAGTAGCAAGTTCAGCTTCTATAAGTCAGGTAAGGTTCCTGAGGGCTCTTACTGTTGACCTTCTGGTTCTTGCCATCTCCTCTACCAACAAATATTCAACACTGATGAGGCCAAACTCCATCTCGGGATTAAGGGGTTATGTTGTTGTTGTTTCAAGGTGGTGACAAGAAGGAGAGCTTTTAGTTTATTTCAGGTCAGGTAATGGAGCTTTTTATGTTAGTTTTCCTGTTTTGTTTTGAAGGCTTTGCTTTGTTAGGTTAACATGGTGGCACAGTGATTGGAATGCAGTATTGCAGGCTAACTCTGCCAACTGCCACCAGTTCAATTCTCACCGGCTCAAGGTTGACTCAGCCTTCTATTCTTCCAGATTGGTAAAATGAGGACCCAGATTGTGGAGGGCAAAATGCTAACTCTGTAAATCACTTAGAGAGGACTGTAAAGCACTGTGAAGCAGTATACAAGTCTAAGTGCTATTGCTCAGGTAACTTGGTTGTTATTGGGGCAATTTTCATTTGATCTCAGAGGCTTCTCGGATTGCATCATTGTTGGAATGGTGGGGCCAAATGTTGGGCCAATGGTGGGGCCAAAAGTTGGGCTCTTTCAGAACCCAACATTTATTTATTTATTTATTTATTTATTTATTTATTTATTTATTTATTTATTTATTTATTTTTCAAATTTCTATACCGCCCTTCTCCTTTCGGACTCAGGGCGGTGAACAGCCAAAATAAAAACATCTATACATAACATTACAGTTAAAAATAGAGTTAAAATAATTTATAAATTTGGCCCGTAATTTAAAACTTGTCAATTTAAAATCAATATTAAAATTTTAAAACTAACCCTAAAATTAAGACAGACTGCTAACTGAAAAAATAAGTTTTTAGGGCCCGACGAAAAGTCCGGAGGTTGGAGATCACTCATATCTCTGGGGGTAGATTGTTCCATAGGGTAGGTGCCACCACAGAGAAGGCTCTCCTCCTGGGGGTCGCCAGCCGGCATTGTCTGGCCGACGGCACCCTGAGGAGGCCCTCTCTGTGGGAGCGAACCGGCCAGTGGGAGGCTATTGGTGGCAGAAGGCGATCCCGTAAGTACCCTGGCCCTAAGCCATGGAGCGCTTTAAAGGTGATCACCAACACCTTGAAGCGCACCCGGAAGTCCACCGGAAGCCAATGCAGCTCGTGCAGGAGAGGAGTCACATGGGAGTGCCCTGTCGCTCCCATAATCCCCCGCGCGGCTGCATTCTGCACCAGTTGGAGCCTCCGGGTGTACCCCAAGGGGAGCCCCATGTAGAGAGCGTTACAATAGTCCAGACGAGAGGTGACGAGTGCTTGAGTGACCGTGCGTAGGGAGTCCCAGTCCAGAAAGGGGCACAACTGGCGTATCAGGTGAACCTGACAAAAAGCCCCCCTGGTCACGGCCGTCATATGCCCTTTTAACACACTATTAATATTAATAATTCAATTAAATTACCTAATCCTAAATTTCTATCTACTAATCTTAACTTATTTTAGTTGTGGTAAGTTATATTATCTATTAATATATATACTCCTATTTCTCCCATTTTATTAATATATTTTCTCATTATCCATCATCTCTTAACCTTTTTAAAGTTCCGTCATTTATTGACTTTTTAATCAGCCTTTTCTCTCTCTCTCTCTTGGAATCTTGTATCTCTTTTTGATGTTTTTGTGCCTACTGAAATTTCCCTTCTGGGTACCCTTTTAAAATATTAAGGATTAGAAATTGTGAGGATTTTGAGATAGATTCCTGGGATTGATTAAATATTGTTAATATCTGGCATTATTAGTAACACTACACATCTGGAATATTGAAGTTATAGTGGAATGATGAATAATTCTTAAAATATTAAATAATAGTAATTTAATAGAGGTTAATAAATACATGGCGTAAAGAAATGTTATGTATGTTTAAATGAATTAATGGGAAAAATGAGAGAGAGAATAGTATTGTTGAAGTTGGAAGATTAGAATTATACATACTTATTTGTATTATTATTGTCAGCATTGTTTTAAAAAGACTTGACCTAGTCAATACACTGTCCACAAAATATGTATGGAATTATTATACTAAAAAGTAAAATATATATATATATATAAAAAGAAGTTGTGGGTGCTCCAACACTGGAAGTTTTCAAGAAGAGATTGGAGAGTTGTTTGACCAGTAATGGTGTTGGATCTTCTGCCTGAGCAGGGGTTGGAATAGAAAATCTCCCAGGTCTCTTCCGATTCTGTTATTCTGTCTCCTTCAACATCAGTGCCTGACATGTCTATATGGGGCTGTGCACCTTTTGTTCCCTTGGTTCCCTTATAGCTTCTGGTGGAGTTAATGGAAAATAACAGAATTATTATTCTGTTGGAAGGGACCTTGGAGGTCTTCTAGCCAATAAACCCCCTGCTCAAGCAGGAGGCCCTATACCATTTTTGACAAATTCTAGTCCCTTCTTAAAAGCCTCCAGTGTTCGAGCACTCACAACTTTTGAAGGCAACTAGTTGTTCCACTAGTTGATTGTTCTTACTGTCAGGTTGATTTGATAAAGCTAGTTTGTCTGGGGTGCTCCAGATAGTTGGAGAAATTCTTAAAATTGTCATGTTTCCTCCTGGATTCAAATGTATATATTGAGCATAGAACTGCTAAGTTTATAACTAAGACATTGGTCCTATGAACCCATTACACTGAATTGGTGCTGGAGAGAAGTTCCCTGGACTCATTCCAGCATGAGTCCGAATAGGTCAGAAGACAAAGCCTTTGGTCCCGGTGACCGATCCAGATAGGATCCTACAATATTTCTATCTTATCACTTTATTTCTTCCTGTCGACTATGTAATTTACTCTATTTTATTGATAAGATTGCAAGACTAATCAATGAACTACTAGTACGCAGAAGTAAAGCTCAGAATTTTTCTTGAGTTATACCACAACAACACAAACCCTTCTCAATCAA
Organism: Arizona elegans; assembly: GCA_022577455.1. Lineage (NCBI taxonomy): Eukaryota > Metazoa > Chordata > Lepidosauria > Squamata > Colubridae > Arizona > Arizona elegans. The sequence continues at coordinate 12,767,700 of JAKOOJ010000018.1, forward strand.
TAAGAGGAGAATGTTTGTAGCTCAGGGTGGAAATGAGGGGGCTTTGGTGTTGCGTTTGGTGGTTTCCTTGCAGAGGTTTCATCAGTAATGATGTTACTTAGTTGGGTTATGAAACGTCCAAGCTCAGAGAGCACTAAGGACCCTTCTTGATATTCTTTATTTTTAAAGTGACTTTTTTTTCTAGCACAGGATAAAATAGTTGCTAAACATATTAAACGGACAAAAAAAGAAAAGCTCAAAGACACCAATGAAAAATAAGAAATCTCTTTGATCAACATAGTCCTAGGGGATTGGTGCTCTGGAAAAAGCTGAGAGATACCATTATAGTCTAAGGGTTTTGTTCAGTGCTTGAACATCTGAGGGGCCCAGGTGAAAACATCTCCAGGAAGACATGTTTCAAATTAGAGGGGCATCTGGCTACCATCAAGGATGGGTCATTTCTTATTCTCTCTATCCAGGAATATTTAGAGAACCCAACGATGGAGAAAAACAGACAAATCATGCTATGCTGATTGTGGGTTATAACGACTCCAGTGTGGGCAATGGCTATTGGATCCTAAAGAACAGGTGAGTGAATAGACATCAGTCTGCAGAAGTTTAAAAAATGAGAAATTTACTTACTGTATAACTTACTTGTTTTCCCTATGGAATTGTCCCACAGAAAAATTTATTTTAGTTATTAAATTTATTGGCCGTCCATCTTACCACAGGGTACCTCTGGGCGGCTTAAAATGTTAATTTTGCTTCTCCCAAGAATGTCCTTCGGCTGGGTTGGAAGACAATGCTCCTGAAGTACTTGGAGATGGAGGGTGTTGTCGTCCAACTCCTACCGAGGATGTTAGCTGAGGAAGGTGATCTCCATGTAGCATCACCTGAAAATAGAATGGGAAGCTTTTGCTTATCTGGAGCCCTTGGATATTTGAACTCTGTATCTTATCTTCCTGTAAAGATGAGCAAGACAACCTAGAGGACTTGCTCTGAGCATGCAGTGTTCTCAGGAGTGCATCTTCCTTACAACCTCTATCTTGTGTTAATATTCCATGTGAAGATATCATGCTGTGCTATGGGAAATTGCAAATGAATTCTCATTGGGGCCAAACGTTTATCCAAATTACCTGGAAGGTCCTTCTGAAGTTTAGCTTCTTCTGTCTCCCTTGTAATTTTGGCCCAGTGCTTCTTTTCTGGTCATGTCATCTGGGGCAATATGGAAAAAGGCCATTCCCTCTTCCATGTTACAACCCCCTTCAGACATCAGTCCCCCTCGGCCGTCCCTTCTGCAGACAATTTATTTATTTGGCATATTTAGCATATGGCATATTTAGCACAGCATCGTTTATATGAAAAAAAATCAGATACTGGAGCAGTATATGCCCTCAGTTTACAGTCAGTCACAGTGTGATACATACCCAGTCACACTGAGGGGAGGATACTATGCCCCATTTATGCAGCGAGTCCCAGCAGATGCTGAGTGACGTCTGCAGGCTAAACATATTCAGATCTTCTGATGCTTAGTTTCCATCTTGAAGTCATGTTGCATATCCTCTGTGAAGCCATGGACCCGGAAGCTGGTCTGTTGTTGCCATATAGTTCCTCTTTTAAAGATGGCTGCCTCCCTGTTAACCTATGGCAAAAAGCCTCCTTTTGCACCAGGCTTTTGGGGATGGCGGAACATCAGCTAGGATCATGAATGATCCACCTTGCTGCAGAATTCTAGAAATAAACATTCTGTATTCTTCCCTTCACAGCTGGTCCACTCTTTGGGGTGAGAAAGGTTACATGCGCCTAGCCAAAGGATCAAATCAATGCAAAGTCGCTGAATACGCTGTCTTTCCTATCCCAGATCCAAAGAAGGGAAAGTAATTTCTTCTTTCAGCATAAGGATCGTTTGAGATATAGAGCTAAAAGTCACCAATGAATGACCTGCTGCTTCTGAACCTTCTGGAAGAAAAAAAAATGTTAATAAATGCTTTTGGGCAATGCTACTCAGAACAGACCCAGCACACTCTATTCTATTATGTGCATGTGTTTGTTAGGGACATAATCAGGATTCCTGATGCATCTAGCCCTGTAAAAAACACAGAAAATATGCATTAGAAATATGTATTAATTTCATACACATGTGGTTTGAGACAGTGGTGAAACCCAAATTTTTGTATTACTGGTTCTGTGGGTATGGCTTGGTGGGCATGGTGTTGATTGGTGGGCATGGCAGGGGAAGGATACTACAAAATTCCCATTCCCTCCCCACTCCAGGGGAAGGATATTGCAAATCTCCATTCCCACCCCACTTTGGGACCAGCTAGAGGTGGAATTTGCTGGTTCTCCTAACTACTCAAAATTTCCACTACCGGTTCTCCAGAACCTGTCAGAATCTGCTGGATTTCACCCCTGGTTTGAGATAACAGTTGAGATGACACTGTTTATTGGGTGTAGCCCAAAGAAATGTGCTGTCAGGACTAAATCACACAGCATTGCTCATTGAGAGCCCTCGGTACTCAAATTGGCATGCCTATTACACACATTTGGAAAACAAAGCGCATGATCAATAATAAGTAATAGGTAAAAAGCAACAAAGTATTCATACCCCTGATAGAGGATGCTCCTTCCAGAAAGTGGGTTCATTCTGTTGGAAATGAATTCAACCAACAAGCATGGATTGATGAAAACAAAGAGATTTTATTAAAAGAAAATAGTAAAAGCTATTTTGCAAAATAGGGTGGGTATACCCCAGCAGATCTCAACAGAGGAGTTTAAGCCAGGAAGCCACACCTAAAATTTTAAAAGCATTACATTTCATAGTTTCCTATCCTGACGGCCCATTTCCCTCCTCCTTTGGATTTATTGGACAGGTCCTCCGGGGTTTCAGCTAATCCAAGATGCCTCAAAGGAATACATTATCTATCTCTTTGTTTTCTCAGATTACTTTCTCTTCAGCACCTCCCGTACCTCTCCGTACCTGTCCATTACCCATCTACATAGCATCTCTCAGTTTTAAGGAATGTCTCCGTGCACCCTCAGCAGGCCCCTCTCCTACGCCAAAGAACAGAATAATGCCTACATGTCCTTCTCCAAGCAAATGCACCATAGACATGGGAGAAAAGTTCCACAAAGCATGTAATCTAACTACATTGTAAACGGGAGATGATGATGATGATTATATTCATTCAATTGTGTCCAACACTTGGCATCTTATGTGTCAGGTCTCTCCACATCTTCCAATCTTGCACTATTTCTTTGAGTTGTTCTGTGCCTTGTTGGTGTTAGGTTTGAGGGTGTCCAGCCACCCTATTCTTTCGTAGGCTGGTTTCCTTTTACCGCCAATTCTTTCAAACATAATTGCTTTCTCCAGCGAATGGCCAAAAAAAATGGTACACATTCTAAGTAATGGTTTGCAATAAGAAGAGGGGTCAGCCTTGCTTCCACTGCTGCTTTCCTTCAGGATGATACATGTTCTTTGCTCTCATGTAGCCTTCCAAGAATTTTAGGGCCAGGATCAGTGGTGGGTTTCTACCGGTTTGCCCTGATTCAGGAGAACCAGTAGCGGCAGCGGTGAAAGGCTCCGCCCACCCACCTGGATGTCATCATGGACGCTCTGCCAATGCACAGAAGCTTCTGTGCTGGTGCAGAAGTGCCGCGTGTATGTGAAGCAAGCAAGCACACATGTGCACTCACAGTTTTGAACCAGTAGTGAAGGTAAGTAAGTGAAACCTACTATTGGCCAGGATGTAAGGCCCAAGAATGAGAGGCTCCAAGATAAAAACATCTAAGAAAAAGAAGTGACCAAAATGAACATCTTTCAACAAATGGGATCTCTCTGGCTAAAACCAGCTATACAGGCAGTCCTCAACATACCACCATTCGCTTAATGACTGTTCGAAGTTATAACACCACTGAAAAAAGTGACTTACAACCAATTCTGATACTTGTGACCTTAGCAACATCCTCACAGTCCAGTGATTAAAATTCGAGAAATTCAGAAACCAGATCCAATGGACAACCGTGTGACTAGTTTAACAACTGCAGTGATTCACTTAACAAATGTGGCAAGAAAAGTCATCAAATGGGGCAAAACTCACTTAACAAATTTCTTACTCAGAAACATAAATTTTGGACTCAATTGTGGTCGTAAGTTGAGGACTACCTATATTAGGCCTGCCGAAATTGCATGCAGACCCCATGTCTGAAAAATAAATACCAAATAATAACCATTTTAGTGTGAGCATTAATAAACAGTTCTCAAGGTTGAAGAACCCAACATGACTTTTGCCCAAATAAAGATGGACCTTCAGTTGACATGTCCCCCAATATTAGTATTAACTGCAGTTGTCTTTGAATCTCCTGTTTGGGGGATGGAGCTCATGCTTTTTCCAAGAATCAAGATAGACAGAAGAGCTAGATAGAAATCAAACATGAAATTTATCTTCATAGGACATTAAAACGGTTGCAACAACAGAAAGTTATTGAAGTTTCTAGGGATAAGAGATACAAATCAGGTCAGCAGACTAACCAGTGGCTTTTTTCAGCTATTTTGCTTTATAGAATTATCTCTCCCCCTGCAAATAAAATCCCCCAAAAAGAAAGAGTTAAAAGAAGATTATCATATTGAAATGAGAAAAAAAAAAAACATTGCTTCTAAAGAATTGTAGAGATATGCTATTTCCTTGTAAAATGTCAATTAAATCCAGTGGGAAGTGGCAGTTATATGTTCGCTCATAAAAGGGGCGGCTGCAGTTTTGTTTTAACAGCTGCCTCTTTGCCTTCTGTAAAAACCTGAGGTGAGGTTCCTTCTTACCTCAAACTTTCCAGAGATTCTCATTTGATCAATGCATTTATTAACAGCAATTGAATAGTTTTAATCTCTCTTTTTAGCACTGTAAATCAGGGTTTGGAATCTGTAGTCAGCTAGATGTTGCTGGCCTTAATTCTTACCAAGTTGCTACATTGACCCTGCTCTCTTCTCTTCTCTTCTCTTCTCTTCTCTTCTCTTCTCTTCTCTTCTCTTCTCTTCTCTTCTCTTCTCTTCTCCTTCTCCTTCTCCTTCTCCTTCTCCTTCTCCTTCTCTTCCCTTCCCTTCCCTTCCCTTCCCTTCCCTTCCCTTCCCTTCCCTTCTCCTAGAGGAAGACAATGCTGTCCATCTCGGTGGCGGCCCTGATCTGGTTGGTTTCCCTGAGGACCTTGTCCACAGCTTTAGATCCAACCCTAGAGGGGACATGGAGGGACTGGAAGGCCACTCACGGTAAAGAATACACTCAGGTGAGTTTGCTCCAGTAGAACTCAAATGAAATTGCGAATTTTAGTTTAACATTTCTGATACAATGGGGGCTGAGTTGGCTGTCACTACTGATGTTCTCAGAGTCTTCTGTAAGTTCTGTCCAGTGGTGGGTTGCTCCCGGTTCTGTCCGGTTCTATAGAACCGTGCGCTCCCGTTGCGAACTGGTAGTAAAGGTAAGTAGAACTCATACCTGGTTCTGTCCCACAGGAACAGAAATCCTACTTTTCCTTCAAGTGTTCCAGTTCCATACCTTGATTTCAACTTAGAATAGCAATGTTTATAAACTTTCTTTCTGCTATCTGTCTTCAGACATGCTTTACGAGGAATAATGTCCTGTGTACTAAATGAAAATTGAAGGGAGTTTGGTCCATTCCTGGATGATTGAATTCTAGTCAGATAAACATTTTATGGAAGAGAAGAATATGAGTTCTAGAACTTGTAGGTGCCACTTATTAGGTGAGATGCGACTAAGGGATCTTCCCCGTTTTGGCTTCTCAGCAGGAAGAAGAATCTTTTCGAAGAGCCGTGTGGGAAAAGAATTTGCAGATGATTCAAGATCATAACAAGCAGGCTGACCTGGGGAAATACACCTACTGGCTTGGCATGAACCACCTTGGCGATTTCGTAAGGCTGGATCTATCTATCTACCTATCTACCTATCTATCTATTTATCTATCTATTTCTATCAGATTTCTTTAGTTGCCCATTTCAGCAAATGACTCTAGTTTTGACTTATTTATTAGGCATAGATGTCCTTTTTCCTAGAAGTTCCAGATGTCAAATCTAGTATCCCCACTTCCCAAGTCAAAAAAACTCAAGACAAAGATTGGGGTGCTTGCTCTTTCTTAGCCCAAAGGCACCCAGTGAGCTTTTATGACTGAAGTGGTCATGAACTTGTCTCTTTCCAGTCCATGGCTTTTACAATTGTACTATACTGCAGAACTTGAATCCAATGACCAATGTTATATTGATGACCACATGATTCCAATTCTGCCACCGGGCTCCCTCATTTACATCATATTGTAGCTACAGAATGCCAAGAGCACATCAAACAGACCCAGCCAAAAGTCACTAGCAATGGAATTATTGATAATTTGCAAGCATTCCATCTGAGTACAGATTTCTACTATTCCAGCACTTATGAATACTTAATTTTAAATACTGGATGGCTTTAGCCATCTCTGTGAATTGATCTTTACCATCTCTCCCAGTCTATTATCCAGACTGGGAATGTTAGCATTTTACCTGCCAGGCGTTTGAGCAGAATTATGGGAGTTGAAGTCTAGACATCTTAAAAGTTGCCAAAATTGGGACACATGCTGTAGACTTAACTAAACTGATAACCAGGTTTGCTTTGTTCATAACATATATTCTTTGCATTTGATCATGGGATAAAACGTATTAAGGAGAAAGATGAGAAGTGGAAATAGAGATCTGTTAAGATTGTCCTTCTCCTCCTCAGACCAATGAAGAGCTTGACAAGAGGCTGCATTGCCTGCTCTCTGACATTGATAATGTAACTAAAGGCAACAGGATCACGTTCAAATCCTCAGATGATCCAGATATTCCTGACCATATAGATTGGAGAATCAAAGGTGGTGTCACCGAAGTCAAGGATCAGGTGGGTTGTGGTGGATGGTTCTGGTATTACGTAGAGATGTTTTGAAGGAAAAGAAGTGTGTTCTGATCTGTCCATTGGGCCACAAGTCAGAATTTGACCGATTCACAAAGACTGGCAGATTAAAGATAAATTCTTCTCTCCCTTAACTTCATCCCCAAAACTTTAATCCTGTCAGAACTCATTTTTGCCCAGCTGCTTACTACCAGGTACTGAGAATTGTTAAAGGAATATAAACTGAGAACATTTAATCAGCTTCCTTGAGAAGTTGAGTGTGTTTATCACTGGAAGTTTTTAAGAAGAGATTGGATAGCCATTTGTCCGCAATGGTATAGGGTCTCCAGCTCAAGCAGAGGGCTGGATTAGAAGACCTCTGAGTTCCCTTCCAACTCTGTGGTTCTCTATTCTGAGTTTTCAGATGCTCAGTGGAACATTCCAGATTTTTTTTTTTAACCCAGGGTTCATGTGGCTCTTGCTGGTCCTTCAGTGCCACTGGTGCTCTGGAAGGCATGCATTTCAAGAAGACGGGGATGCTGGTCTCACTGAGTGAACAAAATCTTATCGACTGTTCTGAGGAGAATGGTGGCTGCAGGGGTGGATTTATGCACCTAGCTTTTGAAACTGTGCGGAAGCAAGGAGGGATCAATTCAGAGAAAAGCTACCCTTATGATGGAACGGTAATAAATTATTAAATCTGTGTATCTCCCAGCCCTTTCCTTCTGCATGCTTCAAGCTGAACTGTTTTGCTCTATGTCTCTTCTGGAAAATGCCTCCAGCAATAGGATGGAAACGGTGGAGACAATTTCTGTTAAAGCCCATCAGTGGCAACAATTTCTTAGGAACACCGTTTTCTTCTGCAGTATGGGGAGAGTTGCCGCTATGAACCTGAAGAATCTATTACCAGATGTAACTCATTCGGACAGATCATGGAGAAGGATGAAAAAGGTCTTCAGGAAGCTGTGGCCAAAATTGGTCCAGTTTCTGTTGGAGTAGATGCTCGGAGTAGCAAGTTCCGCTTCTATAAGTCAGGTAAGGTTCCTGAGGGCTCTCACTGTTGACCTTCTGGTTCTTGCCATCTCCTCTACCAACAAATATTCAACACTGATGAGGCCAAACTCCATCTCGGGATTAAGGGGTTATGTTGTTGTTGTTGTTTTTTTCAAGATGGTGACAAAAAGGAGAGCTTTTAGTTTATTTCTAGGTCAGGTTATGGAGCTTTTTCTGTTAGATTTGCTGGTTTGTTTTGAAGGCTTTGCTTTGTTAGGTTAACATGGTGGCACAGTGATTGGAATGCAGTATTGCAGGCTAACTCTGCCGACTGCCAGCAGTTCGATTCTCACTGGCTCAAGGTACACTCAGTCTTCCATTCTTCCAGATTGGCAAAATGAGGACCCAGATTGTTGGGGGCAAAATGCTAACTCTGTAAATTGTGGAGAGACGGCTGTAAAGCCCTGTGAAGCACTATATAAGTCTAAGTGCTATTGCTCAGGTATCTTGGTGGTTATTGGGACTGCTAAGTTTATAACTAAGACATTGGTCCTATGAACCCATTACACTGAACAATCGGGGTTCCTTGCAAGGAGGATTAATTTATTTAATTATAGTCTTTTTATATTAAAACATTTATATCTAACGAATGAAGGTGAGTAACATTGCAAAACTGAATCTGGGTTGGCCACCGGGACGAGAGATTGTCATCTTCTGAGTTTTTGGACTGGTGCTGGAGAGAAATTCCCTGAAGATGACCTCCAGCATGAGTCCGAATAAGTCAGAAGACAAAGCCTTTGGTCCCGGTGACCGATCCAGATAGGATCCTACAATATTTGTATCTTATCACTTTATTTCCTCCTGTCAACTATGTAATTTACTCTATTTTATTGGTAAGATTGCAAGACTAATCAATGAACTACTAATACGCAGATGTAAAGCTCAGAATTTTTCTTGAGTTATACCACAACAAACCCTTCTCAGTTGATAAGAGAATATTTGTAGCTCAGGGTGAAAATGAGGGGGCTTTGGTGCTGCGTTTGGTTGTTTCCTTGCAGAGGTTTCATCAGTAATGATGTTACCTAGTTGGGTTATGAAACGTTTGCAAGAAAACAACCAAGCTCAGAGAGCACCAAGGACCCTCCTCAATATTCTTTATTTTTAGAGTGACTTTTTTTTCCAGCACAGGATAAAATAGTTGCTAAACATATTAAACGGACAAAAAAAGAAAAACTAAGACACCAATGAAAAATAAGAAATCTCTTTGATCAACATAGTCCTAGGGGATTGGTTCTCTGGAAAAAGCTGAGAAATACCATTATAGTCTAAGAGTTTTGTCCAGTGCTTGAACATCTGAGGGGCCCAGGTGAAAACATCTCCAGGAAGACATGTTTCAAATTAGAGATGCAATCATTAAAAAGGCTTCTGCTGCTGCTAAGATAGGGCAGGGCATTTGGCTGCCAGCAAGGATGGGTTATTCACTAGGTCATTTCTTATTCTCTCTGTCCAGGAATATTTGGAGAACACAACAATGGAAAACAAGAGCTAACTCATGCTATGCTGATTGTGGGATATAACCATTCCAGCGAGGGCAATGGCTATTGGATCCTAAAGAACAGGTGAGTGAATAGACATCAGTTTGCAGAAGTTTAAAAAATGAGAAATTTACTTACTGTATAACTTACTTGTTTTCCCTATGGAATTGTCCCACAGAAAAATTTATTTTAGTTATTAAATTTATTGGCCGTCCATCTTACCACAGGGTACCTCTGGGCAGCTTAAAATGTTAATTTTGCTTCTCCCAAGAATGTCCTTCAGCTGGGTTGGAAGACAATGCTCCTGAAGTACTTGGAGATGGAGGGTGTTGTCGTCCAACTCCTACCGAGGATGTTAGCTGAGGAAGGTGATCTCCATGTAGCATCACCTGAAAATAGAATGGGAAGCTTTTGCTTACCTGGAGCACTTGGATATATGAACTCTGTATCTTATCTTCCTATAAAGATGAGCAAGACAACCTAGAGGACTTGCTCTGAGCATGCAGTGTTCTCAGGAGTGCATCTTCCTTACAACCCCTATCTTGTGTTAATATTCCATGTGAAGGTATCATGCTGTGCTATGGGAAATTGCAAATGAATTCTCATTGGGGCCAAATGTGTATCCAAATTACTGGAAGGTCCTTCTGAAGTTTACCTTCTTCCGTCTTCCTTGTAATTTTGGCCCAGTGCTTCTTTTCTGGTTGTGTCTTCTGGGGCAATATGGAAAAAGGCCATTCCCTCTTCCATGTTACAACCCCCTTCAGACATCCCCCTCGGCCGTCCCTTCTGCAGACAATTTATTTATTTAGCATATGGCATATTTAGCACAGCATCATTTATATGAAAAACAAAATCAGATATTGGAGCGGTATATGCCCTCAGTTTACAATCAGCCAGAGTGTGATATACACCCAGTCACACTGAGGGGAGGATACTGTGCCCCATTTATGCAGTGAGTCCCAGCAGATGCTGAGTGACGTCTGCAGGCTAAACATATTCAGATCTTCTGATGCTTAGTTTCCATCTTGAAGTCATGTTGCATATCCTCTGTGAAGCCATGGACTCGGAAGCTGGTCTGTTGTTGCCATATAGTTCCTCTTTTAAAGATGGCTGCCTCCCTGTTAACCTATGGCAAAAAGCCTCCTTTTGCACCAGGCTTTTGGGGATGGCGGAACTTCAGCTAGAATCATGAATGATCCACCTTGCTGCAGAATTCTAGAAATAAACATTCTGTATTCTTCCCTTCACAGCTGGTCCACTCTTTGGGGTGAGAAAGGTTACATGCGCCTAGCCAAAGGATCAAATCAATGCAACGTCGCTGAACACGCCGTCTTTCCTATCCCAGATCCAAAGAAGGGAAAGTAATTTCTTCTTTCAGCATAAGGATCGTTTGAGATATAGAGATAAAAGTCACCAATGAATGACCTGCTGCTTCTGAAGCTTCTGGAAGAAAAAAAAATGTTAATAAATGCTTTTGGGCAATGCTACTCAGAACAGACCCAGCACACTCTATTCTATTATGTGCATGTATTCGTTAGGGACATAGTCAGGATTCCTGATGCATCTAGCCCTGTAAAAAACACAGAAAATATGCATTAGAAATATGTATTAATTTCATACACATGTGGTTTGAGACAGTGGTGAAACCCAAATTTTTGTACTACTGGTTCTGTGGGTATGGCTTGGTGGGCATGGTGTTGATTGGTGGGCGTGGCAGGGGAAGGATACTGCAAAATTCCCATTCCGTCCCCACTCCAGGGGAAGGATATTGCAAATCTCCATTCCCACCCCACTTTGGGACCAGCTAGAGGTGGAATTTGCTGGTTCTCATAACTACTCAAAATTTCCACTACCGGTTCTCCAGAACCTGTCAGAATCTGCTGGATTTCACCCCTGGTTTGAGATAACAGTTGAGATGACACTGTTTATTGGGTGTAGCCCAAAGAAATGTGTTGTCAGGACTAAATCACACAGCATTGCTCATTGAGAGCCCTCGGTACTCAAATTGGCATGCCTATTACACACGTTTGGAAAACAAAGCGCATGATCAATAATAAGTAATAGATAAAAAGCAAGAAAGTATTCATACCCCCATCAGGGGTCACAGAGTCAAACTCTTCCCAGATAACATTCTCAAGACTATTCCTCGTCACCCTGCCCGAATCTATCCAGTCAGAGTCCAATTCCCCCCCAGATCTGAGCGATTTTGTTATACAGATATTGTCCGAAATCCTCAGCCCTGCCTTATAATGCCCTGGTAAGACTACACTTGGAATATTACATCTAGTTTTGGTCACCACAATGTAAAAAAGATGTTGAGACTAGAAAGGGTCCAGAGAAGAGCAACAAAGATGATTAGGAGACTGGAAGCTAAAACATATGAAGAACGGCTGCAGGAACTGGGTATGTCTAGTTTAATGAAAAGAAAGATTAGGGGAGACATGATAGCAATCTTCCAATATCTAAAGGGTTACTATAAAGAGAGGGTCCACCAATTCTCCAAAGCACCTGAAGGCAGGACAAGAAGCAACGGATGGAAACTAATCAAGGAGAGAAGCAACCTAGAACGAAGGAGAAATTTCCTGACAGTGAGAATAATCAATTTAAGAGATTGGACAACCATTTGTCTGAAAGGGTTTTCAGTTTCCTACTTGACAGGGGGTTAGACTAGAAGACCTCCAGGGTCCCTTCTAACTCTATTATTCTGTTTAATTTTACAAATATTAAAGGGACTCCAGTGGGTTTCTAAGTCAGTTTAGTTCCTTGCACATTGGTGTTGGAAAGCCAGATAAATAGGAAGTGACATTTTCCAAAAAGATTTCCCAGAGAAGATCAGAACATTTTGAGGTTTGCAGAAAGCCAGAAATAATAGCAACCAAGGGTCAGCTTTATATCACTTAATGAAGGATGTGGCCAACTGATACTGAAATGACCCCAGGTCTGGATTGCACAATTTGCACAACCCCTCACATCCTGGACATAAATTGTTTCAACTCCTACCCTTAAAACGCCGCTATAGAACACTGCACATCAGAACAACCAGACACAAGAACAGTTTTTTCCCCAAACACCATCACTCTGCTAAACAAATAATTCCGTCAACACTGTCAAACTAGTTACTAAGTCTGCACTTGTTATGTCCTTATAAGGACATCCGCCCGGATTGGCTGCCAGCCACCGGGTGGGAAGATTTGAATCCCTGTCAGGGGGCGGTGCGTCTGCCGGAGCGAATATAAGGAGAGCCCCGGCAGCGCACAGCCAGTCTTGCTACTGTTTCTTGTACTCAATAAAGGTTACTAATGTAACGAGCTGGTCACGTCTTCCTTTCCTGCGCCGATCTAACACTGGCGACGAAGGACTGAGAGAAGAACGAACCTCGCGGCACCAAGCCAACAAGACAAGACTCCGGCACCGGGAACTACAGTAGGCATTTCCAAAGGCATGGCATCCGCTGAAGTCACTTTGCCAGCCCTTGCTCCTTTCCGCCCAGGGAAGGACAAGTGGAAATCCTACGTAGTGAAATTCCGGCAATACCTGAGAGGCAACAACATCAGGGATGCCGATGATGACCGGAAGAAGGGCATCTTCCTGGCCAACTGCGGCTCCGAGGTCCTCGACATGGCAATCGATCTCGTAGCACCATGAGACATCGAAGAAGTGCCATGGACAGACCTGCTGCAGATCCTGGAGGACCACTATGCCCCAACAGGAACACCGGTGGCGAACCGTTTCACCTTCCACCAACGGGACCAGAAGGAGGGTGAGACGATCAAGGAATTCGTGGCCGCCCTACGCCAGATCGCAGCCAGCTGTGAGTTCGACCACGTGGACAATGCCATCGCTGACCGCGTGGTCTTCGGCATGAGGGACAGAGGCCTGCAAAAGAAATTCCTGAGCAGGAAGAAGCTCGTGCTCAAGGATGTGGTGGAGGAAGCCACCGCATCCGAAATCTCGGAGAAAGCAGCTGCCGCAGTAAGCAGAGCCAAGGGAATCCACAAGATTCGCTCCACAGAGCAATCTTCAACAGAGGATTCCACGGCTGGATCCGAGTCGGAGGGAGAGTCCACCGTCCACAAGGTATCCAGACCCCCAAGGCGGGAAACCGCCCAACGGAACTACAAAGGGGAGCGCTGCGCCAGCTGCAGAGGGGACCATGCCAGAGCAACCTGCAAGTGGAGAGATGCGACCTGCCGACACTGCAACAGAAGGGGTCACATCGCCGAAGCTTGCAGAGCTGAGGAACCAGCCCCAGAGCCCTCCAGCCACCGTCCCCGCGAGAATCGGAAGGATTACCAGAGGTCATCCAAATGGTCCTCTGGTCCTTCCAGACGCAGAGACGACGAATTTCCCCGGAGCGGAGCGGTCCACCAGACGACCATCGCTCACACGACGTCAGACAGTGCCACCAAGTTCCATGTGACCATCCACGTGGAAGGAGCACCCTGCAAAATGGAGGTAGACTCCGGCTCGGTCTACTCCATCATGGACTGGCAGCAGTTGAAGCGCCTGCAACCCAGTATCACCAAGCGAGAGCTGAAGCCACTACACTCCAAGCTCGTCGACTTCGGGGGAAACCCCATCGGAGTGCTAGGAAGAGCCAACATCCGGGTCACCTACAAGCAGTTCGAAGGCAAGCTCCCCATCACCGTCGTAAGGGACAGCCGACCGAACCTGCTAGGAGTGGAGTGGTTCAAGCCGCTGGGGCTCTCAATCAAGGGCATCAACCAAATTGGCAGGGACGAACTCGACTACCTCATCGAAGAGTTCAAGGAAGTCTTCGATGGTAAACTGGGGAAATTTGTGGGGAGGCCAATCTCCTTCAATCTGGACAAGGGAATCACCCCAATTAGGCTCAAGCCCCGCCGAGTTCCGTTTGCCCTGCGGCCCAAAGTAGATGAGCAGCTGGATAAGCTGATCGCCCAGGGCGTCCTGGAACCGATCGATCATGCTTCATGGGAGACCCCCATTGTGACCCCACTGAAGCATGATGGGTCTGTGCGCATCTGCGCCGACTACCATTGTACCATCAACAAGGCGTTGGCACAGAGTGCATACCCAGTCCCAGTGGTGCAACACCTGCTGCATTCCCTGGGATCTGGATCAATTTTTGCGAAACTGGACCTGGCCCAGGCTTACCAGCAACTGCCAGTGGATGAAAAAACGGCGGAGGCTCAAACAATTGTCACGCACAGGGGGGCATTCAAATGCAACCAGCTCCAATTTGGAGTCAGCGCTGCCCCCGGCATCTTCCAATCCATGATGGAACGCCTCCTCCAAGGCGTTCCAGGGGTGGTGCCTTACTTCGACGATGTGCTCGTCTCCGGTGACTCAAGAGCTCAACTCCTTGAAAGGCTCAGGCTTGTCCTGCAGCGATTCAAGGCCAAGGGCTTGAGGGTCAGGCGGGACAAGTGCATCATAGGAGTACAGGAAGTCGAGTTCCTGGGCTACCTCATTGATAGCACAGGCATCCACCCCACCAAATCAAAAGTGGAAGCAATCCATGAAGCTCCAAGCCCAAAAAACAAAACGGAGCTTCAGGCTTTCCTTGGGTTGCTCAACTTCTACGCCATTTTCTTAAAACAGAAAGCCACAGTTGCTGAGCCACTCCACCGCCTGCTGGGGAAATCGGCTTCCTGGAAGTGGGGCCAGGAAGAGGAAGCAGCGTTCCGGGCCATCAAGGGACTACTGACGTCCAAAAGCGTCCTCATCCAATACAGCGAGACGCTCCCCATCAAGCTGACCTGCGACGCGTCGCCATACGGGGTGGGGGCAGTCCTCAGCCACGAGCTGCCCAACGGCACGGAGGCCCCCATCGCCTACTTCTCGAAAACCATGTCCGGCGCAGAGCGGAACTACAGTCAGCTGGACAAAGAAGCCCTGGCCATCGTGGCAGGAGTGAAGCGCTTCCACGAATACCTCTATGGAAGGCGCTTCACCATAGTCACCGATCACAAGCCACTCCTGGGACTCCTCGCAGGCGACCAACCCACCCCGACCTTCATGTCCCCGCGGATGACGAGATGGGCCATCTTCCTGGCCGGCTACTCCTATAGGCTCGTGCACCAGCCAGGCACAGCCATAGGAAACGCCGACGCACTCAGCAGATGCCCATCGAAGAACCCGGTGGAAGACCCAGCCCCCACGCTCCATCTATTCCACATAGATGACGACGCCAGCTGTCCAGTCTCCTCCGCAGATGTGGCCGCGCACACCCAGAGGGACCCCACCCTCCGCCAAGTAAGGTCCTGGATCCTCAGGGGGTGGCCAGCGAAACAGACGGAAGAGAGGTTCAGCCCGTTCACCAGGAAACAGACGGAGCTGTCCACCATAAAGGGCTGTCTGCTATGGGGAGACAGGGTGCTGATCCCAAGCACTCTGCAACGGCGGACGCTAGAGACACTGCACAACGGGCACCCAGGCATCGTCCGCATGAAGGCCCTGGCACGGAGTTACGTCTGGTGGCCCTCACTGGACAGAGACATTGAACAATGGGTCTCCAGATGTGACCCGTGCCAAGAAGTCCGCCCAGCACCGCTACAATCCGAAGTCACGAACTGGGAGACCCCCAGCAACCCATGGTTGAGGGTCCACATCGACTTCGCGGGCCCGATGCAAGGGCGGCACCTCCTCATCGTGGTAGATGCCTTCTCCAAGTGGCTCGAGGTGGTACCCATGGCATCTACCACAACAGAAGCGACGATCCGAGCCCTGCGCTGCCTGTTTGCCACCCACGGACTACCGGATGTGCTGGTCTCGGACAACGGCCCCCAGCTCACATCCCTGGCCATGGAGTCCTTCCTGGCAGGACTGGGCATCCGCCATGCCCTTTCCGCTCCGTACAGGCCGGCCGGAAACGGACAAGCGGAACGGATGGTCCAGCTCACAAAAGAAGCCCTCACCAAGATGGGCCCGGGAGACTGGCAAGAACGCATCGACAACTTCCTCCTCACCCAGCACATCACGCCGCATGCCACCACCCACAAGAGCCCGGCCGAATTCCTGATGGGCAGAAGGTTGAGGTCACCCTTGGACCGGCTGCACCCCCAATACAGCCCGGAAGTGACCGCAACCGCCAGCCGCCCGCTTCGCGCCTTCAGCAAAGGAAATTCAGTTTTCGCGCTGAATTTCAACGGCTCTCCTAAGTGGCTGAAGGGGAAGATTGCCAGCACAACCGGCCCCAAATCCTACACCGTCGAGTTGGAAGATGGACAGGTCGTGAGACGTCACATCGACCAACTCCGGAAAAGGTGGGGGGGAGCACACGAAAACCAGCCTGACGAGGTAGGCCTACAACACCCAGACGAGGTAGGCCTGCAACACCCCGGCGAGGTAGGCCTACAACACCCAGACGAGGTAGGCCTACCACACCCCTGCGAGGCAGAGCAACGCCATCCCGACGAGGTCGGCCCAGCACACTACCAGGCACTGTCACGTCGGCAGTGCAGCGAGGTAGACCGGGGCCAACCACACGGGGGATGGCAACACCAACCCGACCAGGTGGACACCCGGCACAGCAGGGCCAGGGACCCCCGACCCAGCCCGCAGGTAGACCGGGACCTGCCCAGAAGGGGAGCACCGCACCCTACCAGTGAAGGCAACCCACGGCAGCCCTACCAGGGAGACCTCAACGCAAGGCGAGTAGACCGGGGACCGTCGCAGATGGGCACACCACAGCACATGGGCGAGGGTGGCACACGACTCCCCGGTGAGGGGGACCCCCGCCCAATGCAAGAAACAACCCGGCAACAACAACCCAACCCAGACGACCCCAACCACCAACTGGCGGTAGACCAGGGACTAGGGGGAAGGGAAAGCCGACAACAACCCGGCCAGGGAGGCCTGCGCCACCCCGGCAGGGGAGACCTCCACCAGCCCGAGGAGGAAGCCCCACAACGACACCCCGACCAGGTCGACCACCACCAACCCGACGGGGAAGGCCAGCGCCAGCCCGGCAAAGGAGACCTGCGCCACCCCTGCAAGGTCGGACACCGCTACCCGAACCAACACCACCCACAGCGAGCAGACCGGACCCAAGGGCACCGGCCCGAACCACCCTCCGGACCACAACGAACCGGGCCGCAGCAGAACCGCAGCCACCGGGAGACCCAGGAAGAGCAAGTGACAGCCGGGGTCTTACCGAGACTCAGACGCTCTTCCCGGGTCGAGACCGAACAGCACCGCCGAGGCGAAAGATCCACAGGCCAGGAGGAAGACCACCAGAACCAGCCATCCAAGGTCTGCGGTCCGGCCAGAGGCGCTGAGGGTGACCCCGCACACTCGCCAGCCGAACCGAGCCCGGTTCCGGGGAAGGAGCCAGGAGCCACAGGAACCCCGTCCGTCCAGGGCGGGGACGCGGAAGAAATGAGACTGCGCAGGTCAAGTAGGGTGCCTAGGCGTCCTACGTACCTGCGGGACTACGTCACGTTCATTGACGAACGCTGAACTGTTTTTTTTCTTTGGACTAGGGGGGAGGAGTGTTATGTCCTTATAAGGACATCCGCCCGGATTGGCTGCCAGCCACCGGGCGGGAAGATTTGAATCCCTGTCAGGGGGCGGTGCGTCTGCCGGAGCGAATATAAGGAGAGCCCCGGCAGCGCACAGCCAGTCTTGCTACTGTTTCTTGTACTCAATAAAGGTTACTAATGTAACGAGCTGGTCACGTCTTCCTTTCCTGCGCCGATCTAACAGCACTACTATTAATTTTCTCCTTGTTCCTATCACCCATCTCCTCCCACTTATGACTGTATAACTGTAACTTGTTGCTGTATCCTTACGATTTATATTGTTTCCTAGTAAGATTTGATTGCTTATTTGTACCCTATGACTATCATTAAGTATTGTACCTTATGATTCTTAACGAATTTATCTTTTCTTTTTATGTACACTGAGAGAAAATGCACCAAAGACAAATTCCTTGTGTGTCCAATCACACTTGGCCAATTAAGGATTGGATTGGATTGGATCTATGAAGGCATTTTGTCTGACAGTTTGGTCATTTTTCCAAAGCCCAAACCTGTGTGTGTTTAATGCAGTGTTCCGCAAACTTTAAGACAGATAGACTTCAACTCCCAGAATTCCCCAATCAGCCATGCTGGCTGGGGAATTCTGGGAGCCGAAGTCCACCTGTCTTAATAGAATAGAATAGAATAGAATAGAATAGAATAGAATAGAATAGAATAGAATAGAATAGAATAGAATAACAATGTGAAGGGACCTTGGAGGTCCCACTGCTCAGGCAGGAAACCCTATACTATTTCAGACAATTGTCCAATCTCTTGTTAAAAACTTCCAATGTTGGACCACCCACAACTCCTTGAGGCAGGTAGTTCCACTGAATAATTGTTCTAACTGTCACGAAATTGTCAAGGCTAAGAAATACTGACTTAACATGTGGATTTCAGCCAGTCCCTTAATGAAATAGTCGATTTAAAAAATCTTGGTTCCTTTCCCACAAGAGTCCCTGAGGGTTTCCCGCCAAAACGAGCCGGGCGAATCAACCGCGCCCGCCGTTTTCCCGCCCGGGAAGGAATGCCCTTCAGAGGTGTAGCTGTACAACGATGAGTGACATCGCCGCCAACCCATCAGTGGCCGCCCTTGCCGCAGTTCTGAGCCCGCCCCTCGGCGGCTGTAGGTCTGAGGGAAAACAAAATTGGCGCGCTTTTGTTGGTTTTTCCCGCCAAGCGCGTTTCGCCTCATCGATTCTTTTGAGGAGATGGGGCGAGCCTGGACAGATATGGCCTCTCAGCTTGGGCCATGGCAGGAGAGGCGAAAAACTGCACCTGCTGATCGTCCTGAGGGGATAAGTTCCTGAGAGAAACGCAAGGAGTCCGGGAAAAGCTCCCCTCAGGGGCTGAGGAAGTATCATGAGCCCTCAGAATAATGACCTCAAGGCATTTAGCGGGGTTGCTTACCTCACAAAAATGCTGCCAATGCTTTCGTGGTGTGGAAAGGGGGCGCTTTCCGGAGAACTCAGTTTACCCACCATATTGCAGCAGGTCTTGGGACCTTCGTTTGGGTCATTTATGTGAGTGGGGGGATTAGACTTTTTTTGTCTCCTCTGTTTGCAGCAAGGCTTTTATTATATAAAATTAACAATCTGATTTCTTACCTTAATCATTTGTTACTAACACTATGTTATTTTACCCTAAAGTCATACCAGTATTTACGTTTATCTTATTCCCAAAGAATCCATTCTTGGTTTATTTATATATTAGATATCTGTCCTGCCTTTATTACTTCCATCAAGTAACTCAGGACAGTAAACATGCCTTTTTACTTCTTCCTCCTATTTTCCCTGCAACAACAACCCTCTGAGGTGTTAGGCCCAAAATGTCTATGGAGATTCTCAGTCATCCAGGTCATGGTTGTCCCAAAGGTGTTTTTTTTTCAAGAGGCAACTGGACTGTTTTATCTTTGAAGACGTTTCGCTTCTCATCCAAGAAGCTTCTTCGGCTCTGACTGGATGGTGGGGAATGGAAGGATTTATATTCCTTGCAGACAGCTGGTCATTTGCATTCTTTTATAGAGTCCTTGACTTGGAGAACCTTCAACAGAGGGGGAGAGATAGGACATCATCTATCTCTAGTCTACAACACAGTCCTTTCAGTAGTTCCAAGAAGGCTCCACACCAATTTGCACCACTCAGGTGATCCTGATGACACAGATAAACCTCCAAAATGGCCTTAATGATTCTCTCAAAGGATGCAAATGACCAGCTATCTGCAAAGAGTATAAATCCTTCCATTCCTCACCATCCAGTTAGAGCTGAAGAAGCTTCTTGGATGAGAAGTGAAATGTCTTCAAAGAAAAAACAGAAAGTCCAGTTTCCTCTTGAATAAAAGCACCTTTGGGATTAGCCCCAAAACACCTAGTTGGCTTTCATGCTGAAGGTGGAACTGGAACTCACTGTCTCCTGGTGATTGGCCCAAAGTTATCCAGCTGATTTTCATGTCTAAGACGGGACTAAAACTCACCATCTGTTGCTTTCTCAACTACTGTCCAGATTGACACCAAGCATTGGCTTGACAGTCTCTCAGTCTCTGCTGGGATAGAAAAGGAAGGAAGTTGGCTGGGACTTCTGAATGAGGTTTCTGTGCTGTTTTCAGTTTGTCTGATCCTCCCTTACTATTGGTTGCTGTTTGAGCTGATAATTACTTATCTCCCTCAACTGCAAATTCTTGTTTTTGCTCTCCTACACAGTACAAATTTTACTCCCAACCTACCTACTCTGGGTGCTTTCCTTTTATAATTGACGTTCAGATATGGTACAATGCTTTTCAGATTGCCTTAAAACCCCAGAGAAGAAAACCAAGAGAACTGAGAATGTCTATAGAGATTCTGAATCATCCAGGTCATGGTTGTCCCAAAGGTGCCCACCATTTTGGAGCATGGAAAGAGCAGGTCTTGGGATCTTCAGTTGGGTCACATCCAAAAGGCAACTGGACTTTCTTGCTTTTTTTCTTGAAAATGTTTCACTTCTCATCTAAGAAGGTTCTTCAGTTCTAACTGACTACTGGGGAATGGATTTATATTCTTTGCAGTCATTTGGTCCTTAGCATTCAGGATCAGTCATAACCCTGAGAAGCAAAAGGTTTTCAAAGAAAAAAACCAAGAAAGTCCAATTGCCTTTTGGAAAAAGCGCCTTTAGGACAAGGAAATAGTTATCTTCCACGGTTCAGTGGAAAAGGCATTCTGTATTAGAGATGAAGGTGTTTTACTAGTTACACAACAGATTGCTGGAGTGCCCTTTGCTCTTAGATACACAATGTATTATTTTCAAATCATTATTTTAAGATTAAAAAGAAATGGCTCTATTAGTAACTAACGTAGCCTAGAGGCAAGTCATTAAATGAACAGCTGTGGAGTGGAGGTTAAGGTTATTGGCTAGAAGCAGAAAGATCTTGAGTTTGAGACCATCTTTATCTCTTAAAAGTTGCTTGTTGTCTTTAGGCTGGTGAATCTCTTTCACCCAATGATCTCAGGGTTGATGGTCTTTCTGTTCCCTTCCAATTCCAGTTTTTTAAAAAAATTTATTCTATGACAATAAAAATAAACTCAAAGGAATAAATAGAAATAGTAAAAGCTCAGGAAATAGAACAGGAAAGGCACTTAATCCAAAATATCATCAGCAAAAGCAAATACAGGTAATCCTCAATTTACAACCACAACTCTTTTTTCAGATGTTGGAATACTGCCCAAGTAAACGCTATTTTCCAAATAAACCACAGATTGTGGTGTAGAGAAAAATTGAGAATATCATTACTGTAAAAACAACAAGACCTCAATGAAAAAACAAATTAATTGAAAACAGAAAACTGCCTGGAGAAGAAGTTCAATACAGAGACTAAACAAATACTAAAGAACAAACATTTCAAAGAAATTAAATTAATTGAATTGGGCTGTACTGTATAAATCTGTCATGAGATTAAACTTGAATCCTGTTGACTAGCAGAAACCTCTGTGCTGTTTTCTTGGCATAATAAAAAATGGGTTCAGCATTTTTTTTAATTTGTTGAATTGCTGCTACAGAAATCTAAGCTTTTGTTCACCAAGCAATAACATTTACACTTATATACTGCTTCACAGTGCTTTACAGCCCTCTCTAAGCAGTTTACAGTGTCAGCCTCTTGCCCCCACAGTCTGGGTCCTCATTTTACCCACCTCAGAAGGATGAAAGGCTAAGTCAACCTTGAGCCAATCTGGATCAAACTGCTGGCAGTGGTCAGAGTTAGCCTGCAATACTTCATTCTAACCATTGTGCCATCACAGTTCTTCAGCTCTGGCTTTTGTCCAAATGTCAATTTTGGAAATTGATACAAGTACTTTATATTTGTCTGAATATTGATACATTTAATAGCATGTTCACAAAATTGATTGATTACAAGACTGAAAATATAAGTATGAATTAGCCTCACTTATCCAAGAAGGGTATAAAACTAGATCTAATGTCTTAATGCTTAACTAATGATTTTTTTTAATTGATTACATGCCATCAAGTCTTTGTCAACTTGTTCTTTTATGAGAAGAACTTTCCAATTTTCAGTAAAAGATAAAACTTCAAGCTCTGCTTCTGATTCTTAGTTGTTGGAGAGGAGCACCAAGAGCCTTGTCCTATCCTATGGAAAATAGGAATTTATATAGGGAAAAAAGCAAGTTTTTACAGTGTTGGCTTTCAGTTACATTTAGTGTTACAGTCACAGCTAACTGAAGAGATCAATGAATGGTTTTTGAGGATTTTCTTTCAGTCCAACTATCTCACAAGATTGCTTTTATGAGAAAAAAAACCTGGGAAATCTCCCATGTACAGTAATTTGCCTTAATAAAGCCATTTTATTTATTCATAAATGCAAAGAATAAGTAAGTGGATCTCTGAATATTAGCTTTCTAATTCTTCCTGCAACCAAGATAATATGAGTGCAAAAGAAAATGACTTGGGATAAATACAAAAATACACAATTTCGAAAATTTATTTCAAAATTCAAAGCAAACAAAACACATTCCCATCTATGACAAACAAGTTGTGGCACAAAAATATTACAGACGAAACTGAAGTGATTCGCTATGTACCATGCAGTTGGTGTTGACTATTCACCATAGAAATATTTTTCCATTAAAATCTGCCCAATACAATTGTGCACAAGTAAAATTCAGATGGAGGAAAAGCAAAAGCATAATTCAAAGCAAGGTTTTACCTGCACAATTTACAACATCTTGATAAACTATAGAATTTATACAGATTCAAAAGGCAAAATGTGATTCAGTGTATGAGTAGGTATGTACATAACCTTAATATAACTTGGTATTTTCCTGGGCTTGTGCAACTAACCACACAATTCAAGAAAAGATGTGTTTGATAAAGTATTCCCAGTATGAGTACCAGTTTGGTATTGTGGTGCTGGCCTAAAAACCAGGAAACTGAATTCTAGTTCTGCCTGAGGCGTGAAAAACCAACTGGGTTACTTTGGGTCAGTCCCTCCCTCACAGCCCAACCCACCTCACAGGGTTGCTTTCTGTAGGGAAATAGAAGGAGTATTGTGCATGTTCACTACCTTAAGTTACTTATAAAGTACAATAATTAAAAGCAGGATAAAATCTTTATGTTACATATGCACCCATGCAATTCCAAATCACACTTTTGCCTTTTGCCAAATTCATATTGCTTCTCAGATCCAATAAACTTAATTTGCATCAGAAAAGTAAGAATAACCATGAAATGAAGTGGCCGTATGTAATAGTTATAGCAGGCACAATTAGCAATTTTTATTAAAATTTAAGTTTGCTAATTCTTAAGAAATTTGGAGAAATTGATAGCAATGGACATTGGAAAAAGTCAGTCAAATATCTAGGATGAGCCATGTGCTGTTACAGATAGTGAGTTGTGGTGAGTTAGTTACCTTAAGAATTAAGAGTTGTCTCCTTAAGAGATTGCATTGTGGGAGATGTAGTGAGAGATTGCATTATGGGAAATGTAGTCCATGCCATGTGACCTTATCTGTGTGTCTGATTGGCCACTGAGGCTCTCTGCCGGGATTTTAGAACAAAGACCTGGCCACATGTTGAATTACCTCAGAAGAGAGAACATGCTTTCTGAACAGGGAGTCAGAACTACCATCCTTTTACACTAGGAAATGGGACAGATTATGAAATATGGATGCACCTCAACTGGACTCACTATGATTGTAAGTCTTATATGTTCAAGGATTCCCAAATAAATATAATCTGCATGAAAACCTGTTTGCTAGAGTTTATCTGCCTGTTCCCAGTGGAGCCAGATGCCTGGGGAACAGAACAGTAAAAGGATGTAGATGCCTGAACCCCTCCCTCTCTTTCGGAGCATTGATGGACATTCTGTTTGAGTGAAAATGCATCTCTTCTCTGTGCACAACTTATAAAAGGACTTTGTTTGCATCTAATTGAGACATTTGCTTAGCCATGAAAGTGACAAAACTTGCTTTCCTTCTCTTTGCCTGAGTGAAGTATTCTGCTCAGCGGTAAAAGACAGAAAGAGAAAGACAGTTCTTGTGCTAGCTAAGAAGATTGCCCTGCCATAAAGAGGCCCAGGGGCTGCATGTTTGAATCACCTTTGGCAGTAAAAGGACAGAAAGAGAAAGACAATTCTTGGGCTAGCTAAGAAAATTGCCCTGCCATAAAGGAGCCCAGGGCTGCATGTTTCAATCACCTTTGCAAAGTTTGTGTGTATGTTGTTTAGAAGTTTACTTTGCCAGTAAAACGAAAGGCCTTATTTTAACACAAAGTAATCCGAGCCACCTAGGCTCTTTGGAGATTGAATTTGCATGATACAAGTTGCTTCCCAGCCTGACCACTCAATGTGCATTTGAAAAGAAACAATCCAGCCATAGCGCATGCTGTTGCTTTGAATCTTGCTTGAATAAAATACTGGAAAGCTAAATCCCCGTTACAGGGCAAGCAACTAAAGCCCAAAGGAACCCAAGTCGAGGAAAGCCTCTTAGGGTCTCCAAATAGGACAGTTGCTTTGCAGCTCTATACAAAGGAACACGCTGAAACCAGTTTAACCCAAGCATTAGTTAGGTAACAGCACCCTAGTGGCCAAAGGTGTACTGCACCAACCACCCCCAATGGTCAGAAGGCAAACTGCAACAACGTCTCCTAGAGTTTGCAACGCACCCCAGCAGTCAACAGGTGAACTGCATCAACATCCCCTAGAGTTTGCAGCGCACCCCAGTGGTCAACAGGCGAACTGCAACAACGTCTCCTAAAGTTTGCAACGCACCCCAGCGGTCAAGAGGCAAACTGCAACAACGTCTCCTAGAGTTTGCAACGCACCCCAGCGGTCAAGAGGCAAACTGCAACAACGTCTCCTAAAGTTTGCAACGCACCCCAGTGGACAACAGGCAAACTGCAACGACGTCTCCTAGAGTTTGCAACGCACCCCAGTGGACAACAGGCAAACTGCAACGACGTCTCCTAGAGTTTGCAACGCACCCCAGCGGTCAACAGGCAAACTGCAACAACGTCTCCTAGAGTTTGCAGCACACCCCAACAGTCAACAGGCGAACTGCATCGACATCCCCTAGAGTTTGCAACGCATCCCAGTGGTCAACAGGCGAACTGCAAAAACATCTCCTAAAGTTTGCAGGAAGTTCCCCAAGTTTCCCAGTCATGGCTGAGACCTCTAATGAGTCAGCAGAGTTGAACCTCCCAGCTAATCTTGACACACCTGAAGCATCGGATGCCGTGGAGTCTTATCCAATCATGGCAGAAGCATATGATTCATCAGGAATGATGACCCTTCCATCACCCAACCTCGACACAATTCCAGAAGTGAATGTCCAAAATTCCAAAGAGGCTGAAGCTCATCAGAGAACCTATGACCTCAGGCAGCACAGGAAGCTCACTGGTATTATGCAGTCAAGCCTGAAGGAAGATTGGGACAAGCATTATCGTCGCAACAAAAGGTATTGGGAGAAGTTGCAACAGATCGGCAACAGGCCTGTGGATGAGCTTTCACACGGCTGCATCCGTACGTTGGTGAATGAAATGGATGAACTTTATAAGCAATGGAAGACTTCTGAAAGCCATCTTGTCAACATCCAGCAGCAGCTAGAAGACCCAGAACTTGTGGGGGACATGCAACGCTTAGAGATGTTGAGTGCGGAACGTGGGAAAATATTTCAAAGTTGTAAGGACTCCTTCCACAGGGCGCTCCAGGCGAAAGGCACATCAAGGGAGAAAGCCTCCTCACCCCAACGCTCACATGCATCTATCGCTCATTCTTCCAAGAAAGCTGCGAGTGAGAAGGCCCAATCCAAAGCAACCCATCGCTCACACGCATCATCTCATCGGTCACAAGCAGTCCCCTCTTACAAGTCATCCCGGTCTCGGCAGGGTAGCAGTGTCTCACAACAATCTTCTGCCTCAGGTTCCTTCCATCCTTCCAAAGCATCTTCCCATCACAGCCAGTCATCCAGAGCCTCCACAGCGAGGAGTTTCGCTGCCCGGGCAGCAGAGGCACGAGCCGAAGCTGCAGTGGCCAAAGCAACCTTGAGAGTGGCAAAGGAAGAACAATTGCTGAAGGAAGAATTGGCCAAAGTTCAGGCCAGACAACAGGAAGAAATGGCCAAAGTTCAGGCCAGAAAACAGGAAGAAATGGCCAAAGTTCAGGCCAGACTAGACTATTTGAAGTATGAAAAAGAGACACTGGGAAAAGTAACACTGGCCGAAGCTTTAGAGGCGGCGGCTGAACATGCTTCATTCAACTTCAATCCTCGACAGTTAGAGGAGGAGGACTCGGATGAGCGTGTCAAAGCCTATGTTGAGGACCAGAACTCCCCACAGCAGGGACAAAGAGGAGAAGCTCACCCACCAGCTCTACGAATTACTCAGACAGCAGATATCGTAAGATCTAGACCACGAGACTCCTCCTTTGAAAATGCACGACCTACCCCGGCAAATGAAGACATTCGGGGCAACCAGAGTACTCCTTCAGCAGCAATGAAGGCATCTCTGGAGCCAAGCACGCAAACAACCATGAGACACCACCTCAGAGTGGAGGCTAAGGAGTTCCAGCCAAACCTGCCAGGCGTTCCGAGTGCCGACGTCCAGCCCAATGGAGGTACTCCACTTGCCTGCCAGGAAAAGGACCTATCATCACCTGTGGCATGGAAAGACGAAATTGTCTGTAAACATTCTGTAGGGAACTACCAGCCAGCGTTGGCACTTAATCCTGCCCTAGCCAACGCAGTAGGACGAACCTTGCCACCACCCCCATCGTATAACTCTCCTGAAGTCCAAAAGGATACTGCAACATCCTGGAGAAGGATGGACCTGGCACATAGGGGAGTACACAAGTTCTCCGACAAATCAGGCATAGATTACATGCTATGGAAGCTTCTGTTTGTAAATGCCATTAAAGGCGAACAACTGGAGCCAGCCGAGGAACTCGGTCATATGTTCACATGGCTAGGCCCACAATCAGTACAAGCAGTAAAGGGGGTCTACGCAGCAAAAATGTACGAGCCAGTCGAAGCCCTCAAGCTAGCATGGGAAATACTTGATGAGCGGTATGGGGCAGCTACGATGACAGAATCCTCATTCCTAGAGCGGGTCGACAACTTCCCTGCCATGGATCTCAGTAACCCTGAAGAACTATGGAACTTCTCCGAACTACTTACACAGTTACGATCAGCACAAATGGATCCCACCTTGCCAGGACTTAGCTGTCTCGACCTGTATAAGACACAAAGGTCTATCGTTGAAAAACTGCCAATGAAACTGATTGATGCATGGATCGAGCTAGCTGATAATTACAGGGCAAAGAACCTTGGCAGAGAACCACCCTTCGCCGCCCTTCAAGAATTTGTTGCCCACATGTCGAAGAGGTACAATGATCCACGAAATAAAGGTTTTACAATACGAAGAACCTATGCCAGCAGAAAAACCAATCAAAGCCTTGGTCCGATCAAGGGCCCAGTGCAGGCCGCAAGAGGAACAGCCTCTGTGTCAGTGCATAGCACAGAGGTCGTTCCCCTGTCAACAAGGAACTCCGATGTAAAGCCGTCCAAGAGTGCTCTACATCGACCTCAGAAAGCGAAGGAAGAACCCGTTTGTCCACTGCACAAGACCTCGCATTCTTTGAATAAGTGCAGAGAATTCCGAAAGAAGCCCCTAGGCGAAAGAAAGGCACTGATCAGGGAGTACAAAGTCTGCTTCAAATGCTGTGAGTCTGCAGACCATCTGGCCAAAACTTGCACAGTTAAGGTGCTATGTTATCTATGCAAAAGTGACCAGCACCCAACCGCCTTGCATCTAGACCGCGAGTTGACGCCACAACCAGTTCCTGCTCCACGTTCGGCTCTTACTCTACGGCGGACTCCTAACCCCACTCCGACTAAGGAGCCTCAGCACGACAACAAAGCGCGCCCAGATACAGCAACAAATGTCAACTGCACCTCAGTATGCGGAGACTCACCATCACCTCGTTCATGCCATCTGATCTGCCTAGCTAAAGTCTACCCAACCGGACACCCGGAAGAAGCTGTGAAAATGTATGTGATAATGGACACACAGAGCAATCAATCATTAGCCAGATCAGCATTCTTCGACTACTTTGATGCCTATACCGAGAACACGCAGTTCACAATTACAACATGCACTGGGGCACAGCGCACAGCAGGGAGAAAGGCCATGGGACTCTGCATAGAATCGTTAGATGGAAGTGCGAAATTCGCATTGCCGCCACTGCTAGAATGGGATGCTTTACCAGACAACCGCAGTCAAATCGCGACACCAGAAGTAGTAAACAACATACCTCACCTGAGACACATGACTAATCTCTTCCCTGCCCTAGATCCTGAAGCCGAAATCCTGCTCTTGTTGGGCATGGACGCCCCTGCAGCCTTTTCTCCCCAGGCAGTGGTCAATGGCCCAGCAGGCTCTCCATTTGCCCTCAAGACAGGACTCGGGTGGGCCATCTTGGGAACAGTCTGTGTCGACCGGCTGCAGGCCCCGAATCAGGTGAATATCTTCACAACCTCCATTCTAAGCAACGGGAGAACATCACACTTGAAACCATGTCAAGAACACTTCACGATTTCGACAAATAACCCTGACTTAGGTACGACAGTGTTCCAGACCAGCAAAGAGGACAATGACCTAGCCTTGTCAATAGAAGACAAAGAATTTCTGCAGCTCATGGGAAAGGAATTTCAGGAAGATGTTAGCGGAAGCTGGATAGCCCCACTGCCCTTTCGTACGCCCAGAAAGCGCCTGCCGAACAATCGTGAGCAGGCCCTCTCTCGCCTCTTCAGCTTGAGACGACTCATGAACAGGAAGCCCGCTTTGAAAGCCCACCTGGTGGAATTCATGGACAAGATGATCCAGAACGGGCATGCTGAGCTTGCCCCTGCCCTGGAGAAGGAGGAGGAATGCTGGTACCTACCATTCTTTGGAGTATACCACCCACAAAAACCAGGTCAAATAAGAGTGGTTTTCGATGCCAGTGCACAGTTCCACAACCTCTCCCTGAACAAAGTCCTTCTCACAGGACCTGACCTTACCAACAGCTTGTTAGGCGTGCTCATCCGTTTCAGAAAGGAAGCTGTAGCCATCATGGCTGACATTCAGCAGATGTTTTACTCATTCCTCGTCAGGGAAGATCATCGCAACTATCTGCGCTTCCTGTGGTTCAGCGACGAACAGCACAACCAACAGGTCACAGAATACAGAATGCGAGTGCACGTCTTTGGGAATGATTCTTCCCCTGCTATCGCCAACTATGGTCTGCAACACACCGCTCGCATAGGAGAGACCAGGTATGGTTCAGATGCCAGGCGCTTTGTGGAGCGAGACTTCTACGTTGATGACGGCTTGAAATCTGTACAAACTCCAGCAGTAGCCATAGACTTGCTAGGCAGAACACGTCAGATGCTAGGTGCACACCACCTCAAGCTGCACAAGATTGCATCCAACAGCGAAGAAGTGCTAGCAGCCTTCGATCCTGAGGACCACGCCAAGGGATTGCAGGACCTCGATTTTAGCACCGACACTCCCCTTATCCAACGGAGCCTCGGTCTGTGTTGGGACTTGAAGAAAGACGTTTTCACCTTTAGAGTCCCAGCCCAGAAAACCGCCTTCACAAGGAGAGGAGTTCTGTCAACAGTGAACAGTCTGTTCGACCCTCTAGGATTTGCTGCACCGATAACAATTCAAGGGAGGCTCCTTCTACGTACGCTGTCCGAAAGCACCAATGACTGGGACGAACCGCTTCCACAAGAACAGAAAGACAATTGGGAAATATGGCGTACCTCCCTGAGCTGCCTCCAGAATGTCCACATACAGCGCATGTATGTTACCCGCTCACCAACCACCGCACCGAAAAGGGAACTGCATATCTTCTCAGATGCATCAGTGACAACTATAGCAGCCGTGACATACATCAGGGTCTACGGCGGGGAGAGCAACATTCATGTAGGCTTCATCATGGGAAAAGCGAAACTAGCCCCACGACAAGGTCACACCATACCAAGACTGGAACTCTGCGCTGCCGTACTAGCTGTGGAGCTTGCAGACTTAATAAAGAAGTCTATGGACCTTGAATTCCAATCCACCACCTTCTACACTGACAGCAAAGTAGTGTTGGGTTACATTCACAACCAAAGCAGACGTTTCTATGTCTATGTCAGTAATAGAGTAGACAGAATCAGAAAATCTTCAAGCCCGGAGCAATGGCGTTATGTGCCAACAGACCTGAACCCAGCAGACCAACCCACACGGCCCTTCCTTGCATCCCAGTTAGCAGAATCGACCTGGCTAAAAGGTCCCGAGTTCTTGGCCCATCCAAACAGTTCGATATCACTAGAACCAGGACAATATGAGCTTCTAGACCCAGATCGAGATGCGGACGTTCGACCTCAAGAGCTCAGCAAACCTTCCATGCAGATCAAGGAAGCAACCGTACAGGCCACCTGCTTGTCAACCACAGTCAATGAGGAAACAAAATGGCCCCCTAGACGTCCACTGGAATCAGCTCGTTTCGAACGCTTCTCCAGATGGAAGTCCCTGGTACAGGGAACAACCACACTCGTACGTATAGTGTATCGCGACATAACCTTCGCAGATTGTCAGCTCATAGCAGAGAGTGTAATTCTACAAAGTGTGCAGCGAGAAGCATACCCGGCATTGGTGAAGTGTCTAAAAGCCGAGAAGCCTGTGCCGAAATCTAGCCAATTGCTGAAACTGAACCCATTCCTAGACAGCAACAACATACTTAGAGTTGGAGGGCGCCTAGACAAGGCAAAATTAGACTCGAATGTAAAACACCCTATCATCCTTCCCGCGCGCCAACATGTGACGAATCTGATAGTCCTACACTACCATGAAACTGTCCACCATCAAGGCCGCCACTTCACAGAAGGAGCTGTCAGAGCTGCAGGATTTTGGATTGTGGGAGCCAAAAGAACCATTGTGTCTGTCCTGCACAGGTGCATGCATTGTCGGAGACAACGAAGTGTGACACAACACCAGAGGATGGCTGACCTACCTCCTGAACGTTTCAGCACAGGACCGCCATTTACCAACGTGGGCGTAGACATTTTTGGCCCTTGGTCAGTGTCGGCCCGCAGGACGAGAGGTGGCCAAGTTAACAGCAAACGTTGGGCTGTTCTCTTCACGTGCCTTAGCATTCGAGCTGTTCACATTGAAGTCATTGAATCTATGGACACCTCCAGCTTTATCAATGCTCTACGAAGGTTCCAAGCCCACAGAGGCCCAGTCGCGATGTTTAAATCAGACCGTGGAACAAACTTTGTAGGAGCCTGCAAGGAGTTACGAATCAATGAGGGCACTCACCTTGATTCGCCAATTGATGACTACCTGAAGGCCAAAAACTCTGTGTGGACTTTCAATCCTCCCCATGCCTCCCATATGGGAGGAGTATGGGAACGAATGATTGGAATAGCCCGTAGAATTCTAGACTCCATGTTGATGAAGACATCCGTGTTAACCCATGAAGTCCTCACCACCCTCATGGCAGAGGTAGCAGCTATCATCAACGCCAGACCCTTGGGCCCGGTTCACTCGGATCCCGAGAATCCGACTATCCTCACCCCAGCCACTTTGCTGACCCAGAAGATGGGTGAATGGCCAGCGCCGGCAGGGCGCTTCGTCCCAAAGGACATGTATGCACAACAATGGAGACAAGTTCAATTGCTGGCCAACACCTTTTGGAAGCGCTGGAAACAAGAATACTTATCTACTCTACAGGAGCGCCGCAAGTGGAAGACTAAGGAACCTAACCTTGAGGAAGGGGACCTTGTCCTGTTGAAGGACAGGGACGCGCATCGGAACTCATGGCCCATGGGACTTGTACACCAAGTTGTGCCCAGTTCTGATGGACTAGTCCGCCAAGTCAAAGTTCTGATTGCGAAACCAGAGCAGTTACCCACCGGTCAGCTTAAATCTACCAGAAAGATTTACATCAGGCCAATCACCGACCTGGTACTGCTACGAAGGAAGTCTGAACTTATAGTACTAGAAGACCTTCAAGATTGAACCTCGAGCTTTGCATGAATCGTGTCCACTTCACTGTTTGCATTGTTTGATGCTATTACCTTGTTTACTTTAGTTACGTAGATAGTTACATTGCATTATTTTCTGCTATGCCTATGTTTATCTCAATTAAGTAGTTAGTTAGTAGTGGAATTTATAATTCCAGGCGGGGAGTGTGCTGTTACAGATAGTGAGTTGTGGTGAGTTAGTTACCTTAAGAATTAAGAGTTGTCTCCTTAAGAGATTGCATTGTGGGAGATGTAGTGAGAGATTGCATTATGGGAAATGTAGTCCATGCCATGTGACCTTATCTGTGTGTCTGATTGGCCACTGAGGCTCTCTGCCGGGATTTTAGAACAAAGACCTGGCCACATGTTGAATTACCTCAGAAGAGAGAACATGCTTTCTGAACAGGGAGTCAGAACTACCATCCTTTTACACTAGGAAATGGGACAGATTATGAAATATGGATGCACCTCAACTGGACTCACTATGATTGTAAGTCTTATATGTTCAAGGATTCCCAAATAAATATAATCTGCATGAAAACCTGTTTGCTAGAGTTTATCTGCCTGTTCCCAGTGGAGCCAGATGCCTGGGGAACAGAACAAGCCAGATAAAAGTTATACAGAATAGGGCTGAAATAAAATTTCCATTAGAAAATATAGTACAAACTGTGAACTAAAGCTTTTTAAAAACAATAAACCCTAATATTGACAGTTTAGGGACCAAATAGGCTGAGCTGAACTGAAAACTAGTCCTCTATTTATAATGGGTCACTTAGCAATCATTCAGATTTATGAAAGATGCCCATAAGGTTCTTACCACCGAATTTTGAAGTTACAACACTCGATTCGAAACACATGCAGTCATGTGATTGCACTTTGGGTGCTTAGCAAGCAGCTTACATTTACTGCTATTTGCAGCATCCCATGGTCACACAATCATAATTTTTGACATTTTTTGCAATTTTCCAGTATTTATTTCCAGTTTCCAATAAAAATGCCCATTGGGTATAATGGATTTGGTTGCATTTGGTTAAACACGGTATTTGCTTAACAGCCACTGCAAAATATGTAAAGGTGTGTCCAGTCACATGGTGACCCACTTAATGTCCACATTGACTTACAACCGTAATTCCAGACTCAATTATGGTTGTAAATCAAGGGTTACTTAAAACCTGAGGTTAGCCTGAGCTCTGCAAACAGGACATAGTCCAAAGAACAATGTCTTACCTACTTTCTCAGAGAAAGCAAAAGGAAGCTGCGGTTCAAAATGCTTTTTGTGTTTGTTTTTTAAAACAAAAAGTTATGAACCACAAAGATCAAACAAGAATATTAAAAGGGAGTCTACAGACACTTCCAAATGTCCTGCTTTCAGGCTATTTTCCTCTTGTTTTCACTAAACATTTGTTTTGTATTTATTTTTCTAATGGATTCATCATTATATTTTTAAAAAGATGAAACTTTCGGACCTAAATATGTTGCAGGACAGGGGAGAAAAACCTACAGTACTAGGAAACTAAGTATTAGAACAAAAAGTGAGAGACAGCTCTAGTCTGGGGGAATCTGTTTGCCTAGCAGATGGGAAATCTGCTAGATTCTGTTTAATCCTGCTCATATTATAAGCAATCTTGAGTCACAGCCTTGTCTTCACTACAAAGCCAGCTTACAACATTTCTGGCAACGACGACGATAACGGCTTATACACCCACACCGCCTTCCTAACTGTTTCTTGGTTCCGTTGATGGATATTAGACAAAGCTTTCCCAAATTTTCAGACCGATGCTTGCTCCGTTTTCTTCTGTAGGCGAGAGCCAGCTGTTAAAATAATAATCATCTTGTAGTGATTCAGATTTGACAATGGAGCTATGCAATTAAAGCAAAGGCAATAAACTGAAATACAGATAGAATGGCTTAAGCATTATTGCCTTGGTTTGGCAGGATTGTCCTGGTTTGGCACCCAAAATCAGGCATCCCTGCCAACCTACAAAAGAATCCTGGAAAATGGGATTTAATTCCTTGAAAACATGGTAAGCCTAGTCAAAAAACAGAGTTTGAAAGTTTTCTTTCCTGAGGTGGGAGGGAGAGCAGGTATACAGGTTTTCTTTGGTGCAGATTTGAGAAACTAAAAGACTCCTTAGAAATAGGACTTGTTTCATCAGCTAAGTTTTTTAAAAATGTGACATGAAGTTAGCTGAGCTGAAAATGTATGGCTTTGAGGACAGAGCCTAGAGTAGATTGTAAACACAACTAGTACAGGTAGTCCTCAAATTAAAACCAGAATTGTGTCCAATGTTTCTGTGACTAAGTAAGATAGCTGTTGAGTTTTGCCCCATTTTACGGCCTTTCTTTCCATTGTTATTAAGTGAATAACCGCAGTTGCTAAGTTAGGAACATGGTTGTTAAGTGAATCTGGCTTCCCCATTACCTGCTTATCAGAAGGTCACAAAAAGTGATCACGCATGATCCCGGGACACTTCAACCGTCATAAGTACATGCCAGTTGCCAAGCATCTGAGTTCTGATCACGTGACCATGGGGATGCAGCAACCATCAAAAGTATAAAAACTCTGATGACACTTTTTTCAGTGCTTTTGTAACTTCTCAAAGGTCACTAAATGAATGGATATAAGTTGAGGAGTTCCTGTACATCATCTCCATATCTACCATGGCCAAGGACATATGATGACCACTTGAGGAACATAAGTGAAGTGGATTGCTCCAAAAACAGGACCAAAGCAGATAAGTGATTTGTGTTAAGGCTGGACTGAAAGCAACTGAGGAGAAACTGAGTCTGCAGGATTGAACCCCATTCAAAATGGAGACTGGAATTCTCTGCATGAAAGGAAGGGTCTCTGTCTTAGAGCAGGGGTGTCAAACTATATTTCATTGAGGGCCACATCAGGGTTGTGTTTGACCTCGGAGGGGTGAGGGTGGGGGTGGTTGGGGTAGGCGTTTGACACAGGCTCAAGATGCATTTTTCCCCCTTTGATTTCAAAACAGCTATTCCAGACAAAAGGAGATTTACTTTCTGGCACAAATAGTCTCTACAAATGTAGAGATTAAAGACAAGTAGAGTCCCCAGCTACTATGGGGCTTGACTCTTGTATAGAACAGAGGATAAATGAACTGACAATTTCACCAGATGTCTCTAAAAACTGTCTGTCCAACAGACTATCAATCTTTGTTTTTTTTTGTTTTTGTTTTTGTTTTAATTTGATTTATATGCTGCCCTTCTCCGGAGACTCAGGGCGGCTTACAATGTGCTCAGCAATAGCAATTGTTAGTACCTCTGACGCAG
The DNA here is from genome assembly GCA_022577455.1 of Arizona elegans. Taxonomy (NCBI): domain Eukaryota; kingdom Metazoa; phylum Chordata; class Lepidosauria; order Squamata; family Colubridae; genus Arizona; species Arizona elegans. The sequence continues at coordinate 12,803,439 of JAKOOJ010000018.1, forward strand.
CCCTCGCAATTGTTAGTACCTCTGACGCAGCCCTAGAGGAGAACTTAGTATTAGTAATAATTTACAGTATAATATAAGTATATTATGTCCACAGTATTTCAGTGGTATACTAATTTAGTCACTATTACTGGCTGGAAACCCCTAATGGACTTTGCTGGAAAAAAAATGTACCTCTCCTCCCAAAGCATCTGACAGGCTTTGTTTCTTCCATTCCTACTTTAAGAGAGATGCCAGAATGTAATTTTGGGAGGGTCCACTTCTCCATGGCCTTGGTCTATGGAAGACTACGGGCCCTCCTCTCCCCCCCCCCCTTACAAATGTCCCAGGTGGGATCTCCTGGAATTCTGGAGCTGGACATTATTTTTATGGGGTAACCATGAGATCTGTTTATGCAGCACTGCTGGCCAAAACAGGCTGCGAGGAGAGGCTCATGAGACCCCTGCATGGCCCATTTTCAGCCTCCATGGCTTCCTGCAGCACTCTGCCAGCTGTAAATGGTCCGGGGGGGGGGGGGCTTGTGAGGCCCTGGCGTGGCCCATTTTGGCCAGCAGAGGCACTGCAGGCCGGTCCTTTGATATTTGCAGGCCGACCCCGCAGGCCAGATCTAAGCACCTTGCAGGCTGGATCTGGCCCACAGGCCTTGAATTGAACACCCCTGGCTTAGAGTGAGCTATCTATCCAAGACTGTTCAAGGACTCACCTGGTCTTTTCTTGAAGTGCCATAACGTCTCTGATGACATTTCTTGGGCTTGGGTGTCTGCTGAATGTCTGGCGCTTGGGGAAAGCCTTGAGAAGCATTGTCAGGATCAACTGTCTCAGGAAGAAGACCTCCCATCATGTGTTTCAATTCTTCATCGGTCTGAGAGAAGAATGAAGTTATATTACCTTTTGCTTAAAAGGAGGCTTTCTAGGGTTTAAAAGTACCACTTTATAAAACCTTAGTAAGACCACACCTGGAATACAGCATCCAGTTTTGGTCACATTACAAAAAAGATGTTGAGACTGGAAAAAGTGCAGAGAAGAGCAACTAAGATGGCTAAAGGCTTGGAGACTAAAACATGAAGAACGGTTGCAGGAAGTGGGTATGGCTAGTCTAGAGAAAAGAAGAACTAGGGGATAACATGAGAGCAATATTCCAGTATTTGAGGGGCTGCCACAAAGAAAAGATGGTCAACTTATTCTCCAAAGCACCCGAAGGCAAGACGAGAACAATGGATGGAAACTAATCAAGGAGAGAAGCAACTTGGAATTAAAGAGAAGCTTCCTAACAGTGAGAATAATTAGCCAGCGGAACAGCTTCCAAGTTTCAAGTCCCACTTGTCTCAAATTGTACTGGGTCTCCTGCTTGAGCAATGTGTTGGACTAGAAGACCTCCAAGGTCCCTTCCAGCTCTATTCTGATTGAATTGATTGAGGCATACTTGTGTGGCATATTTGCCTGATCCCTTCAGACTCCTCCAATCATTTTTGTCTCAACTCCTGCAAAAGACAAGATTTGGCAAGCCGAATCCAGGAAATTGTAAATGTCTCTGACCACAAGACGTGATCCCAGGCACTTCAGGCTTGTTGTAATTGCTTGTTTACATGTCTGCCTCTGAGGTCATTATGATTTTACAAATTGGACAGTGAGAGTGATCAGAATGATGCCTATTATCTTTTTCAGGCTGATGTGGATCCATTCCTCTTCTCTAGTCTGAACATTATTGTATCCTGCCATTTTAATCTCCCCTTCAAACTTGTTTATGAGCAAGAAAAGTTTGTCTAGCAGAATAGTGAAACAGGGCTAGAATGCTCAGATAACAGGATGGGAGTTCAAGGCTGAAATAAACACTGGACACGTGCACATCCCTGTCAGTTACATCCCAAAAATTGCATAGAGGAATCTGGAAATAGACACTCGGGTCTCCCTCGATGAACACAAGTCACTCAGCATGACCTATATCATGAGATTTGTGTGGGGGAAAATGGGAAGATGGAGAACTGCAAATAGAGATTTGAGCTCCAGATAAATGGCAGGATTTTAATAAATAAACAAGGAACGAAAGGAAATGACTAAAACATGTGAGTCAGATCCTTTCATGGCTCCTGTTTGTTTAAAAAGAACAACTCCACTTGAATTACGACCAAACAGGGTGTAAGTATAAGAGAAGGAACAAAGAAAGAGAAGAGCCAGAAAAAATATGCAGCCAAGAATTACCCCATTCTTGCTGAAATACCACTGATGGATGTTGTCCTTTCTGGCTGATGATCCGCAAAGCGGGGAGAGCATCAAAACCAGAAGGTTCGAATCATCTTGCTTGTCACATCAGACAAATTAAGAAAACCCTATTCAGCACAGAACAGTCAAAAGAGGCAGGACAAGGAAAGAGTGCAGAGAAGAGCAACAAAGATGATTAAGGGACTGGAGACTAAAACATATTGCTGGAATTGGGTAGTTCTAGTTTTATGAAAAGGACTCGGGGTGACATGATAGCAGTCTTCCAATATTTGAAGGGCCACAACGAAGAGGATGTTGACCTGTTCTCCAAAGCACCTGAAGGCAGGACAAAAAGCAAACAATGGAAACTAATCAAGGAGAGAACCAACCTAGAACTAAGGAGAAATGTTAGAAGCTGGATCTAGCCCAATAACTCAGAGACAAACTCCAATTCTTTTCTGTAGCTTTATTGTAGATCTGATGGTACTGGAGGTCACTGACCTTGTACCTTTCTCTTTCAGGTATACATCTGGAATGATCTGTGGACCATGTGGTTGGACCATTTGCACCCAGAAGGAGGGGCAAAGAGGTAAGGAGTGGTTACAGGGATTATGGGATATGTGGTCAGTTAACCCTTGCAGGTCTGGGTGACCAGGGAGATATAGTAGTTAGGCATTTATCATGACAAAACCCCCTCTAAATGCCTAACTGGGTACCTGGGGAAGTGATTGTATACATACAGAGAATACACAGACATAGGTACGAATTACAAACAAACACGCATTTTGGACATGAGGTACGCATGCTGTTTTTGTGGTAGGGGTTTAGTGAGAATGTCTGCTGTTTGCTCCTCTGTGTCACAGTGTACTGCCTTAATGAAGCCTATCTCTGAAAACTGCCTGACGTGTTTGTATTTAATGTCAATGTGCCTAGACCGCTGACCTATGGCATCGGCCCTTGAGATCTCTATCGCTGCCTTGTTGTCTTCGTGGATAACTATTGGATATGAGGGTTCAGCCCAGATGTTGCAGAGCAGGTCATCGAACCATACTAAATTGTTTGCGGCATTTGACAGGCAAACAAATTCTGCTTCCGTAGTTGATGTGGCCACCAGCTTTTGCTTTCCAGTGTACCAATGGATGGGGCAATTGTTGAGTAGTAGCATGTAGCCAGAGGTACTTTTTCTGCACTCTATGTCCCCAGCCCAGTCAGCGTCAGCATAGCAGGTTAGCTTTGGTTTTTCGGACGTTTCTGGCTCTAGGCAGAGTAGGGCATCCGCACTGAATTTTAAGTATCTAAGTAGTCTTTTGATGGCGTTCCAGTGTGTTACCGTGGGTTTGCTTACATGCCTGGACAGCAGATTGACGGCTAGGGCGATGTCGGGCCTGGTCCAGTTGGATATATACAGCAGTGATCCTATCGTTGATCTATACAACTTATTGTCTGTGAAAGGTTCAGATTCCTCGTACATAGTCTTCAGGAACTCAGGTTGCATGGGGGTCTCGCTGGGTTTTGCTTCAGACATGTTGCATTTGGACAGCAGCTCGATGATCTTTTCTCTCTGGGAGAGGCGGAAACCCTTGTTGGTTTTTATCACCTGGACCCCTAGGTATCTATCGATCTTTCCAAGTGACTTTAAGGAGAAGTGGCTACCCAGTTCAGTGGCGAATTTGTCACATCTGTCCTTGTGTTTGCTGATGTACAAGATGTCGTCCACGTAAACGAGCACACCTTCGAATGTGTTGTTTTCTCTCTTCGTAAAGAAGCATTTGTCGGCTGAGGTGGCCTCGAAGCCCATGGATCTAAGAGCCTTGGCTAGGCAGTCATACCACCTTTTGCCTGACTGCTTGAGCCTGTACAGGCTTTTGTTCAGCAGCCAGGTTTGGTTCTCGCTCTCGTCGTACCCAGGCGGTGCTTTAACGTATATCTCTTTATCCAACTCGGCGTGCAGGTACGCTGTTTGTACGTCGAATTGGAAAACCTCCAAGCCCAGGATGGTAGCCACCACCAGGGCGCTTTTGACGCTCTCCGCCCTGACGGTTGGCAAGTAGGTGTCTGTATAGTTTTCGGGGTATCTTTGGGCGAAACCCTGCGCGACTAGTCTTGCCTTGTATAGGACTTTGTTGTCCTCTAATGTCTTGACTCTGAACACCCATTTGGTTCCTATTGGTTTTTTGTTCTCTGGAATTTGGGCAGGTGAGTATACCTGGAGGTTCCTAAGACTCTCCATTTCCTTCTCCATGGCAGCCATCCATTTTTCTTTCTCTTCCTGGGGGAGCCCGAGGATGTCCTCATATGAGCTGGGTGTGGAATGGGTGTTGTGGATGGCCATAACATAGTCCTCTAGTTTCTTTGGTAGCTTGTTTCTGGTTTCTCTGATTGGCCTGCTGGGGGTTGGCTCGGTCTCCTGCATGTTGTCTGCCTCCTTGTCTGTCAGGTCATCTATCTTCAGGGAAGGATGACCTTCTTTCCACTCTTTGGCGCTCGCCATGCGATGGTTGTCTTTGTGCCCTCTGACCTCCCTTTCCCCTTGGCCATGCTTGAACGTGACCCTATTGGTTGGGATGTCGTTGGAGTGTACCCTCAACCAGTTTGCATTTTCATGGAAACAGGCTGATCTGGAAACCACAAAACGGTTATTGTTGTCGACAAATCTGTAGCCCTTTGTGCCCGGTTCGTAACCCACGAATCTCAGTCTTTTTGATAAATTCTCCCCTTTCTTTCTTAATTGTCTGGGAATGTGGACATCAGCAGGGGCGCCGAATATGTGTAAGTGCGCAATGTTGGGCTTTCTGTTGTATAGCATCTCGTATGGTGTCTTATTGATAGAGCTTGACCACAGTCTATTCAGAGTGTAATTAGCGTAGTGTAATGCCTCTGACCAGAAGTGTTGCCCCATCCCAGCATCCTCCAGGGCGCATCTCATCATGGTTTGCAATACCCCGTTCTTTCTCTCTGAGACTCCATTTTGAAAGGGGGAGAAAGGTGAAGAGGTGTAATGCGTTATGCCCTGTTCCCTTAGCCACCTTGTGAACTCTTTGGCCATGAATTCTGAGCCCCTATCTGTCATTATCTGCCTTATTCTCATGTTATGTTGCATATCTACTCTTCTGTGGAATTCTTTAAACCTTTGGAACACTTCGTTTTTGTGTTTGAGGGAGTAGACATACCCATATCTGGTGTAATCATCCACAATCGTGAGGAAGAATCGCTTCCTATGCCCTACAGAGGGTTTCATTGGCCCTACCAAGTCCATATGCACCAATTGGAAAGGGAACTCTGTGGTTCGTTTGGATCCCCTGGGGATGGCCTTAACCTTGATCTTAGAACGCTTACAGACCGAACACTCCAAGTAGTTTTCGCAGTTCTTTAATTTGAGACCCTCGGTACATTCCGTCATTTTCTTTACAATGGGGAAGCTTATGTGTCCCAGCCTCCTGTGTAGGAGGTGGGCGCAGTTATCATGCAATGGCTTGCCGATAGATACAGACTTGTTTGCCTTCTCATGGCCACTTCCTGCCTCTTGCTGCACCCCCTCTATTTCTGGATACTCATCTTCTTTGTGGTTCGTGTTGGTATCAATGCCTTCTCCCTCCCTTGCGTTGGGTGTGAAATAGGGAAGTCCCTCGTGTATGGTTACCTTTCCTATCTCTTTGCCTTGCTTGATCAAGTATGCTTTTCCATCTTTAAATTTTATCTCTATGTTTGTGTCCCGTGTCAGCTTTGTGATGGCCAGCACGTTGTGGGGTATCTCTGGCACGTACAGTACCTCTTTTAAATCCCCTATCTGTGTGATGTGTACGTTTCCTTTTCCCACTACTTTGACCTTGCTTTGGTTTGCCACCTTTATTTTTGAGTCTACTTCTGTGAGTGAGTCTAGCAGCTCTGGGTTACAAGTAGTGTGGCTCGTGACCCCTGAGTCCAGAAGCCATGTGTTTCTCTCTGTCTTATGTTTGTCATTTGGGTCATCTTGCCTGATCCCGTACATGGAGCCAGAGTTACTGTCCCTGGAGTGGTCTCTGCGCTCGTGGTGTTTCCTGGGGTTGGGTGACCACCCTCGCCCTCTTTCCTTTGGGTACCTGCGTTCAGGTGACCTCCCCCCTCTACTGTCGTGCTGTCCCCTGTCCCTATGGTTCCTGGGGCAATCCCTTTTTAAGTGGTTCCTTGACCCACAAGAATAACATTCTGAGGTATCCCTGGCCCTATCCTGGAAATCCACCCTCTTCATGGGTCTAGGATCCCTTTTGGATAGTTGGCGTTCCCTCCTTAGAGTGTCCTCAGCAACGAGTTGACTGGTCAGTGCGCCTAGTGTTAGGTAGTGCAAGCTGAGGCTATTTAGTTGGGTTATGAAGCTGTCCCAGCTGCTATCAAGAGAGTTTATAATTATACTTATCATGCTCTCTTCGGTGATGATTTCCCCCCTCTGCATGAGCTCTGCCCTTGCAGCATTCATCTTTAGAATGTGCTCACTCATGGGGACCCCTGCCTTGTGCTTGGTGGAGTGGAACTCCCTAGATAGTCTAGTGGTAGTGGCTCTGCTCTGGCTATAAAACAGGTTACATAGTTTTTGCATCACATCATAAACAGTTAGGTTGTCCTCAATAGATGGATACATAGCAGATGGAATGGAGGTTAACATGATACAAAATGCCCTGTGATGAATGCAGTCAATTTCCAGTGACCAGGGCTTTTGGGGGGGTCTGTTAGCTAGGAACAGTGCATTCTCTCTCATGAGAGCAAGCCTTAATTGTCGACTCCATTCTATAACATTGCCCCCATCTAACTGTAATTTTGGCAAATTGGCATGATTTGCCCCAGAAATGTTAGTAAGGTTACTTACTGGGGGAAGCTGTCCATGGTCCAAAATGTGATTGAACTCACAATAAGGCTTTGGGATGTCTGTGGCCATTCTGTACTTGCTTGGATCTATGTAACTTGCTTCTCTTGTTACAGGCAGGCACTGGGCATGCGCGAAACTCATTCCGCGCTGGAGTCCATCGGGGGAGGTTCCTGTTGCTGGAGCTCCCAGGCCTAGGCCTAGGCCTGTCGGTGGGAGGCTGGACCCGTCCCCAGTGGGTCCGAAGATTCCTCCTGGAGGTGGACACCACTGTTGGATGGCCGGATCCCCGGCGAAGAAGGGCAGAAGGTGAGGAGGCGATGCAGTCGTAAGTCGAGGACTTTCGCGGGTCGGCGGCGCGGCAGCAGCGGAGGTCGTAGGTTGAGGATTCCCTGCACCCAGAGGCTCAGCGGTAATGGCGGCGGCGGCGGCGGATCCTCCCTCGTGGTCGCTGGTCCCTGGTCGTGTGGATCGGCCTGGTGGATGTCGTGGCGTTGGTGAGTAGCCGGTTCTTCTCTTCTCCCTCGGGCCTCGCATAGTTGGTGTAGCGGGTGGCGAGTTCGAGTCCTGCGGTTGATTCTTCCTGCAGGTGGGCGGTCTTTTGTGCCGGTTGTAGGTGTGTTCGGTGCTTTTAGTCGGCTGTGACTCTGTTGCCTGGTCTTTGTTGGTTGTCCTGGCCTTCTTGTGCTTTCCAGGATTTTTCTTCGATTTGTTGATAGCCGCAGGAGGTTCGAAAGCGGAGCCTAGGGCAGCGGTGATGGTCTCGATTGCCTTTTGCAACTCGAGATCGGTAGGTGTCTTTTTCTGAGTGATTGTGGTTTCTTCGTGGTCGCTTTCTGATTCGGGCTCTTCGTAGTCACTTTCTGAGTCCCCTTCGTCTGTTTCGGGGTTCAGGCATTTTCGCGCCGAGGGATTGAAATCCTGGCTTCCCACTGGCTGGTGTTCGTCCCAAGATGGCCGCCGGGAAGGGGGTGTAAAAATGGATTCTGCCAGCTCAGGATTATCGGGTTGGGGTGTGTTACCCTTTTTTGCTGGCTTTTCTTTCTCGGTGGTCTTTGGGGCCTCAATCGCTGCTTCTTGTTGCTCGAAGAGGCTTTGAAGGTCCGCAATGAGGTTTTCTTTGTCGCTGCTTGCCTCCATCAGCTTCAGGATGGAGAGTTTGAATTTATTCATTTTCTGTGCTGTTTCTTCTTCCGGGGCGGCGATCTCCTTGGATGGCCCCTCTTCATCTGATTGCGAGTCCAGGCTGGAGTCCTGCCTGGAGTCGCTTCCAGCTTCTGTCTCCTCCATGGCTGTGGCTTTGGTTGCAAGTTTCTCAGCCATCTTCTTGGTAAGAGCTCTGGTCTGTGCTCTGTTTGCTTCTTCAGGGTAGGTGTTTGGTTCAGTCATTGTCTGGAGTTATGGGCAACCATCCTCTGCTACCATTTTGTTAGAAGCTGGATCTAGCCCAATAACTCAGAGACAAACTCCAATTCTTTTCTGTAGCTTTATTGTAGATCTGATGGTACTGGAGGTCACTGACCTTGTACCTTTCTCTTTCAGGAATACATCTGGAATGATCTGTGGACCATGTGGTTGGACCATTTGTACCCAGAAGGAGGGGCAAAGAGGTAAGGAGTGGTTACAGGGATTATGGGATATGTGGTCAGTTAACCCTTGCAGGTCTGGGTGACCAGGGAGATATAGTAGTTAGGCATTTATCATGACAAGAAATTTCCAAGACAGTCAGCACAATCAGTGGAACAATTTGCCTCCAGAAGTTGTGAATGCTCCAACACTGGAAGTTTTCAAGAAGAGATTGTACAACCATTTGTCTGAAATGGCATAGGATTTCCTGCCTGAGCAGGAGGTTGGACCAGAAGACCTCCAAGGTCCCTTCCATTCTGTCAAGGACCTGTAATCTTTATGCTGCTACTTAATCTTCCAACTCAAGCGTTCACCCATTTGGGAGGGACGGGACACACCTGCTTCTAAATAGCAATGGATGCATGCTAATATGAAATATTAAACATTATAAACATTTTAAAACATTAGGGGTGTTTTAATTTGTTTTGGGCCAAATTATTTAATGGGTTTTTATATTGTCTTTTAAATTTTGTAATTTGTGTGTTTTATCTTTTTGGCTGTTCACAGCCCTGAGTCCTTCGGGAGTAGGGCGGTATATAAATCCAAAAATAAAAAAATAAAATAAAAGTATTACTACCGTTTTCTAAAACCTTAGTAAGGCCACTCCTAGAATACGGCATCCAGTTTTAGTCAACACATTACAAAAAAGATGTTCAGCCTTTGGAAAAAGTACAAAGAAGAGCAACTAAGATTATTAAAGGCCTGGAGATTAAAACATGAAAAACAGTTGCAGGATTTGGGTCTGGCTAGTCTAGAGAAAAGAAGGATAAGGGATGGGATATGATAGCAGTATTCCAGTATTTGAAAGGCTTCCACAAAGAGAAGGGGGTTAATTTATTTTCCAAAGCATCAGGGGGCAGGACAGCAAACAATGGATGGAAACTAATCAAGGAGAGAAGCAACCTGGAATTGAGGAGAAACTTCCTAACAGTGAGGACAATTAACCAGTGGAACAGCTTGCCACCAGAAGTTGTGGGTGCTACAACACTGGAGATTTTTAAGAAGAGACTGGACAGCCACCTGTCTGAAATGGTATAGGGTCTCCTGTTTGAGCAGGGGGCTGGACTAGAAGACCTCCAAGGTCCCTTCCAGCTCTATTCTGATTGTATGAAGATTTTCCTTCAACATGTATGAACTCTGAATCAGCGGTATACTCCCAAGTTTGCTTACCAAATCACTAAACTGGTTCATATTCACCCAATAGGTGTGTTTTCCCTCATCGGCCTCACGGTTGTGCTGCTCAACTATCTGCAGATTCTTCTCCCATGTGGCTCTCCGGGAGGCCTCTTCCTCCTAAGGGAACCAAATTAGACATGGTATATTCTCTCCTATCTCAAAGCATCATTTGTGGATTGAAGAACAGCTTAAATCTTAGCTTCTCAAAATGGATCTGATTTATTTGATTTTTATCCAGCCTTTTATTTTAGAACTCAAGATGGTGAACATACATAGTACTCCTTTCTCCCGATGGTGGTGAGATTGGTGTTCAGCAGGAGAGTAGAAGGCCTCTGAGTACATATTGAATGCTTTTCCCTGGGTTTAAGATGAGTACCAACCAGTGGTGGGTTGCTCCCGGTTTGGTCCGGTTCTATAGAACTGGTAGTAAAACCAGCGGGAGGCTCCACCCACTCACCACAACATCATTATGGGTGATCAGCGCACACTCCTATTGCGAACCAGTAGTAAAGGTAAGTAGAACCCACCCCTGGTACCAACTTCTATATACTCTAATTCGGAGCATGTGTTAAAATAGAATTGTAGGACCCTGAACAAAGGCCACAAAAATCTAGAAAAAGATGTAGGAAAATGGAAGACAGTCCTTCAAAAAGTAAGTTTGCACCTTCAAAGAGCAAGTTTGCACCGCATCTCTTTGGGTGCCATTGGAACTTTCTTTAAAAAGAGGAGGAGAAACAGAAAGAAGGAGGGAGGAGAAGCAGAAGAATCTTAGAAGCACTAAACTGATGTCTTAGAATTAGTGAAACATGAATTAGACATTTATCTCTTTCAGAACAAAGCAAACTCACATCAGTGTACACTTTCTCATAGGTCTTCTTCCAGTCTCTCCAGGCTTCTTCCAGAGCTGAATCCTGCGCTACGGAAAACTCTTTCAGGAAAACCATCCAGGTAAGCAACATCACCCAGCTTGAGAGCATTGTCTTCTAGAAAGGCAAAAAAAACCCAAAAAACCTTCGTTACCTATTTGAAATCAGCCAAATTCCCCAATATCACCAGGTAAATCCCTGCCATGAAATTACCATGGTTGGCACCTTTCTCAGTATCTTCTACCAGTAGTCATGTAATCCGTTTTCACTTTCTAATTTCCTGGAGAAGCAAGTATTTAGTTTTATCCTTCAGCCCTGTTGCTGTAACTGCATCCACGAAGGGACTTTTGAGTTGTAAAGACTGCCTTCTAACCTTTGAACTGTTGCTCTGCGTTTAAAAGGACTGGCTTAATAAGTCTCTGAAGAGTTCCCGAGAACCTTTACAGTGCCTTGGTTCAACCTATCTGTCAGGATAAAGCACATGCAATTTTTAGGGATGGGTTGCATGCCGTGTTTGTGGCTATTTCACCAACTTCAATCTGCTTCTGAGGATGGGAACATCAGGAGGAGTGTGTGAGAGCAGCCAGTTGTTGTTTTTGTTAGCCGGCTGAAAATCCTCCTCCTGTTGCACTGGGATATTTATTGGAATTTGGGACTGAGGGGGAAAAAAAATAACAGCTTTCCCTGCTCGCTCCTTGTTCACATCAGAAAAACGAATGGACTGGGCAGCAGTCTTGTTTTTCTTCCCCTGCCGTACTCCTGTGAGTTATGGGTTTCTCTCAGACAAAAAAACTGCAGCCAGGAGAATTGGCAGGAAAAGAAACACGATGAGGGATGGGAAATCAAGAGATATTCAGTGAGGATAGATAGCATGTGTGACAAAGGGAGAGCCTGAGTAAATAAACTTCATGCAGTGAGGAATTAAAAGGAAGTTCAGAGAAAGAATGGAAGGAAACACTCCTGTTGCTGCTGAGGGAAGGCAGGCAGTGCAGATCTTTGGAGGAGGCCGCAACTGGGGGTAGGAGAGGGAGGGAGGGAGGGAATGAGGAGGGGAGGGGAAAGAGAGACAACAATAACAGTTGGAAGGGATCTTAGAGGTTTTATGCCCTGTTCAAACAGATTACCATTTCAAACAAGTGGCTGTCCAATTTTGTCTTAAAAACCTCCAGTGATGGAGCACCCACAACTTCTGAAGGCAAGCTTTCCACTGGTTAATTGTCCTCACCGTCAGGAAGTTTCTCCTTAATTCCAGGTTGCTCCTCTCCTTGGTTAGTTTCCATCTGTTACTTCTTGTCCTGCCTTCAGGTGCTTTGGAGAATAGGTTGAACCCCCTCTTCTCTGTGACAGCCTCTCAAATATTGGAACACTGCTATCATGTAAACTACTCTTAAAGGCCGCCTGAATTGGCTGTGAACACCACATATTGTGGCATCATCTTCCACAGATTGATTACCTGCTTCATGGAGAAATACATTTTCTTTCTGGCTTCTATCTTATTTCCTGTGAAAATGCCAATTTTACCTGGTCTGTAGTTTTCCATTAGTAAACCAGGCACCAGCCTCTCAGAGGACCTCTTCTGCACTCCTATGATGACTCAACTCACTCAAGAAACTTGGATGAGCGTCGTCAGAAGCAATATCAACAGTCGCTTCCATCCCATAATTGTTGATACCTTGAAAGAACTCAGATCAATGTGGTTGGATCTATCTTGCTGACTCTACTTTTTCCCAACTGGTCAAAGAAGTGGCTGTCCCTCTTCACCCACCACTTTCTCAAGCCTGGAGATCAGCCATCTGAGATGAAAGATGACAACTAAAACTTTGAGTTCAGGGACCTGAGATCTTCAAAAGGGTTGGCTCTGCCCTTTCAGGAAAAGGGAATTAAGCCTGCAGATCTAGCCATCTTTCAAAGTCATCGTCAAGTCCTGCTATGCTACAACCAGTACCTGGTTCTCTTTCTGGCTAGTGAGGTTGAGAAGTATATTTAGAACATGGAACATAGAATCATAGAGCTAGAAGGGACCTTGGAGGTCTTCTAGTCCAACCCCTTGTTCAAGGCAGGAGACTTACACTATCTCAATGGCTGTCCAATCTCTTCTTGAAAACCTCCATTGATGGAGCATCCACAACTCCAGGAGTCTTCAAGCCATTCCACTGATTAAACGTCTATGGAGATTCTCAGTCATGGTTGTCACAAAGGTACTTTTTCCAAAGGCAACTGGACTTTGTGTTTCCTTTAAGATGTTTTGCTTCTCATTTAAGAAGCTCCTTCAGTTCTGACTGATGGTGGGGGACAGATGGAAGGATTAGTTCTGACTGGATGAACTAATGAACCAATCGGAAATAATCCTTCCATCCCCTTCCACCGATTCTAGTCAGAACTAAAGAAACTTCTTGGATGAGAAATGAAACGTCTTTGCCAAGGAAAAAACAAATGCTTTTAAAAGGTAAAAAAAAAAGGCTCTGACAATCACAGCTGTGACACGCGATTGTCAAAGCCTTTTCTTTACCTTTTAAAAGCATTTTTTACAATATTCGCCCAAATAGTTTGTAAAAAAATGCTTTAAAAAAAATTTTTTTTTAAAGTTGGCCATGCCCACCCAGTGACATTAGCCCCCCCCCAAGCCACGCCCACAGAACCAGTAGTAACAAATTTTACATTTCACCACTGCCTCAGATGCTTTGGAGAATAAAACAATCCCCTTTTTTCTATGACAACCTCTCAAGTACTGGAAGACAGTCATCATGTCCCTATAAATATTCTTTTCATAAACTACATACCCAGTTCCCTCAGCTGTTCATCATACGATTCAATCTCCAATCCTTTAATCATCTTTGTTGCTCTTCTTTGCACACTTTCCAGGGTCTCAATATCTTTTTTTATATTGGAAGACCGAAACTGGATGCACTATTCCAAATATGATCTCACCAGTGCGGTATAAAGAGGTACTATCACTTCTCATGATCTTAATACTATCCCTCTGTTCATGTAGCCTAGGACTTGCACTGGCTTTTTTGGCAGCTGCAGCACATTGGGGCAGGCTTCCACATCTGGAAATGGAGAAAACCATTCTCCAGCGGCCAGTAAAATAGGCCATTTGGATTTGCAGAGAGGATAACAAAGCTATGTCTGTTTCATTGCCTGCTTGGAGGCACAATAATTAGTTTTTAAATCAATCTCAGATGTGCATTATTTTCCTTTTGTCGAGAACACAAATATATTCCGGAATGCAAGTATCAAAATGAGGCCTTTGCTGAGATGGCTGTAATAACAGAATCTTGCAAGTCTGATTATGCAGGGGGTTGGACTAGAAGACCCCCAAGATCCCTCCCATCTCTGTCTCCCATCCCTTCTTATTTTTATTTATGTATTTATTGAATTTATATTGCCGCCTATTCGCCAGGGGTGAAATGCTCCCGGATCGGACCGGTTTCCCGGTCGGGTAGCAATCTTGGCTGTTGATTCGGCAATCCAGTACCAATGGCGGAGCAAAGCTCCGCCCACCCACCCAGGTGTCATTACTTCCTGGTTTTAACCAGAAAGTAATGTGTTTTTAACCTTCTGCGTATGCGCAGAAGGTTTTGCGCATGTGCAGAAGGTCTGCACGCAGCGCGTGCGCTTCTAAACCGGTAATGAAGGTAAGTAGATTTCACCCCTGCTATTCGCCCATGGCGACTCAAGGCGGCTTACAGAATATAAGACCACATTTAAAACAATAAAATCTAACAAAAAGAATCAAATAAATTAATATAGTACAATATAACAAAATTGTTCTGTCCCCAAGCACACGCACACACACCAACAGACGTTCAGGAGTTCAAGACCAAACCAGCCGGCAAAATCCTTTTCCTTAAGATAACGGAACTTGGCAACAACCTAGTGGCTGCCTGCCAAGAGTTTATTATTTACAAAGAGGAGAGATAACTTCTCCCCACTTCTGATACATCAAAAAAAAAACAGCTCAATAATTACGGAGTTAATCAAGTCCAGAGATAATCCAGCTAAGTCTTATAGCAAAAGTCCCGCAATGCAGAATGGCGTGAAAGCTTTCAGCTTTGTTTGTCACAAGGTTTGACTGGCCACCACACTCCCTTTTATATCTTGTGGGGTGTGGTCCAGTGACTCAGCCTAATCTCGGGCACGCCTTTTCTTCTGTTGCGCGCGCTTATCTCTGCGACGCTGGCGTGGATCCAGCCAAGACTCATTACCCTCATCACTGTCCATCTGTGGCTGCGTGGACGTGCTTGGCCCCGGCCCTATCTCTTGCCCTTCGGCGGACACCGAAGGCATTGCCAGAGAGGAGGGTCCTGGAGAGGGAGGCCTTGCCAAATCCTTCACTCTCAGAGTCCTCTCCTGCCGATGACACAGGCTCAGGTAACGGAGCCACAACAAAAATCAACCCCTACCTCCCACCCCCCCGTCCTGGCGACAGCAGTTCACATGAGCCATTTAATGGGCTCCATCCCACTCTGGGTTCCCCAGGCCCGCTGGCAGAACCAGGTCTTCAGTGCCTTCCGGAAGAGTGTTGAGTGGGGGCTATTCTAATCTCTGGGGGAATGAATCAATTATGATCTAATGAATGAAGAAAGTGTCTCTGAGCCACTTCCAAATGTTATCTCGCTGTTCTGAACTTTAAAAATAGAAATAGCATGGATATATTACTGTACTAAGAACTGTAGTACCACGATATTGATCCCAGTCCATTTGTCTACTAAGATAACCAACATTGGTCTCCAAATATAAGTAGTCCTCGACGTCCGACCGCAATTGAGCCCAAAATTTATATTGCTAAGTGAGACATTTGTTAAGTGAATTTTGCCCCGTTTTACGACCTTTCTTGCCATAGCTGTTCAGTGAATCACTGCAAGTGTTAGCTTAGTCACATGGTTGTTAAGTGAATCTGACTTCCCCCATTGACTTTGTTTGTCAGAAGGTCACAAAAGGGGATCACGTGACCCCAGGACACCGCAACCGTCATAAATATGAGTCAGTGGCCAAGTGGCTGAATTTGGATCACGTGACCAAGGGGATGCTGCAATGGTCATAAGTGTGAATAACGGTCATAGGTCACTTTTTTCAGTGCCGTTTTAACTTTGAACAGTCATTAAATGAACTATACCAGCAATTATGTGTAAGGGTGTGTAGAACAGGCTCAGTTGCACAAAGTAACATTTCCAAGCTGAAAGGGCCCCTCCCTGCATCAGATACAAACTATATCTACAGGAACAGAAAAGACTCAAATTACAGATGATTGAATGCAGGACAGGTGTCAAATGACTTTGTAGCTGGATATAGATCAAGTCATGATAAGGTAAATATGGGTATTGTGTTTCACAAAAATATGCACCATGTGGTTTTTTGCCTCTACTGTATCATCTGCTTAATGGTGTGTAACTGTAGCAAAGCAAACACAAACTTTCTGACAAGTGTGAGAAATGGCTATGAGAGTACAATACTCTAGAATACTAGAAATTAAAAATTCTCATTCTAGAACAGTTACAATGAGAGTACAATATTGTGACACTGAAACAACGCAGGAAAATCCCTATTTGAGATGTTAAAATTGTTGCACATCAACATAAGCATGCAGCATAATAAGAGAAAGAAATACAAGTAGTCCTCGATTTACAATGGTTCATTTCGTGACCAAAGTTACAACAGCATTGAAAAATGTAACTTGTGACCATTTTGCACACTTACAACCATTGCAGCATCCCCCATGGTCCCAGGATCAAAATTCAGATGCTTGGCAACTTACTCGTATTAATGATGGTTGCAACATCCTGCGAGGTAATCACTTTTCGTAACCTGACTAGGAAAGTCAATGGGAAAACCAGATTCACTTAACAATTGTCTTACTAACTTAACTGCCCTGATTCACTTAACAACAGTGGCAAGAAAGGTCGTAAAATGGGGCAAAACTCACTTAACAAATGTCCCACTTAACAGAAATTTTGAACTCCATTGTGATCATAACTCGACTAACTGTATTGGATGAAATTGGATTATTTTGCATTGTGCATGCTACCTGAAGCCACTTAAAGACTCAACTTCCACCTGCCTGACTAGCTTTGCAAACATAATTCTTAACACATATTTACTCCAGAGGAAATCTCACTCCAAAGAGATTAGGGCACACATGCATGACAGCCTAACAGCAGCTATCCTAAATATTTTTATTAATTCCCAAACAGCTCAGTAGGACTTTCTCCTAAACAGGATGCCATTCTGATGATTAAGCAGATTCTTTTTTTTTTTTAATTGAAAAAGTTTTCAAATACAAGTTTTTCCCCCTTTCCCCCCCTCTTCCCTAACCCCCCCTCACCACCCATCCCCCCTTGTGACTTCTTCACAACAATAGGCTATTTCATAACTAATTACATAATATCTTTCCTTTCCCTTACTCCCTCCTCAAAATACTGACCCTTAGCATAATATTCTTATAACTCCCATTTTTGCAATAATCTGCCCTTTTTCTCCTCCCCTAAACTTATAATGTATAGTATAATGTACAACAATTTAACATTTAGTCTTTTATATATATTAATATAACATTTTAAAGCGGCCTTCTCCCTACATCAAAATTTAACATTTATTCAGTTCTATCCAATTCCTCCACTCCCCTAAATATATGACTTAAAGATCCTTTTTCTTAAACTAATCAATCAGGAAACTAACCTATTTCAACCCAAATTCCTACAAAATCATGCAATACAATTCTAAATATAATCCACTGCCCACTTTACTAAAATATACACATATCTATATATGCATTCCATTTTGTAGAAAGAAAAAAGACAATAACTTTAAATTTATAATCCATATAATATCTTCTTTGGTGTCTTTCCACTGGATTGTTAAATCCATCACCCATAATAGGGTAAAATAACATGCTGGTGCAACAGTTTGTTCAAAATCTTCAATCATCTTCTGCCCCCATCAGTAGTAGATATCCTCATATATATATAAAAGTAAAAACAACCACCCGAGTGACATTATAATTATATCCATATAGTTATAGTTGTGGTATTCATCAGGATTGTTGATTCCCATCATCCTAATGGGTAACATCCAGATCTTCTGCATGCCCCAGCGTGACTCTCTTGCCTTGTAACTCAAAATAATTATAATATATTTACCAGTAAAAGAGATCCAGAGTAGATGATTCAAATCCAACAAGGTAAGGCTCTTTTCACATCCCAAAATCACGGCATTGCAGAGATCTGCCACTATCCTCAAGATAGTATTAAACAATTGTTCGCCTCCACTATTTTTTCACATATTCATTCATTTTTTAAAGTCCCTGGCTTCACTGTTGCTTGGTTTAGAAACTGCTGTTTCTATGAGATCTATTTCTTTTCTTTTTCTTTTGCGGGTTGAATTTCCATCCTCGTTTCCTTCCTACCAGTTGTGTGTCAGCTGATCGATTTTCATTCTGCTTTATGAGTTGATCTTGTTGGTTTTGTTTTGTCATCTCATCTTTCTTCTCCATCACTTGTACATCAACTGGTTGGTTTACGCACTTGTCTGTAACTTGATGGTTCATCACATTGGAGTCGGATGACACTGCTCTCATATTTATAAACAGTCCAGCTGGGGTATCCAGGGATTCCAAAGACAATTTATCCACCACAGCCTCTGTAATTTGATATTTTCCTTTTGTTTCCAACTCCTTTTGCTTATCCTGTATTGTGCCTAAAGATATTAAGTTCATTTTTAAAAAATTTTGATAAAATTCTTCCGCTTTTTCAACAGTGTTCAATTGATATCTTACTCCTTGGTGTCTCAATATTAAACCAACTGGGGCATCCCACCTAAATAGGATATTTCTTTTTTTTAACTCAGTCACTAGAAAGCCAAATTTCTTCCTCTCCATTAGCATCTTAGTCGGGAGCTCCTTAAAAATCCAAATCTTTCTTCCATGAAATTGCAAAGTAGAATTAAAAGAGTTCTGCACAATATTATTCCTAATTTCTTTATCTGTAAAATAAATCACCACATCTCTAGGCAATTGCCTTTGCTTTGCCAACCAGGAGTTTATTCTATAAATTCTATCAATCCTGCAAAACACTTCATCAGGTTGAACCTTTAAAATCCCAGCCAGAATTTCAGAAGATATTTTCCTTAAGTCATCTCTATTATTTTCCTGCAGACCTCTCAGTCTAATTGCATATTCTGTAAAATTATATTGAATCATTAAAACTTCTCTTTCAATTGATTAAGCAGATTCTTGAGGATCTGCAGATACATTTACACAATTAGGGTCCACAGTGCCGAAAGAGACACATTTTTCCAGGATTCTGCATCTCTTGGTCTTTTCACTTTTAAAAAAACATTCTGTCTTTGCTTCATTTAGGATGAAGTGATAACCAGACCGAAATCAGGAAAAGCATCTTAGGCAGTAAAGAGGGAAAGGGACTCACCATGGTCACCCTTATGTTGTGAAACGAATTAGAAGAAAGCCTCAGATTTCAAGCTCTCTTGGCTTGCAAAGTTCCTCAGCCGCACTATTTACACAACTGGCTCTCTCTTAACTCCCCCAGATGCTCCTTAGAAAACATGGGCTGGTTAAGGCCATGTGGGTTGACATGGGAGGGCAAGCAGGAAGTTGGGTTTGTAATACACCCACATGGGAAGAATAGAGTGAGTCAGAGATGGGAAGTCAACACTGAGACAGGAATTAATAGGATGGGTGAGTGCAACGAGGGAGAGATCCATTTTGTTCAAAATAGACTTTGGGTTAATAATTCAGAATAACAGCCCCTCAAATATTGGAACACTGCTATCATATCACCCCTATTCCTCTTCACTGAGCTAAGCATACTCAGTTCCTGCAACCATTCTTCATATGTTTTAGTCTCCAGTCCCGGAATTATCTTTGTTCCTCTTTTCTGAACTCTTTCTAGAGTCTCCACATCTTTTTTATATTGTGGTGACCAAAACCAGATGCAGGATTCCAAGCATGGCCTTACCAAGGCATTATAAAGTAGTACTAACACTTCATGTGATCTTGATTATATACATCTGTTTAAGTAGCCTAGGATTGCATTGGCTTTTTTGCCAGCTGCAGCACAGTACTGGCTCATATTTAAGCGATTGTCCACTAAGACTCCAAGATCCCTCTCACAGTTACTGCTATTAAGCCTGTAATTTCTTGTCTGCATATCTGATTTTTCTTGCCTAAGTGTAAAAACCGTACTTTTCTGACTGCTGAATTTCATTTTGTTAGATAGGGCCCAGTGTTCACGTCTGTCAAGATCAATCAATCTATCAAGTCCTTGCAGGAATCTGGACCTTCACAGAATCCAGTTCGAAAAACTCAGGTCAATTTAGTTCCCAATTGCGAAGAATGTCCCAATTCTTCAATAACAGGTACTGTGCAGCAAAATTAAAGAATCAAGGCAGGTGTTATCGGGGACCCACTAATATCAGGTATCTCTGATTTTTCCAAATTAAGTGTATAAGGACAAGCATCTAGGAACAGTATAAATCAGGGACCCCAACCCCCAGGCCAGTACCAGGCTGTGGCTTATTTGGAACTAGGCTGCGGAAGTAGTGGTGTGTGCACGCAGCTCCATTTACACAAGTGATGGGTGCGTGTGCCCACCACTCACACAAATGCATGGACGTGCTCACCCATCACTTGTGTGGGACCATCCGATCCCCCACCACCACCGATCCACAATGCCAGAAAAAATGGGACTGCTGGTATAGATAATGACAATCCATTGAAGCAAACCAACATTCTCCTGTTTTGTGTCCATCCGAGGAAGTGTTTTTTATTCAATAGTGAAGTCTGAATATGGTAGTATGAAACCATTTGGTTCCTGGTCATCTGAAGACAATAGGTATAGCAATAAGATCCCCAAATCTGCTGCTTCTGTGAAGTTCCTTGGAACTCTCCACTGATAGAGCTCTCATGATCTCAGTTATGGCCATTTTTCACATGACTGACCGTTGCAGCATCCCCATGGTCCCATGTTCAAAATTGAGAAGCTTGGCAACTGATTCATATTTGTGACAGTTGTAGTGTCCCATTGTCACGCAATCCCCTTTTGCAACCTTCTGACAAGCAAAGTCAATGGGGAAGCCAGATTCAGTTTACAACCGTGTTACTAATTTAACAACGGCAGTGATTCGCTTAACAACCACAGCAAGTAAGGTCATAAAATGGAGCAAAGTTCAATTAACAACTGTCTCACTTAGCCACAGAAATTTTGGTTCATTTGTGGTTGTAAGTGGAGGACTCTCTATATTCCATCACTGGAATATAATGGAATATGGAAGGATGCTCCATCACTGGAAATTTTTAAGAAGAGATTGGACAGCCATTTGTCTGGAATCATATAAGGTTTCCTGTTTGAATTATGGGTATGGACTAGAAGACCTCCAAGGTCCCTTCCAACTCTGTTATTCTGTAATTTTCCTCTCGTGTGTTATCCCTCCAAGATAAAGGATCCCAAATATTTTAGCCTTTTCTCCTAGGGAAGATCTTTGAGCCCCCCCCCCCTCCCCTGCCAGTCATTTAGTCTGACATCTTCCAAACTTTTGCCAGCAATATAATAACCCCTTTTCAAATTGGGCAGTCAGAACAGGACAAGAAGGGCACCCTGCATGGAATGTATTGTGGCTTAATCATGCCTTCAAAAGGATCTTGGGAAACTAAGCTAGCGGGAAGGAGTGAGAAAATAACAAGGAAATGATTTGATTTGAATGCTAATTGTCCTCTGCCCCAGGGAAGTGGATTTTAATGAATGTTTTCTTAAACCTTCCTGCTGTTTGAGGCAGTCATGCTGTGGCTTTAAGCAGACAAAAATGCAGGTTATTGTGTCTTTCGGCCTTAGTTTCCCCACGGGAATTTAGCCGAATAACACAACAAAGTTAGAAGGAACCTTGGAGGTCTTCTAGTCCAACCCCTCGCTCAGGCAGGAAATCCTACCCCATTCCAGACAAATGGCTGTCCAATCTCTTCTTAAAGACCTCCAGTATTGGAGGACCCGCAACTTCTGGAGGCAAGCAGTTCCACTGGTTAATTGTTCTGTCAGGAAATTTCTCTCTTATTTCTAGGTTAGCTATCTCCTTGGTTAGTTTCCATCCATTGTGTCTTGTCCTGCCTTCTGGTGCTTTGGAGAATAGGCTGACCTCCTCTTCTTTATGGCAGCCCCTCAAATATTGGATCACTGTTATTATGTCACCCTTAGTCCTTCATTAAACTAGACATATCCAATTCTAGCAACCATTCTTTATATGTTTTAGCCTCCAGTCCCCTAATCCTCTTTCTTGTTCTTCTCTGCCCTCTTTCTAGAGTCTCAACATCTTTTTTATATCATGGTAATCAAAACCGGATGCAGCATTTCAAGTGTGGTCTTACCCAGGCGTTATAAAGTGGTGTTAAGACTTCATGTGATCTTGATTCTAGCCCTCTAGCTGGGACCTCCTTTTTCCCCAATAATGGGGATCAATTCAATTCAAATCAATTTTTATCACCCGCAAACAGGATTGTCAACCTGCCAGACCTCAAGATTTTGAAAAGAGTTAAATAAACAGAGCGAAGGCAGATGTTTTATTGCTGTGAATTGTGAAAAGAAAGGCAGCGACACAGTGAATTTTCGTACAGATCCTCTGCTGAACCATGCAAGGAAATTATTAACCACCCTTGTTCCCCTGTTGCTTTATCTTATGATGCCCCCACCTGTCCAGAATTTCCAAATTTTTTAATGTCAGGATGGAAAAATAGTAGATTGCCAACATTCCTTCTGTGCCCACCCAGAATTACTAGAGCTAAAAATTCCATTGTGCCTTAAAGATGCTTAAGAAAACCAGTTTCCCCCTTAAAACTCCTGACTGCCCCTCCAGAAATGCCCTCACTCCCCAGCCGCTATTGAAATGCAGTCTCCCTAGGCTACTTTGAGCCAGGTTGGCCCTTCAGACAACACACACAGACTTAAATGCAAAAACCGACATCTTAATATTTGGAATAGGCTGAGCATCTTGCTTCCAATGGAGGCGGTCTATGAAGATTCTCAGTCATCCAGGTCACGGTTGTCCCAAAGGTGCTTTTTTCAAAAAAGCAACTGGACTTCCTTTGTTTTTCCTTGAAGACGTTTCGCTTCTCATCCCAGAAGCTTCTTCATTTCTGACTGAATGATGGAGAACAGAAGGATTGCAAGGAATATAAATCCTTCTGTTCTCTGCCATTCAGTTAGAACTGAAGAAGTTTCCTTGGATGAGAAGCGAAACATCTTCAAGGAAAAACAATGACAAGTCCATTGGAGGTTTTCAAAGAGATTGGTACAACCTTTGTCCGGAATGGTATAGAGACTCCTGCTTGAACAGGAGGTTGAACTAGATGGCCTCAAAGATCCCTTCCAACTCTTGTTATTCTGTATTCTGAATGCTTAGTGACCATTTGAAGTTACAAACGACTACCCAAAATCTACTTGCAACTTGGTTTCAAAGATACGATGGCTGCAGTAATTCACTCTTATGACCGACTGCAGGGATGCTGCAGGGATGCTCACCCACCCATCCGCCTTCCTGCTGGGTACCTTCGTCCACCCAATGGAAATCAGGCAGTGGCACCAAATCAGCTGGAGTTCAGAAGCCAAAGAAAGGAAGGAGAAATGAGAATTTGGGGCTCAGAAACCACAGAAACAAAGGGGAGATCTCACCCAAGCAGGACCCAAGTTTGCTCCAGAGGCCCAGCTAACTTGTCTTTTTTATTTTTAAGCCTCGGAGAAAGTCACCTGCCCCTGCAGGATCAGTTTCTTACGCAGGCAGCCGGCCACATGGCAAACTTCTGCAATATTTTGCAACAGGGTCATGGACCCAACGACCCTGTTCCAATATACTATAGGAATCAAAAGTTTATGAACCTGTTACAACATTTTGGTGCCACTGATTCTCATCCTCATCAGTTCTCATACAGGAATTGGGTATGCCTACTTCAGGGGTCCTCAAACTTGGCAACTTTAAGACTTGAGGACGTCAACTCTCAGAATTCTCTAGCCAGCATAGCTGGCTGGAGAATTCTGGGAGATGATGTCCCCAAGTCTTAAAGCTGCCAAGTTTGAAGACCTCAGACCTAGTTTAACGAAAAGAAGAACTATGGCAGACATGATAGCAGTCTTCCAATAGTTGAGGGGCTCCTACAAAGACGAGGAGGTCAAGCTATTTTCCAAAGCACTAAAAGGCAAGATGAGGAACAATGGATGGAAACCAGCCAAGGAAAGAACCAAACTAGAACTAAGGAGAAATTTCCTAATGGTGAGAGCAATCAACCAATGGAACCACTTGCATTCAGAGGTTGTGGGTGCTCCATCAAAAAGAGACTGGACAATAATTTATCTGAAATGGTATATAGGGTCTCCTGCACGAGCAGGGGGTTGGGTTAGAAGACCTCTAAGGTCCCTTCCAACTCTGTTTATGTTCTATTTCTCCTTCCTTTCTTTGGCTTCCAATCTCCGATATGTCCTTAATTGCTGGTGCCAAGGAAGGATTGCAGGGACCCCAGTGAGAATGACCATGAGTGGGGATAGCCTCAGGAGGCCTATGGCAGACAACCCTCTGAGGGTCTTTCCCACCTCCGAGGCTCCGTTGAATGACTCCTGTTTGTTTTTGTTCGTTTAGCGTTTCTATCAGGGAGAGCCAAGGAATGGGGGCATTAGCTGTTTCACCTAATGAATGTCTCAAGAAGTGACTGTAATTGGCAGGCTCCATTACGGTCGTATCTCGAGGACTGCCTGTATTTAGCAGGGAACACTTTCTCTAAAAAGACTCTACAGGTAGTCCTCATTTAGCAACCCCAATTGGGACTGGCACCTCAGTCGTTAAGTAAAGCGGTCACTTAAGTGAAACGTTTCACTCCAGCTTTCCTTTGTCCTTCCAGACCTGCAAAGATCATCCATGCGAGGACGGCTAGCCAAGTTACTTTTTTCCATCCTTGTCGTAATAGTGGTCACTAAATGAGGCAGTCGCTAAACGAGGACTGTCTTTATTTGTCTTCATTAAGCTCCCTATGAATGCGCAGAAGCAAAATCAGGCCGTAAGGTTGGCATCTTTAGCTAAACCGATCTCACTGCCGCTCCTGTATTCATTGGTTTGGCCTTTGAAACGCACATATACACAAAAACACAGCCCCAAATCCACAGCTCAGTAGTCAAACCCTCTGCAACTTTTGCGTTTAACAACGATGTGCAGTTGTGGAGTTCTTGTGGTCAATTTGCTTCTGAACTCTGGCAGGGGTCGGGAACGATGTCCCTTTTATGACTTGTGGACTTGAACTTCCAGAATTCCTGAGCCAGCCAGGCTGGCTCAGGAATTCTGGGAGTTCAATTCCACAATCGTTGCCCACTTCTGCTTTATAGATCATAAAAAGCGAAGAGAGATGGAAGGGATATTTGAACCGTCATCCAACCGGTGCTGAGTCCAATGACTTTGTTTTCTTTTCATTTCAAGAAAGGTTGCATGTGCAGTATGGTCCTATGGTTGTATTTGTTAACTGTGGCAGCTTTAAGATGGGTGGACTTCAACTCCCAGAATTCCCCAGCCAGCATGGGCACCTGAGGAATTCTGGGAATTGAAATCCACTCATCTTAAAGTTGTCATGGTTAACAAGCACTGTTCTACAATACAGCAAAAGTAAACTTAATCTCTAATCCTAATCTAATCTCTAACTGAAAAAAACACAGGCTGGACCTTTTCCTTAAAAATTCCAACAGTGGTCCACAGAATTTGACCATTGGAGCCCCGAAGTTCACTCATCCCTACAATCAAACCTCGCCCATCCTAAATTTAAAGGCTTCACATCCTTGCCTTACAATCTTGGTTTCCTTGTGCAGAGATTCCAGATTTTAAAATGCACCTTAAAAAAAACTGTATCTGGAAGAATGTCATTTGGAAGCCTGCATAGAATCAAGGAGCCAAGTCAGTTGGCCACAGAATCAGGGGTGTCCTCAAGGGGTGAGCTCCCCCCCCAAAAAAGAGGTGGCAGTCTCGAGGCACATTTTAAACCAAAGCAGAGCTCTTATCACAATACAAGGAGTCCTCAATTTACGACCAAAATTAAGCCTAACATTTCTGTTGCTAAGTGAGGCATTCCTTAAGTGAATTTTGGCCCACTTCACGTCCTTTCTTAACACAGTTGCTAAGTGAATCACTGCAATTGTTAAATTAGGAACACGGTTGTTAAGTGAACCTGGCTTCCTTATTGATTTTGCTTGTCAAAAGGTCCCAAAAGGGGATCACATTGCGACTGTCATAAATATGAGTCAATTGCCTTGTGCCCAAATTTTGTACACTTGACCATGGGGATGTTGCAATAGTTGTAATCATGAAAAACTATCATGTCACTTTTTTCAGTACCATTGTAACTTCGGTCACTAAATGAACTGTCGTAAGTCAAGGACTATCTGTATTGTGGCTGCCATCTTGATTTTTGTGAAAACCAGACATACAGGTAGAATGAAAGGAACCCTAGACAACATCCAATTCTGCTCAGTGCAGGAAGAAATTCTTTTTTTACTTTTTAGCACAAATTACTATAATTCATTGGAAGTCACGGGAAAGGCTAAGGAGTTGCATAATTTGACTGGAAATCTTATTTGCACCATTATCTTATTTGCACTCTGATCCAGAAATTAAGCCATTGAGATTCATTCTCAAATGCATGCTAAAATTATGGAAGACTATAATTGCATTTTTTCCCCCTGGCTACTAAAAGTTTTCCCAGCTTTGGGCATTTCATCCCAATCATTTCAATTTTAAAAGACAATTAACAGTGATTAAATGTTAAGAATTTAAACTCATTTGCCTAATGTAACATCTTGGCAGGGTTGTTTTTCACACTCTGTAATAATTCAGCAGATACAGTGACTTGCTTTCAGACCCCAGACTTCCCATACAGGTAGTCCTCAACTTACGACCACAATTGAGCCAAACATTTCTGTTGTTAAGCGAGACAGTTGTTAGGTGAATTTTGCCTCATTTCACGACTGTTCTTGACAAGTGAATCACTGCAGTTGTTAAATGAGTCACATGGTCGTTAAGCGAATCTGGATTCCCCACTGACTTGTCAGAAGGTCGCAAAAGGGGAATGTGTGACACTGGGACACTGCAACTGTCATAAATACGAGATGGTAGCCAAGTGTCTGAATTTTGATCATGTGACTGGGGAGGATGCAATGGTCATAAGTGTGAAAAACTGTCATATGTCATTTTTTTCAGTTCTGTTGTAACTCCGGTCATTAAATGATTATAAATCGAGGACTACCTGTAACTAACTTTGTCCTTTCTCCGTGTTAAAAAAAAGATGACTACATTTCCATCCCACTGCTTCTCTGCACAAGCAGGGCGGGCAAAAAAGTCAAGATTGCAGCCCTGCTCCTTTTCTGCATGTTTTTACAAAACACGTTAAAAGGAAATCCGGCTTCGATTATGCAGATGTGACCCTCAACTCAACCATTTAACACATACACTCACACACCAACACCCTGGTACAGAAGTCAAAACTACATATTTGCCCCCATTTTACCAAAACAACAACCTTGCCGGTAGTCTGTGATCCGAGAGACCGATTGACGTGAGATACCCCAGTAAGGAAGCATAGGGACTCAATATTTTTTTTTTTTGCCATTAGATGCAGTGGAAATAAACAGCTGACCACTAGGGATCACACCCCTGTCCCACCCTAGATCTTTCATCTCTCTTTCTACTCTACCCCCTTGTTAAGACCCTGTAGCCTTTAACATTGTGATTGCAGGCAGATATTCAGCCGGGAGAGCTTTGGCCACCGTGGACATGGCAAAGTGACGGCGCCAAGGATTTCTTGCCTGCTGTGAAGCAATTCAAAGGCATTTGGGTTCCAGCTGCTCTACTCCCTTCCTGGCTCACAGTTGGACTGGATAGTTGGTGTGACCTTGATGTCCTTCTTCCCCAAGGAAATGTTCCAGCCTGCCCACCCCACCCCAAGTTCGAGTCTGCGACCAGTCGCCTTGTCTCATCTGCCTTGTTCTTGGAGACTTTGCATCTTCAAAATCTGGAAGAGAATTCTTTGGACATCTTCATCCATGTGGCCCTGAGAGGAGCAGAAAGGGGAAAAAAACAAAAATGAGATCATGAACATCTGGAGATGTTCCTCAGCATTTAATCAAGCATTTTGGCTGGTAGGAGGACTTTTGCCTTTGTTCCTACAAGAGGACAGATGCCCAATAACAGATCTGTAATCTCACTATTCAAGGAGATTGTGCTTGAGGGAATCCCTACAAGATCAGCGGTCACGATCTCTCTGATAAAGGAGAATGTTTGTAGCTTAGAGTTGACATGAGGGGTGCTTGGTGGTTTTCTTGCAGACATTTCATGACCCAACTAAGTAACATTATCAGTGCTAATCACACTAGCACTGATAATGTTACCTAGATAGTTGGGTCATGAAACGTCTGCAAGAAAACCACCAAGCTCAGAGAGCACCGAGGACCCCACACTCTTCCTTCTCCCCCTCCTCTTCTTCCTCTCCGTAAACCCCACTCCCTTCTAGCCCTGATAATGTTATCTAGTTGGATAATGAAATGTCTGCAAAAAACTCCACCAAGCTCAGAGAGCACAAAAGACCCCACACTCTTCCTTTCCATAAACCCCACTTCCTTCTAGCACTGATAATATTACCTAGTTGGGTCATGAAACATCTCCAAGAAAACAAGCTTAGAGAGCACCAAGGAACTCTCATGACCTCTTTGCTCTGTGAGCGTCATTGATTGCCAGTCGGCTTCTGGATTCAATTCCTGCTGCTGGTTTTGACCTATAACGGCCTACGTGGCGTGGGGCTGGATGATCTGAGACACTTCCTCTCCAGTTATATCCACTCATCCCATCACATCTGGGATGGGTTTTTGTGATTGTTGTTTTGTGGGCTGGGAAATTCTGGCAGTTGAAGTCCGCATATCTTTAAAGTTGCCAAGGTTGAGAAATATGGTTCTAAAGGATTTATATATTTATATATTTATTTATCTACTTATTCCTTTCCATACTTTAACTCTGGCTGAAAAGATAAGAATTTGGTCCAGGAAAGACTTTAGAACTCGGTGGGGAATTGAGCCTGGAATGCACTATCTTTTTCAGAGGCTCTGATGCTGACCAGTTGGACATCGGCCTGCATAGTTTATTCCTAAACTGGCTCTATGAAAGAGTCAAAATAAATTGAAATACTGCCATACAGGTAGTCCTCGGCTTACAATAGTTCATTTAGTGGCCGTTTGAAGTTACAACGGCACTGAAAAAAGTGACTTATGGCCAATTTTCACACTTATGACCGTTGCAGCATCCCTGTGGTCACGTGATTTATACTCTGGTACTTGACAATTGACTCACATGATGGTTGCAATGTCCCGGAGTCACATGATCTGCTTTTGCGACCTGACAAGCAAAGTCAACGGGGATGCCAGGTTCGCTTAACAACCGTGTTACTAACTTAACTGCAGTGATTCACTTAAGAAATGTGGCGAGAAAAATTGTAAAATGGGGCAAAACTCACTTAACAAGCTTCTCACTTAGCAACATAAATTTTGGGCTCAAATGTGTTTGTAATTTAAGGACTATCTGTGTGCGCTAGCATGAAGGATAACTAATTCCTGATGCGAAGTTTTATTGCTTGAACAGGACTTTTAAACTAACTTGGACACATTAGTTATTAGGGATGGGCAGCTATTCAGCTCCAAAGCCAAAATCAGTTTTGGAACAAGCATGGGAATGTGTGCGTGCACAAATCCGCGCAAACACACACAGACACCCCCCCCCCCAAATAGAGGGCAGGACAAGAAACAATGGTTGGAAACTAATCAAAGAGAGAAGCAACCTGGAATTAAGGAGAAACTTCCTAACAGTGAGGACAATTAACCAGAGGAACAGCTTGCCACCAGAAGTTGTGGATGTTCCATCACTGGGAGTTTTTAAGAAGAGTCTAGACCAGGGGTGTCAAACTCGATTTCATTGAGGGCCGCATGAGGATGGTGTTTGACCTTGGAGGTCTGGGGTGGTTGTGGCCAGTTTGACATCACTCGTGTTGGGGGTGCCTCTGGTGGCCCGAGTGCTCTGCCAGTGAAAACGGGCTCCCAAGCTCTGTTTTTGGCCGTGAGGGCCTCCTGCAACTCTGCCAGTGAAAATGGAGCTGGGGAGGGCTGTATGCAGCACTCCTAAGCTCCGTTTTCTCTGGCAGAGGCACTGCAGGCCGGTCCTTCGCTGTTTCCAGGGCAGCCCCACAGACCAGAACTAAGCACCCGAGGGCCAGATCCGGCCCCCGGGCTTTGAGTTTGACACTCCTGGTTTAGATAGTCACTTTATCTGAAATGGTATAGGTTCTCTTGCTTGAGCAGGGGGCTGGACTAGAAGACCTCCAAGGTCCCTTTCAGTCATTCTAGATGTTCAGGCAACCCTTGTGCTCTCTCTCACATTCACATTCAGACCCACCAACTGGGTCCCTGTCACTAGCTGTGTCCCCACACTCAAACGGCAGTCCAGTCCTCTAGCCCCTCCTCCTCCTCCTCCTCTCAACTTTGGGTCCCTGCCAAACATTCCAGATTCTTCTTCTTTTCCCACCCCCTCTATGAAATATTTCTAACTCACTGTCAGGAACGAAGAAGACCTGGGCCAACTCACCTGGATAGCATAGAGAAGGTGCCCTCTGTACAAAGAGATGATATTGCTATGCCGTCGCTCAGATTCCTAGTACAAAAAGAGAATTAAGAAAAATAGTTTAAAATAAAATAACCAATATGGCTCAGCTAAGACTATTCCAAGTGGAATTCACTGCAGTCACAAACATCTCCAAACTTTTTCCTTGTCTGAGGAGAGCTTGCCTGTTTAACAGCCCTCATTCTGAATTTACCAGGTGAGTTTATTCGGTTATTAATGGGTTTCCCAATTAGCTATTCTTGATCCTATGAAGATTGTGGGGGTTAATTTTAAATTTTCTTATAGGACATTGGGTTTTTCAGAGGCGTTTAGCTAACCACCACAGCTTCAAGAGTTGGTCCCATCTCATGCGACGGAGCCCATCTCTTCTAATTGGGTCATCTCATGCAAACTTCTTCCTTTTATTCAAGCAAGATATAGTCATAGTCAAGAGCTTTTGATTGGTTGGTTGGTTGATTACGATATGTGGCATTACATGCGCTCCCATGTGACCCCCCCTCCTGCGCGAGCTGCACTGGCTCCCGGTGGTCTTCAGGGTGCGCTTCAAGGTTTTGGTTACCACCTTTAGAGCGCTCCATGGCATCGGACCGAGGTATTTACGAGACCGCCTTCTGCTACCAATAGCCTCTCACTGACCAGTACGCTCCCATAGAGAGGGGCTCCTCAGGGTGCCGTCGGCCAAACAGTGTCGACTGGCGGCCCCCAGGGGGAGAGCCTTCTCTCTGGGGGCACCTACCATCTGGAACGAGCTCCCCCCAGAGATACGGAGGATCCTGGACCTGCGCACGTTTCGCCGTGCTCTCAAAACTTTTCTATTTCAGCAGGCTGGCCTGGCCTAACTCTCCTCTTTTAAATTTTTTAATTCGTGATTTTATAAATTGGGTGTTTTAATTTGTGTTTCGGCCAAAATATTTAATAATTTTAAGGGATTTTTAATATTTGTATTATCTGTATTTTATCTTGGCTGTTCACCGCCCTGAGTCCTTCGGGAGTAGGGCGGTATAGAAATTTGATTAATAAATAAATAAATAAATAAATAAATAAATAAATAAATAAATAAATAAAGGAACTGTGGAAATACTTGGCACACATATCATCTCCATCTCATCTGGAGGTGGGATTTTAACAGATTAACAGAGTTGGAAGGCACCTTGGAGGTCTTCTAGTCTCACCCCCTGCTCAACCAGGAGACCTTATATGAGGGGTGTCAAACTCACAATGACATGTCATGTGATGTATTGCAACTTTTCCCCCCTTCG
Organism: Arizona elegans; assembly: GCA_022577455.1. NCBI lineage: Eukaryota > Metazoa > Chordata > Lepidosauria > Squamata > Colubridae > Arizona > Arizona elegans. Next base: position 12,835,082 of record JAKOOJ010000018.1, read on the forward strand.
TTAAACGGGATGGGCATGGCCAGCATGTGACGCCTCTGGCCCATGGGCCGCAGGTTTGATACCCCTGCTGTATACTATTTCAGAGAAATGGTGGAAGCAAGATTAATTGTCCTCACTGTCAGGAAATTTCTCCTTAGTTCTAGGTTGCTTCTCTCCTTGATTAGTGTCCATCGGTTGCTCCTTGTCCTGCCCTCAGGTGCTTTGGAGAATAGCTTGACTCCCTCTTCTTTGTGGCAGCCCCTGAGATATTGGAACACTGCTGTCTCCCCTAGTCCTTCTTTTCATTAACCTAGACATACCCAGTTCCTGCAACCATTCTTCATATGTTTTAACCTTCAGCCCCCTAATCATCTCTGTTGCTCTTCTCTGCACTCTTTCTAGGGTCTCCACATATTTTACATCGTGGCGATCAAAACTGGATCTAAGCGCCATGGTGGTGCCATGCTTAGAATGCAGTATTGCAGCGTAACTCTTCTCACTGCCAGAGTTCAATCCTAACCACTTCAAGGTTGACTCAGCCTTCCATTCTTCCAAGGTCAGTATAGTGGTATATATGTGGTATATATTTGCTGTGAAGTGGTATATAAGTCTAAGTGCTATTCCAAATGTGGTCTTACCAATACATTACTCCCTGTTCATTTTCCGAAAAACACCTGATCCATCTCAAGTGAAAGGAACCAGACAATTGAGCTTGAAGGACCCTCCTAAAACATCTCTTTGAGTCTCTCCTTAATTCTCCTTTCCTTCCTTTGTAAGATACTCACAATCAATTGCTGCTCCAGATCTTTAATTCTCCTCTGGAAGGTAGCTACGTCCAGTTCACTCTCTGTCTTTGATGAGAAGATCCCTTTAGGGGAAGCACCACTAGATAGCTCTGAAAGGTCCTTCAGAGCTTCTTTCAGTTTGAAAACCTCTTTGGAGAGCTCTGTGATCTGCCGAGGAAGGAAGGGAAATAGTAACACCAGGGCAACCATTATTTTTCACACCCAGTAAGCCACACATCTGGATTTTTCTGCTTAATTTCCATAGGTCCATATCCTTTTGAGGTAAGCCCAGAAAAAGAGTGAGAAATAGTATATCAAAAGAATTAAGACCTGAGTTGAGAAAAAGAGAAGGAATTTCAGCTAATTTCAGTTCACACAAGGGGCGTCCAACCTTGGCAACTTTAAGATCTGTGGACTTCAATTCCCAGAATTCCCCAGCCAGCCAATACTGGTTGTAAGTCACTTTTTTCAGTGCCGCTGTAACCTACTTGAGGAAGGCTTGACTGACATTTTAGCAGGAATATTTTATATACTTTGCCAGTTTGCCTTTTGGCATTGCATGGAATGCCTAGGAAATGTCCAAAATACTAAGCTTTTCATTATTATTATTATTATTGTTGTTGTTGTTGTTGTTATTGTTATTATTGTTATTATTATTATTATTATTTATTTAATTTGTATACCGCCCTACTCCCGAAGGACTCAGGGCGGTGAACAGCCGAATAAAATACATATAATATAAATGTTAAAAAACCATTAAAATACAATTAAATAATTGGCCTGGAAAACGAAATTTAAAACACCTCAAATTCGTAAGACAAGTTTCAAATTTAAAAATTTTAAAAAAATTTAAAAACAATTTAAAAGAGAGGTTAGGCCATTCATAGTTTGATGTCCCATTTTTTGGCATTCTATAGATTTCTTAGACATTCTACAAAATACCTAATTTTACACATTGGTGGTAACATACAAAGCCAGAACTGAGAAGTTAATCTGCTCTTAAATTATATACTCAAAATGTGCAATCAACTCTTATATAAAGAATTATTGGTTTATCCATGCACAGGACATAACAAACAAGATGCTGAAAAGATGCTCTCAGACTAACTTGAGTTAGAACAACTAACCTGATCTGGGGTTGGAGAGTCCGGTGGATGGCTCTGGGATGGGGCCTCCATGGGTGGCCTCTCCTCCCACTCCTCCCCCCCTTTCTGGCCCTGTTATCGGCCTGGGAGTCAGCCTTCCTCTCCCCCCCACCCTCTCCTCTCCCTTGTGTATACAACTATCCTCCTACGGAATTCCTGGGCAACTACTGGGCGGCTTTATTTGTACCCCGCTACAAATCAAATCATATTAATTATTTCCATCGAAACTCCCGGCAGATGGGGACTTGGACAGTATTTTGTGGACCCTGAGGGACGTTGGCTGTTTGAACCATCTTTTATCAGAAGGGATGATATCATCAAATTCCTTGCCTTTGGACATCTGGCCGGCCACTGTGAGAGGGTGGCTGGGAAAAACTTTTCTCCCGCTGACTGTATAAACCAACTCCTTCCGCTGCTGTGAGAGAGCAGGGGATTCCGGGTTGCTGCTTATAAAAAGACCTTCTGTCCTAGGACTCTGTGGACCCTATCAAACTGCTTTCTCATTCTGATCTTATTTGATGTACTCGGCGGTGGAGCTATGTGAACTGCGAGACTCCCCCCTCTCGCAGGTTTGGCCCTCCACTCTATCGAGGGCCTACCTTAATGACGGGCTTTGGAACCCCGAGAGGTGGCATGGTGCGAGAAGGGGGTTGAGGGGTTTTTTAGCTAAATTTTTAACCAAAATTTTAAGGGGACCCAGGAGGAAGGGAGGGGGTTGTAAAAGTGGACCCAGGGGGGTTCAGATAGCAACTGAGCAGGGTGATGGGTCGATTGGCTGCAACAGAGGGGTCGTGAAAGGAAATTTAACCAGGGAGCAGGGGGACGATAGGAAGGGCTGTGTAATTGAAACAATGAGTGGGAGGGGCAGGTATGACGGGCGCAGGGGGCCATATCATGTGCTGGGGGTGCGCACATGCTGTTTACGAGTAATTACGCACCCCGGCCCCCAATGCGCGACTCGTGTCCTGGGTTGTGCAGAGTCTCAGGCCCAGGGTCCGCGGCTGATGTTGTGTAATGCCAGGTCGGTCGTTAATAAAGCCCCCCTCATTTGGTGATCTTATTTTAGAGGGGGGTGCGGACCTGGCAGGTATTACGGAGACCTGGTTGGGCCAAGAGGGGGGGGGTCCCCCTCATTGAAATGTGCCCACCAGGTTTCCGTGCATTTCATCAGCCAAGGGCCCAGGGGAGGGGTGGGGGAGTGGCGGTGATTATTAGGGAGAGTCTTTGTCCGAGGGAGACCACTGTTCCTCAGATAGCCGGATGTGAGTCCCTCTTTGTGAAGTGGGGCCGTGGGGTGCAGATGGGTTTGCTGACTGCGTACCTGGCTCCCTGCCACGTGGCAGCGACCCTGCCCGAGCTACTCGACGTCATTGCCGGGGTGGCGGTTGACACCCCCAGACTTATTGTCATGGGGGATTTCAACCTTCCGTCTGCGGGTGAGGCGTCAGAGGTGGCTCGGGAGTTCATGGCTTCCATGACGGCCATGGACCTGACCCAGTTAGTTCAAGGCCCAACTCACTCTGGACCTGATTTTTGTCTCTGGTCAGTGGTTGAATGATCTTGGTAGAGGGGACCTAGATATCAAACCCTTGTCATGGACAGATCATTCGCTCCTTCACTTAGACTTTCCTACCACTTTCCCCCACCGCAGGGAGACGGAACCAACCAAATGGTTCCGTCCCAGGCGCCTGATGGACCTCGAAAGGTTCCTGACGGAGCTTGGACCGTTTCCTGAGACTCTGGCACACGACTCGACTGAACAGCTGGTGGCCGCCTGGGAGAGTGCGGCCGCCGGAGCTTTGGACCGCGTCGTGCCTTTGCGGCCTCTGACCCGATGCCGATATCAATTGGCTCCTTGGTTCTCTGAGGAGCTGAGAGAGATGAAGCGTCGGAAAAGACGCCTAGAGAGCATTTGAAGGACTAGTCAATCCGATTCTGACCGGACACAGGTGAGGTCTTATATCAAGACCTACCTAGTGGCGATAAAAGCGGTGAAATCTAACCATTTTTCCGCTCTTATCGCATCTGCAGAGAACTGCCCAGCCGCCCTGTTTAGGGTGACCCACTCCCTTCTTCGGGGGGGAGTGCGGGAGGATCCCTTGCAGGGTCGAGCTGAGGATTTTGTGCAATTCCTGCACGATAAAGTCGCTCGGATTCGGGAAGGCTTGGACTCCGACTGGGCAAGTCCGGGGGAGGAGACGAGGGCAGGTCTTGAGAATATTATCTGGGAGGAGTTTGATCCTGTGGCTCCCGAGGATGTGGACAGGGTTCTGGGTAGGATTAGTGCCGCCACATGTTTATTGGACCCGTGTCCCTCCTGGTTGGTACTGGCCTCCCGGGAGGTTACACGAGGCTGGCTCCAGGGGATTATAACTGCTTCTCTGAGTGAGGGTGCCTTTCCCGCTGCCTTGAAAGAGGCGGTTGTGAGGCCCCTCCTCAAGAAGCCTTCCCTGGACCCGGCTGAATTAGCTAACTACCGTCAGGTCTCCAACCTTCGTTTTGTGGCGAAGGTTGTTGAGAGTGTGGTGGCACGACAACTGCCCGGGCACCTGGATGAAGCTATCTATCTAGACCCATGCCAGTCGGGCTTCAGGCGGGGGCACAGCACAGAAACGGCATTGGTCGCGTTGGTGGATGATCTCTGGAGGGCTCGGGACAGGGGTTGCTCCTCTGTCCTAGTCCTATTAGATCTCTCAGCGGCTTTTGATACCATCGACCATGGTATCATGCTGCGGCGGTTGAGAGGGTTAGGAATAGGAGGCACCGTTCTGCGGTGGTTCTCCTCCTTCCTCTCCGACCGCTCGCAGTTTGTGTTGACAGGGGGGCAGAGGTCGACCTCGAGGCGTCTCGCATGGGGAGTGCCACAAGGGTCGGTCCTCTCGCCCCTTCTGCTCAACATTTATGTGAAGCTGCTGGGTGAGATCATCCGTGGTTTTGGGGTGAAGTGTCATCTGTACGCTGATGATACTCAGCTGTACATCTCCACCCCAGACCACCCCAACGATGCCCTTGATGTGATGTCTCACTGCCTGGAGGCCGTGCGGGTCTGGATGGGGAGGAACAGGCTCAGACTCAACCCATCCAAGACCGAGTGGCTGTGGTTGCCGGCGTCCCGATATAGTCAGCAGGTGCCATTGCTGACTATTGGGGGTGAATCTTTGCCCCCCACAGAGAGGGCTCGCAATCTGGGTGTCCTCCTGGACGCACGGCTGTCTTTAGAAGAGCATATGACGGCCGTGGCCAGGGGGGCCTTTTATCAGGTTCACCTGATCCGCCAGTTGCAGCCCTTTCTGGACCGGGACGCCCTGTGCACGGTCACTCACGCCCTTGTCACCTCCCGGCTGGACTATTGTAATGCTCTCTACATGGGGCTCCCCTTGAAGAGCACTTGGAGGCTCCAACTGGTCCAGAATGCGGCCGCGCGGGTGGTTATGGGCGCAACTCATTGTGCCCGTGTGACACCCCTCCTGCGCGAGTTGCACTGGCTCCCAGTGGTTTTCCAGGTGCGATTCAAGGTGTTGGTTACCACCTTTAAAGCGCTCCATGGCATAGGACCCGGGTACCTTCGAGACCGTCTTCTGCCACCAATAGCCTCCCACTGACCAGTCCGCTCCCACAGAGAGGGTCTCCTCAGGGTGCCATCAGCCAAGTTATGTCGGCTGGCGACACCCAGGGGGAGGGCCTTCTCTGTGGGAGCCCCAGCCCTGTGGAATGAACTGCCCCCGGAAATACGTAAGATCTCCGACCTCCGGGTGTTTCGTTGCGCATTGAAGACCCTGTTGTTCCGCCAGGCCGGGCTATCAACTTAATAATTTTAAATTGGGGTATTTTAAATTTTTGGGGTTTTAAATCGGCCAAATCTATTTAATTATTTTAATTTTTAATTATTGTTGTGTCTTGTGTTTTTAAATTGGCTGTACACCGCCCTGAGTCCTTCGGGAGAAGGGCGGTATAGAAATAAAATAATAATAATAATAATAATAATAATAATAATAATAATAATAATAATAATAATAATTATTATTATTATTATTATTATTATTATTATTAACCAGTGGAACGGCTAGCCACCAGAAGTTGTGGGTACTCCAATACTGGAGGTTTTTAAGAAGAAATTGGATAGACATTTCTCCAGAATGATATAGGGTCTCCTGCTTGAACAGTGGGTTGGACTAAAAGACCTCCGAGGTCCCTTCCAACTCTGAATAACAGAGTTGGAAGGGACCTTGGAAGTTTCTAGTCCAACCCACTGTTGGACTAGATAGAAAATAAAATGCTTTCAAAAGCCTCTGACGATCCTAGCTGAGTTGCCTGATCATCAGAGGCTTTTAAAAGCATTTTTTTACAACCTCTTCAAGAGGTTGTAGAAAAAAATGCTTTTAAAAGTAAAAAAAAATAAAATAAAAAAGTTGGCCGCGCCCACCCAGTCACATTACCCACCACCACCACCAAGCCACGCCCACAAAACTAGTAGTAACAAATTTTACATTTCACCACTGGGTTGACCCCCTCCACTCTGGCAGCTCCCCAAATATTGGAAGACTGTTATTATGTCTCCCCTGATCCTTCGCTTCATTAGACCAGCCATGCCCAGTTCCTGCAACCATTCATCATATGTTTTAGCCTCCAGTCCCCTAATCATCTTGGTTGATCTTCTCTGCACTCTTTCTAGAGTGTCAACTTCTTTTTTATAGTGTGGTGACCAAAACTGGAGGCAATAGGGCAAGTCCAAGAGCCCCTTTTCGGATGAATCAAACAGGACTCACCTTCTTGTCTTTCTCTTTGACCAGCTTGGCCGAGTCCTCGATGTGGCTATGCAGCTCCTGGAGACGTTCGGACTCCGCCCTCAGGCTCTGCAACTGCTTTTCAGCGGCGGCAAGCTGCGCTTCGGCCGCGTGCTTCTCACTCTTCATGAAGAGGGCTTCCCGCTGCACTTGGAAGACTTCCGTGCAGGTCCGTTCGTGTTTGCAGCCCAGGTCGCTCAGCTTTGCCTTCAGGGCCTCGATTTCAGCCTGCGAGGTGGCCCTTAGCTGCTCGTGGGCCTCCTTGGAAACGGCGCCTTGACGGATCTCATCCAGCTGGGCCTGGAGTTGGGAGGCCTCTTGGGCTTTGGCTTTCAGCTCCTGCTCTAACAGCTTTGCTTTGGCCTTCAACTCCCACAAGGTGCCCTCCAAGGCCTCCTTGGCTCGGGCATGCTCGGCCAGGGGCACTGACTCTCGCCTGAAAGCCTCGGTGGTCTTCTGAAGTTCTGCCAGCTTGGTTTGGGTAGAGGTGTACTTCTCTTTCATCTCCAGCAGCTTCTTCTCAGCCCCGGAGAGGGCGGTCTTCAACTTCTCCACCATGTCTTCGTGGTCCACTCTGGAGATGCACTGAGAGGCCAGCCTCTCCTTGGTCGCTTGAAGCTCCTCTTCCAGCTTCTCCCGGCCTTCTTGGAGCTCCTCAACGTGAGCCTTCACCTCTTCGTGTTGCTTTGTCATGGCCTTTAGCTGCTCTCGCAGCTTGCTGGACTCCTCCTGAAGGGCCTGGCTTACGGAAGACCTTCCTTCAAGCATCTTGTGTCTCTCCTCCTCCAAGGTGGCCCTCAGTTCTCTTAGTTCTGTTTCCGCAGAGGTGCATCTCTTTAGAAGGATCTCTTTCTCCTGGGACACTGAATCCAAGGAGGCACCAAGGGTGGCTTTCATCTCCTCGTACGCCTCAATGGAGCAGTTTTGAGCCCCTCTTTCTTCTTGATCCCTGAGCAGCCCTTCCAAATCCTTCATCTTCTGATCTTGCTCCTTCAGCTCCTCCCGAGTCTGGTGCAGAGCAGCCTTGACCGTCTCGAGTTCAGTTCTGGAACTCTCCGTAGCTTCTTTCTCCTCCATGGACAAGATGCCCAGCTCAATCTGTTCTTCAAGGTTCTTGACTTCAGCCAAAGCTGCCTGATATTTCTTCTGGGTCTCACTCAGCTCATTCATCAGCTCCTCCATCTCTTCTCGGGTTACTGGGTTGAATTTGCTTTTTCCTTCCGACTCCGATCCGGCTTTATTTTCCATCGCTCGGTTCTCTCTGATCTGATTATCCGGGAGGCTGATCTTCTCCAAAGCTTCTTTAAGGGCTGTGATTTGCTTCTCGTAATCATCCTTCAGCTGTTCGTAAGCCTCTGCTGAGACGAGTTTACGAGGGCTGCCATCTGTTCCGTTGCTTTCCAGGGACTTCAGAAGCTCCTGAGCCTCCAGCTGCTGTCCTTTCAGCTTCTCGAACTCGGATCTGAGCGAGTCGTACAAAATGATAGGGATGAAGTCCCCAGAAGTGTCAACCTCACTCTGGTCCTTCTCGTCCTTCTCCAGAACCTGCACAAAATGGAAATTTGATTTATTTGGATACACACAGAGAGAGAAAAAACACCACACAAGTGTTCAGGAGAATTTAATGCATAGCCTCAGTGACTGTGTTTCATGCATATAGCTAGTCCTTGACTTTTGACCGATATTTTTTGTTGTTCTTCTGGGTTTTGCCTTCCGTGGCTAATACTAAGAGGGAATTTATTATTGTTGACAATAACAATAAAATATAACGAAATATTGTTATTCCTCAACTTAATGACCACAATTGAGCCCCAAATTTCTGTGGCTAAAGCGAGACAGTTCTTATGTGAGTTTTGCCCCATTTTAGGACCTCTCTTGCCACAGATGTTAAGTGAATCAGTAAATTGTTAAGTGAATTTGGCTTCCCCGTCAACTTTTCTTGCCAGACCGTCGTAAAGATCACATCACCTGGGACGCTGCAACCGTCATAAGTACATGTCAGTTGCCAATTGTTTGAACTTGAATCACATGACCACGGAGAGGCTGCAACGGACATACGTGTGAAAAATTGCCGCAAGACACTTTGTTCGGTGCTGTTGTAACTTTGAAACGGTCATTAAACGAACTGTTGCGAGTCGACAACTGTTCCCTGTAGTTTATCGTTGGTTAACTCAAGCAATATTTCTCCACAGCAGGTGAGTAAATGCCCAGGTGGTCAAAGTTACGATTTACCTGTATTTTTTCCATTAATTTTTTGTTCTTCTGGGTTAGGGACTCTATCTGGCCCTGCAGAGTTGCTAAGAGTTCTTCCGTGGAGGCACTTAAGCTTTTCTTGGAGAGAAGCTCGGCAGTTGCTAAAAGGAAAAGAAGAAGAAGAAACGGGGGGAAAAGTGAAAATGTGCAAAAAAAAATAGATTAAATCTGGTGGAGAAGCCCACCCTGGGCTAAAGTTACAAAAATACAGGTAGTCCTCGACTTACGACCACCATTGAGCCCAACATTTCTGTTGCTAAGACAGATGTTTGTTCAGTGAATTTCGCCCCCTTTTACCATCATTCTTGCCACTGTCGTTAAGCGAAACATTGCAGTTGATAAGTTAGTGATCCGATTGTTAAGCAAATCTGGCTTCCCCATGAACTTCGCTTGTCAGAAGGTCGCAAAAGGAGGCCACACGACTCCTGGACACTGCAATAGTCATAAATATGAGTCTGAAGTTTGATTACGTGACTACAGGGATGTCGCAACGGTCATAAGTGTGAAAAATGATCCAAAGTCCCTTTTTAAGTTGTTAAAAGAACTGTGCAAATACATGGAACACAGGTCATCTCATCACCATGTGACCCCCGGGTCACTGCAAATCGTCATAAATATGAGTTGGTTGCGAAGCAGATCCATTTTGTTCACGTGACAGCGGGGATGCTGCAATGGTTGTGTGAAAAAATGGTCATAAGTCCCTTTTTTTCATTGTAACTTCGAATGGTCACTAAATGGACCGTTGCAAGTCGAGGACTGCCGACAGATTAAGACCCAGCCTTACCTGGAAACTCCAGCAGTTCCCCCTCTTCGTCCTGCAGAGTTTCAATGTCATAGCTGGTATTTTCCTTCTCGTTCTGCACAAAGAGAAGACGAGATGAGAGATTTCCCAAAAAGTGGGAGTCTAAGAGAAGTTCTATGGAGAAGGAGAGGAGTTGACAGATTCCGTTTGGCTCAAGGAAAAGACAATTATTTTGGAAGATGATTTTATGCAAAGGTGTGTTTGTCTCTCTCAGATACCGTCCAGATGTGATGGAAGGCCATCCGGATTCCCAAGAGGTCCTTAGTGCTCTCTGAGTTTAGTTGTTTCCTTGCGGACGTTTCGTTATCCAACTAGGTAACATCATCAGGGCTAGACCAGAGTGGGATTTTGGGAGAGGAGGAGGAGGAAGAAGACTGGGATCCTTGGTGCTTCTTGAGCTTGATATATTTTCTTGCAGACATTTCATTACCAAACTAGGTACTATCAGTGCACAGGGAAACGAGTGCAAGAAAGCAGCCAAGCTCAGAAAGCACCAAGGACCCCACAGTTCTCCTCCTCCTCCTCCTTCTCCCCCCCCCCCCTTCTACCACTGATGATGTTCCCTAATCAGGTCATAAAACGTCTGCAAAAAAAAAACAGCAAAACTCAGAAAGTACCAAGGACCCCACAGTTCTCCTCCTCCTCCTTCCCCCACCCTTCTAGCACTGATTATATTCCCTACTCAGGTCATAAAACGTCTGCAAGAAAAGAAAACAGCCAAACTCAGAAAGCACCAAGGACCTCACAGATCTCCTCCTCCTCCTCTTTCTCCTTCTCCCCCCACCCCCTTTCTACCACTGATGATGTTCCCTAGTCAGGTCATAAAATGTCTACAAAAAAAAAAGCAAAACTCAGAAAGCACCAAGGACCTCACAGTGCAACCCTGAGCTACAAATATTCTCTTCTATTAGATAGGGGTGTAAAGGAGCAAGAGACAACTCAGTTCAGATAGTTTATGTAACGATAAAGAAGACTCCTCCCTAACAGTTCCCAGAACATGCATTTTATCTATTAAATTATTATTTATTAAATTCGTTTGCCACCCATCCCTCTGCAAGGCAACACCGGGTGATACTTTATGATAGGGATGTTAGCCTGCTGTTGTTTGGCAAGATTCCGTCTACCGGTGAGGATCCATAATGAAACCACCTTGAGAGAATCACAAAATGTCTTTCTTGGATTTAGCAGCCTGACACCCCTACATTAACTGGACTATTGAGGGGCTGGACAACTCGGGTGGTCATTCCATCTGAGCGAGACAACGCATCTCAAGGTCACCTTAAAGGAATGACGTGACCCTCAAATCCTCCTTCGGTACCTCACAGAATGAAAGCCGGCTTCGCAGCACCTCCAGTTCCTTCTTAAGATTTTCCTTCTCATTTTCTGTCTCCGCCAGTTGGTTTTGGAGATCCTCTATCTGGTTAGACAACAAAAATCCCCAAAGATTTTATTCCGATTGTGATGCTCGCCTATTTGGGTATCTGATGACTTCTTTTGAACTGAACTGAAAATCCTAGATACAGAGTTCCTGATGTACTTTAGAGTTATTGGCTAGTTGAGTTCACACAAAATGCTGAACTGGATTAAGATAGGTTTGGAGTTTGTTGTTGGAAACCAGGAAAGTGGATCTTTGAATCTGCAGTAGGAAAGAGGCTTTGGATCGACACATTCTCATTAAGAAGGATCAATCACTGCTTGTGTGAACTATGCAAGTCATCACAAGCCAAAAGATGGCTTATGGATTGAGCATTTGGGATCACTTATAGCCATTAGGTCCTTCCTTCCTTCCTTTTTCCTTCCTTCCTTCCTTTCTCTTTCTCTTTCTTTCTTTCTTCCTTTTCTTTCTTCTTGCCTGCCTCCCTGCATTTTGGTTGTAAATTGAGGACTACCTGTATTAAATATGACATGATTTGAGAATCTCTTTAAGAAGAAATTGGATAACCATTTGTCTGAAATGGTATAGGTTTCCTGCCCAAGCAGGGAGTTGGACTAGAAGACCTCCAAGGTCCCTTCCAACTCTTATCCTATTCTATTCTATTCTATTCTATTTTATTCTATTCTATTCTATTCTATTCTATTCTATTCTATTCTATTTTCTACTCTACTCTACTCTACTCTACTCTACTCTATTCTATTCTATTCTTGCAATTAGCAAGCTGCCATTAGGCTCTTTTCATCATTGGAGTTATCATGTTGCAATGTGTGACATCATTATGAGTTCAACCATCTGTCTAGCGTCTTTGTGTTCTTCTGTTCCAGAATAAGACTCACCTGCTTCTCCAGAATAGGCAAGGAGCCATTCTGAATTTCCAGCTGCTGCCAGAGGCAAAAAGAGAGAGAGAGAGAGAGAAGAAAAGAGGTAAAGTCATTGCCAGGAAAAAAAACTGATTTATTAAAGGATCTTTTGAAACCACTCTTCCCAATTCTGGATGACCAGAAAGTAAAGTAAAGCATAGAATTATCAGTCAGAAGTCAAGGACTACCTGCGTAGACAATGGGAACTTGGTGAGTTAGCGAACCTCCTTTGATATGCCTTTAATCTCTGAAGGTTTCAGTGGTTTCTTTTTGCCCCAAATCTGTGGGTCATTCCAAGATTTGGATGGACATGGGACTTTGCTTTGTTACCCTTAATGTGCCTGTTTGACCTTGAAGGTCAAACACAGTGCATCAAGGAGAGAGGGGGGGAGGGGGGAGGGAGGGAGGGAGGGAGAGAGAAGATAGACACTAGATCAGGGGTGTGAAACTCACGGCCTGAGGGATGGATCCGGCCCGCAGGGTGCTTAGATCTGGCCAGTGGGGCTGCCCTGGAAACAGCGAAAGACCGACCCGCGGTGCCTCTGCCAGTGAAAACGGAGCTCGGGAGGGCCACGGGTTGCCCTCCCAAGCTCAGTTTTTGTTGGCAGAGGGTTGCAGGAGGCCATTGCAACCAAAAATGGAGCTCAGGAGCCCATTTTTGCTGGCAGAGTGGTCAGGCCACCACAGGCGCCCCCAACACGAGTGACATTGAGCTGACCACACCCCATCTGCCTCTCCCCCAAGTCAAACAGAACCCTGATGCGGCCCTCAATGAAATCGAGTTTGACACTCCTGTGATAGATAGATAGGTAGGTAGGTAGGTAGATAGATAGATAGATAGATAGATAGATAGATAGATAGATAGATAGAGATTGTAGATAAACAGAAGAGAGAGATGTGAGATAGAGACAGAGAGAGAGATGAGAGCAATAGCAGACTTATATTAGACTTATATACCGCTTCACAGTGCTTTCCATCCCTCTCTAAGCGGTTTTACAGAGTCAGCCTCTTGCCCCCAACAATCTGGGTCCTCATTTTACTACTTTGGAAGGATGGAAGGCTGAGCCAACCTTGAGACAATCAGGATCAAACCGCTGGCAGTGGGCAGAGTCAGCCTGCAATACCGCATTCCAACCACTGTGCCATCACGTCTCTTATGCTGGGTTTTCTAAGAGAGCTTTGTTCTAGCATCTTCAAACACTCACTTCCTGTTTCTGTTTGTCTTGGAGCTGTTCCAATCCCCGGATCTTTTGGAGAAACTCAACCCTCTCCTGCCGTAACCTTGCAATCTCCTCGTAGGCTTCCCGATCCCCCTAGAAACAAGGAAGATAGCTGGGTGAGGGTTTTTTTGGTTTTGCCCCATTTTACGACCTTTCTGACCGCCATTGTTAAGTGAGTCACTGCAGTCTTTAAGTTACTAACATGGTTATACTTATGACGGTTGAATTTTCCCCATGATCACACATTTGAAATTCAGACACATAGCAACTGTCTCATGTTTATGAGTCAGTTGCTATGTTCATGTTCCTTCCGTCATGTTCATGTTCCTTCCGGCGGGACCTGAAGACTTGGCTGTTCAAGCAAATAGGCTGACTCTGATTCTGGGTTTTATTATTTATTATTTATTAGTTAATTTGGTTTAAAATGGGATTTTGTTGTATATGTTTTTAACTTGTGTTCGCCGCCCTGAGTCCTTATGGAGAAGGGCGGCATATAAATACATGAAATAAATAAATAAATAAATGTTTATGACGGTTTCAGTGTCCCGGGGTCACGTGATCCCATTTTGCGACCTTCTGACAAGCAAAGTCCACGGGGACAGCCGGATTCACTTAATAGCCATGTTACTAACTTAACAAACATTGTGATTCACTTAACAAACATTGCAGGAAAAGTCATAAAATGGGGCAAAACTCACATAACAACTGTCTCGCTTAGCAACATAAATGTTAGGCTTTATTGTGGTTGTAAGTCAAGGTACCTGTGTTTGCATCGGAGACTAAGCCAAGTCTAAAAATGCTGGCGAACTCCTGGAAGCTTGGCATTCGGACAATTCAGCCATCGATCGACATATAGAGATAATTACAATCCATTCAAAAGGGACAATAAAGACGGAGAGCAAAAGACCAAATGTGTCTCCAGCAGACAACATCCAAATAAGCGGGGATTAATACCAGACAACAAACAGGCAGGAAATGATACACGAATGAAGGAACCTTCAAGGAGGAAACTACGCCACCAAACAAAACTGGTAGGGTAAATCCCAGACTCACTAGCACTGATGTCGTTATCTAGTTGGGTCATGAAATGTCTGCGAGAAAACAGTCAACTCAGAGAGCACCAAGGATCCTACAGTCCCCCTCCTCTTCTTCCTCCACCATCTCCTCCTCCAACCCATTCACTTCTAGCACTGATGATGTTACCTAGTTAGGTAATGAGACGTTTGCAAAAAACCCACCAAGCTCAGAGAGCACCAAGGACCCCACAATTCAACCCTGGGCTACAGAGATTGTCTTCTAATGGAAAAACTCTAACCATTTCCACCTTCCAGAATACTTCCCCACTTTCTGCTTAAGCCAAGATCTCTGGATATCCCAGTCAGTTCCCCTCCATGCCCAAATGATGCATTTTCAGCCAAAGATATATGTGGACTCTTCCTTCTCTTTCTTCAATGGGCCATGTGGGCACATGAGCCCAATCGGTGGCCTACCTGGTTGGGGTTACAGGTGGGCGGCTGGGGTGCCTTCCGCTTCCTTGGACTGTTGCTCTTCTCCTTGCAGAGAGACTGTCGGGAGGAGGAAGCCTGAGGGATGGAGAGAAGCAGGAGGAGGGAGAGAGAGAGAGAGAAAGAGGAGAGAAAAAGGAGTGAGGGAAGAAGACAGGAAAGGGAGGGAGGGAGGAGGAGAAAGAAAGGGAGGGAGAAAGAAAAGGGAAGGAGGGTGGGGCAGAAAGAAGAGAGAGATGGAGAAAGAGAGGGGAGGGACAAGGGGGAAAGAGAAGGGAGGGAAGGGGAAGGAGGAAGAAAGAAAGGAAGGAGAGTGGGACAGAAAGGAGAGACGGAGAAAGGGAGGGGAGAGGGACGAAGGGAGGGGAGGGATGGAGAGGGAGAAAGAGGAGGGAGGGAGGGAGGAGCATTAAGAGTTGATCTTCCAGCTGTTGCTGCTGCCAATGAGCCCTTTTGGAATGGAAAAGATTTTACCTGAGAGGACAGATCAGGTGATTGTTCCTCTGCAAAAAAGACAAAAATATCAAAGGGATGTTTCAAGGTAGCAGGAAGAACGGCTGGCAAGGAACCCTCCAATTTGCTGGGTCAGTGGGGGATGGGTTGAGCACCCAAAGGGGTTCCTCCCACAGACCCAGGCCCCCTATGATACAGCCAGATGATGAAACGAGGGGAGGGGGGTTTTTTAGAGACCCATAGCTGCTTGGAGGTCTGTCAGGGGTCTCTGGACATAAAGCCATTTAGGATATCAACATATACAAGGGCTTATTACAGCTGCCAGGTGGGGGAAGGGCTGGAAACCTGGGAAAGGGTCTGTCTGGTTTTGCTTGCCGAGGAGAAGAAGGCAGCAGGCCTGGCGTGAACTGCCATACAGGTAGTCCTCGATTTACGACCGCAACTGAGCCCCAAATTTCTGTTGCTAAGTCTTGTTACGTGAGCATGTGCCCCCATTTTACGACCTTTCTTGCTGCAGCTGTTAAGTGAATCACTGCAGTTTTTAGTAACCTGGTTGTTCAGTGAATCTGGCTTCCCCATGGTCACAAAAGGGGATCACGTGACCTCCAGGACACCACAATCGTCATAAATGTGAGTCAGTTGCCAAGGGTCTGAATTTTTGATCACGTGACCCTGGGGATGCTGTAACGGTCATAAGTGTGAAAAGCAGCCTCACTATTTTTCAGTGCCATTGTAACTTTGAACGGTCACTAAATGAACTGTTGTAAATCGAGGACTACCTGTAGTACCGATGGAGGAGAAATCTTTGCAGCCCAGGGTTGAAATACGAGCTTCTTGGTGCTCTCTGAGCTTGGCGGTTTTCTTGCAGACGTTTCATGACCGAAATGCACGGAAACACCCAGTGTACTGCTGATGTTACCTAGCTGGGTCATGAAACGTCTGCAAGGAAACAACCAAGCTCGGTGAGCACCATGGGCCTTGGGTGTAAAAAGTCCTTCAAGTGGTCAACTCAAGGGGAGAAAGCCAACCTGCAATGCAGCTGAAGGACATTGTGAGTTTCTTCAGACCAATCCAAGCTTCTCTTTCGAAGACCCTGCGCCAATTCCTTCGGGAAGCCAGTAAACCCTCTTCCTTCAACAGGACTAGCATCCGGGAAGGAGGATGGGGGTCTTACCGCTGGCCCAAGAATGGCGCTGGGCAGCCTCTTGGAGATAATGTTGAATGAGGGCATTGCCCGTGGCGGCTCCATAGTGTGCGGCATCACGGCCCGTGGCATCAATCAAGCCGACCCGTGCGCCACCGTGGATAAGCGCTTCAACTGTTTCCACACTGCCATTCTCACAAGCGACCATCAGGGCTGTTCTGAAGCAAAGAGGGGCACCGTCAATCCGAGGAGAGGATCTCAAGGTTAGTATTACAGTAACTCTCAAAATACCACCAGGGGTTAGTTAATTGCATCATGTCACTTGGAACAAGAAAGACAAACTCCTGGCTTCGCGCCAGTTTTCTCACCGGCCTTTCTGGTCTCTGGCATTAACAGCAGCTCCTCGGTGTAGCAAGTAGCGGCAGAGCTCCGAATGGTTCATCTTGGCTGCCAGCATCAGAGGAGTTGCCCCATCCTGCCCGGAGAAAGTGGGGAAAACATTGCCTGGTCAGTTAAAACATCTGCGTCTTTATAGCAACTTCAACACCACTCAATGGAAAACATCAACATGGATATTCATGAAAGTTCTCCTTCCTTTCCTTGAAGGAGCTGGTTATGGGAGAAGGGGACAGCAGGAGGAGGAAGGGAAAGAAGAGGAAAGAAGGAAAGAGAAGAAAGAGAAGAATCAGGAAACAAGAAGAAGGCAAAAAGGAGAAGAAAGAAGAAGAAAAGAAAACAGGAGAAAGATAGAGGAGGAGGAGGAAAGAAAAGAGGGAGGAGAAGAGAAAACAAGTAGGAAGAAGAAGGCAAAGAGAAGAAGGAGAAAAGGAAACGAAGAAGAGATGAAAGGTGGAAGAGAAGATGAGAAGAAGGAGAGAAAAGAAGCATAGAAAACAGGAAGGAGAGGAGGAGGAGGATGGGACAAAGAAGGAGAAGAGGAGAAAGGGATAGAGAAAGAGAAGGTGAGAAGGAGAAGAGGAAACAGGAGGAGAAGAAGAAGGAAATGTAAAAAAATATATTATTTTTTTACAAATTATACAGCCTTTCAGCCTTTCAGAGGTCATTCATAATCACAGCCTCGTTGCAACACTAGGGAGTTACTCAATGCTTTCGTCTGGTTGTGAGAACAACAGAAGCAAAAATGAACGGACACCAGAAACCTGTCAACTTAGGCTGAATGGGCAGGATGGATGGCGAGGAGACTCTCACCTGGTCCTTGATGTTCAAGGAAGCCTTGAAGTCACAAAGGATTTCCAAACAAGAGATAGACCCATGGATGGCTGGGAGGGGGTGTGTGAAAAAAAGAGAATATGCTTTCTTAACCGGAACATGTTTTCACTGAAAGATAAACCAAATGAGAATCCATCCATTTTCATTAATAATAGCAATAGCACTTAGACTTATATACCGCTTCACAGCCTTCTCTAAGCGGTTTACAAAGTCAGCCTCTTGCCCCCAACAATCTGGGTCCTCATTTTACCGACCTCGAAAGGACGGAAGGCTGAGTCAACCTTGAGCCAGTCAGGATCGAACTCCTGGCAGTGAGCAAAATCAGCCTGCAATACTGCGGTCCGACCACTGCGCCACCACGGCTCCTAATTGTTGGGATGCTTTTGTAAGTTTTCCTGCAATTTTCAACTTCAGAAATTCCTTCATGTTGTAAACTTGAGAGTATTATGACTTTTAAGCTTCATGGGGATGGATGCAACTTCCAGGCCTAACCAATTCCAAGGGAAACCGCTTAGGTATAAGCCAGCCATGTGCTGCAGCGGCCAAAAAAAGCCAATGCAATCCTAGGCAGCACCCACACAGAGATCATATCAAGATAGCACCATTTTAAACTGCTTTGGTAACGCAACACTTGGAAGACTGCATCCGTTTTTCGTTACCACAATACCCCCCCAAAAAATATGTTGGGACTCTAGAAAGATTGCAGAGAAAAAAAGTGCAGAGAAAAGCAACAAAGATGATTAGGACAAAATTCCCCAACTTTTTCAGCTTTGTGGACTGGCTGCGGGGAGGTGGGGAGGTGGCCAGCAAGCGCATATGTGCACGCAGTTCCATTTGTGCGAGCGTGCCTGCCACTCACTTCATGGAGCACGCGTGTGGTTGACCACTGTTCACACAAATAAGGGTATGTGCGCTCGCTGGCCGATTCCATGGACCGATTGCAAACCCCTCATAGCCCATTAGTGGGCTGGGGCCCACAGGTTGGGGAGCCCTGGATTAAGGGACTGAAGGCTAAAACATAGGAAGAACAGTTGCAGGAATTGGGTATGTCTAGTCTAAGGAAGAGAAGGACTAGGGGTGACATAATAGCAGCATTCGAGTGTTTGAGTGGCTGCCACAAAGAGGAGGTGGTCAAGCTATTCTCCAAAGCACCTCAGGCAGGACAATTAACAATGGATGGAAACTAATCAAGAAGAGAAGCAACCTGGAATTAAGGAGAAATTTCCTGACAATGAGAACAATTAACCAGTGGAACAGCTTGCCACCAGAAGTTGTGGGTGCTCTATCACTGGAGGTTTTTAAGGAGATTAGTCTCTCACCCCTAGTCCTACTCTTCATTAGACTAGACATACCCAATTCCCTCAACTGTTCATCTTATGGTTAAGCCCAGTGGTGGGTTGTCCCCAGTTCGGACCGCTTCGCAAGAACCGGTAGTAAAACCGGCGGGAGGCTCCGCCCACTGACCCAGACATCATCATAGGTGATCTGCACATGTGCAGAAGAGTTCACGTGGGCGCAATGCGAACTGGTAGTAAAGGTAAGTAGAACCCACCCCTGGTTAAGCCACCAGAGCCCTTATCATCTTTGTGCCTCTTCTCTGCACTCTTTCTACCCACAATGACAATAAAAACCCCAAAACTTTTTTTTTTAAAAAAAAAGAGGTGAAAATCTGACAACCCAGCCATTCTCCTCCTAGTCCAGCAGCACCATCTTCAGGCTCCAACCTCACTTTGTCCCAGGAGACCAGCTCCTTATGCCTTTCCAGAAAACTAACGGGGTGGGGGCTGCTGGATCTCAAGGGGAAGGGGGTCCCCTGCCACAGGGGGGAAAAAAACAGGTTCTGACATTCCACCAGTTGGCAACCCTTAAGGGAAAGGACCTGGAGCACCGTTATTCTATCTCAGGGGTCTCCAACTTTGGCAACTTTAAGACTTGTGGACTTCAGCATCCAGAATTCTTCAGCCAGCATGACTGGCTGAGGAATTCTGGGAGTTGAAGTCCACAAGTCTTAAAAGTTGCCAGAGTCGGAGATCCTTGCTTTATCCGATCCGGTAGATAGATCCTTTCAGGGAGAGATGGTCTTGCCAATAACCTAGCCTTGTGTCTAGAACATGAACCTAGCCTGGTCTAGAACTTACCTGCATGATGGAGTGCGGTCCTTCCCTGGCTATCGGCTACATCAACATGGCAGGAAGACTTAAGTGATGAGAGAGAAAAACTTAAGGGTCAAAAATTCAATGAAAGTTGGAGTCTGATATCTATCTATCTATCTATCTATCTATCTATCTATCTATCTATCATCTATCTCTATATATCTATTTCTATCTCTATATCTATCTACAGTATCTATTCTGTCCCCCTTCCCCACACAGGCAAACACACAACCAGGCACACCTGTCAAGATTTTATTAAGCAATCAGACTAGAAACCCTTGCAGATAAAAGTTTTGGCAGTAAACTGCGAAATGCCTGCCAAATCAGTTTTCACTCACAGTCAGCGAGAGAGAGTTTCTCCTCAGTCCGGTTCAGTAGCAAAAAGTAATCCACGAAGCAAGAGTTAGCCAAGGTCCAATCCAAATATGCACAAGCCAGATTTCAGGTAACGCAATGTGACTCTCAGGTTTTTAACTTTGACCGTCACAAAGCCTGAAGAGCAATCACACCCACTTTTAGTCCTTGTGGGGTGTGGTTCAGTGACTCAGCTCAATCTCTGGCCCTCCCACGCCTCTTCCGTTGCTGCGCACGCTTCTCCCTCTGACGCTGCCTGGGATCAAGCCAGGATTCATCATCCTCGCTCCCTATCTGTTGTTGTTCCGACATACTTTCCTCCTGGCATATCCCAGGCTGTTCCTCTTGGCCTTCGGATGGAACCTGAGGCATTGCCAGAGAGGAGGGTCCTGGAGAGGGAGGCCTTATCAGTTCCTCCCCATCACTTTCTGAGTCCTCTTCCTCTGTCAGGACAGGCTCGGGAGTCGGGGTCACAACAAGTATCCATCCATCCATCCATCCATTTATTATATAACCCTAGTTATTTATTTAACCCTAATTTATTTGAAAAGAAAGAGAAGCATAAAATAAGACAAAGTTAAAAACAAATAAATAGAAGACATCCTGGAAGAAGGCAACACGCAATTCTGCTTGTAAAGTTTGCAAAACTGAGTAGCCGTCTCTTACCTGCAACAGCTTGCTGACACACTGGGGGTGGCCGTATTTTGCCGAGAGATGCAACGCGGTGTGACCTAGGGAGGGTGGAGAAGATCAGAAGAAGACAAACACGGGGTTACTTGCCTTCCAAGAATGTTGTAAATCGAGGACTACCTGTATCTCCAAAGGTAATGTGCTGCAGCTCTATCCAGGCCAGCCAGGTAGGTTCAAGATTTCCACTCAAATCAGGCAGCCTGATTCTTTGAGATATTCTCAAAAATATTCTCACCTGAACCATCGGTGGTCAAAGCATCTGCCCCATGGGCCAACATCACCTCCATGCAGTCCACATTCCCCTTCATGGCACACAGGTGGAAGCTGCAAGAGGAAAACAAACTCCTAGGAACTGTCAATAGCCAGGGGGAACCCAACACAGGTAGGCCTTGACTTATGACCACAACTGAGCCCAGCATTTCCGTTGCTAAGCAAGGCAGTTGTTAAGTGAATTTTGTCCCATTTCTTGCCACCGTGGTTAAGTGAATCACTGAGGTTGTTAAATGAGTCACGGTTGTTAAGTGAATCTGGCTTCCCCATTGACTTTGCTTGTCAGAAGGTTGGGGGTGTTCTCTCCCCCCCCAGGAAACTGCCAAATGCCCAAATTTTGATCATGTGACCCCAGGGATGCTGCAATGGTGTGAAAAAATTTATCATTTTATTATTTGGATGGGAGACCACCAGGAGGTTAGAGTAGGAAGTCAGAAAGGGGCTGGGAGATGAGGGGGAGAGGGTTAAGAAATGGAAAGGAAAAGAAGGGAGGGAGGGAGGGTGAAAGGAGGAGTAGAAGGGAGGGGATTATGAAATGGAAAGTAAAGGAGACGAGATAAAAGGGAGGGAGGGAGGAAGGGACAAGAAAAAGGAAGGAAAGTGAATGGAGGAAGGAAGGAAAAAATAGATGAGAAAGGGAAGGAAAGAGGAAGTTGAGGGACATATGGAAAAAGGAAGAAAATGAGGAATGAAAAACGGAAGGAAGGGAGAAAGGAAAGGAACTAAATAGATGAGAAAGGGGAGGGAGGGACAGATGGAAGAAGGAAGAAAGTGAAGAATGAAAACCTGAGAAAGGGAAGGAAGGATTGAGGGAAAGGAAAGGACAGGAAAGGAACTAAGATGAGAAAGGGAAGGGAAGATTTGGAAAAGGAAGGGGAAACCGAAAAAAGTAAATAATTGGGGAGGGGAGGGAAAGAAAAGGAAGGGGGAAAGGATAGGAAAGGAGAAAGGAAGGAAAAACTTACGCCGATTTCCCCTCCATGTCCAGTTTGGTGGGGACCAAGCTCTTCCGGAGCAGGAGAGAGGAGACTCGGTCCGCATCATTGAATTCCACCGCCTGCAGGAGTTTCTCGTCATTCTTGTTCCAGTCTTGGCTCTGAAAACCAACAGCATCACTTGGGGGATAGGCGAGATACGACTTCTCCCTCTCCTTTCCAGCCCAACCAACTTGGAAGACACAACAAAGCTTCTCCATCTGACCCAACAACTAAGGAAACAGCCTCTACCAAGGAGCGCCTAGAAAATATATAGTTGACATATATGTTCAGGTACAACACACAGAGAGAAGGATAATCCCCAAGCTTCTTGAGAGAACCAAGATCCCATATAACCATTCCATCTTATCAAGAGTTAAGTTTACACCTGTTCTTCTCCATCCAGATCGTTGGAGCTTCAAGACGTGGGACCCCATGTAGATCCCATGTCCATGGAGGATCTTCCCTAGTAGTTTCATGTAGCTATGAAGTAGGAAAGGTGAAAGGTTGGTCCCTGAGGCATCCCACTCATAAAGGGTTCATGGTCACACCTTCCTTTTTATCAATGTCAACCAAAACTGGTCCAAGAAGAAGGAGAACCATCACCACATCCATGCCTCCCAAAAGGATGCTATGATCAATGGCATCAGAAGCCACTGAGAGATCCATGATGGTCCCACCACCTCCAGAAGTCTACAATGTGTGATCAAGATTATCTTCACACTATCCTAGTTGAAATTTGGGATAGGATTCAGACAATCTGCTTTATCCAAAAGTCTTTCCGGATACAACCTGACCACTGAAGATTCTCCACAATCTTCCTCTGAAAGGGAAGGATGAAGATTCGATGGAAGTTGTCCAGGACTTTTTGGGTCCCCTTCTTGAAAAGACACAATTATCTCACATTTGCAACCAAGTGGACCCCAACCACATGTCACCTAATCAGCAGGGGTACAGATCTAACAGAGGGTTGCTGGATAAACAGTCCCAAGGGTCTGGATGGCTTCCTCACGAGTTACCGGGTCAATATTTCCCAACAAGTGGAACCAGATGAAGCCTCGTCCCAAAGGTGCTTTTTCCAGAGGCAACTGGACTTTGCCGTCCAGTTACCAGAAAGTCCAGTTGCCTCTTGGAAAAGCACCTTTGGGACAACCATGACCTGGATGACTGAGAATCTCCATAGACAGATGAAGCTTCAATCAACTTCCTTAGGACTTGGCCAGTCAAGAGTTCAACTCAGGAGTAATCTACTCACTGGATATTCTAGGTGCTTAGGATATTTTTTACAAAGATCATTGAGATGTTCTAGTACCTCATTCATATTTTTAGAACAATGGACAGTCACTGGGTCCACAAAATGGAGGGACATCAGAGGAACAAGTCAAGGATTCAGCCCCACACCCATTCCAAACAACAACGAAGACATCAGTTGAACCTCACAACAGACCAGCATTCCTTCACCTTGACAATTTGAAGATATGTGGACTTCAACTCCCAGAATTCCCCATGTTGGCTGGGGGCATTCTGGGAGTTGAAGTCCACGCACCTTCAAGTTGCCAAAGTTGAGGAATGCTGCACCAGATCCTGAAGAAAGAACCTCTGGTCTACCACGTGCAACACGGAGGATTAGAATTTGTCCAACCACAAACTCCCCCTTTTGAAGAACAATTCGTTCCTAAAAAAGAAGAAAATTTGGGGGTGTGAGAACCTCCTTCATGACAAGTTTGTTCGGCTCACTACAGCAACCCCTAAACCTGGTTTTGCAAACCCCTCGAACCCATAGATACCTCACATCTTACATCCAGGTCTACAAACCATATTGCGGTTTGACATGATGGTTGACTCTACCTGGTAAGAATACAGAAAGCTTAAAAAAAAACCCACAAAGCTAAGCAGGATGTTATCTGGTGAGTCTTATTTATATTATTTGGAAGGGAAGGGGGCATCTTTAGAAGCGTCTGCTATATTATTATCTGAAATGATCTAGGATCTCCTGCTTGAGCAGGGGTTGGACTAGAAGCCCTCCAAAGTCCCTTCCAACACTTCCCGAAGCCAGAACAAGAAACAAGGGATGGAAACTAATCACGTAGAGAAGCAACCTAGAACTAAGAAATTTCCTGACAGTGAGGACGATTAATCATCAGTGGAACTGCTTGCTTCCAGAGATTGTGGATGCTTCAACACTGGAAGTTTTTAAGAAGAGATTGGACAACAATCTCTCACTAACTGTGAGAGGGATCTTGGAATCCTAGTGGACAATCACTTAAATATGAGTCAGCCGTGTGCAGCAGCTGCCAAAAAAACCAACACAGTTCTAGGCTGCATTAACAGAAGGATAGAATCAAGATCACCTGAAGTCTTAATACCACTTTATAAGGCCTTGGTAAGGCCACACTTGGAATATGGCATCCCAATTTTGATCACCACAATATAAAAAAGACGTGGAGATTCTAGAACAATGATGGCTAACCTTTTTGCCATCACATGCCAGGAGGAGGGGGTGTCACACGCACACGTGCCCAGACCCATAATTCTGGTGGACTGGAAGTTGGCAAACAGGCTGTTTCCGGCCTCCAGAGGGCCTCCGGGGGGTGGGGAAAGCCGTTTTTGCCCTCCCCAAGCTCCTAGAAAGGCTTTGGAGCCTGGGGAGAGAGAAAAACGGGCCTTCTCCACCACCCCCCGAGGCCATCCAGAGGCAGAAAACAGCCTATTTCCCTACTTCCAATGGGCCTAAAAGGTCTGAAAATCAGCTGGCCGGTGTGCGCATGCGTGCCGGAGCTGAGCTCACGTGCCCACCGATATGGCTACACGTGCCACCTGTGGCACACGTGCCATAGGTTCACCATCACGGCTCTAGAAAGTGCAGAGAAGAGCAACAAACATGACGGGGACTGGAGGCTAAAACATGAAGAATGGTTGCTGGAACTGGGTATGTCTAGTCTGATGAAAAGAAGGACTAAGGGTGACATGATAGCAATGTTCCAATATCTCAGGGGCTGCCACGAAGAAGAGGGAGTCAAGCTATTCTCCAAACCACCTGAAGGTGCTTCACTCAAGGAGAGAACCCACCTAGAATTAAGAAAGAATTTCCTGACAGAACAAGTAACCAGTGCAACAACTTGCCTCGAGAAGTTGTTAATTCTCCAACACTGGAAGTTTTTAAGAAGAGATTGGACAACCATTTGTCTGAAATGGTGTAGTAGGGTTTCCTTCTTGAACAGGGGGTTGGACTGGAAGACCTCCAAGGTCCTTTCCAACTCTGTTATTCTGTTGTTCCTAAAGAGCAAAATACGTTTGATGGTTTAGGATAGGGGACACCCCAAAAAAATCTGAGGGCTACTGGCTAAACTGGTCAGCTGAAGGCAAGGGCCAGCCACTTCTGCAAAGCTGCCCAAATGCTGCATTGGTGCCTTGAGGACTGTCTGGGAGTCAAGATCACTCTGAAGGGGAATTTGTTTCACTTCAGCAGGTTTTACAAATCCAGCCACCGCATGGGATTTAACCGACGGAAAATTCCACCCTTCCTGCCTTCAACCTTGCAAGGGCCAGATGTTTTAGAGTCATTTCTAGAATAACCCAATTCTGATGCAAATGTCCCTTTCCTTCACCCTGACCTACCTTGCAAGCTTGAGAAATGCCAGCGCAGAGACACACGCAGAGAGTCTTACCAACATTAAAAAACATAAAAAGCATTTGGAACTGCATTGATGAGAAGTGAAGAGGACGGCAACCTTTAACTCCAAGAAATGCCGAAAGCAAATATTCTTAGAAAGAGAAGACAGGTTGCAAAACAGACCGGAGAAGTTGAGAATATGCCGAGAAAAGCTGAAATAAAATTGGCCCAAAGGTGCTTTTTACAAAAGGCAACTAGATTTTGTTTTTCCTTGAAGACATTTCGCTTCTCATCCAAGAAGCTTCTTCGGTTCTAATTGAATGGTGGAGAACAGATGGATTTATATTCCTTGCAGTCCTTCCATCCTCCACCATCCAATCAAAACTGAAGAAGCTTCTTGGATGAGAAGCGAAACGTCTTCAAGGAAAAACAAAGGGAGTCCAATTGCCTTTTGGAGAAAAAACACCTTTGTGACCTGGATGACTGAGAATCTCCACAGGCAATGAAATAAAATTGAAAGTATTGGAAGGGTTTCAAACAGGGGTGAAGCTAGATAGGACTGATCTCAGCTGATGAAGTGACCTTGACTAATCCTCTCCTAACAGTGATGAGAATGAACCAGTGGAACTGCCTGCCTCCAGAAGTTGTGGGTGCACCATCACTGGAGGTTTTGAAGAAGAGATTGGACAACCATTTGTCTGAAATGGTGTAGGCTTTCTTTCTTGAGCAGGAAGTTGGACTAGAAGACCTCCAAGGCCCCTTCCAACTCTCTTATTCTGTTATACATCATCTCTAAGCCGAGCCTACCTCACAGGGTTGTTGTGATGATGATAATAATAATGGACGGGCAGAGGAGGAAGGGAACCAGACAAAAATCCTTAACAGCACAAAGGAACCAGGAAAACATCCTTAAACAGGGATATCATGCTAAATAGAAAACATGAGAGTTCTTCCTCTTCTTCTCTTCCATTTCCATCTCTTGTGAAGGAGGAATGCGACGCATACATTTCTGTTAAAAAACTATCAGTAGCTTTCCGTTCATTCTTCACAGCACAGCTGAAACCCTTCTAGAGCGCAGGGAGAGGTAAGTGGATGAGGGGTGCAGGCTCGCTGCCCTCTGTGCATGCACAGAGTGCAACTGCCCTCCTCTCCTGCTACACAGCCTCCCCTTTCCCCAACCTCGGTCCCTTGCAACATGAACATTTTAAACAAAACATCTCGTCCAGCTGCTTGGAAACCAGCACACGTACGCACGTACACCCTGGCGGGTCTGGAGAGATGGGGAAGGAAGGAGGCTTGGTGCAATGGCAGTGGCGATGGGGTCGGGGAGGGGCGAGTGAGGAGGGGGAGGCTGTCGGAAGGCAGAGGAGCACGGAGGGAAGGAAGGGAGGTAAGATGCAGGGGTGCAGAACATACCACGAAGGGGGAGGCGGCGCAGAAGCAGATCTGCTTCATGGTTCCCCCGAGGAAGTAGCGGGTCGCCATCCATCCAACCTGTCTGCCCCCCAGGCCTGGTGCAGAAAGAAGGGGAGATGCTCAGGGCTGCTGCTGGCTGTTGTAGATGGAAGCAAAATGGTCCAGGTAGCTCAGCTGCACCGCACAAAGGCCCTGGGGTGCAGCAGTGCAGGACTGGCTCCCTCTAGTGGCTGAAAGCAAACAGACACACACACACACACACAGAGAGAGAGAGAGAGAGAGAGAGAGACACACACACACACAAAACCCCAGCTCTCTTCTTGCTTCTCTCTCTGCTCTCAAATCCATCCACGTCAATGCTTTTTAATCAGAACAGAGCTGGAATTATTCCAAGTGTAGCTTTACCAAGGCATTATAAAGTGGTATTAATATTTCGTGTGATCTTGATTCTATCCCTCTGTTTATGCAGCCTAAAACTGTGTTGGCTTTTTTGGCAGCTGCAGCACACGGCTGGCTCACATTTCAGTGATTGTCCACTAGGACTCCAAGATCCCCCTCACAGTTAGTGAGAGATTGTTGTCCCATCTCTTCTTAAAAACTTCCAGTGTTGAAGCATCCACAACCTCTGGAGGTAAGCAGTTCCACTGATTAATTGTCCTCACTGTTAGGAAGTTTCTCCTTAGTTCTATGTTGCTTTTCTCCTTGATTAGTTTCCATCCCTTGTTTCTTGTTCTGGCTTCAAGTCCTTTGGAGAACAGAATATAGGATAAAAGTGTTGGAAGGGATTTTAGAGGTCTTCTAGTCCAACCCCCTGCTCAGGCAGGAGACCTTATGCCGTTTCAGACAAGTGGCTATCTGGTCTTTTCATAAAAGTCTCCAGTATTGGAGCACCCACAACTTCTGGTGGCCAGCTGTTCCACTGGTGAATTGTCCTCACTGTCAGGAAACAGTGGGTTGCAGTTAATTCTGGGTTGCTTTTCTCCTTGATTAGTTTCCATCCATTGCTTCTCATCCTGCCTTCTGGTGCTTTGGAAAGTCAGTTGTCCCCCTCTGCTTTGTGGCAGCTCCTCAAATATCGGAATATTTAACAGATTAACAGAGTTGGAAGGGACCTTGTAGGTCATCTAGTCCAACCCCGTGCCCAAGCAGGACACCCTACACCACTTCTGACAAATGGCAGTCCAGTCTTTTCTTGAAAGCTTCTGGTGCTTACTAATCAAGTTACGGATGTAGTGTGGGAAGATATAGCCAGCTCGGAGAAAATGTTGCTCTTGATCTGGTCAGATTCTTCATTCCAAGTTAGTAGACGTAGTCCTCGACTTACGGCCACAACTGACCCCCCCCAAAATTCCATCACTAAATGAGACATTTCTTAAGGCACTTTTATTATTATTTATTATTCATTTATTTTATTAAATTTCTAT
Organism: Arizona elegans; assembly: GCA_022577455.1. Taxonomy (NCBI): domain Eukaryota; kingdom Metazoa; phylum Chordata; class Lepidosauria; order Squamata; family Colubridae; genus Arizona; species Arizona elegans. The sequence continues at coordinate 12,863,571 of JAKOOJ010000018.1, forward strand.
ACCGCCCTTCTCCCGAAGGACTCAGGACGGTGTACAGCCAGAAATAAAACCATGACAATGTAAAAATTAAAAGCAATTTAAAACAATTTAATAAATTGGCCGAAAACTCTAATAAAGCAACCCATTAAAATAGTAAAATATTATTATTTAGGCCAGCCCTGCTTGTTGGAATAATAATGTTTTTAGGGCGCGACGAAAGGTACGCAGGTCGGAGATCCTACAAATCTCCGGGGGCAGCTCATTCCAGAGGGTAGGGGCCCCCACAGAGAATGCTCTTCCCCTGGGGGTTGTCAGCCAACATTGCCTAGCCGACGGCACCTGGAGCAGCCCCTCTCTGTGGGAGCGTACCAATTGATGGGAGGCTATCGGTGGCAGAAGGCAGTCTCGTAGATACCCTTTTATGACCTTTCTTGCCACGGTCATTAAGAGAGTCATTGCAGCTGCTAAGTAACACGGTTATAAAAGGTAATCACATGGGATACTGTAATACAGGGAGTCCTCGACTTACAACAGATCATTTAGTGACCATTCACAGTTACAACGGCACTGCAAAAAAAGTGAGTTATGACCGTTTTTCACACTTACAGCCACCCAATAGGGGTGACGTGATAGCAGTCTTCCAATATTTGAGGGGCTGCCCCAAAGAGGAGCGGGTCAACTTGCTCTCCAAAGCACCAGAGGGCAGGACAAGAAGCAATGGATGAGAGCAAACTCATCAAGGAGAGAAGCAACCTGGAATTAAGGAGAAACTTCCTAACAGTGAGGACAATTAACCAGTGGAACAGCTTGCCACCAGATGTTGTGAGTGCTCCATCACTGGAGGTTTTCAAGAGCTGACTGGATACCCATTTGTCCATAATGGTAGAGGGTCTCCTGCTTGAGCAGGGGGGTGGATTAGAAGACCTCCAAGGTTCCCTTCCAACTCTATTATTCTGTGCTTTATGTTCTACGGCCTAGTGCTCTGGTAAAGATTTTGATGCTGGAAAAAGTGAAAGGAACAAGAAGAAGAAAAAGAGGACCACCAGCAAAAAGAGGGACGGACTCAGTTACAGGGATAATGGAAGAAGAGCTGAAGGACCAGGATCTGGACAGTCCTTTCTCTCCGACTCATCATGGGACCTCATCAAATCTATCAGCCTTGGCAGCTCCAGCTATTTTTAATCTTATTTCCTCAACAGCAGGGATTTCCCCATTGCATTAAAGATGAGTAAACTGTCCTTGGCTATTAGAAAGAACCGGAAATTCTATGTAGAGAAAAGTAAAGTCTTACCCTTAGGCAAGAAAAAACCAAAAGTACACATATAGACTGGGGGAAACCAGGTTTAATAGCAGGAACTGTGAGAGGGATCTTGGAGTCTTAGTGGTCAACCAGCTAAATATGAGCCAGCCGTGTGCAGCGGCAGCCAAAAATTGCTAATCCTAAATTGCATTAACGGAGGGATACAATCAAGATCAAGTGTGGTACTAGTACCACTTTAGAATGCCTTGGTAAAGACCAGAGTTGGAATACTGGATCCTGTTTTAGTCACCACAATATATATAAAAAAAGATATTAAGACTCAAGAGTGCAGAGAAGAGCAACAAAGATGATGATGGGACTGGAGACTAAAACATATGAAGAATGGTTACAGGAACTGGGCATGGCTAATCTAGTGAAGAGAAGGACCAGGGGAGACGTGATTGCAGTCTTCCAATATTTGAGGGGCTGCCACAGAGAGGAGGGGGTCAAGCTGTTTTCCAAGGCACCCAAAGGCCAAGCAAGGAATAATGGATGGAAACTGAACAAGGAGAGATTCAACCTAGACATAAGGAGACATTTTCTGACCGTGAGAGCAATCAACCCATGGAACAGAAGTTGCCTTCAGAAGTTGTGGGAGCTTCATCACTGGAAGCTTTCAAGAAGAGACTGGACTGCCATATGTCAGAAATGGTGTAGGGTCTCCTGCTTGTGTGTGTGGGGGGGGATGGGGGGTTGGACTAGATGACCTACAAGGTCCCTTCCGTTAATCTGTTATCTGGAGTCCCTGCTCCAGGGGTGAAATGCTCCCGGTTCGGACCAGATCGCCCAATCCGGTAGCGATGGAGGCGGGTGGTTCGGAGAACCGGTAGCAAAAATCCCTGTCCGTCCCCCCCCACCCATTGCCCAGCTGAGCCGCGCAATCATCAGAGGCTTTTTTTATTTATTTTTAAAAGCATTTTTTCTACAACCTCTTTGGCCGAAGAGGTTAGAGAAAAAGTGCTTTTAAAAGTAAAAAGAAAGCCTCTGCCGATCAGGCAAGTCAGCTGGGATCCTCAGAGGCTTTAAAAGCATTTTTTTTTTTGGTAGAAAAATGGTTTTAAAAGTTTTTTTTTTTTTTAAATTTGGCCACCCTCACTCAGTCATATTATCCCCCTCCCTCACCAAGCCACGGCCACAGAACCGGTAGTAACAAAATTTACATTTCAACAGTGCCCTGCTCCCATTTGCAACCTGTTTTGCAGGATGGAGAGCCGCAAGAAAAGGGCTCTGGGTTTTAATCCCGACTTTAGGAATCTGGCACAGGGCTGAAAATAGGAGAGACTCTGCCAACGGTGGCTGGTACTCACGTCAACCTTCTTGAACCTGGCTTTCAGGCTCTTCATGTTGCTCTCTGCAAGACACAGACCAAGAGATTAAGGTTCGTGGTGCCTACCAACGACAAGAGGGCAGGGAGTCCTCGCCTTACGACCGCATCGGAGCCCGAAATTTCTGTTGCTAAATGTGACAGGCGTTAAGTGAATTCTGCCCCATTTTACCACCTTTCTTGCCACCATTGTTAAGCGAATCTCTGCCATTGTTCAGTTAGTCACACGGTTGTTAAGTGAGTCTGGCTTCCCCGTTGACTTTGCTTGTCAGGAGGTCGTAAAAAGGGGATTGGGTGACCCCCGGGACATTGCAACCGTCATAAATATGAGTCAGTTGCCAAGCGTGTTTTGATCATGTAACCGTGGGAAGGCTGCAACGGTCGTTAAGTATGAAAAATGGTCATATGGGTATTTTTAAAAATGCTGTTGTAACTTTGAATGGTCGTTAAATGAACAGCTGTAAGTTGAGGACTACTTGTATTGCTTCGGCTTACAATCATTTGTTCATTGACCTTTCAAAGTTACAACGGCACTGAAAAAACAGACTTGCGACCGTTTTTCACACTTACGACCCTCGCAGCATCCCCATGGTCATGTGATCCAAATTCAGACACTTGGCAACTGACTCACACTTATGACGGTTGCAGCATTCCGGGGGGGGAGGGTCAGTGATCCCCTTTTGCAACTTTCTGAAGAGCAACGGAGAAGCCAGATTCACTTAAAAGGCCGTGTTACTAACTTAACAACTGCAGTGATTCACTTAATCACAGTGGCAAAGAAGGGGGTAAAATGGAGCAAAATTCACTTAACAACTGTCTTGCTTAGCAACAAAAATTTTGGGCCCAACTGCGGTCAGAAGTCAAGGACTGCCTGTTAGGCATTGGTCCTCAAGGCGTCAATTGATGGCCATATCTAGATAAGGACAAAGGAAGGTATCTTTTACAAGTCACAGCTCTGTGGGTTCTAGCTAATACAGGTAGTCCTTGAATTACGACCGTAATTGAGCCTAGCAATTACTGTTGTAAGTCATGATGGGTCTAAGGTAGTTCACCAGACCTATTTTTACTGCCTTCTTTTGCAGTGGTCGTTAAACAAACGTGGTTGTAAAGTGAACAGCATGGTCATTAAGTGAAGCCATTACAGGTAGTCCTCAACTTACAACAGTTCGCTTAGTAACCATTCAAAGTTACAACAGCACTGAAAAAAAAGGACTCATGGCCATTTTTCGCACTTACGACCGTTGCAGCCTTTCCCATGGTCCCGTGGTCCCGTGATTTACATTCGGATGCTTGGCAACTGACTCACATTTATGATGGTCGCAGAGTCCCGGGATCACGCGATCCCCTTTTGCGACCTTCTGACAAGCAAAGCCCATGAGGAAACCAGATCCACTTAACAACAGTGTGACTAATTTAACAATTGCAGTGATTCACTTCACAAACGTGGCAAGAAAAAGTCGTAAAATGGGGCAAGACTCCCTTAGCAAATTTCTCAATGAATTAATTAATTTTGGGCTCCATTATGGTCGTAAGTTGGAGTGATGTGGTGACTTAGAGGTGGAGCACTTATCTCACAATCAGGAGGCTACGAGTTCGATCCTAGGTAGAGGCAGATATTTCTCTCTCTGGGCACGATGAAAATATATATCTGCTGAACAAAACTCCTCATTGGTGACAGGAAGGGCATCTGGCCAGGAAACACTCTGCTAGCTCCATTCAGTTACCCAGACTCCACCCCACAAGGAATTATGGGGTTGTTAAAAGAAGATATTGTGATTGTATTACTGGTCGTTTTGCCAGTAACCAGAATGAAGCTTCCATCAAAAACATCGGGATGTGGTGAAAATGGCTATAAATTCCAGCCGGTTGCCAAGCAGCCAAAATATCAAAACTTCAAAACCGGGTCATAAGTAGCTTTTCAGGGGTCTGTCATAACTTGGAATGGCTGCTACGCGACCGGTTATTAGTCAAGGACTACCTGGTGGGGAATGGAGCTGAGGTCAGATGGCCGAAGCTCTTCGCCGGCAAGCGATGCCAAGAACGATAGTAGCTTAACCCAGCGCTGAAACCAAACTCTGCCACCCAAAACATGGCACTGATTCTCACAGGGTGCTTTCCCTTTTCTGTTCTGAATCTTCGAACCTCTCGGTTGCTTAGGGATGGGGGGGATCCTCGGAGGCACCCCCTTGCTCGTCACCTGGGATCTGCAACCAGGAAATTGGATCTCGTGTTTTGGTCTCAGAAGATCCTCCGCCTCCGTCATCCCCTCGTGGTTTAATTAGGATCGAATTTTCCATCCCGTCAGAAGATGGAGACGGTGGCTCCCATCCCTTCATCAGGTGCGCCTCTACGGAATCCGGTTGTTTATCCAACAATCTAAAGTTTTTATTCCAATTTTTCTCCTTTTCAAACCCTGGGGGAGTGGAGGAAATCTACCCAGTGAAGTTTTGGATTCAGTTCGTTTAGTGACCCTTCAAAGTAACAATGGCACTGAAAATTGTGACTTAGGACCATTTTTCATGACCTTTGCAGCATCCCCACGACCAGGTGATCGAAATTCAGATGCTTGGCAACTGGTTCCATATTTATATTTATATTTGGTGTTCTACTTTATAACCGTCATAATTTACAACAGTAATTGTAAATAAACATAAATATATTTATATTCACAATTACTGTTGTAAGTCATGACAATTCTAAAGTAGGACGCCACATATATTTATATTATTTACATGTATATTTATTTATATTGATATAAATATAATATATTTATATGCCCTTTTGCCACCACCTGACAAGCAAAGTCAAGGGAAGGATAGCTGGATTCACTTAACAACCGGATGACTAATTTAATAACTGCAGTGATTCCCTTAACAACGGTGGTAAGAAAGGTCGTAACATGGGAGCAAAACTCACGTAATTGTTTCGCTTAGCAACAGAAGCTTACCTGTGATGATCTCTCGGGGTGGGGTTACGAGCCGGTCTGGTCTTTCAGGACTCGATTCGGCTGAGGTCCCATGGATATTCTTGGGCTCGTGTTTTGATGCAGGTGTGCACGGTGGCAAAGGTGTGTTCTTACAGTAGGTACACCTGGCTGCAAAATGATTTCAGAATATTCCAGGCTCCTGGTCGGCCTCAGGTAGGGAGGCAGCAGCCCCACCAATTGGCGATCTGTACAGCGGGTGGTGGGATGGAGATAACCCAGCTCTTCCTCTTCCTTGAGAATTAATTAGTTACCTGTCGCAGGTAACCCAACTCCTCTCCCAGGTAATGTAGCTGATACCTTTGCAGTTGTCTTGCTGTTCCGCAGAGCGCAGAAGAGGCCCAAAGATAATACATTGCTCTGGGCCCCAGTAAGGTTTGAATTTCAGGTGCGCTTGCAAATTGCAAAAGAATATAAGTGTACGGCAGTACAGGTAATCCTCTACTTACGACCATTTGTTTAGTGACCGACAGTACTGAACAATGCGACTTAGGACCGTTTTTCACACTTATAACCATCGCACAGCCATCCCCATGGTCGCGAGATCAAAATTCACAAGTTTGGCAACTGGTATGGACTTACAACGGTTGCAGTGTCCCGGATCAGTGTCACATGATCCCCTTTTGCAACCGGCTGGCAAGCAAAGTCCACGGAGAAAGCTGGATTCACTTAACAACCGTGCTACTACTTTAACAACTGGAGCGATTCAGGAAGGAACAGCGGTGGCAAGGAAGGTCGTACGATGGAGCAAGATTCACTTAACAACTGTCTCGCTTAGCAACAGAAATGTTGGGCTCTATTGTGGTCATATGTCGAGGATTTCCTGTATATCGCTATGGGGTCCCATAAGGGTTGAATTGCAGGTGAACGCCAAATTCCAAAAGAATATACTGTACGGCAATAGAGGCAGTCCTTGAGTTACGACCGTTCATTTAAGAAACGTTGGAAGTTACAACAGTGCTGAAAAAAGTGACTTACAACCAGTCCTGGCCATTTCCACCATCCCATAGTCTCAAAATTTGGATGCTGGACCAATGGGAAGCATTTACAACAGCTGCAGCTTCCCAAGGTCATTGGTGAGCTTCCCAGCCGGCTTCTGACAAGCAAAGCCAATGGGGGAAGTTGGATTCACTTAATGACTATCTGATTCACTTAGTGATTCACTTAATAAATGTGGCAAAAAATACAAAAAGCCACCCAGAGCAGTGGTGAAATGTAAAATTTGTTACTACCGATTCTGCGGGCGTGGCTTGGTGGTGGTGGGGGTAATATGGCTGAGTGGGTGTGGCCAACTTTTTTTTTTTTTTTACTTTTAAAACCATTTTTTCTACAACCTCTTTGGCTGAAGAGGTTGTAAAAAAATGCTTTTAAAAGCCTCTGACGATCCCAGCTGAGTTGCCTGATCGGCAGAGGCTTTTTTTAGAAAAAATGCTTTTAAAAGCCTCTGATGATCCCAGCTGACTTGCTTGATCGGCAGAGGCTTTTTTTCCTTTTAAAAACATTTTTTTCTATAACCTCTTAGAAGAGGTTGTAGAAAAAATGCTTTTAAAAGCCTCTGATGATCCCAGCTGAGCCGCGCGATCATCAGAGGCTTTTTTTTTACTTTTAAAAGCATTTTTTCAGCCAAAGAAGTTGTAGAAAAAATTCTTTTAAAAATAATTTTAAAAAGCCTCTGATGATTGCTGGGCAATGTGGGGGGGCAGGGATTTTTGCTACCGGTTCTCTGAACCACCGGCCTCCATCGCTACTGGATCGGGCGATCTGGTCCGAACCGGGAGCATTTCACCCCTGACCCAGAGTTATCGTGTGGCAAGATGGGTGGCTAATAAATTTTACACATAAATAAATCATAAACAAGGTTGTGAATTTGGATCTGATTCACTATACAACCGACAGATTTAACAACAGAAATTCTGCTTCCAATTGTGGTCATATGTCAAGGATTACTGATGCTTTGTGGCTTGTTCCCAGTCCCTGCTGTTCAGAGATAACATGCCCCCAGTGAGGAGGTTCTTTAATTCAATCAATCAGAATAGAACTGGAAGGGATCTTGGAGGTCTTCTAGTCTAACCCCCAGGACTAGGTGGAATATGGGGAAACTGTAGAACAGCAGAGTCGTTTTAATCATTTTAAACTGGGTTAAAATACATTCACTTAATATTACACAACAGATCCATTAATCTATCAATACTGTTGGGTGCATCCTCCTCTATCAAATTGTTTCTTTTAATGAGCATTCTGATTGGGTGATGGGTTCCTTCTCTGCAGCCAATCACAGGCTCCAACAAACTCTGCCCACTTGGAAAGAGGTTTACAAATTTGGCAATTTTTAAGACTTGTGGACTTCAACTCCCAGAATTCCCCAGTCAGTATTTGCTAGCTGAAGAATTCTGGGAGCTGAAGTCCACAAGTCTTAAAGAAGAGCTGAGGCTCCTTGGGACGGGCCATGCCTGTTATGAATAAAAACAAAATTTTAAAAAATGCTATCCTCTGAACCATAAAAGAGAGCCAGTTTGGGGTAGCAGTGAAGGTGCTGGCTTTAGATATGGAGACGATGAGTTCCAGGCCTGCCTTAGCCATAAAAGCTCACTGAGTGACTTTGGGCCAATCATTCTCTCAGCTAAATCCACCTCACAGGGTTGTTTTTGTGGGGGAAAATAGGAGGCAGGAGGTATGTGTGTGACTTTGCTGCCATGAGTTCTATATTAAAAGGCAGGATAAAAACCTAATATTGTAATAATAATAATAGCTGCCCAGTAATTATACCTCAGAGGAGGGGAAAAAAGGCGGGAAATATGGGCATTCCGATTGGGTGATGGCTTCCTCCTCTGCAGCCAATCACAGGCTGCAGCAATTTCTGCCCACTGTTGCTCTTGGAGACTCCCTCCAATTTCTGAGGGTTTTTGAAGGCGAAGGTGGCAGAAGAGCTTGGAGGCTCAGTGGGACAGGCTGCTCCTCTTGAGGCTGAGAGGAAAAGGAGGAAGGCCAAGAGAATAACAGAATAGTGGAATAGGAAGGAATCTTCTTGTCCAACCCCCTCCCCAAAGCAGGAGGAGAGTCTATACCATATCAGACAAATACTTGTCCAATTTCTTCTTAAAAACCCCCAGTAATGGAGCACCCACAGCTTCTGAGAGAAAGTCATTCCACTAATTACGGTAATTATTCTCACTGTCAGGAAATTCCTCCTTAGTTCTATCATGGAAAAGGCATGCTTCCCAAGTCCTGCTAGATAGCAATGTTGAAAGGAATTGTGCCTACTCTAGCTAACAGAATAACTGAGTTGTTTTCTGGTCCGGCTTTTCTGATAAAACCTTAAAGTTACACAATAACAGAGTTGGAAGGGACCTTGAAGATCTTCTAGCCCAACCCCCTGCTCAAGCAGGAGACCCTATGCCATGCCAGAAAAATGGTTGTCCAATCTCTTCTTAAAAACCTCCACTGATGGGGCAGCCACAACTTCTGGAGGCAGGTAGTTCCACAGGTTAATTATCCTCACTTTTAGGAAGTTTCTCCTCAATTCCAGGTTGCTTCTCTCCTTGATGAGTTTCCATCCACTGTTTCTTGTCCTGCCCTCTGGTGCTTTGGAAAATAATTTGACTCCCCTCTTCTTTGTGGCAGCTCCTCAAATACTAGAAGACTGTTCGGATGTCTCATGAGAAGACGTAAGCAAAGCGCTGTGAGGAGGGTGGCGGCGGCGATGGCTGCTTCCAGGATGACTCCACAGCCGCGTAGCCCCGGAAATCGGGCGACTCACCCTGTGGACCACCCGAAGGAGGTGAAGGAGCCAAGGGGGTCGGGGGAGTCAGACGGAGCTGGACGGAGAGCCGAGGGAGCCGAGGGAATCGTCTACAGCAACCCAAGCCTCCCTTTGATGTTACGGCGGCTAGAAAAGGGATGGGCTGCCGGTGGGGATATGGGACGCGGAGGGCGACGAATCCGGCCCCTGGAGGCCTGGAGGCATGTAGGCTGCATCAAATGGTTATCTAGCCCAGATTCGAGGATTGCGGTGTATGGCCCAGCGATTAGCTGAGCTGAAAATCCCCTAAATGGACCTGACTGGAAAAGCGTGGCAGAATTTGCCCTGGAGAAGACGGGTAGGACTATAGGGGGTGACTTGGTCCGGAAAATCAAAAGGAGGTTGGGAGTGATAGAGGGGGATTGATTCCGGTCTCCCCCCTTGGATTCGCTCCCCTCCTTATGAAAAATGCCCCCCCACCATTGCTGCCTGGACTCTCTATTAGGTCGGCCCATTTTTCCATCTTGTTGACTCTGGGACGTTACTATCACCCACCTGGATTTTTATGTTTGATCTCTATCTCCTCCTGCTGTTGGCTATTTTATTCCTGCCTCCTGATTATCGCCTTGTGGCCTTGGCTTGGGGGAAGGGAGATTGTAGGCTGAAAGGAGAAACTGAAAGTCCAGGTCAATGACTGCTGTTCCATCTGCAAGAAAAGAGTGACTTCTGTTCGACTATGACATCCAGCCGCTGTGAGAAAGCGGCTGTGGCCATCTACCTGCATTGCAATTATTTGACCTGGATGCCCAACCACTGTGAGAGAGTGAAGGGGCCCCAGCCTCCTCATTTTCAGCCATATTGCCATCTCTCACCTCTATGACTATCGCTGACACCCAGAGTTCCTCTCTTCCACCTCATCATACCTGTATGGCCTATACCTCGGCGGATCTGCTTGCGCTGCGAGATGCCCCCCTCTCGCGGCAATGGCCTTCCACGTTATCGAAGGCCTACCTTAAGGACGGGCTTTGGAGCCCCGAGAGGTGGTATGTTTTAAAGCGGGGATTAAGGGTTTTTTTTAATTAGGGCTTTTAATAATTTTTTAAGGGGAACTGGGAGGACGACCAAAGGGGATGGGGGGGGGTAATCTACCAAGGTAGGAGCCGAGCCCGGCACGGGGTAACAGTTTGGAGGTTGCAGGACGAGGGAATGGGAAGGGGGCAGAGGGCTATCCTAATGAGGGATGTACAATCAGCACGGTGGTTGGGAGGGGTAGATACGGCAGGAGCAGGGGACCATATCATGTGTTGGGGGTGTGTCGGTGTTTGAGAGCAATTGCGCGCCCTGGTCCCCAAGGCTCCTCTCAGATACTAGGTGGCTCAGATACTCAGGACCTGGGCCTGCGGCTGATGCTGTGCAACGCCAGGTCCGTGGTAAACTCAATCTTTGATAATAGGACCCATCTGCAACACAATAGCAACAGAAACTCACCACATGGCACCTGGGAAGATTACATCAGCCAGCAAGGCTAGCTAAGACCCCCCACCCCCTGGGACTCTGACACCTATAAGGATACTCTTTCGGGGGCCCAGGAAGTTCAAAGCCAGCGAGAGCATAAAACCCAGGGACTTGCTGCATCTCGCCCCTTTTTTCTGCTCAGGAACTCAAACCATGTGATCCTGTCCACCATTAAACCATCTTTCCAAGCAGTCTCCATGTTTCCAGTGTCTTTTTCCCCCACTTGGAGCTGAACCCAGAAGGATATTTCTTCCTACAATATAAAGTAACTATGTTAGTTAACAAATAACAAAACCCATGTTATTTGCCCCTCACTGGTCGGATCTATTTACAATTTGGGACTCTTCCTAATTATTTTACTGCACTTTTCACTCTTACTCGAAGTTCCACCCGTGGTTGGCTGTCTGTTTCCATAGGCACTGAATGGCTACTAGCTATCTTTGTCCTGGAGATTGTTCTGTCTCCTCTCTATCTCTCTATCTTAGTTCTCTTAAAAGATGTTAAAGCAAGTTCAAATTAGATGCATTTTTAACCCAGTCAAGGCCCTTGTTTCTGGAGAGTTGATAACAGATTAATTGCTTCTCCTGCCAGTTTTGGTCTCAAGCAGAGAGAGAAAGAGGCCCCATACAGGAAATTATCAGTAAAAGAACATTTAAACACAACTCTCCGTGTGGCTATACTAACTCTAAATAGTTTAAACAAAGGATATACCTTATATCAATGTCTTTCCCTAAGCTACATGGTACTCTACATTATAGAAGATTACAACTCATTATATTGTATCCCATGTTTACTTCTGACCTTGTTAGCTCAAGCTTTATTAACTCTATATGTCTTTATTCTGATAAATAGTAATAACTTTAAAACATCCCCTCCAAGTTCCAAGGAAGCAGGATCTGTGGGTTAAGCAAAATTAGCACGCGTTGCTAATAAAAAAACAACCAGCTTTAAAAAGGGGTCGGGGGAACTAGATAAGGGGTGGGGAGGACTATAAAGGGAGGGAAATTTCAAAAGGGGGGGAAACTGGGCGTTCCGGAAACTTTGTAAACTGTGTTTCTCCTCAAATAGGATGACATGGGAGGGACTTGCGCTTCGGGCTGAGGGGATAAAATGCTCTTGAAATCTACTTTTGCTAGCCACCCCACTCTCGCAAGAATGTATTTTACAATAGAACTGCTTGCTGCTTCACTTAATCACCCTGTCTGACTAGTGAGGGCATTTCTCACAAGTTTGGTGGGGGCTTCTCCGGGATTTTAAAAGTCACCGTGGGGAGAGTGGGGCCAATCCCCCCCCCTTTCTGCCAGGGGTCGTCCATTTCCTCTGACTGACTGCAATCCCAGGATACGGTCGTACTAGTGATTCAACATCAACCAAGAGGAGAGTAGGAGAAAATAAGTGGGCACCCCAGCCAGCAACCAGGCGTACATGGACCACAGTAAGAAAAATTGGACGTAAGTGTTGCCTTGGTGGTTGGGACATTTTGTGAGACTCTTGAAAGTGGTGTGTGTGTGTGTGTGTGTGAGAGAGAGAGAGAGAGAGAGAGGTGCAAATAAGTACAAAGTGAGTGCAGAGTCTGGATCCTTTGGTCTGTTCTTCCTCGAGGAAAACAGCCTGGAGGAAGGACGAAGTGTAAGAGGACAGAAGAGAAAAGAGACATAATGGGAAACGAGGATTCTAGGCCTGAGGAAGACAAAGGGGAGGTGGAGCCAAACATCCTGCCCAGCATCCCTCCGGATAGTCCATTGGGGAGGATGCTGAAGGATTGGAAAAATAATTCCTGCACCAGGTATAAGGATAAAAAGAAAATGATTAAGTATTGTTCGATATGGACCAGGAAAAGCATTAGGCCACCCACCGTCTTCTGGCCGTGGTATGGCTCGGAAGAGGACTGGCTATGCCAGACGCTGAACATCTACGTCAACAACAAGAAACCTTTCTCCCAGGAGGAATCAGAATATGCCTCCTGTTGGAAAGGAAATTGCTATGTTGCCCTGTTGGATGACCATCCGAGGACCACGATGGGAGTTCCAAAGGAGAGAAAGAAGGGACCCAAGACTTGGGACTCTTTGCCCACAACCCTTTATGGACCCCAGGATCAGGAACAAGAGGAAGCCCCCAGTTCGGCTGTGCGTTTAATAGACCAGGCGACTGTGGGACCGTCGGTTCCTGTAGAACTGGAACCAGAACTGGGTCTTAGTGGACAATCTCTTCCAGGCTTGAGAAGGGAGGTGGGAGAGGGTAAAAAGCCTTGGGAACCCCTGGATTCTTTGCCCCCACCCCCTTATCAGGAACAGGAGGAAGCCCCCAGTTCGGCTGTGTGTTTACTAGACCTGCAAAGAGGTCAGGTGAATGTGGGGCTCTCGACTCCGGTAAAACCGGAAACATGTTTTAGTGGACAATCACTTCCAGGCTTGAGAAGGGAGGTGGAACAGGGTAAAAAGCCTTGGGGACCCCTGGATTCTTTGCCCCCGCCCCCTTATCAGGAACAGGAGGAAGCCCCCAGTTCGGCTGTGTATTTACATCCAGGCTTGAGAAGGGAGGTGGATAAAAAGGGTGTCCGAAATGTTCCCTTCCCGGAGAAAGATAAGGAAACTTCTTCTGTGGGGCAGGGCCAATCCAATGAGGAAAAGTTCCTTCTTTGTGAGGAGCCAATAAGCAATAGACAAGTTGCATTTGTCGATGTGCCCTTGACCAGCAGTGACGTTAGGAATTTCAAGCAAGAGATGAAACCGCTCAAAGAAGATCCCATTGGCCTAGCGGAACAATTGGATCAGTTATTAGGGCCCAAGCTTTACACTTGGACCGAGCTAATGTCGATTTTAAACATTCTCTTTTCGGGAGAGGAAATTGGCCTGATCAGAAAAGCAGCCTTAAAGGCATGGGAGAAATGCCAGACTGCAGGAGTTGGGGTCACGCCGGCAGAGGAAAAAGTCCCTAAGGTGAACCCTGGGTGGGTCAGTACGAATCCACTTCACAGAACTTATTTGGGAGACTTCAGGAACCTGATCATCCAAGGAATCCGGGAGGCTGTTCCAAAAAATCCGTTTGAGATATCCCAGGGAAAAGAAGAATCTCCGTCAGAGTTTTTAGAAAGGCTGATAGATCAAGTGAGGAAGTATGCCGGCATGAATCCAGAAGACCCTTTAACACAGATTTCCCTAAAAGTTTATTTTGTGACACAGGCCTGGCCAGATATCCGAAAGAAAATTCAGGAAATGGAGTACTGGAATGATAAATCCTTAGCAGTCCTGCTCAGAGAAGCTCAAAAGGTCTATGTAAAAAGGGAAGAAGAAGAAGAAGAACAGAAGAAGGAAGAAGAAATGTGTGCATCCCTTGTAGACCAAGTTGTGAAGCAAAGGATAGAGGAGCCAGCACTGCAGAGAGGAGGAAGGGGGGGAACGTGGATGAGAGGGAGAGGAAGAGCCCTAGGGCGAGGTCAGGGCCAATTTTGGCAACCATCCTGGCCGACCTCGCAGGCAGGGTTTTTCCATAGCAGAAGGGGTGGGCATTTTCAGTGGGGCTGCCCTGAACTAAATCAAAAGGAGTGGGACGAGAGAAAAGTCAAGACTGGTCCATTAGGAAAGGATCAATGTGCCAACTGCAGAGAAAGGGGGCACTGGAAAAACGAATGCCCTAGAGGAAGGAGGGGGAAAGAACCAGCTAAACGGATGAATTTTAAGAATTAGGGGTGGGCGCACTTGTTTTCTGGTCCGGCTTTTCCGATAAAACCTTAAAGTTACACAATAACAAAGTTGGAAGGGACCTTGGAGGTCGTCTTCTTCTTCTTCTTTTTTTTGAAAAGATTTTTTTTTTAATTTTTAAACAAACATACATAAAACCATCTTCAATTGCAAACAGTGTGTCGGTTGGTTACAAGTCTTTTGTACATCATTCACCAAATTCATAGCTTACAATTTACAATTTATCTAGATTCTCGTATCATCGACCTAATATATATCTATACATTGTTATCCTGATTAATTGTTTATTTGACTATGACTATTTCTTCCCTCGTATCATTCAAAGTATTCTAAGGTTTGAGTTAATTTTTATTATACCTTTCATTTCGTCCTCTTAAATCTATCCAGTAGTCATACATCTATATGTTATACTTCACATAGTTCTACAATTCTTGTATTGTGAAAATCTCTACCATATTTCATTTCCATATTTTTTTTATCTAACCATTGATAGAATAGGTCCCATATCTTATAATATTGTTTATCTTCTTGTTCTCTAATCTCAAATGTCAATTTGCTCATTTCAGCACATTCCATTATTTTCTTAACGTCATCCTGCATTGGTATTTTCTCATTTTTCCAATTTTTAGCAAACATAATCCTAGCCACTGTTAATACATTCACAATCAGATATCTCAATTCTTTATTATATATATTGTATATTATACTGGACTAAAATACACACGTCGTTGGAAAAATGACAAAAAACCACATAGATTTAAACCAGAGATTTTTTTATTGGGGATTATACCTGAAATATATAATAAAGAATTGAGATATCGGGACCTTCTTGTCCAACCCCCTGCCCAGGCAGGAAACTTCAGACAAATGGTTATCCAACCTCTTCTTTAAAACCTCCAGTGTTGGAGCATTTACAACTTCTGGAGGGAAGTTGTTCCACTTATTAATTGTTCTCACTGTCAGGAAATTTCTCCTTAGTTCTAAGTTGCTTTTCTCCTTGATTAGTTTCCACCCATTGCTTCTTGTCCTGCCTTCAGGTGCTTTGGAGAATAGCTTGACTCCCTCTTCTTTGTGGCAGCCCCTGAGATATTGGAACAATGCTATCATTTCCCCCCTAGTCCTTCTTTTCATTAAACTAGACAGGCCCAATTCCAGCAACCGTTCTTCATCTGTTTTAGCCTCCAGTCCCCTGATCCTCTTTGTTGCTCTTCTCTGCACTCTTTCCTGAGTCTCCACATCTTTTTTACATCATGGCGACCAAAACTGAATGCAGTATTCCAAATGTGGCCTTACTAAGGCCTTATAAAGTGCTATTAACACTTCACGTGATCTTGACTCTATCCCTCTGTTAATGCAGCCTAGAACTGTATTGGCTTTTTTTTCTGATAAAGTGTGTGTCTTTGGGACATCTTGCTACTACAAAAGTGGTGATTAGTGCCGCTTAATGTGGGTGCCAAGGAGGGGAAGGGGAACCTTAATGGAGAACCAATCTGATTTCACAGTTATGGCCACAGGCTACAAGGCTGGAGAGAACTGGGAGTTCAAATCCTGCTTTGACCACGAGGGTCAGCTGAGTTCTTTTGGGCTGGTTGATTTTTTTTCCCTTTCCTTCAGCTCTAGTGGATGGCTTTGGTCAGCCACTTCTATACATTTTAATGGCCATTTTTTTCCTGTTTTATGCTTTGACAGCTTCATTCTCTGAAACTAAGATAACTGGTTTCTGAAACTCTGAAAAGTTTTGTATAAGTTTTGTATTTTTACTCTGTCTGGCTCGGGGCAGGGGAAGGCAGTCGTTTATTTTCTTAGCTACCTTTGATGTTGCTTTGATGTGCTCCCCCAAGAATGATTTGAATATTATCAGTGAAGCCTGGGAGGCTTTACCTTTTAAAATCCTGAATGTGTTATTTACAACAAGTTTAGTAAATATATCCATTGTCTGTCTGTCTGTCTGGCCATATCGTCTGGGCGAAAGGGGGAAAAGAAAGAAAAAAAAATTGACAATTTCCGATAGAGCCTCCATGGACAAGTATAATTATCTGACACAGGACAAATTATTATTTCCCTCCCCCTCCCTTTTTCCCCCCCTTTCCTCCACCTTCAGCTATGGAAGGAAAAAATACATTCTTGTGTAGCTTCCCAGCTTTGTAAGATCTTATTCTGGGAATTCTCAAGAAATTGGAAAAGTGACTTTTGGGCAGTAAAAAGGACTGAGGCTATACAGGTAGTCCCCAACTTACGACCACAACTGAGCCCCCAAATCTCCCTTGTTAAATGAGACATTCCTTAAGTCATGTTTGCCCCCATTCTACCACTTTTCTTGCCAAAGTTGTTGAGTGGATCACTGCAATTGTTACATTAGTCAGACGGTTGTTAAATGGATCCCCTTTCCCCATTGACTTTGTCAGAAGGTTGTAAAAAGAGGAATCACGTGGGCCCTGGGACACAGCAACGGTCGTATGTGTGAACCGGTTGCCAAGCCTCTGAATTTTGACATCGCCGGCCCTTGTTTTTTCAGTGCCGTTGTAACTTTGAACGGTCCACTAACTGAACTGTCATAAGTCAAGGACTACCTGTAGTCGATTTACAATGACCAAACAACAACAACAACGACCACAAAGTGGAATGAGAGAAATACCCCACTTGGAGACGAAAAGATATCTTTCTTAAGAATTATATTCTGGGGCTGTCCTCTTCTCTGTCTCTCCTCAGAAATAAATGACGTTTTGCTCCATGGCCACCATTAAGATTTTGCAGCCTACACAGCATCCAGCCTGGAGAATGGATCCTTATTCAATCCTGGACACAATCCAAACTACGTCCTGGAGGGGAAGGCCCTTTCCAAGGGCTGCTGCTGACCCCTGAGGCAGCTGTTGGGACTGCTGGAAAAAGGCTGGACTCCTTACACCAGACTGAAGGGCCCGGCCGGAGCTCCACAAACAGAAAAGTGGACACTACAACTTTCTGGTAACTCCCGTCTCCTGAGAGAATAAAATAATATGTTTGCTTTTAGGGTACAGGAGGACCCATGACAAAAAGATAACTTTATCTGGACTTTTTAACCTACAGGTGGTTTGTTCTCGGGCCACAGTTTACTGACCGTTGCCATGGCCATATGGGTTAAGCATAATGGCATCGAGGGATTTGGTCCTTGGTTTAAATAAATATCCTATTTGGTACTAGAAATATAGAACAAGGTAGGCTTTTTCAGGAGACAACTGGACTTTCTTGATTTTTTTTTTCTTTTGAAGACTTTTCACTTCTCATCCCGGAAGCTTCTTTGGCTCAGACAGGATGGTGGAGAATGGAAGGATTTATATTGGGAGGAACACCCTTTGAACAGTGTGGGAATAAGGAATGGATTTCCAGAGGAAAAAATTGCAGACTACAAGAACCAAGAGCACCACTCAGGTGACTCTGAGGACACAGACAAACCTCCAAGTGGCCTCAATGACCGTCGAAAAGGGTGCAAATGACCAGCTGTCTGCAAGGAGTATAAACCCTTCCATTCCCCACCATCCAGTCAGAGCTGAAGAAGCTTCTTGGAGGAGAAGCGAAACGTCTTTAAAGGAAAAAAAAAAAACACCCAAGAAAGTCCAGTTGCCTCCTGAAAAAGCACCTTTGGGACCTTGGGTGGAGAAGAAAGTTGGCAGTGGGTAGAACAAGGCTAGGGCAAGACTGTAAGAAAGTGGGAAGACCATTTCTATTTTCAACAGCATCAAGATTTTCCTGAGAGGTTCTGGTTATTTAGATTAGGGGAGGGGAAATAAACCCGAACTATTCTCTGCTCAAATAACAGAAAAATAAATAATTTCAGCTGAAGGAAAACTATTGGACAAAAAGAAAAAAAGGCACTCCATGCCTTACATTGCCCCAAAATCTCTCCCTTACAGGGCTAAAATTTAGTACCTGGTGGTATTCTATATGGTGTTTGTGGTACAAGGGAATAGGGAACGGGGATTACGACTGCTTATTTGCTCAAAACTTCCATAAACCTGGCACTCTTAAAATAACAGCTGGAAGGGACCTTGGAGGTCTTCTAGTCCAACCCCCTGCTCACGCAGGAAACCCTGCACCACTTCAGACAAATGGTTATCCAACATCTTCTTTAAAAACTTCCAGTGTCGGAGCATTTACAACTTCTGGTGGCAAGTCGTTCCACTGGTTAAATTTACTATTGGAATTAACTACAGAGCCTCAGGTGACCAAATTCGATGGAGGCCATTTAATAAATTGTGGGGATTTGAGCAATCAAAAGTCAAGGAAATATGTGGAAAAAATATAAGTGTGCAAAATGTATTTTTTTCCCCTTTGGGGGAATGTATGGTGGACAACAGAGGCTAAAGGATGGATTTCTTATCCTAACTCAGGAATAGCAGAGTTTAAGTCTAATTCTATTCCTATTCCATCTACTCTACTCTACTCTACTCTACTCTACTCTACTCTACTCTACTGACCAGATGTTAAATAAAACATTTCCTTGCTTAGGAAACCCTCTGCACCACAGTGTGGGGAGAAAGCATGCAATATAATCAGCCTTGACTGTAAAGAGTGTGAAGCAAACCAATAACACTCTGTATAGTATGGGGATCGATACAGCAGGAAAACTTCCTTTGGGGGGTTGTTTCACGATTGTGGTGGTTAAAGCCAAAGGGATGACTAAAAGCCAAATGCTGAAGATTTAAGGATACCAGAGCAGCGACTATAGTGGAAATAGACAATTCAAGACAAACTTTTTTGAAACCGAAACTGGGTACGTAAATACAAATGCCTGGGTAAAATGGGTGAAATGTATGGTAAAAAAAACCCAGAGGTTTAAATAAAAGCAATTGCTATAAATGTGGCCCTGGTGGTCCCCTTTCCCCTTGGATGGGCCCCAGTTGGTATGATGCATATATTATTGGCTCTTTATTAACATGGAACGGCCTGGGGAAATGAGACTGGTAGTAGATCTGTTCCTCTCCTGTTTCCACTAGTAAAAGGCTGGGATGTTATTGAAACCACACTTGTATTCTCCGCAGCCTTTTTGGAAACCATACTGCATGCCTTACCAGGCGAGGTATGGTTTCTGCCAAGAGGGGAGGAGAACTGGAAACCTGTAGATGTAACTACAGCAGCTGAAAGGAAGAATGGCTCCAGACAGAGCATTCCTAGAGCTGACTTGTGGTAGTATTGTGGGGGTAAGATACTAAGGCGTGTACTTCCCCCAAATTGGACAGGGACCTGTGCAACTGTCCAATTGGCTATCCCACTTACCCTGGCATTTGAAGAGAAAAAAAAGATATGGTAATAAAGGAACATAAATAGAATAAAAAGAGATGTTTCAGGAACCTCCTTAGAGGATGGAGTGTACCTGGATGTCGATGGGGTCCCTAGAGAAGACCCTGATGAATATAAAGCCCGAAAGCAGATCGCTGCTGGGGTTGAATCATTATTTTGGTTTAAGAAAAATGAAATTGTTGTGGTTTCCAAAATAAATGCTTATATGTGCCGGGTGGAAAAGTCACTGCTGATATGATATTAGATAAGCAGCTGACAGAAACCACAAGTAGAGGAAACACAAAGAGAAAATAGAGCAAAAAGTAGGTTATGCTTAAACTCTGAAACTGAAAAATGTGCACAGCTGTTGGGGTATATTGTCTATTTCCACTATAGTCACTGCTTTTGGGGGGGAAATAAGTACCATATAAAGGAGATGATTTTGATAGAATTGCTGTGCCAACAAAAGGGGGAGGTGAGCAAAGCTTGTGTAAGGGGATAGAAAGCTGATGCATGCTTCATTGTGGGTCCACCTTGTGTGCGCCCGGTGTTTGCAACTACGTGAATAATCTCTCTGCTGTTTCCAGGTTATTGTCTCGTGTAGTTCGATTGGCAAACCGGTACTGTTTCTAACAACTATAAACAAGAATGTAGATGGGATCAATTTTATCTACTGTAACCAACAGAGATTTACCAATTACACAAAGCAAAACAAAACAAAACAAAAATTAATTAGCAAAACAATTAGAACGCCCCTACCAGATATTGTTTTCGGTTGTTACATAACATTTTGGCTTTCTCACATGTTCCACCCTGGAGTTCCCCTCCAAAAGTACCCTCTAAAAATGTATTCATAATTGTTTGTTATTGTTCCTATTAATTGGACACTTAGTCTTTTCCTCCTTTTTCAATGGAGTTTGGGTCAGCCTGACCCAACTTGGAATGAACTAAAACTTCTATTTCCTCAAAACAGGCGTCACGTATCCTACTCAGAATAATGTGATTACTCATATCCGATTCTGATTAATGTTCGAGGGGCTAACTCAGGTTATATGAAGTTTAAATACGGAGTTACTTAGGTTATATTTTTTACAGAAATAATTCATTTTTCTCTCACAAAGGATGCTGTGAAGGGCATAGCTGCACAATTTGATGCTACCAGTAGAATATGCCAACTGGGGAAAACAGAATGGCTCTAGGCCTGATATTGGTAGGGAAAGGAGGAGTGTGCGTGTGTAATGCTGGGAGGCAGGTTTTATTTTATTCCAAATAACACCTGATGGAACAATCACCAGGTCCTTACAAGGTCCCACCACTCTGGAAGAAGAATTGGCTTCAAAAATACAGCGACTTTATAGGACGGGATAGCGCCAAGGTGGGTGGGCAGGCCCAGCCGCTGTTCAGAACTACCTGTTTGCCCAGAACCAGTCCGAACCAGCAGCAGCCCACCTCTGGTTATATTATATTCTTTATTTACTGGTTTAGAGTTAGTATTTTAAAGTATAGCCACAATATTACATAGCTAACGCACAGCCACGATTGACCGATGCGTGACCCCTGGACATACCAGCTCCTGGCTTGAGATACGTACCAGGTACTGAATTGTACAGAAAAACAAGATAAGGGGAATGTCAAGAAGAGGAGAACTGAAAGGAGTTAAAAGGGATGAGTGCTTAGCAACATAGGTCTAACTAATCTTACACGTTTAGGTAGAATACTATATAAGATATAATCTCCTATATAAGGTGGAGCACCGTGTAGCTTATGAAAGACATACAATACATTTATATAAGGTATATCCTTTGTTTAAACTATTTAGAGTTAGTACCTTAACATATAAGTCACCATTTCCTGTAAAGGGCCTCTTTCTTTCCAATTTTCTTCCCCTCTTTTTCTCTCTGATCAAGAGACCAGAACTGACAGGGATGTAGCGCAATTAATCTGTTATCAGAAACAAAGAATAGTCAAGTCAGGCCTTGACTGGGGCAAGAATGCATATCCTCCTCTCTCAAATGTTGTTTTTTGCTTAATTAAGTTGCTCTCTCAAATGTTGCTTTCTCTTAATTTTTAATTATGCTATAATTCTTGTGTAACAAGGTAACTGATCAAAGGGGTGAGACATGGGGGGACGGTTTTGATTCCTTAGGAAGTTTGGGTGACCATAAGGGCTTGACTAACTTTATACATTTAGGGGTGATAGTAGATTAATAGGCGGCCGGAAAGCATGTGACTGAACCAGACCTATCAACTGGGCCTGGCTAGGAAGGACCGGTGGCCGGTGAAAAGGATGTATAAAATATGCTGGGATCTGTAACTCGGTGTGGGCTCCTGTCGCTGTGCGAAGCCCAAGTCTCACCAGCTCTTTGCAAACTGCTTTTCTTAATAAATCTTACTTTTGGTTAACCCAAGTATTGTGTGAATTTGTTACGCACATATAGGACCACATGTTAGGAATGTGCCAAAAAAAAAAAAGCAACAATGGTGTTTAAAAAAAAAAAGAAAAGGGAAGAATTGGTAAGAAAAAGCAATAAAAGCTAAATGTTGTTTTTGCAGCTTTCATACATTTTTAAGGAACAGTAAGTATTAAGAAATACAATAGGACTTAGAATGTGTAGGAAGTTAGCGCCCACCCCTCTCCTAGAAGAATGAAATATTTTAGGAAATATTAAAAAGGCAGAATATATTTCCCTGGATGAGAAATGGAGAAACATGTTTTAAAGACAAAGCAACTCCCACCTCCCTGCCTCTCTCCCCGAGCTGGGCTAGGATCCGATATTAGGACAAATTCAAATATTATAATTCTAAATTTTTGGTCAAGACAGAAGTGTCTCTTCCGTGCCAAGGTGCTAAGCTGGCAAAAGGTATTTGACGTAGGTACAGAATTGTAAAAGGGCAAACAGACCCTAAACAGATACATCCTGTTGTTTAATGTTTATTGCATCCCAAATGTCATGCATATCCCTGGATAAGGGGTGCTGCTTCCTTTATTGCCCTTGAGGCGTCTCCTAGCCTCTTATCTCCTCCTGTTATGTCTTGAGCTCCGGAGCAGAGAACCTGAGTGTGAGAAGAAGATTGTTATTTCCTTTCCCAGAGATAGATGAAAGGGCAGCTTTTACGTGTGAAATGTATCACTCTCGGTAATAATTCTGCCTTTAAACTGTATAAATACATGGCCAGAAGAAGCCATCGGCGTTCAGACTTTTTGTTTGCCTTTGGGCTGTTTGAACCGTGCACAATAAACTTTTTCCTGCATTGAAGTGTTGTGGATTTAATAAGACAAACAGAACTTTTGGATTAATCAGAGACAATTTATATATTGCGCAATAGGTTCAAAGCTCTGTACATGAAGCGTTGAACAAAGACAGAAATTAGGTACAATGGTTTTATACCCTTCTAGACAAAGGATTCTGTTAACTCAGCAATTCATATGGTCATATACATTTGTCATTTTTAATTGACATTTCCTAATTACTGAGTTTCTTTGCAAAAGTTATAATTCTTTTTGTAGATTACTGAAGCATAGACTCAAATCATCTTCTGACGATGGACAACTTTTAACTCAAGTGGATCCCCTTGATCTAACCAACCTTTAAGCTGTATGTCATTAGAATGTTCCTTTCTTCTGACAACTTAGAGGCCTCCTAGAGGAACCAAAAGGATTTTGGCTGAGTTTGTACTTTTCCCAACCGGATGCATTGCTTTTTAGAATAGAGTGAATAGAAAGTTATCCAGTGGTCATCTATCAGAGCCCGCTTCATTTACATTAGAAGAGCTTCCTAGTCCCGTTTCTTTTCCTGCAACACCCCCACCCTTGTCAATGGGCTAGAGGCAGAAACCCAATCCCCCCCCCCCACTTTGTCAATGGACCATCATCTGCATCACAATAGTGTTGTAGGAAAGACAGGACTAGGTCAAGCTCTTCATTGTAGGAAAGTTTATTTGCACAGGTTCAAGCAGCAAAAGCAAGCAAAATGTCTAAACCCCAAAGGGTTTACATAAGCAGATATTTATACTATGGAATACATAGGCGCATTCAGGGGTGTTATACAGGACATATATGGTAAGATAGGGAACTAAAACCGTTCCTCTAGACATTGGGGGTGAGATAATACAAAAAGGGAGTATCATATGTTATCTTCCTGTGACATCTGAGACAGCATATACAGGGAGTAACAGGATGCATCTGTCTGGGTTGGTAAGATAAAAATACATTCGGGCTAATACAGCAGTTTCTCTAACTGTCAAAGAGGAAGAGTATATTTTAGCTAAGACTTCAGGCCTAATATTTTCTAACAATGGTTCAGACCAAGGTTTTACCTATCTCAATAGGACCCATCTAGCAACAGAAACTCCCCACATGGCACCTGGGAAGGTTACATCAGCCAGCAAGGCTAGCTAAGACCCCCACCCCACCCCCTGGGAGTCTGACAACCAATCAGGATACTCTTTCTGTGCCCCAAGAAGTTCAAAGCTCAGAGAGGGCATAAAACCAAGGCACGCTCAGCATCTCTGCCCTTTTCTGCTCAGGAACTCAAACCATGCGGTCCTGTCCACCATTAAACCACCCCTTTTTTCCAACCACTGGTAAAAATAAGTTCCATGTTTGATAATATTCTGTGTCTTCTTTTTCCTTGATTTTCAATGTAAGCCTATCCATTTCTGCACACTCTAATATCTTCTTAATTATCTCTTCATCTTGCGATGTGAATGTTTTTAAAATGTTATCTAATTTTAGGTTCTATTTAATTGGGCCAAACTATGTTATAATAATAATTTTAATTAGCAATTTTATGATGTTTGTGTATCTATATTTTTCTTGACCGTATACCGCCTTGAGTCCTACGGGAGAAAGGCGGTATAGAAATATAATAAATAAATAAATAAATAAATATTTCCCTGGATGAGAAATGGAGAAACATGTTTTAAAGACAAAGCAGCTTCCTACCTCCCCCCACCTTTGTCAATGGACCATTAAAGCCTCAGCCAAGTTCACTTATTCCCCCCCCCCTTTGTCAATGGACCATCATCTGCAACCCAATAGGACCCATCTAGGATAGAAACTCCCCACATGGCACCTGGGAAGATTACATCAGCCAGCAAGGCTAGCTAAGACCCCCCACCCACCCCCTGGGAGTCTGACAACCAATCAGGATACCCTTCCTGTGCCCCAGGAAGTTCAAAGCTCAGAGAGGGCATAAAACCAAGGCACGCTCAGCATCTCTGCCCTTTTCTGCTCAGGAACTCAAACCATGCGGTCCTGTCCACCATTAAACCATCTTTCCAAGCAGTCTCCATGTTTCCAGTGTCTTTTTCCCCACTTGGAGCTGAACCCAGATGGACATTTCTTCCAACAATATCATTTGTCAGAAATGGTGCTGGGGGTGTTGGGACCTCCAAGGTCCCTTCCAACTCTGTTAATTTGTTAAATCAGTAAATTCTGCTTAAGGCTGGCTTTTAGCATTCCAGAGGCCCTCTGGTCCTAACTCCTACATACAATTCTCAAGCTTCAGCCTAGCTCATGAGATTAGAAATATATACAATGTATTTTCTTCACAGGCCAGCATGTCTTCTTAACAGTTTCTGTAAAAACAATAGGCTCTGTTTCCCACAATAGCTTGACCCCATCCTCTCTGTGGCAGCCCCTCAAATGTTGGAAGATGCTATCCTGTCATCCTGGTCCTTCTTTTCCTTAAACTACGCATCCCCAATACTTGCAACCCATTCGTCATGTTTTAGCCTCCGAGCCCCTAATCATCTTGGTTGCTCTTCTCTTGGGACCTTGAAGGTCATCTAATCCAACCCCCTGCTGGAGCAGGAAACAATTTCAGGCCAAAAGGGTTATATTACAGGTGCAAGCTGGCATTTTAAACCAGCTGGGTTCACCCAACAGACTCAATTGATTGACTGAATTGATCCATTTCTTCTCAGCTCTCCCAAATACAGCCTGGGTGGCACAGCAGACTAAAGTGCTGTTAAATAGCACCAGCTGGGTGCTGCAATTACTGCAAGTTCGAATCTCCCCAAGCTCAAGGTTGACTCAGCCTTCCATCCTTTCTAAGGTAGGTAAATTGAGGACCCAGTTGTGGGGGCAATAAGCTGACTTTGTATAAATATACAAAAGTATGAAGGCTATTGCTTGACGCATTGTAAGCCGCCCTGAGTCTCCGGAGAAGGGCGGCATATAAAGTAAAGCAAAAAAAAAATAATTATTGGCCAAGTGCTATAGAAATTCGTCTTGGTGCATGAACAGGAGGTTGGACTAGTTGACCTCCAAGGTCCCTTCCAACTTTGTTACTGTTATTTATAAACTGCTACCTTGATCAACATTGCCATGTTCCTATTTTTGGGGGGGTTGTTTGAACTCTCCTCCCCCCCCCAAAAAAGCAATCCCCCCCCCGAAAAAAACCTGCTGGAGAACTAAATACTGCTCTCCCTCCCTATTTCCCGCCTTTCCACCTTAACTGCCCTAAACAAAGATGGCGACGCCGGCTAGTCCACCTATCCACCACCACACATTCTCTCTCTCTCTCTCTCTCTCTCTCTCTCTCATTTTCAAACATGGCGGCCTCCCTCCTCAGACCAGCACCAAACATGGCGGCCGCGACGCCTCCCCCTTTCCAAAGAAAGCAGCGCTCTCCGCCCAAAACAAAGATGGCGAACTTCTCTTTCTCTCACCCACAACTAATACTCCCGGAATGCGCTTGCGCAACTAAAAGGCCTTCCGGCCTCCTTTTTTTTTCTGTCCCCCCACCGGAAGTTATCTGCTGAGGCGAACGTGGGGGGGGGTCTCCCTAATGATTCCCAACGAAACGATGAAGACGTAGCGGGGCGGCGAAGACAACGACGGGATGTCGGTGAATTACGCGGCGGGGTTGTCGCCCTACCCGGACAAAGGGAAATGCGGCCTCCCGGAGGTGAGGGGAAGGCGAGGAAGGCGAGAGGAGGCCTCGTTGCCATGGGAACGGGCCAGCCCCCCCACACCGCCCCCCCTTCCCCGCTGAGGGACCCTCAGCCATGGGAGTGGGCGAAGGCCTCGGAGGGGTTGGGGAAACTAAGGCACGAAGGGATGGGGTGGGGGGATTTAAGAGCCTGAAGCAAGAAGGCCTGGAGGGAAACTGAGGCACGGAAGGAGAAGGGGGGGAAACTGAGGCACAGGGGCTGCCCCTGAGGCGAGGGGGGGCATTGAGGGAGCTGATTCTCCCCCTTCCAGGGCAAAGGGTGGGGGGGTGTCTCTAAAGTTGGCATTAAATAAATAAATAAATAAGATAAAATGAAATAAAGTTAACATTAAATAAAGTTGGCATCATGGACTACAACTCCCAGAATCCCCCATCCATCATTGTGTGTGTGTGTGTGTGTTCCTTTATCTTTCCTTTCAAGGGGTTTAACCTATGGGGCCCCATTGGAGGTGTGTGTGGGGGGGAGGTGTCCATACAGGCAGGTGTCCTCTATTTACAATAGTTCGTTTAGTGACCGGAGTTAGGACCCTTTTTCAGACTTACGACTGTGGCAGCATCGTGGAGGTGGGGGTGTCACGCGATCAAAATTCAGGGGCTTGGCGACTGACTCGTATTTATGACGGTTGCAGCGTCCCCGGGGGGTTTCAGGTGCTGATCCCCTTTTGCGACCTTCCGTGGGGAAGCCACGTTCACTTAAAAATCCCTTTAACTGACTTTTAACTGCCGCAGTGATTCACTTAACGAGGGTGACAAGGAAGGGGGTAAAATGGGGCGAAATTCACCTTAACAAATGTCTCGCTTAAGCAACATACATTTGGGCTCGATTGAGGTCGCAAGTCAAGGACTAGCTGTATATAAGTAGTGCCTATTCTCAAAATTAAGCTCTGGTTTTGGTTTTTTAAAGTTTTGGGAGCTTTCTGTGTGGGTGGGTGTCTGTCTCTCTGTCTAACTACCTACGTCTGTCTATCTGTATCTTCATCTATCATCTATCTGTATTTATCTGTCTCTGTAGCTATTATCTATATCTATCTCTATCTTAATCTGTACATGTCTCTCTGTATCTCTTCATCTATTCCAGTGATGGCTAGTCTTTTTGCCATCACGTGCCAAAAGCGTGGGGAGCATGGGGGGGGTTGCGCGCACACGTGCCCACACCCATGATTCAATGCCTCCCCCGCACCCCCACGTATGTGCACGCGACCTCCCTGTGCTACCTCCGCTTTTGGCACGTGATGGCAAAAAGTTTAACGGTGGGCCCGGTAGGCCCGTTTTTTCGCCCTCCCCAGGCTCCAGAGGCTTTTTTGGAGCCTGGGGAGGGTGAAAACAGCGTTCCCCACCCCCCCCAAGAGGCCCTCTGGAGGCCAGAAACGTCTCGTTTCCTGATTTCCAGTGGGCCCGGAAGGCCCAAAAATCAGCTGGCCGGGGTGCTGGAGCTGAGCTAGGGCAACGTTCACGTGCCCACAGATATGGCTCCGCGTGCCACCTGTGGCACCCGTGCCATAGGTTCGCCATCACGGATCTATTCTATCATCTATCTGTCCCTATCATCTCTCTGTATCTCTCTTTATCTGTCTATATATTTATCATCCATCTGTATTTATTCTATCTATCTATCTATCTATCTATCTCTATCTTGATCTGTCCATGTCTGTCTGTCTGTCTGTCTGTCTGTCTGTCTATCTATCTATCTATCTATCTATCTATCATCTATCTCTATCTTGATCTATCCATGTCTGTCTGTCTGTTTATCTATGTAATCTAATCTATTCTATTCTAATCCTAGTCACGATTGTGGTTGTAATAGCCATTCATTTGGTGACCGTTCAAAGTTACAACGGCACTGAAAAAAGTGATGGATGACCATTTTTCATAGTTATGACCATTGCTGCATCCCCGGGGTCACATGATACAAAATCCAGGCGTTTGGATTGACATGTGATTGTTTCCATGTCCTGGGGTCCCATGATCACCATTTGTGACCTTTCCAGCAGTCTTCCAATATGCAAAGTTAATAGGGGAAGCCAGATGTGTTTAACAACCGCGTCATTTAGTTAACCGCTGCAGTGATTCGCTTAACAACCGTGGCAAATAGCGTGTACTGTAAAATGGGGCAAAAAAACTCATTTAACCACAAGCCATGGAAATTTTGGGCTCAATCGTGGTTGTAAGTCCAGGACATCCTGTACTAAGATATAACACTCAAGTCCTTAATCACCTCTGAGATAAAACTATCGGAAGAACAGATCTCCCCCATCATATAAAAACCTCAATTTAGCCAAAGAAGACCTAAAAACTTAACCATCACTTACTCAACATTTTATCAACCTGCTTCAAATAACCCTGAAATCCTTAAGTATGTCAATATTAATAGAATTAATATATTAAAATAGCAGAAAGCAACAAGGGCAGATTTAATCTGGGCAGGGGGCACCTAGGAATGGGTTCTCTCTCAGCGTTAACATGGCATTTACACTCCTGGCTGCCTGTATCCAAAGTGGGGGTTCACCACTTCGGAGGTGTTTCGGGGACCCCTTGCTCACCTCTGCCATGCAATCCAGTCGACGCTGGCTCTGATCTCATGTCTTCCATCTTTTGTTCAGATTTTCGATCCGCCGGACGAGTTAGAGAGGAAAATCCATCAGCTGGCTGACTTGATCCAAAATTCTTTCAACGTGGTCTTTCACACGGGGGCGGGTATCAGCACAGCTTCAGGGATCCCAGATTTCAGGTGAGGAAATGGACAGCCGAGGCCAGAGGCCTGGCTCAGAGGCCAAGCTTTACCTAACTCACAATTTTCAGACCAAGTTTTGGATTCCAGGGATGGGAACAGCAGACTTTGAATAAGCTAAATGAGGATGTGATTTTGGTTTGGAAACTGTGCTCAGTGCATGGATGATGCATTATGAAGCCTTGAATGCTCAATCTCATTTGGGGGGGATACAAGAAAAAGCCTGCAGATTTATAGTTGAATATTCCATCTAATACAGGTAGTCCTCATTTAGTGACTATTTGAAATTACGAATGGAACAGCTTACCTTCGGAAGTTGTGGGAACTTCATCACTGGCAGCTTTCAAGAAGAGACTGGACTGCCATCTGTCAGAAATGGTGTAGGGTCTCCTGCTTGGGCGGGGATGGGTGGGTTGGACTAGATGACCTACAAGGACCCTTCCAACTGTGTTAATCTGTTACAATGTCATTGAAAAAAGTGATTTAGGACCAGTCTTCACACTTACGACCGTTGCAATATCCCTGTGGTCACGTGAACTAAATTCAGATGCTTGACAACTGATTCATATTTATGACAGTTAAAGTGATCCCTTTTTGCGACCTTCTGACCAGCCAAGTCCATGGGGAAGCAGATTCGCTTAACTTCCGTATTACTCACTTAACAACTGCGGTGATTCGCTTAATGGTGGCAAGAAAGGTTGTAAAATGGGGCAAGATTCACTTAACAACTCTGTGGTTTAGCAACTTGGGGCTCAATTGTGATTATAAGTCGAGGACTAGCTGTATAATGGAATATAAACCAGAATAAGATGCCTTTCCTGGTTATGTTTGATTAATCGATTAATCCAGGAAGTCGGTTGAATTAAAGGCCAGGTTGAAGGAGTATAGCCTATCCTTGAAATTATTTCCATGACTTTTTCGTGAACAGTAAGGAAATATAATCCTTCTGTCTTGGTATACCTACAGTTTCCCCTCTTTTTCCTCTCACCCACAAGGGGGTCATCAGCTTTCAGGAATATTCCGCCTGCAGCTGCTCTTACCCTGTTCAAAGCTGGTTATTTTTCTTATTTTATTGATTAAATTGATACGCCACTCATTTTGCTGTGACGGGCGGTTTACAACACAAAACAGTAATTGTTAAAACAGTCCATATAACATTAGAATCAAAGGCAATTAAGATGGAGGAGGGGAGCATACAATGGGGCGGGAGGTGGGGGGGTCTTCTCTTTAACCCCAGTGACCTCCTCCAGAGTGGCCTGACCCCCTCCGAGCCCCAGGCCAACCAGCAGAGCCAGGTCTTAAAAGGTGGGGGGGCAGATCTTGCCTCAAGGGGCACGATGTTCCAGAAGGCAGAAGCTACAGCAGAAAAAGGCCTTCTCCTGCATCCCTGTCGGCCGGAATTCCTTGGCCACTTTACGACTTGTGGACTTCAATTCCCAGAAATCCTCAGCCAGGATGTCCCTTCTGTCAACAGGTCGGTCCAATCCCATCAGGTGAAATGGTTCCTCCGGTAGCCCTGAGTCATGCCACCGACAGGTAGTCCTCAACCTACGACCACAATTGAGCCCCAGATTTCCGACATCTAAGCAGGACAGTTCTTAAGTGAGCTTTGTCCCATTTTACGACCTTTTTGCCACCGCTGTTAAACGAATCCCTGCAGTTCTTAAATGAGCCACACGGTTGTTTTAAGCGAATCTTGTCTTTCCCCAGTGATTTTGCTCGTCAGAAGGTCGCAAAAGGGGGATCGCGTAACCCCGGGGCACAGTCATAAATATGAGTCAGTGGCCCGGATTTTGATCACGTGACCGTGACGGTCGCAAATGGTGTGGAAAATGGTCATTAAGTTACTTTTTTTTCCCAATGCGGTTGCCACTTCAAGCAGTCACTAAATGAACTGTTGTAAGTGGAGGACCAACTGTGCTTCTCTCCCTTCATGCAGAGGCCCGAATGGGGTGTGGACCATGGAGGAGCGGGGCCTGGTGCCCAAATTCGACACCACCTTTGAGAACGCAAGGCCGTCGAAGACTCACATGGCTCTGTTGGAGCTCCATCGAGTGGGCATCCTGCACTTCCTGGTCAGCCAGAACATAGATGGGCTTCACGTGAGGTCCGGCTTCCCCAGGTAACACTTACCTGCTTGAATCATTGCGGCCAATGAGGTGTCAAGTTAGGGCTTCTCCAAGAAATCGTCCTAGATCAGGGATAGGGAACGATGGCCCCTTTAGGATTTGTGGACTTCAACTCCCAGAATTCCTGAGCAAAGAAGGAGAAAGAGCGGTGGAGTTGGAGAAGGAGGAGGAGAAAGAGTGGTGGTAAAGAAGAAAGTGTTGGGGAGGTAGAAGGAGAAAGTGGTGGAGAAGGAGAAGAAAAAAGTGTTGGAAGAGGAGAAGGCTGGCTGTGGGGTGCTTAGTGCTCTCAGAGCTTGGTGCTTTTCTTGCAGACATTTTATGACCCAACTATGGAATACCATCAGTGCTAGAAGGGAGAGGGGGTTTTGTGGAAAGAAAAGAATGTGGGCGGCTGGGGGGTCCTTGGTGCTCTCTGAACTTGGTGGTTTCCTTGCAGACATTTCATGACCCAACTAGGTAACATCATCAGGGTTAGAAGGCAGTGGGGCTTGCTCTCCATTTATGTACTAGTAGCTTGAATGTTCTTGGTAGTTCCTTGATTACACTATTACGCCACTAGTATATAAACAGAGAGGAAATTCCACAAGTCTTAAAGTCGCAGAGTTTGGAGACCCCTTTTAGTGCATCTGATCTCCCCGGTCTAGCAATTTTTCTTCATGTCTCTGCTCTAGGGACAAGCTAGCAGAACTGCACGGGAACATGTTCGTAGAGGAATGCATGAAATGTGGCAAGTATGTTCCTTTTATTCCCCCCCCCCCAAGCTTCTTTTACATGCTTGAAAACAAATGTCACTTTTAATCACGGTGGTTTTTTTAACTAAGGATGCTCAGAGTTCTTAAAGCATCCTGGGCTGGGTCTCTCTTAGCAAGACATCATCATCATCTTTTAACGACCCCATGATCCCTTGTGGGGTGGAGTCTGGGCAACAGAATGGAGTTGACTGTTTACTGGCCGGATATCGTTCCTGTCGCCAGTGCGGAGTTTTGTTCAGCAGATACATTCTCATTGTGCCCAGAGAGAGAAATATCTGCCTCTACCTAGGATTGAACTCACAGCCCCCTGATTGTGAGGCGAGAGCTCCACTTCTACGCCACTTCATCACTCCTGTCTCTTAGCAAGACATCCTCCCCTAATTTTAGTCAAGAGCAGGATCTGGATCTTCCCCACCCCAGTGAAAGTATCTCAGCAGCCTATCAGGTTGCCGATTCCCCACAAGAAAGGGACTCAGCCCAAGAAGCATCTGTTCCCACACCTGGAAGTAGAAGATGCTCATCTGGGTTGGGAGCTGTTAATCCACAGTCACCCCTCGGTCCAAGAATTGGATGGCAGCAATATTCCCATTTGGTCTACTGGATAAGACATCAAGGTTAGAAACTGGGAGACTGAGAGTTCTAGTCCTGCTTTAGGGCATGAAAACCAGCTGGGTGACTTTGGGCCAATCACCAGGAAACTGGGAGTTCTAGTCCCACCTTAAGCATGAAAGCCAGCTGGGTAACTTTGGGCCATTCACCAGGAGACCGTGAGTTCTAGTCCCGTCTTAGCCAGCTGGGTGACTTTGGGCCGATCACCAGGAGACTGTGAGTTCTAGTCCCGCTTTAGGCATGAAAGCCAGCTGGGTGACTTTGGACCGGTCCCTCTCTCTCAGCCCAACCCACCTCACAAGGTTGTTGTGAAAGTAAGACGAGGAAGGTGTGTGAGATAGTTTTGCCAGCCTGAGTTATTCGTAAAAATAAGGAAGACGGGATACAAATTAAATAAATACAAATGAATAAATAAAGGTCTGGTTATCATTGCCGCAGCCGTGTCTTCTTTTCATTTTTTTAAGGCAATACGTGAGGGACACCGTTGTGGGCACCATGGGGCTCAAACCCACCGGCCGGCTCTGCGACGTCTCTAAACACCGAGGGCTCCGATCCTGTAGGTGCGTGCCCCACAGCTGCCTTCCCTGACCCCTCCCCATGGGTCCTTCAGAGAGCCCCGATCACACCCCACTCCATCAAGTCACACAAAGACCGAACCGGCATCCGTTCACATGACGTGCTACGCTTCCGTTTGCTTTTTCATTCATTGGCAATGTGTGAACGCAGCCCATTGGATACCTTAATTACAGGTAGCTCTCCACTTACGACGGTTCGTTTAGTGACCTTCAAAGTTACAACGGCACTGAAAAATGGGGCTTATGACTGTTTTTCACACTTACGACCTTTGCAGCCTCCCCATGGCCACGTGATCCAAATTCAGACGCTTGGCAAACAGTTCTTATTTATGACGGTTGCTGTGTCCCTGAGGGGTGTGTGTGTCACATGATCCCCTTTTGTGACGACCTGACGAGCAAAATCAATGGAGAAGCCAGATTTACTTAACAACCAAGTTACTTAACTTATCAACTGCTGGGGTTCACTTAACAACTGGAGGAAGAAAGGTGATAAAATTGGACAAAACTCACTTAACAAATGTTTCACTTTACAAAGTTTGGGCTCCATTGCGGTCGTAAGTCAAGGACAACCTTGTACTTGGTTATTCCATATCCAGCCTACTCTGAAGCCAGTCACCTCATTAAGACTCATTTGTGAATCAGTGAATTTCTTTCCGCTTTAAAAAACTTAAAATTCTTTTGAAGAATTCCTTCCCAGCTTTTGCCTAACCCTCGGTTCTTCTCTCTCTCTCTCTCTCTCTCTCTCATCCATCCTCATGCCTGGCCTTCCTTTCTTTTTTTAACCATTTACCTTTAACCTTTTTTAGCCATTACAGATAGTCCTTGATTTACGACAGGTCACTTAGCAACCACTCAAAGTTACAACAGACCTTCCCCCAATGGTAATTTCAACGCATTTCCCAAATTCTGATAAGCTGGGCACGTGACCCCATTTTCAGCATTTAGCAACCGGCCTGCATTTATGGCCATTTACAGGGATCGCAGGACTACAACTTACAACCTTTTGCCGAAATGCTGGCGTTTATTTAACGACTGCAGATTCGCTTAAAGACCATGCTCATTTGTTTAAAAATTTCTGGGGGGGAAAGGTTGTAAAATCGAGTTGATCATGTGATAACTTGCTCTACGACTGTCACAATTTAAGACCGTAATGTAACAGTAACAGAGTTGGAAGGGACCTTAGAGGTCATCTAGTCCAACCCTCCTGCTCACACAGGAGACCTATATGAGGGGTTCGAACCGCCGACTTTTCTGTCGCCGTCTTAGCCACTGAGCCACTTAGGGAGCCGCAGGTTCTGTTATGGTCATAAGTCGAGGAGTACCTGCACAACAATGCCTTTCTCCAATTCTTGAACCCCCTTCTGGGCTCTTAATTCTAATCAGAATAGAGCTGGAAGGGACCTTGGAGATCTTCTAGTCCAGCTCCCTGCTCAAGCAGGAGATCCTATACCATTTCAGACAAGTGGCTGTCCAGTCTCTTCTTAAAAATCTCCAGTGATGGAGCCCCCACAACTTCTGGTGGCAAGCTGTTCCACTGGTTAATTTGGTTCAAAGTGATTAAAAAGTGTCAGCTAAAGGCTGGGGAGGATGCAGTGGGTTTCCCCTTCCCCCTCGTACTTTGGAGCAAAATGTGAGTTATGGACTGGGAAGTTCTTAATGGGTGGCCTTTGCACCCCACAGCTGCCACTAGAATCCGGGAAGCGCAAAGGGGAATCGCTTCTCAGCTTAAATGCTTTAAGCTGGCATTAAATCTCCTTGACAAGATTATTAATAGCAACTTTGGGGTCCTTTGTGGAGAGGAGAGCTGCTAAGGAAAAAGGCAGGCAGATCGTCTCAACAGTCTCCCTGCTCAATTTACACTCGTCTCTCAGTCATTCGACTGCAGGAAGAGAGTTGGAAGGGACCTTGGAGGTCTTCTAGTCCAACCCCCTGCTCAAGCAGGAAACCCTACGCTATTTTAGACAAGTGGCTGTCCAGCCTCTTCTGAAAAGCTTCCAGTAATGAAGCTACAACTTCTGATGGCAAGCTGTTCCACTGGTTAATTGTTCTAACTGTTAGGAAATTCCTCTTTAGTTCCAGGTTGCTTCTCTCCTTGGTTAGTTTCCACCCGTTGCTTCTTGTCCTGCCTTCTGGTGCTTTGGAGAATAGCTTGAGTCCCTCTTCTTTGTGGAAGCCCCTC
This sequence comes from Arizona elegans, assembly GCA_022577455.1. Lineage (NCBI taxonomy): Eukaryota > Metazoa > Chordata > Lepidosauria > Squamata > Colubridae > Arizona > Arizona elegans. The sequence goes on from JAKOOJ010000018.1 coordinate 12,899,299, forward strand.
AAATATTGGAAGACTGCCATCATGTCCCCCTTAGTCCTTCTTTTCTCTCGACTGGCCAAACCCAAATCCTGCAACTGTTCTTCATATTCTTCCCTTCCTTTGGCCCATCCAAGATTCTCTCAACTGGAGATTGCAAATGGCCATAAATGCAGGTTGCTTCTCGAACACCCAAAATGTGATCACATGACCATGGGGGTGTGGTGTAGGCAGCGGAAATTCAAATCTAGGCTGTGGGGGTGGGGTGGCCCATTGTAACTTGGACTTTGGCCAGTTAAGCAAGGACTACGGGTAGTCCTCAAGTTATGGCCACCAATGAGCCCAATATTTCTGTTGCTAAGTGGGACATTTGTTAAGTAAGTTTTGCCTCATTTTACGACCTTTCTTGCCACAGTTGTTAAGCGAATCCCTGCAATTGTTGGTAACACAGTTGTTAAATGTGAATCCGCCTTCCCCATTGGCTCGTCAGGAGGTTGCAAAACCCCAGGAGACTGCGACCGTCATAAATATGAGTCAGTTGCCAAGCGGCTGAATTTTGATCTCATGATTGTGGCACACTGCAACGGTCATAAGTGTGAAAAACAGTCCTAAGTCACTTTTTTCAGCGCCGTTGTCATTTCAAACGATCACTGAATGAACAGTTGTAAGTCGAGGACTACCTATTAAGGGTCTCTCTGGCTGGGGAATTCTGGGAGTTGAAGTCCCCGCGTGTTAAAAGTTGCGGAGTTTGGAGACCCTCCCTGATCTGTAGAATGAGGTGGAGATCGGATGCAAACTCCGATTGGCTAAACAGGAGAAGTCCAAGCTGTCTGTCAAGCTTCCTGCAAAAAAAAAAAAATCCCATGGGATCCGTTTCTATTCCTCCCTCCCAAAACCAGATTCTCCCTTTCTCTATTTTGTGAGTTGCTTGCTTTAAAAAGGCACTTAATACCTGCTCAGCTCCCAATTCCTGACCGCTGACATTTGGAAGGCAGGGCTAGGAAGGATGAGTTGGGGTCTTCATTCACTTCTTCCAACTCTCTGGAGGAAGAAGAAAGGGGTGGGGGGGTTGAGCCTCCTGATCATAGAAATACACCCCAAAACTCTGGGAGGGAGGGGATGTATTTTAAAAAATGCTTTTATTTCCCATTCACAGTTGGTTTGATCGGTGTGCCTTTTGTGTTTCTTCTTAAAGAGGCAAATTAATGGACACCATCTTAGACTGGGAAGATTCCCTGCCAGACCGGGACCTCAATTTGGCTTCCGAAGCCAGCAGGTGTGTTTTCCTCCGCACAGTTCTTTCTTTCTTTCTTTCTTTCTTTCTTTCTTTCTTTCTTTCTTCTTCTTCTTTTTTTTGTAAACAAGTTTTATTAAAATTTTTCTTTCATTATACATACTTTATGACTGGGTCATATCTTATACGTATATATTAATTTTATAATCTATTCCAATCTTCCCGCTTTTTCTATATTCATCCCTTTTATATAATTCTTTATATATATTTATTTATATTTATATATATGGACGGCATAACTTGGTCTGTTGTGTGGATGTTTGGGTGGTTTAGGGGAGGGGAAATTGTGGTGGGTCGAAGTGTGTTTGTGGATTGTTATGTGTTGGACCTGGTCTTTGGGTGTTAAGTGAATTTTGTTGTATGGGTAAACTGTGTATACACATACAATGACAATAAAGTTATTATTATCACAAATTCATCATTTTTCACCATGTCTTGTTATTTCATTTCTGTTCTCCCTCCCCCCCCCCCGTACATTTTACATATTTCCAATTTCGGCCATAATATTTTTTTTTCCATGTTTCTTTACTTTTAACTTAATCTCTTCTTAATACATAAGACATAAACAGTATCACTATCTGCCCTTAATTCCTAATTTCTTACATCAATTAATTATCTTATTTCTTCATTTACATCATATATTTTTCAAGATCCCATCCCACTTTTTAACATTTCAATTTTGTCTCTTAATTTAACTTATCTTCATAATTAAACCCAATTACCCATCCGCTATTCCGTTTTGCTATAAGCAATATACATCATCATATTCATTTCTTACATTAAAACCCTTTAACTTAATTGACCATCCACAGTTAATAATATTAATATTAAATCTACTATTATATACCTTATTCCCCTTTCTCCTTTCCACTATTCTTCCCCTCTTCAACCATTTTCTCTTGGTCTTTCCAAAATTCTACTTCTTGGTAATTTCCTCCTTTTATCCCATTCTTTTAACTTCTCCTTTTTCTTTTTTTTTTTCTTTTTGTATTTATTTTATCTTTTTCTCACTTTTAGATATATTACTCGAGTAAATCTCCCCAAGCTTTCTCCTAGTCTCTTTTCACTGTTTTCTTCTTTTCCCTTGGTTTGAATCTTTTTGGGGGAATATTCCCCCCATCCACTCTTTTTTTGCCACTGTTAATCCCAGTGAAATCATCTAACTGTTTTTTACTTTCATTTCCTTTTCTTTCAGTATTATTTTCTTGCTCCTCATTTATGCTCTCTCTTTCCTGTTCTGTGTATTCCAACAAAATTTCTAACTTTTTATTACCCTTTAATGATTCATGCATATTTTTAAGCATCTCAATTAATTCCTCACACATCCAAGACTCCATGTTGTCAATTTAAATTTTTAAAAAACTTTTACTTTATATTTAATTAACATTCTAAAGTTTATATAATCTCTTATAGTATTCAATTCAAATATTTATCCAATCTGCTCCAAATTAAAATTTTGTTCTCTTTCACAACTGTTGAAAGATGAAATGAAGCAGTCCAGAAAAACAGATACTCCTTAAAAGTTCTCACAGTTTCTGGATTAAATCAAGGTCACAGCTATTGTTTTTTCTTCTATCTTCCAATCTATATTGCAGTACTCACTTTCCGCCAGCAGATGTCTCTCTCAAATCCACAATATTCTCAGGTCTGCTAAGTATCAAAGCTGTCAAAAATGTTTTAAATCCACATAAAGAGTTCTTTTCCTCGGGTTTCTTTTTCTTTTATTGTTTTTAGTTTCTCCAAATTCAATTTTAAATCCAGTTGTAAAATTTTCTTTCTTGGGCTTTGTATTTTACCATCCTCTTTGTTCTTCTCCTTTCAAATGTCAAAATTATCAAAAATATTTTTAATCCACATAGAAAATACTTTCCCTCGGGTTTCTTTTTCTTTTATTATTTTTAAATTCTCCAAATCCAATTTTAAATCCAGTTGTAAAATTTTCTTTCTTGGGCTTTGGTATTTTAACCTCCTCCTTAAACTGACTTCGTATAAAACAAAACACCGCTTAGGGGGGCGCCAAAAGCCCTATTAAGCAGGTATATATAAAAGTATGAAGGCTATTGCTTAAAAGCATTGTAAGCCTCCCTGAGTCTCTGGAGAAGGGCGGCATATAAATCAAACTAATAAATAATAATAAATAAATAAATCCTCTTTATTCTTCTCCCTCTATTAACTTTCCCAAGTGCCAATTAGCTGCTCATTTCCGCTCCGGGACACCTTTCAAAGTTGTTAAAAAATTTTCTTTTTTACCTGTGAGTTGGCCAATCGCTCACCCGGTACCAGCACTCCATTCAGACACAGCTCCTGCACAGAAAATGTAGTCCAGTTGCCCCCGCTTCAGAGCGGTCATTTTTCAATGGCTGCCATGCCCACCACTGGTTCAAAGAGCAGCCTCCGACCTTTCGAGGAACTTGTCTGTTCCTCTTGGTTGTCCGAGGCACCTCTCCTTCTTCACCGTCCCTACAGGACGGTTCCGGTCCGAAGACACCCATCCCCACCCCCTGATAGTGGTTTGTCCGGCTGGATTTTCACAGAGCTTGTCGGAGCCCACTATTTTTCCAGCCGTCTCGCTGCAACACTTCTGGTTCTCCAAAAACCACTGGTTCTGAATTTCTGTTGGGTTGGGTCTTTCTGAATCTATACAGCGGTTGGCGGAAGCTGCGGTTGAGGAACCCAAGGTGAACACAAATGAGGCTCATAAACCAGTTGAAATATCACTGATAGAAGACAAGATTTGTAGCTCAGGATTGAACTGGGGGGTCTGAACTGGGTGGTTTCCTTGCAGACGTTTCGCAACCCAGCTAGGTAACATCATCAGTCCTAAAAGGCAGTGAGTTTTGTGGAGAGGAGGCGGAGGAGGGCTCACGGTTGAAACGAAGGGTCCTCGGTGCTCTCTGAGCTTGGTGGTTTTTCTTGCAGATGTTTCGTGACCCAGCTAGGTAACGTCATCAGTGCTAGAAGGGAGTCACACTTGCTCTCTGTTTATATACAAGTTGTCAAGTATTAATACTCCAAGGAGCTACCAACTCCGACCAGCAAGCAAACAAAAAACAATAGGCTAACCAAGCAGGCATCAAGACCACTCCCACCAACATTGGCAGGGCTAGTCACTCGCGTATAAACAGAGAGCAAAGCCCCCTCCCTTGTAGCACTGATGATGTTGCCTAGTTGGGCCATGAAACGTCTGTGAGAAAACCATCAAGCTCAGAGAACATCAAGGACCCAACAGCTGCTCTCCTCCTCCTCCTCTTTCCTCCACAAAACTTCACTGCCTTACCCTGTTCTGTCCCCGTCCCACACACGCACCCCCACAGACGGCCTGGAGTTAATAAGCCACACAACAAAACCTTTGAAGATAAAGCTGGCAGCAACCCAGTGGCTAGCTGCCAATTCAGACTTTACTCACACAAAACAAAGATTAGACTGCAAGCATTCCGATAAAGCAGGCAGAGTTTCAACAATACAAGGATTAGTCCAAATGCAGTCCGACAAGGCAGGCAGAAGTCCAGTAACGCAGAGATCATGGATTATTTCTAGTTTTTGCTCGTCACAAACTGAACCGGCCACCACACCCACATTTATACCCTGTGGGGTGTGGTCCAGTGACTCAGCTAATCTCTGGCACGCCTTCCCCTCTGCTGTGCATGCTTCTCCCTGCGCCTCTGCCAAGGATCCAGCCAGCACTTATCTCCTTCTTCGCTGTCCAACTGTGACTGCGGGGACGTGCTTGGCTCTGGGCCTATCTCTTGGCCTTCGGTGTCCTCCGGAGGCATTGCCAGAGAGGAGGGTCCTGGAGAGGGAGGCCTTGCCAACTCCTCTCCCTCACTCTCAGAGTCTGCATCTGTCGATAGCCCAGGCTCAGGCAACAGAGCCACAACATACCCAAACTAGGGAGAGCAGAGCCAGCCAGTGGGCTTGAGTCCCATCTTGCCCACAATGGTGTCCCTCCCATATGGCCTTAAAAAATAAAAGAGACGGGCCACAACAACGACAGCCAGGTCTTATTTATTTATTCATTTATTTTTATTTATTTTATTTTATTTCGAATTTATATACCGCACCTTCTCCCGAGGGACTCAGGGCGGTGTACAGCCAGATAAAAACATACAATGCAAACATTAAAAAACAATTAAAAGGATATATATTAATTTGGCCCCTATTTAAGATAACAAACCAATTAAAAATTAAAAATATGTTAAAAAATATGTTAAGCCAGCCCGGCTTGCTGGAAAAAGAAGGTTTTAAGGGCACGGCGGAAGGCACCGAGGTCTTGGATTTTCCTTATGTCTGGGGGCAGCTGATTCCAGAGGTTGGGTGCCCCCACAGAGAAGGCCCTCCCCCTGGGGGTCACCAACCTACATTGTTTGGCTGATGGCACCCCGAGGAGGCCCTCTCTGTGGGAGCGCACAGGTCGGTGGGAGGCCATCGGTAGCAGCAGGCGGACTCGAAGATAACTAGGTCCTAAGCGCTTTAAAGGTGGTAACCAACACCTTGAAGCGCACCCGGAAGACCACTGGGAGCCAGTGCAGCTCGCGCAGGAGCGGTGTTACGTGGGAGCACCAGGCGGACCAAGGGAGGCCACTGTTCCTCAGACGGCTGGATGTGAGTCCCTTCTTGTGAAGTGGGGTCATAGGGTGCAGTTGGGCTTGCTAGTCACGTACCTGGCTCCCTGCCATGTGGCAGCAGCCCTGCCTGAGCTGCTTGATGTTATAGCCGCGGTGGCTGTTGACACCCCCAGGCTTATGGTCATGGGGGATTTTAACCTGTCATCAGTTGGCGAGACATCTGAGGTGGCTCGGGAGTTCATGGCTTCCATGACGGCTATGGACCTGAGCCAGTTAATTTATGGCTCTACTCACATGGGGGGACACACACTGGACCTTGTTTTTGTCTCTGGACAGTGGTTGAGTGATCTCGAGATAGGGGATATAGTGAGTGAACCCTTGTCATGGTCAGATCACTCCCTCCTTTGCCTGGACCTTCGAACCGCCACACCCCGCCGCAGGGAGGCGGAACCGACCAGGTGGTTCCGCCCCAGGCGCCTGATGGATCCTGAGAGATTCCAGATGGAGCTTGGGCCATTTCCTGAGGTTCTAGCACACGACTCGGCTGAGGACTTAGTGGCCGCCTGGGATAGGGCGGCGGCTGATGCTTTAGACCGAGTCGTGCCTTTGCAGCCTCTGACCCGGCGCCGGTCTCACCTGGCTCCTTAGTATACTGAGGAGCTGAGGGAGATGAAGCGCCGGAAAAGACGCCTAGAGAGCAGTGGGAGGGCTAGTCGTTCTGAATCCGACCGAACACTGTTAAGATCTCATATTAAGAATTACCTAGTGGCGATAAGAGTAGAGAAGAGTAACTACTTTTCTACTCTTATTGCGTCATCAGATAATCGCCCAGCCGCCCTGTTTAGGGTGACCTGCTCTCTGCTCCATCAAGAGACGCGGGAAGACCCCTTGGAGGGTAGAGCTGAGGATTTTGTACAATATCTGTATGACAAAATTGCTCAGATTCGTGAACAGCTAGACTCTGACTGGATTGATCCAGAGGAGATGACAGGGGCAGGTCCTGAGAATATTATTTGGGAAGAGTTTGATCCTGTGACTCCCGAAAGCGTGGACAGGATACTGAACAGACTAAATGCGACCACATGTTTATTGGACCCGTGTCCATCCTGGTTGGTACTGGCCTCCCGGGAGGTGACACGAGGCTGGCTCCAGGAGATTATAAATGCTTCTTTGAGTGGGGGTGTCTTTCCCACCGTCTTGAAAGAGGCGGTGGTGAGGCCCCTCCTCAAGAAGCCCTCCCTGGATCCAGCTGTATTAGCAAATTATCGTCCTGTCTCCAACCTTCGCTTTGTTGCAAAGGTTGTTGAGAGTGTGGTTGCACGACAACTGCCTCAGTACCTGGATGAATCGAATTATCTAGATCCGTTCCAGTCGGGATTCAGGCCCGGGTACAGCACAGAGACAGCATTGGTCGCATTGGTTGATGATCTCTGGAGGGCTCGGGACAGGGGTTGCTCCTCTGTCCTGGTCCTACTAGACCTCTCAGTGGCTTTTGATACCATCGATCATGATATCATGCTGCACCGGTTGGAAGGGGTGGGGGTGGGGGGCACTGTTCTACAGTGGTTCTCTTCCTTTCTCTCTGACCGGTCGCAGTCTGTGTTGACAGGGGAGCAGAGGTCGACCCCGAGGCCCCTTATATGTGGGGTGCCACAAGGATCGGTCCTCTCGCCCCTTCTATTCAACATTTATGTGAAGCCGCTGGGTGAGATCATCCATGGTTTTGGGGTGAAGTACCATCAGTACGCTGATGACACCCAGCTGTACATCTCCACCCCAGGCCACCCCAATGATGCCCTCGAGGTGATGTCCCGGTGCCTGGAGGCCGTACGGATCTGGATGGGGAGGAACAGACTCAGGCTCAACCCATCCAAGACCGAGTGGCTGTGGTTTCCGTCGTCCCGATATAGTCAGTTGGTGCCATCTCTGACTATTGGGGGCGAGTCATTGGCCCCCACAGATGGGGTTCGCAACTTGGGCATCCTCCTGGACTCGCGGATGTCTTTAGAAGAGCACATGACGGCCGTGGCCAGGGGGACTTTTTATCAGGTTCGCCTGATTCGCCAGTTGCATCCCTTTCTGGATCGGGACTCGTTGCGCACGGTCACTCACGCCCTTGTCACCTCACGCCTGGTTTATTGCAATGCTCTCTACATGGGGCTCCCCTTGAGAAGCACCCGAAGGCTCCAACTGGTCCAGAATGCGGCCGCGCGGGTGGTAATGGGAGCAATGTGGCGCTCTCATGTAACCCCCCTCCTGCGCGAGCTGCACTGGCTCCCAGTGGTCTTCCGGGTGCGCTTCAAGGTTTTGGTTACTACCTTTAGAGCGCTCCATGGCTCAGGACCAGGGTACTTACGAGACCGCCTCCTGCCACCAATAGCCTCTCACCGACCAGTTCGCTCCCATAGAGAGGGGCTCCTCAGGGTGCCATCGGCCAAACAATGTCGACTGGCGGCCCCCAGGGGGAGAGCCTTTTCTGTGGGGGCACCTACCATCTGGAACGGGCTTCCCCCGGAGTTACGAAACATCCAAGACTTACGCATATTCCGCCGTGCCCTGAAAACGTTTCTATTCCAACAAGCTGGTCTGGCCTAACTCTCCCTTTTAAATTGGCTTTTAAATTGGCTTTTAAATCAGGTTTTAGACCTCTTTTAGATAAATTTGGATGTTTTAATCTTTGAGCCAAATTACTTAATCTGTTTTTTAATAGTTTTTTTTTAACTTCTATATGTATTTGTAATTTATTGTGGCTGTTCACCGCCCTGAGTCCTTCGGGAGTAGGGCGGTATACAAATATGAAAAATAAATAAATAAATAAATAAATAAATAAATTACCCGCGCGGCCGCATTCTGGACCAGTTGGTGCCTCTGGGTGCTCCTCAAGGCACCCTCCTCAATGTAGAGAGCGTTGCAGTAGTCCAGGCGCGAGGTGACGAGGGCATGAGTGACTGCACAGGGAATCCCGATCAAGAAAGGGCCGCAACTGGCGTATCAGGCGAACCTGACAGTAGGTCCCCCTGGCTACAGCTGTCAGATGTTTGTCCAAGGACAGCTGCATATCCAGGAGGACTCCCAGATTGTGCGCCCTCTCCGCGGGGGCCAAAGACTCGCCCCCGATAGTCAGTGATGGAGTCAACTGACTATATCGGGATGGTGGGAGCCACAGCCACTCAGTCTTATATTTAATTTGTATCCTGTCTTTATTATTTTTGCGGGCAGGACAATTAAGGTAGGGGTGGTAAAAATCCTGCTCCGCTTGCCCCTTTGAAAAGGGTCTCCACGGCTGATTTCTCCTCTGCTTGCCAGGAGGGCATCCTTATCCATCACCCTGGGGACCTCACTGCAAATCAAGCCCAGCGGGGACCTTCCGCTACTGACCAAGAAGAAAGGCGGGAAGCTGGTGATTGTCAACCTGCAGCCCACCAAGCACGTGAGTATGCGCCAGGCTCTTCCCACGACTGGACCGTTGACCCTCAATGCTTTGCTTTCAGCTCCTCTAGGGCAGTCCTTTTGGTTGGGAAAAAGAGCAACGGATAACCGACAAGCCAGGATCCTCTTCTCTTGGGCTAGTTGGAGGAGGAGGAGGAAGGTAGGTCTTCAGTACTCGGCTGTCAGATTCAATAAACCAGGAGCCAGAATAGAGTTCAAAAGTACTCAGAGTTTATTTCCTGCTATATCATCATCTTTTAACGACCCCATAATCCCTTGTGGGGTGCAGTCTCGGCAATTGAATGGAGCTGAGTGTTTACTGGCCGGATGCTCTTCCTGTCACCAATACGGAGTTTTGTTCAGCAGATATATTCTCATTGTGCCCAGAGAGAGAAATATCTGCCTCTACCTAGGATCGAACTCACAGCCTCCTGATTGTGAGGTGAGAGCTCCACCTCCAGGCCACCACACTAGTCTATTTCCTGCTATATATACACAATAATCTGATCTACTCACGGTCCAGGCAAATTGGCCACCGATAAGAATGGACCTCAAGGGGGGTACTAGAATTAAAAAGGGCCTGGTGGCTCAGCAGACTAAAAGCATTGTGATTAACACCAGCTGTCTGCAATTACTGTAAGTTCGAATCTCCCCAGGCTCAAGGTTGACTCAGCCTTCCATCCTTTCTAAGGTGGGTAAAATGAGGACCCAGATTGTGGGGGGCAATAAGCTGACTTTGTATAAATATACAAAAGTATGAAGGCTATTGCTTAACGCATTGTAAGCCGCCCTGAGTCTCCGGAGAAAGGCGGCATATAAATTAAATTAAAAAAAAAAATTAGGTCTCTTGTAGGAGCAGAGAGACTCCAAACTAATGACGCATTTGACCCCGCCTTTGGGCTCAGTCTGGTCATCTCCCACATTGGCTCTCTTCAGGCTTTGATGTTTCTTCTGCCTTATTTAAAAAAAAATTTTTTTTAATATGAACATTCCATGGGTACAAATATCTCTGTGCAATAATCATAATTTACAACAGTATTCATTACATTGATATTCTCTAATCTTACAATAGTAGTATTGAACATAATAATTCAATACTACTACCTATTCATTTCTCCCTCTTAATATATCTTCTAATAAGAATATAATAATATTGAACATAATAATCCTAATAGTCATAATAACAATCATATTGTTTACGTCTCTATCTTAACGTATTTTCTACATTTCACCGATCTTCTTTTATTTCTAACTTCCATTTTTATTCTCTAACCATCGATAATATAATTGCCCATATCATATAATATTCAGTTTGTCCTTTCTCCTTAATTGCAAGTGTTAATCTATTCATTTCTGCACATTCTAAAATTTTCCTAATCACATTTTCATCAGTAGGGATCTCTTCCAGTTGTGTGCAAATACAATTCTAGCTACAGTTAATACATGGATAATTAAATATGCATTCCCTTTATTATAAGTTTCAGGTAGAATCCCCAACAAAAATATTTCTGATTTTAAATCAATGTGCTGTTTTATCATCTTTTCCAGCCATATATGTATTTTTGTCCAGTATTTTTTTGCTTCTACACATGTCCACCAGATATGATAATAAAACCCAGGTGTCTGGTGGCAGTTCCAACATTTAGCTGACTTATCTTGAAACATCTTTGCCAACCTCGCAGGTGCAAGGTGCAATCTATAAATCATCTTATACAGATTTTCTTTATATGGAGTTGACATTGTTTATCTGTAGTCCCTGTCCCACAATTTCTGCCATTTATCTAGTTCTATTGTGTAATTCTGCCTCATTGAAGTTTGTTTATTGATTGAATTTATATGCTGCTTGTCTTCCCGATACGGCAACTAGGCAGCTTACAGAATGGAAAAAGAGAAATAGAAAAAGTTATTAAAACAATGCAAAAACTCCAGCCAAGGAAAGGGATGGGACAGGATCGAGGCTTTCTTATCCTATTAGCCACCTCCAGTGGTAGCGCCATCCTTAGGTCATCTGATCCCCTTTTGTGACCTGTCCAGCCAGCTTCTGACAAACAAAATAAATGGGGGAAACCATATTTGCTCCTCTCTCCCCTCCCTTCTGCCCTCCCATGTCCTCTCTATTCCTCTCTCCTCTCCTCTTCCCTCCATTCCCCTTTCTCCTCTCTGTGTTCCCATCTCCTCTCCACTCCCATCCTCTTCACTCCCATCTCCTCTCCACTCTCCACTTCCATCTCCTCTCCTGTCCACTCCTCTCCCCTGTCCTCTCCACTCCCACCCTCTCCACTCCCATCTCCTCTCCTCCCATATTCTCTCCACTCCCATCTCCTCTCCCGTCCTCTCCACTCCCACCCTCTCCACTCCCATCTCCTCTCCACTCTCCTCTCCACTCCTCTGCCACCCTCTCCACTCCCCTCTCCTCTCCCTCCCTCTTTCCTGTCCTCTTCACACCCATCTCCTCTCCTTTCCACTCCCCTCCCCTCCCATCTCCTCTCACATCCACTCCTCTCCCCTGTCCTCTCTGCTCCCCTCTCCTCTGCCGCCCTCTCCACTCCCCTCTCCTCTCTCCTCCACTCTTTCTTATCCTCTTCACTCCCCTGTCTCTCCACTTTCCTCTCTTCTCCACTCCCCTCTCCATTCCCCTGTCCTCTTTACTCCCATCTCCACTCCACTTCCCTCTCTTCTCTACTTGTTATGGCCCACCGGCGGCCAGTGGAACTGGCAGCAGAGTCGGACAGTGAGGAGGTTGGGGAGGAACTTGGGCCAGTCCTGGGGGCTAGGGAAGGCTTGGATGAGGGCTCTGCGTTGGAGGCAGAGAGGGAGCTAGGCAGCAGTGAGGCAGAGGAACAGCTGGAGCCTGTTCCCAGTGTGCGCATGCACAGAGCTGCCAGAAGACAAGAACAACTCAGAAAGCAGGGTCGACTTGGGAGTAAAGCCACACCTTGGAGGTGATTGGCCCCTCCCATAGGAAACAAAAGAGGGGAGAACGGGGAGGGGGCTTTTGCAGGAAACAATTCGGTTGGTTGTTTCAAGAGTGGAAAGTTCTGTTCGTGACTCTCAGAGACTCTGTGCCAAGTTTTGCCTTACTCTGCATATGGAAACTAGTTATCTGGCAGCTTTCCAAGCGAGATAAGGTGTATTGATAAATATTCCTCTGAAAGACTGTTTGCCAAGCCTTGCTGACTGTGAATGAAGGGAATTCACAGTTCTGTAAATAAAAGGGGTTTTGCAGGGACCAAGACTCTGCTTCATGCTTTTTAAGGAAGCCTAGGTCAGAACACTACTCTCCTCTCCACTCCCATCTCCTCTCCACTCTCCTCTCCACTCTCCTCTCTCCACTCTCCTCTCCTCTCCACTCTCCTCTCCACTCCATTCTCCTCTCCATTCTCCTCTCTCCACTCTCCTCTCCACTCCACTCTCCTCTCCACTCTACTCTCCGCTCTACTGTCTCCACTCTCCTCTCCGCTCTACTCTCCACTCCACTCTACTCTCTCCACTCTCCTCTCCTCTCCACTCTCCTCTCCTCTCCACTCTCCTCTCCACTCCCATCTCCTCTCCACTCTCCTCTCCACTCTCCTCTCCTCTCCACTCTCCTCTCCACTCAATTCTCCTCTCCACTCTACTCTCCACTCTCCTCTCTCCACTCTCCTCTCCTCTCCACTCCACTCTCCTCTCCACTCTACTCTCCGCTCTACTGTCTCCACTCTCCTCTCCGCTCTACTCTCCACTCCACTCTACTCTCTCCACTCTCCTCTCCTCTCCACTCTCCTCTCCTCTCCACTCTCCTCTCCACTCAATTCTCCTCTCCACTCTACTCTCCACTCTCCTCTCTCCACTCTCCTCTCCTCTCCACTCCACTCTCCTCTCCACTCTACTCTCCACTCTACTGTCTCCACTTTCCTCTCCGCTCTACTCTCCACTCCACTCTACTCTCTCCACTCTCCTCTCCTCTCCGCTCTACTCTCCACTCCACTCTACTCTCCACTCTACTCTACTCTCCACTCCCATCTCCTCTCCACTCCCCTGTCCTCTCCACGCCCCTTCTCTCTCTACTCTCCCCTCCCCTCCCCAACATCTTGGATTGGACCCAGAAGCAAGCCAGTAACCACTCCCAAGACCCAGTCCTCGTTTTGTGTTCCACGTCACATCTTTGCCCCTTCTTTTTCTGGCCCTCAGGACAGGCAGGCGGACCTGCGCATCCATGGCTACGTGGACGAGGTCATAACGAAGCTCATGAAACTCCTCGGGCTGGAGATCCCGGAGTGGACGGGGCCACTGGTGGTGGAGAGTACGGAGCAGCAAGAGGCCAAACCGCTCACCAAGACAGGCACGGACTTGCCATTCTTGAGTAAGGAAGAGCCGTCTCCCTGCTGGAATGGCATGCGAGAGGGCCTGGGACACACGGCGGTCCTGAAACAGGAATCCTGCCTGCTGGATGGCGGCTCAGTCCCAGTTAAGCGGCCGAAGCTGGAGCCGTTGCCAACTTGACAGATGCCATCCTGGCGGGGCTTCTCTGCGTGGGCGTTGCCTGGTATCTCTCAGAAAACCAGCTTGGCCTTGGCGTTTCTACCTGACTTTTTTGAGAATTGTCTTCCTCCGGGTTCTTATGTATGTAATTTTCTTCTTTCCCTGAAATTTTGAAGCTTTTCTGGATGAGCCCAGATTTTCCATTTCTGGAAGACGGTAACGGCTAGTCAGTTATCCTTCTTTCTGTGGGGGCAGGTCAGGAAACAAGGCTTGTGCCCTCTTTTTATGCCTCATGGGTGCTGTTGAGGGACAGGGTCCCTTCCCTTCTCACTCTTCCTCCTTCTCTCCTTTCTCCCTTCCCCTCCCCTCTCCCCTCCTCTCTTTCTACCCCTCTCTTCTTTTTCCTTCCCCTTTCTCTCTCCCCTCGTCTCCTTTCTTCTCTCTCCCCTTTTCCCTCTCCCTTTCTCCATCCTTCTCCCCTCCTCTCTCCTCCTCCCCGTCCTCAATCCTCTCCCCTCTCTCTTTCCCTTCCCTCTTTCATCCATTGAATTCCTTTCTCTCCCCCCCCCCCTTTCATCCCCTTTTCTCCTTTCGTTCCCTTCCGTCTTTCCTTCCTCTTCTCCTTAGTCCACTCCCATTCCTTCCCCCGGTATTCTCGCTATGGGTCCACTGGTTTTGCTGCTACTCCCCAAACCCTTCTCTTGGTTTGCCAACACTGAGCTCTCCTCTGTTTCTTGATAAACCGCCGCGGAGGGAGCGTGAGAAGGAGAAAATAGCGTTTTAAAGAACTACCTTTGTCGAACCACTTAGAATAGGAAATAGCGTCCCTTAAGTCGCGTATCTGTTGTCACTCTTTGTCTCCCTGACATTATATATATATCGGGTGAAATGCTCCCGGTTCGGACCAGATAGGCCAATTCGGTAGCAATGGCGCCGGTGGTTCAGAGACCTGGTAACAAAAATTCCTGCCACCCCCCCACGCCCGCCTATGCGCACCCAATTGCCCAGTCGCCCACTTGCCGCTTCTTTTTAAAAAAATGCTTTTAAAAAGTTTTTAAAAAGACTCTGACGATCCCAGCTGAGCTGCCTGATAGTCAGAGCCTTTTTTTTTTTTTTTACTTTTAAAAGCATTTTTTTACAACCTATTCGGCCGAATAGCTTGTAAAAAAATGCTTTTAAAAGTTGAAAAAAAGATTGAGCGCTCCCTGGGCGCTGTTCTACTTACCCCATGCCTCCTTTTGGCGTGCACTGTGCATGCACACACCTCACATTTGGTGTGTGGTGTGCACTGTGCAAACCGGTAGTAAACCAGTTCAGATGTCACCACTGATACATATGTATACTGTCAGGGATATATATATATCTGCTTATGGGGCACAGCTTTATATATATATATATATGTTTTTCCTCTAGCCAGGTTTTCCTTGTCTAGAAGAAAAACACATATAAACCCTACGAAGAAGTAAGAAATATATATATATATATACACACACACACACACACACACACACATAATATATATATATATATGTCTTCTCAAGTTTTCGCGGGTGTGTGGATGTAAAAAGTTAAAATCTCGGGTGTTTTCCCACGTCATTAAAAGTCTGTTAGTTAAAATGCTTAAAATCTTAAAATCCTGGCTAAAATCCCAGCTCCAAATCCTCTAAAATCCTAACAAAACACTTTGTAAGATCTTTTAAAACTTTGGCTAAAATTCTAACCAACACTTCAGAGGGTTTTTTTTTTTTTGGCAACGTTTCGACAAGCTCTCTAACTTGTCATCATCGGGCCCCTACTTTCAGTTTAGAAGCTGTGGCTCTGCTGCAAGGTCGGAGTTGTTGCTTTTCTCTGTTTGCTGCTGCTGGTGTATGCTGGTTAGCCTGCAACTCTGTGTCCTGATTGGAGGGCAGCCGTTTTTTCTTTTGCTTCATTATCCTAGCTGCAGCCTGACTGCGTGTTAAAGGCCCAGCTTTCTCTGGTTCCCTATTACTAACTGTCAACTGCAAAGAGGGAAGGATTCTGGTAGGCATCACAACACCACTGGTTGCCTATTGAGATCTCAGCCTATCCTCTGATGTTGAGACTTGAGTTTCCCTCAGTGCAGGTCTCCAAATACTTGATAACCTAGAAGCGTCATCTCGTCTATTCATATTCTGTGGCCTGTTTTCAATTTCGATAGCCTCCCTAATTATTCTCTTATTAAGATGTTCCTCCTTCACCACTGTTCTAGTATTGTTGAAGTCGATATTATGTCCGGTGGCCTTCATGTGTTGTACCAAAGAAGAAGTTCGTTCTTCCTTTTTCACTGTATTTTTGTGTTCTTCTAAACACACACTTATTTAGAGGATTTGGAGCTGGGATTTTAGCCAGGATTATAAGATTTTAAGCATTTTAACTAACAGACTTTTAATGACGTGGGAAAACCCCCGAGATTATATTTCTATATATTAAGTGTTTTTCTATCGAGACACCTGGTCTGCCCCAGCATGTGGGAGGGAGCATACTGCATGTGTGTGTGTGTGTGTGTGTGTGTGTGTGTGTGTGTGTAGGTCTTTGGTTATTTGGGTTTTCTCCTGCGTAAAATTGGAGGTGTCTTGGCAACGTTTCGACGAAGTCTCATTCGTCATCTTCAGGCTGGTGTTTTCGGCTTCGTGCTTCTAGGAGCAATGTGTGTGATTGCAGCTGTTTCTTCCTTTCTGTTCTGTCCAAAGGAAGAAACAGCTGCGATCACACACATTGCTCCTAGAAGCACGAAGCCGAAAACACCAGCCTGAAGATGACAAATGAGACTTCGTCGAAACGTTGCCAAGACACCTCCAATTTTATATATATATATATATATATATATATATATATATATATATATATATATATATATCCGTGCCCCATAAGCGGAAGCTTGGGCCCTTCCTTCCAGCCCATGTCCCCCACTTCCTCACTTCTCAGGTCAGCCCATCCCAGGAATACAAATTGAGGGGAAGGGCCCCGAGCATTCCAGGTATCGCCCAAAACCCTCGGATGCCACGGCTGCTTTCTTTTTTGGGGGGAATGAAGTCATGCATAGGATTTTTCTCACTCTCAGAAGCCCCCCTCCTCATTTCCAGTGCAATTTTTCAGTCATAGGAATATGTATGTGTGAGTGCTCACTAAGTAATAAAACAAAAATTGGGGTGCGGAGAACAAGCGTGTAACGTTTCTTCTGTATTGGAACAAAAAATACACAGCAAAACAGTCTCCTTCTTTTAGTGACCAAAGTAACAACGCCCTCCCCCCAAAAGGGACTTATGACCGTTTTTCACACTTACGACCGTTGCAGCAACCCCACGGTCATGTGATCAGCATTCAGCTGCTTGGCAGCTGGTTCATACAGGTAGTCCTCAACTTACAACAGTTTGTTTAGTGACCATTCAGGCTTAATGAAAAATGTGACTTGTGACAGTTTTTCAAAGTTACGACCTTTGTAGCTTCCCCATGAACAGGGGATCAACATTCAGATCCTTGGCAACTGGTTCATAGTTATAACGGTCACTGTGTCCCGGGGTCATGTGATCTCCTTTTGCGACCAGCCAAGTGAACGGGGAAGCCAGATTCACATAACAACCACATCGCTAACAACTGCAGGGATTCGCGTAACGACTGCAGCAAAAAAGGTGGTAAAACGGGGCCAAACTCACTTTAACAAAGGTCTGACTGAAGAGCATCAATCTTGGGCTGAATTACGGTTGTAAGCTGAGGTCTAAACATATGCGGTGGAAGGCAGTTACGGCTGCAAGCTTGACTTTAAAGAACTTTCCAATCAACCTTCCAATTTTTTTCTTTTTTTGCTGTTCTTTTAATGATTAATCGATATTTATCAGTACAAGAACACGTTATCTCGTTTTGATAATAATACTTTTAAAAAAAAATTAAAGGCATTCCAAATATTTCAGGAAAAAAAGGAAATTCTTCTTTTTTCCACCTCCTGGGAAAATCCCTCCCAAGCAGAGTTTATAACGATTCTCATTCTGCAATCTGGGGGGTTTTCTTAGAGGAGCAGGCCTGGCTTTGAAACCACACGGACCACGGAGGGAGGAATTTCCTGGTCCACTTACAACAGTTCATTTAGTGACAGCAATGAAAAAATGGGACTTGTGATCGTTTTTCAGTTACGAACATAGGTGGTATTCAGCCGGTTCGTACCATTTCAGGCGAATTGGTAGCGGAAATTGCTGAAGGTGCGTGCGAGGCGAGCACACACCGCGAACCGGTGGTAACAATATCTGAAACCCACCTCTGGTTACGACCATTGCAACTTCCCCATGGTCACGTGATCAAAATTCAGATGCTTGGCCACTGGTTTATATTTACGACAGTCGCTTTGTCCCTGGGTCACATGATCCCCTTTTGCGACCTTCGGACCAGCAAAGTCCATGGGGAAGCCAAATTCACTTAACAACCGTCTTCTTAACTGCAGGGATTCCCTTAACTGTGACAAGGAAGGTCGTTAAATGGAGCAAAACTCATTCAACAAATGTCTCACTTGACAGCAGAAATCCAGGGCTCAGTTGTGGCCATAAGTCCTCGACTACATGTAGTCCTCAACTTGCAACCGTTTGTTTAGTGACCGAAGTTAAAACGGCACTGGCTGAAAAAGAGACTTATGGCCAGTTCTCACATTTAAAACTGTTGCAGCATCCCCACAGTTCGGTGATCAAAATTTGGTTGCTTGGCAACCGGCATGGAGTTACGACGTCATAGCATCCTGGAGTTATGTGATTGCCATTTGAGACTTTTCCCTCCAGCATCCGGCAAGCAATCAATGCGGGAATCTCTGATTCTCTGATTCAGATTCTCTGAACGACCCCATAATTCATTGAACGACTGCAGTGATTCACTTAGCAACCGTGGCCAAAGTTGTAAAATGGGCCATGACTCACTTAACGACAGCCTGGTTTAGCATGGAAATCTTGGACTTAGTTTGGGTCATAATTCAAGGACTTTAATTACTGGTTTGGGTTAATGCTGACAAAACCGAAGATGGGGAACAATTCCTTACAAATATCAGGGTTGGTCTAAATGACCTCTAGGATATCCCCGGATTTTTCTGAACGTGGAACTCTGGTTCCACCGAGAAACCAGGTGCAGGTAGTCCTTGACTTATTCACTTAGCGACCGTTTGAAGTGAACGACAGCACTGACAAAAGTGACGTACAGCCGTCACACTTATGATTGTTGCGGTATCCCCATAGTACACAATAACAATTCAAGTACTTACTGGGCAATTAGCATGTATTTACTGTGGTTGCAATCTCCCACAGTTGTGTGGTCGCCTTTTGTTGACCTTCCCAATCCGGCTTCCGACAAGCGAAAATTCAATGGGAGAAGCTAAATTCATTTAACAACCCCACGAGTCTCTTTTAACGACTGCAGTGATTTGTTTAATGATAGTCGGGGAAAAGTTTGCAAAATTGTGAGATAACCTTGCTAAGCAACCAAAATTCTGGTCCCAACTGTGGTCGTAAGTCGAGGACAATTTGTAGGCACAGGGCACCATCCTTCTCTGTGGGGACCTTGGTGTTCTCTGAGCGTGGTGGTTTTCTTAAAGACGTTTCATTACCCAACTAGGTAACAATATCAGTGCTAGAAGGGAGCAGGGCTGGCTGTTATTTTTATATACTATATCTCCTCTGCCTGCCTGATCCAAAATGCAACACAATCTGCCTTCCGGCACGAGCAAGATGATTTTTAGCAAACCCTTCACCTGGCCTCAAGTGCCTGTTTCCAGCTCCTAGTCAGTTTCCAACTTTCGAGCTGTTTCGAAAGACAAAGGAAGATATTGCCACACCGAAGGAGGAAACCTTCCTTCTCCCTCTCCATTTGCAAGTCTGTGCTCTTCTTTTCTTCATGGCTGTTTTGATCCCAGCTCTTGCCGGGCTTCCCCGTGACCTACCGTGTTATTTTTTTGAACACGGACCAAATAGGCAATGGATCTGTGGGAATTATGTCTCACTTCCTGGCCCGGAACAGGTTTCACGCAGCGTGATCAGCGCCTCACGTTGCCAAGGAATCAGATGGCAGCTTTTTTAAAAAAAAAACATTAAAAAATAAAATAAAAATAAAACGGTCCAGAATAACCTAACTGCTTGGTTAAGTGAGGCTGGGAACGGCGGGAAGAGAGGTCGGCGATTCGTGGTTGACCGACAGTCGCCGGTCACGGTCGGTGGTCTTTGGAAAGGGCAGATCTTGTCCCATTAAAACCATCTAAAGTGGGTCTCCAAAGTTGTCGCATGCAGAGGAAACAAATTGTGCGATCATTGTGAATAAGGCAGCAACCAGGTTGTTACTGGTGGAAATTTGCAGCTCTAAAAGAATAGCAGTTTTCAGCACACACACACACACACACACACACCCAAAGTAGGCTGCTATTATACAGGAAGTCCTTGACTCACAGCCATTCTTGTCCCAAAGGTGCTTTTTTTTCAAGAGGCAACTGGACTTTCTGGTTTTTCTTTGAAGACGTTTCGCTTCTCATCCAAGAAGCTTCTTCAGCTCTGACTGGATGGCGGGGAACGGAAGGATTGATACTCCTTGCAGACAGCTGGTCATTTGCATCCTTTCAGAGAGTTGTTGAGGCCACTTCAGGGGTGGGTCCTAACCGGCTTTACTACCGGTTCTCTTTGTGTGCACGCGCTTTCCGCGCGATCGCCGCGCACATGCTCGGTTCACTCGCAGGCACACCAAACGAGCGTTTCGCGCAAGCGCGTTGCGAATCTGCCCAGCTGAGGTGCGGCAATCCGCTTTGCCGCACCTCTCAGCTGGGCGAAAACAGCAGAAATATAAGGTCAGAATAACGCAGGGGAGGACGGGAGGGCCCAGCTCCCGAAGAAAGAGAACCGGTTCGGTGATGTAATAGCGTCACCGGCTCGCGCGAACCGGGCCGAACCGAGAGGAACCCACCACTGGGCCACTTGGAGGTTTGTCTGTGTCCTCAGGGTCATCTGAGTGGTGCAAATGGGTATAGAGCCTTCTTGGAACTGCTGAAAGGACAATGTCAGGTGTGCTTCCTTCAAAATCCAGGAAAGAAAGACCCAGACTCCATGATTTATAGAGACAGGTACTTTTACTAGAAATGAAGTGAACGCAACCACGGCTAAGCTGAAATTAAAGCAACAGGCGCGAAAAGTGCATATAGAAAGCATCCCCTCCCACTGTCCGTCGTAAATCATCCAATCCAAAGGTCTCCCAGGGTCAGATGGAAGCACGTCTGCCAGCGTCATCAATCAGGGATGCCACGACTGTTACCCGATAGCCACTCCAAGGAATCAGTTTCGTTTCTTCCGAAGCCACACCCCTCCTCCAGCATGCTTCCCCCCCCAACTCCCTAGTTCTCCCCCCTCCTGGTTCCTATGGCAAAAGCGGAGGCTGACAGACTGTGTTGTAGAAGGCTCCACACCCACTTGCACCACTCAGGTGACCCTGAGGACACAGACAAACCTCCAAGTGGCCTCAACGGCTCTCTAAAAAGGATGCAAATGACCAGCTGTCTGCAAGGAGTATCAATCCTTCCGTTCCCCACCATCCAGTCAGAGCTGAAGAAGCTTCTTGGATGAGAAGCGAAATGTCTTCAAGGAAAAACCAGAAAGTCCAGTTGCCTCTTGAAAAAAAGCACTTTTGGGACAACCATGACCTGGATGACGGAGAATCGCCATAGACACTTACAACCATTCGTTTAGTGACCGTTGGGAGTTACAATGACACTGAAAAATGTGACTTATGACCATTTCTCACACCACTGCTGCAGCCTTCCCTAGTCACCTGATTAAAATTCAACCACTTGGCAACCGGCTCGTATTTATGACGGCCGAAGTGTCTCCTGGGGTGGGGTGGGGGGAAGTCACGTGATCCCTTTGTGCAAAGTCAACGGGGAAGCCAAATTCACTTAACGACTATGATACTACATTAGGAACTGCAGCGATTCCCTTAAACGTGGCAAGCAAGATGCTAAAATGGGGCAAAACTCAACATACGTCTCACAGAAGCATTGGGTTCGATCACGGTCGTTAAGTCGAGGAGTAGCGGTACATGAAATAAACCAAGCAAGTGTACACGACAACAAATGTGTCTCCGCATGTGGCATCCTTAGTTCACAGAAGGGCTCAGTTATTTCCAGACAACAGATTCCAGTTAGGCCACGAAATTAAATCGATAAAAGTGCGATCTTTTTTTCAGGATTGATTGCGGAACCGTGTGCCGCACGAGGCACAGATTTTTGCCAGCGATATTTGCAATGAAGTGGCAGCAAAACTCTTGGAAACATGCCTGCTAAGAGGAAGGAAGAAAATGAGTGTTGTGGGTAGAAGAGACCTTTTATGGATCTCTGGCTTTCCTGCAAACTTCGGAAACGTTTTGGAATTGGAAGTTGCAAAACGTGCGTTTCTGTCCAAAATGTGTCACCCGTTCAAGGTGGCTCAGATAAGAAGTTCCCCCAGGGCAGTGGTGGGATTCAATTTTTTTTTTACTGATTTTGTGGGCGTGGCTTGTGGGTGTAGCCAGGGGGTGTAACAGGCAGCACTCGGCCGCAGTGGGGGACGTGCTGCTCCCCGTGCCCCGTTTTGGTCCTGGGAGTGAAAATGGGCCGGGGGGGGGGCGCCCTGCCCATCTGTGCCCCATTTTGATCCTAGGAGGCCTCCCTGCACTTACCTGGGAGCCAAAATGGGGTGCGTGGGGAGGAGTGGGGCCAGCCAGCAATTTAACTACCGGTTTGCCCAAACCGGCTGAATCCCACCACTGCCCCAGGGGTACTAATTTTAGTTTTACTCTGAGGTTACATTAACCAATTTTTGCAAGTCTGGAAGTACATATCTCCTCCCCGCACACCTTTTCAGTCCCAGAAATTTAGACCGGATTCCTTTGGAGATATTTGCCACAATTTCTGTTTTTTTCTGTAGGCTCAGCGACCTCTTATCTGACTCTTCCTTCACGCCCTGCTCTTCCTCCTGTCTCCCAAAATAATTTTCCCCAGGACGCTACAGATATTGGGCAATTGTGACAAAGGTATTTATAAATCTGTAATTTCTTGCCTGCTAAAATTGTCAAGTCCCTTTACCGAAAGTGCCCATTCCTAGAATATTTTACTCACTCAAGAGGCGATACTCAATAAAATGCTTGTTTATTAAGGGTCTATGGAGATTCTCCGTCATCCAGGCCACGGTTGTCCCAAAGGTGCTTTTTTTCAAGAGGCAACTGGACTTTCTGGTTTTTCTTTGAAGACGTTTCGCTTCTCATCCAAGGAGCTTCTTCAGCTCTGACTGGATGGTGGGGAAATGGAAGGATTGATACTCCTTGCAGACAGCTGGTCATTTGCATCCTTTGAGAGTCCTTGAGGCCACTTGGAGAACCTTCAGCAGTGAGGGAGGGATAAGACATCATCTATCTCCAGTCTACAACACAGTCCTTTCAGCAGTTCCAAGAAGGTTCCACACCCATTTGCACCACTCAGGTGACCCCGAGGACAGCCAGACTTCCAAATGGCCTCAAGGACTCTCTAAAAGGATGCAAATGACCAGCTCTCTGCAAGGAGTATCAATCCTTCCATTCCCCACTATCCTCTCAGAATTGAAGAAGCTTCTTGGATGAGAAGCAAAACGTCTTCAAAAGAAAAGTCCAGTTGCCTCTTGAAAAGGCACCTTTGGGTCACTTTGACAATGTAACAGATTACAGAGTTGGAAGGGACCTGGTACATCATCTAGTCCAACCCCCGCCCAAGCAGGAGACCCTACACCATTTCTGACAGATGGCAGTCCAGTTTCTTCTTGAAAGCCTCCAGCGATGAAGCTCCCACAACTTCCAAAGGTAAGCTGTTCCATTGGTAATGTCAAATAGTCACTAAATGAGGACTACCTGTATTAAGTCTTAATTTGTGCCCCATTTCCCGCTCTGGGTCTCTCCCTCCCTCTTGCTTGGCCCACTTCTTTTCTACCCCCTCTTCTTTTCAAGTGCAGTCTTTATGGGGGAAAATATCAATAAATCCAATCCACCAGCTGATGAATCATTTGCTTTATCTCAAATCATTTATTGTACACAAAAATGGGCGACCACATTATCTCAGCTCTCCGTTTTCCAGCTGCTGGTATTTCAGGTGTGCGAAGGGATCCACGTCGCAATTTCTGATCCCAAACCGCCCCCCCGCCATCCTTCAAAGTTAGCTCAGCCGTGCTCAATAGGTACCCTGGGCTGACCGCAGGATGTGCTCAAAAAATCCATAGGATCGTATTAGACTGGGGCTGTCACCAGGCAGACCAGAGAGGAAACATGACCAGATTAGCTATTTCTACTTTCCAGTAAAGCTACAGTAGTAAAATCTCACAAATCTGACAGTACAAACACCTGCCCTCTCTTTTACAGCCTGAGAACTTAGGGAGGGTCCAGAGGTGGTATTCAGCCGATTCGTACCGGTTCAGGCGAACCGGTAATGGTGACTGTGGGTGGGCCTGCCCACCCGCCCGGATGTAATGCTGTCCTATTTAGCCACATTTTTGAGGCCAGGTGAAGGCGTGTGCGCAAGCAAAGCACATGCGTGGAAGGCCAGGCATATGCGTGGATGGCGCGCAGGCGGGGCGAACCGGTGGTAAGAATATTATAAACCCACCACTGGGAGGGTCCCTTCTGAGTCTTTTCCTCCACCCGTTTTGCAGATGCAGGCTAAGTCCTCTCTTATCTGGCTGTTCCCCAGGCAGCATTTCTTCCCCCTCCTCTCTTTTACAGCCTGGGAACTTAGGGAAGGTCCCTTCTGAGCCTCGTTCCTCTACCTGCTATTCAGCTGCAGGCTATAGCCTCTCTTATCCAACCGCTCCCCAGGCAGCATCTCTTTCCCTCCTTCCCCCACCTCTCAAGGCCATTCACACTACGCCAATAGATCCAATGCTGCTCTCCCAGAAAAGAAAATAAATCAGGAAGTCAGAACTAGGAGGACATCTGAGACAGCGAAACTTCTGAGCTGGCTTCGGTACTTGGATTTCATCCTCAGAAGCTGTCACATGTCGGGGGGGGAGGAAACCCCGCGCCACGCTTTGACACCTCAGAAGGGAAAGCAGCCAAACCGTGGGGGCCGAAAGCGGCAGTTCAGGGAACGCAAAGAAAATAATCTGAACAGATGCCTCCCAAAGCTGCTTTGAGCTTCCCTGAAGGCCGGCCGCTTCCTTACATAATCGAACGTGCAAGACGCAGCCGAAGCCATCTGAACATTCTTATACAGGCAGATTACATTTTACATTCCTGATTAAGATTTTTTTTTCCCCAAATAAAGATAGCAGAGGCTGATTGAGATGAACCTTTGCTCCCTTTTCTGGACTCTTAACCTTTCGCCAAAAAGATTACCATAGGTAGTCCACGACTTACAACAGTTCATTTAGTGACAAAGTCGCAACGGCAGTGGAAAAAGTCATTTCTTCACACTTACGACTGTCGCAACGTCCTGAGATTTATGTTCCGATCCTTGACATCTGACTCTTTTTTATGACGGTTGCAGTTTCCCGGGGTCACATGATCCACTTTTTGCAACCTTCTGATGAGCCAAGTCAACGGGGGAAGCCAAATTCACTTAACCATCCATGTTACTAACTGAGCAAGTGCAGTGGTCCATTTACAAAGGTGGCAAGAAAAAAATCGTAAAACCGGGCAAACTCGCTTAAATGTTTCACTCAGTCACAGAAATTTGGGGGAGTCCATTGCGGTCATAACTCAAGGACTACCTGTACTTCGGATGGTGCAAAGCTGTTAGGGGTAACCATATATACCTTTCAGCTTTTTCCCCACCTTGCAAAAAAAGAAAGAAAGAAAGAAAGAAAAGAACATTTTCTTTCACTCATCCTCGCTGCAAACCAGATAAACAGAAATCTCAAGAAGCCAGGAGGAACAAAAAAAAATTTCAGATTTCAAACTCCAAATCTTCCCTGTAATAAAAACACTGAAAGCCCTTAGTTCTATGAGGGATGTCGGGCGCGACACACTTTGCAATGACCCTGAAGGTGTCATAACTACAGTTCTGTTTGAGACTCCCACACCATCCTGGAGAATTTTCCCCCCCTCCCCGCCCCCTGGATTTAAAAATGGAAGAGGGGAACCGGGGCTCGGCTTGACTTTTCGGGGGGTCCTCAAATATCCTGAGAGGATTCAGCCCCCTTGCTTTCTCACACTGTGACTCTCTTCCACATCGTTTCCGTCCTCCTGAGTAGGAGAGACGTAACCCTGCTGCACACACACATACACACAGCTTCCCCATTCCCCTTCCTGGTTTAGTCCACACGGGCCCAGCGAGGGAGAGGAAGCAGCCGGACGGAAGGTCACAGCTCGTCTGTCTGTTCCAAGGCCCCATTTCCAAATTGCTCCGATTCAGTCCATGCCACCGAGGTCAAATTCTGGACCGGATACGGAACCTCAGGCCCCAGTCCTTCCAAAGGGGCAGCTCTATCTTCTGCGAAGACCTCAGTGTGGTTGTCCGGCAGGGTCTCTGCCTGCTTCTGAAGCTTCAAGAGGTCTTTGATCAAGGTGCTGGGAGCATCGTGTGCCCGGTGAGCTGGCTCCTTCCAGACGCTCTCCTTGGCACTCTGCTCGGCCTCCTTGCCCAGGGCATTGACGATTCTAGATGATGCATCGTTGTTGAGGGACCTAGAAAAAACTGGGAGGGAAAGGGACATGGAGCATGAGTGACACGCACAAAGGATTGGGGGAATTGCAAAGGACTGATTCTTAAGGTATCTTCTGCCTTTCCTACTAAACTGCAAACAAGAGGATGAGGGGACTGGAAGCTAAAACATACGATGAACTGTTGCAGGAACTGGGCTAGTCTAGTGAACGAGAAGGACCAGGAGAGACATGATAGCAGTCTTCCACTATTTGAGGGGCTGCCACAGAGAGGAGGGGGTCAAACTATTTTCCAAGGCCAGACAAGGAATAATGGATGGAAACTGACCAAGGAGAGATTCAACCTAGAAATAAGGAAGAATTTTCTGACAGTGAGAACAATCAACCCATGGAACAGAAGTTGCCTTCGGAAGTTGTGGGAACTTCATCACAGGAGGCTTTCAAGAAGAGACTGGACTGCCATCTGTCAGAAATGGTGTAGGGTCTCCTGCTTGGGCGGAGGGTTGGACTAGATGACCTACAAGGTCCCTTCCAACTCTGTATTCTGCACGTTAGCTACCACTTTGCTGTATCATGCTGACAACTGTGCAGATTCTACAATTTCAAATTCTGAGAAGAAAAACTTCTTCAAAAAAGAAAAAAGAAGAAAGCACCTTTGGGACAACCATGACCTGAATGACTGAGAATCTCTACAGATTTTTAGCTGTGCAACTTGGAATGAACCCCCTTTGAATGGTGTGGGAGTAGGAATGGATTTCCAGAGGAAAAAACTGCACACTACAGGGACCAGGTGCACCACTCAGGTGACCCTGAGGACATAGATAAACCTCTAAGTGGCCTCAACAACCCTCTAAAAGGATGCCAATGAACAGCTGTCTGCAAGGAGTATCAATCCTTCCATTCCCCACTATTCAGTCAGAACTGAAGAAGCTTCTTGGATGAGAAGTGAAATGTCTTCAAAAGAAAAAACAAGGAAGTCCAGTTGCCTCCTGAAAAAGCACCTTTGGGACAACCTGGCTGGCTTGAGAATCTCTACAGATGTTGGGCTCTTCGAGGTGATTAATCATCAGCTTTTCGGCTATGATGCCAATTATTTGAGGCTGAGAGAGAGTGATTTCAGTGCCTTATCTCTGCCCAGGTGCCCACCCACCTAATAGCCCCCTTTGCTCACCTCTCACAGGTATGAAGTCACCTGAGGTCTCGGCTTTGTTGCTGGTGAAAGGGCCGATGGACGGGAAGATGAACAGGGCGAAGGAGAAAAGCAAGACCTGAGGAGGACATTAAAAAAGACGCTGGTATCTTTCTTGAGCAGAGGGTTGGACCAGAAGACCTCCAAGGTCCCTTCCAACTCTGTTATTCTGTTATTACAGGTAGTCCTTAACTTTACAACAGTTCCTTTAGTGACTGTTCAAAGTTAAGTGGCACTGAAAAAAAAGGGACCATTTACAGCATCCCGATGGTCACGTGATTGACCATTTGGATGCTTGACAACTGACTCACATTTATGACAGTCGCAGTGTCCCGGGATCACGTGATCCCCTTTTGTGACCTTTCAACGGGCAAAATCCATGGAGATGCCAGATTCACTTTACAACCTTGTGACTAACTTAAGGACTGCAGTGATTCCCTTAATGACGGTGGCAAGAAAGCTCGTCAAATGGGGGTGAAACTCACGTGACCCTTGTCTTCCTTAGCGAACAGAAATTGGGCACTCAACAGTGGTGGGTTTCAAAAATTTCTACTACCGATTCTGTGGACGTGGCTTGGTGGACGTGGCAGGGGAAGGTTACTGCAGAATCCCCATTTCCTCCCAATCAGCTGGGACTCGGGAGGCAGAAAATAGATAGGGGCGGGGCCAGTCAGAATTTTTACTACCAGTTCTCCGAACTACTCAAAATTTCCGCTACCGGTTCTCCAGAACTGGTCAGAACCTGCTGAAACCCACCTCTGGCGCGCAATTGTGGTCACAAGCCAAGGACTCTTGGGTGGGGCGAAACTCACGTGACCCCTGTCCCACTTAGTGAACAGAACTTTAGGGGCTCAATTGCAGTCATAAGCCGAGGACTCCTCTTTATCTGCACACGGATGCAGGTACACAAGCTCTAACCTACCGCCACGCAGGTGCTGGTTTGTGCAGCCTTGCCGCTAGATTGCATCACGATGGACTGGAGTTTCTTTAGCTGCTGCAGAAGAGACCTAGGAGGAGGAGGAGGAGAAGAAGAAGAAGAAGGCTCCAGTTTAGGGGCAGGTTTTTGAGGGGCAGAGGGTGAATTCAGAAAATTTAACAAGGGCAGAATTTCTTCTATTGATTCAGTGAATGCCAATTGGGCACACTGGGCGGGTGGGGGGGCATTGTGGGGAGGGGTAATGGCCAGGAAAGAAACAAGGCTGTTGTGGAACAGCTCCTCTTTATGGGTCTAGGACAATCGCCAGAAGAAGGCTCACCACGGGACAATTGGCCACAGCCAACTTTGAAGTCTATAGAATGAATGAGCTGGAAGGGGCCTTGGAGGTCTTCTAGTCCAGCCCCGTTCAAGCAGAACTTATAGCATTTCAGACAAGTAACTGTCTCTAGACTCTTCGTAAAAGCCTCCAGCGATGAAGCTCCTACAACATATGGTGGCAAGTAGTTCCACTGGTTAATTGTCCTCACTGTTAGGAAGTTTCTCCTGAATTCCAGGTTGCTTCTCTCCTTGATTAGCTTCCATCCATTGCTTCTTGTCCTGCCTTCCGGTTCTTTGGAGAATAAGTTGACCCCCCCTCTTCTTTGGGGCAGCCCCTCAAATACTGGAATACTGCTATTGTGTCACTCCTAATTCTTCTTTTCTCTAGACTAGCCAAACCCAAATCCTGCAGCCGTTCTTCCTAGGGTTTCCATGTATTTGTATTCGTTTCCTTCGTTCATATCCAGGTTTATATTCATGCCTGCTATCTTGTACATGTTTGACAAACAAATAAATAAATAATAAGTGGTTTAGTATCCAGGCCTTTGATCCTCTTAGTTGCTCTTCTCTGAACTTCTTCCAAAGTCTCAACATCTTTTTTGTAGTATGGTGACCAAAATTGGCTGCAGTATTCCAGGTGTGGCCTTACTAAGGGTTTTATAAAGTGGTAGTAAAACTTCCCCAGGACAAAAATTACCTCATATCAGAAAAATATTGGCACAGAATCATTAAAGGATACAAAAAAAAAAAAAGAGGGACAAAACAAAACACAAAGGACAAAAATCAAAACCATTTTAAAAAATCATTTAAGATAATGAAATAAAATTGCTGAATTGTCTCTCAGCAAGTTGTCCGGTGGC
Source organism: Arizona elegans (assembly GCA_022577455.1). Lineage (NCBI taxonomy): Eukaryota > Metazoa > Chordata > Lepidosauria > Squamata > Colubridae > Arizona > Arizona elegans. Next base: position 12,928,949 of record JAKOOJ010000018.1, read on the forward strand.
CACGGTGAGTTGGCTGTGGTGAGTTGTCCCATTCTGGATCTTTGATTCCCTCGTTCCATTTAAAGCAGTGGTGAAATTCAAATTTTTTTACTACCGATTCTGTGGGCGTGGCTTGGTGGGCGTGGCAGGGGAGGGATACTGCAAAATCTCCATTCCCTCCCCACTCCAGGGGGAAGGATATTACAAAATCCTCATTCCCTCCCCACTCCAGGGGAAGGATATTGCAAAGTCTCCATTTCCACCCCACTCCTGGGGGAAGGATACTGCAAAATCACCATTCCCTCCCCACCCCTGGGGCCAGCCAGAGGTAGCATTTGCTGGTTCTCCAAACTATTCAAAATTTCCGCTACCAGTTCTCCAGAACCTGTCAGAACCTGCTGGATTTCACCCCTGATTTAAAGGCTAACTTCGGAGCAAAATCAAAATAATGTAATTGAACTGGTATTTTAATGTACGTGTGCTCTGCATTCATGCAGCCTTCAACTTACAACTTTCGTTTAGCAACTGTTTGAAGTTACAATGGCACTGAAAAGAGCAACTCACAACCGGTCCTCGCCCTTACGACCGTTGCAGCATCCCCAAGGCCACATGATCAAAATTCGAATGCTTGGCAACCGGCATGTATTTATGATGGTTACAGAGACCCGGGGGTCATGTGACTGCCATTGGGGACCATCTCAACCATCTTCTGACCAGCCAAGGCAGTGGGAGGACCCAGATTCATTTAACGTCGGTGGCAAAAAAAAAAAAGGTCATAAAATTGGGCGCAACTCACAGGAACAAAATGCCTCGCTTAGCAAAGGAAATTCTGCTCCCAATCGTGGTCGTAAGTATTCAGGCTTATTGGGAAACACACCAAATTGCCACATTGCCAAAACACCCATTGTGGTGGACAACTTACAAGTTCTGCTTCTCCAGGTGAACCACTTTCCGCTGGAGCTCCTGATTTTGAGCTGTGCAAGCCGACATCCTGAAAAGCAAAAGGCCAAAGGAGGTGAAACAGGCAGGAATTGGTTTATTCCCAGATGGTTTTAGTCATCTTTCTAAGCCTGACATATAGTAATTAGTGGAAAGGAGAAATTGACCGATCAATCAATCAATCAATCAATCAGAATAGAGCCTTGGAGGTTTAGGAGGAGACCCCATATTATTCCAGACAAGGGGCTGTCCAGTCTCTTCTTTAAAACCTCCAGTGATGAAGCATCTATAACTTCTAGTGGCAAGCTGTTCCACTGATTAATTGTTCTCATTGTTAGGAAGCTTCTGTTGTGGTCCACCAGCAGCCTGCGGAGCTGGCAGCAGAGTCGCACAGTGAGGAGGCTGGGGAGGACCATGGGCCTGTCCTGGAGTCTGGGGAAGGCCCGGACGAGGGCTCTGCATCAGAGGCAGAGATGGGGCCAGGGCCATCTGGGAGTGATGGGCGGACACCGGAGCCTCCAGAGTCGGACAGTGGAGAGGCAGAGGAACAAGAGGAGCCTGTTCCTAGTGCACGCTTGTGCAGAGCTGCAAAGGCTCTTGGGGTCTTTGTAGGAAAGCAACATTGCTAAATCTGTTTCCAGTTGGCATCTCTTGTTTCTGAACTTCGTGGCGCTTTGCCAAGAAATGCCTTTGGCAGGGTGCCAAAGAAGATAAAGGTTTGTGATAAGCCCGAAGGACTTTTTCTGAAGAACTTGTTTTGAAATTAATTTGGATTAAGCTGGGAATGAAGTAATTCTCAGCTGTTATAATAAAATAGTTTGTTTGGGACTAATTGTGTCTTGTAATGACTAAGTGAGCCTAGGTCACAACAGCTTCTCCTTAATTCCAGGTTGCTTCTCTCCTTGATTAGTTTCCATCCGTTGTTTCTTGTCCTGCCCTCAGGTGCTTTGGAAAATAAGTTGACCGAGGGGGTCAACTTTGGGGCAGCCCCTCAAATACTGGAAGACTACAATCAAGAAGATGGATCAGGAGTCTTGCGGGGTGGAGTCTGGGCAACTGAATGGAGCTAAGTGTTTCCTTGCCGGATGCCCTTCCTGTCACCAATGCGGAGTTTTGTTCAGCAGATATATTCTCAGAGAGAGAAATGTCTGCCTCTATTTAGGATTGAACTCACAAGCCTCCTGATTGTGAGGCGAGAGTGCCACCTCTAGGCCACCGCACCACTCACAAGAGGATGGATTATGATGGTGCCTAAAAATCCCACCAATGTGGTTTTACAAAATCTGTATGTTCACAACAAACGAACCTTCGTCCATGTTCTAGTCTAGCTTTTAATGATCAGATCCAACTCAAAACGAGGAAGGGAAAAATCACATACCGGCTTTCTAAACCATCGATGTATTCCTTCCGTTTCTTGCGACTTTCCTGAGCTGACTGTTTGTTCCGGATCTTTCGACGGATCTTCTTCAGAACCCGTTCCTCATACTGCCAATGCAAAGAGATCCACCTTATCTATTCGTTTTCTTTTTAACCATATCCGTTTTTTACACATCGAATTTGAAGAGGTTTTGGTCCCTTTATTTATTTATTTATTTATTAGTTCAATTTATATGCCGCCCTTCTCCGGACACTCGGGGCGGCTTACAATGCGTTAAGCAAGAGCCTTCATACTTTTGTATATACCTGCTTAGTAGGGCTTTCAGCCCCCCCTAAGCGGTGTTCTTTTTTATACAAAGTCAGCTTATTGCCCCCACAAACCGGGTCCTCATTTTACCTACCTCGGAAGGATGGAAGGCTGAGTCAACCTTGAACCAGGTGAGATTTGAACTTGCAGTAATTGCAGGCAGCTGGTGCTACTTAACAGCACTTTAGTCTGCTGCACCACCGAGGCTCTTTGTGAACATGACGTGCAATGACCAAAGTCCTTTCTTTTTAAAAAGTATGTCAATGAATTTCTCATTGTATATAGTCCTCGACTTACTATACAGTTCATTTAGTGACCGTTCAAAGCTACAACAGCACTGAAAAAAATGACCGACGACCGTTTTTTTCACACTTACGACTTTTGTGCATCCCCATGCATCATTATGATCAAAATTCAGATGCTTGGCAACAGACTCGTACTTATGACCGTCGCAGGGTTCCAAAGGACACGTGATCCCCTTTTGCGATCTTCTGACAAGCAACGTGCATGGGGGAAGCCAGATTGACTTAACAACCATGGTACTAACTGATCAACTGCAGTGATTCACTTAACAACCGTGGCAAGAAAGGTCGTAAAATGGGTCAAACCTCATTGAACAACTATCTCACTTAGTAATAGAAATATACCCATTGTAGTCATAAGTCAAGGACTGTACTAATTAGCAATCCCTGCTTTCCCAAAGTTATAACGGCACTGAAAAAAGTGACTTATGACTAGCTTCCACACTTACGACCATTGCAGCAATCCCCATGGTCCACGATCTAAATTTGGGCACTTGGCACATACTTATGACAGTTGCACTATTCAGAGGGTCATATAGGATCATCATCTGTAACCTACTCAGCTGGCTTCCGACAAGCAAAGTCAATAGGGGAAGCCAAGATTTGCTTAACGATGGCATAATTCCCTTAACGGCCGCACGATCCGCTTAACTGCGGTGGCAAAAACATCGTAAAATGGGACAAAACTCGTTGGAGAATGGTCTTGCCCAGTGATGCAAAATTTGGGCCTCAATTGTGGTCGTAAGATGAGGACTACTTGATTAGCAAGCCCTGCTTTCCAAGATTATATCTGAGAAAAAGCACAGCCTAAATCAGGGTCTCCAATTTTGGCAACTTTACGCCTTGTGGATTTCAACTCCCAGAATTCCTCAGCCAGCATGCACTGGCTGAGGAATTCTGGGAGCTGAAGTCCACAAGGCATAAAGTTGCCAAGGTTGGAGACCTCTGGCCCAAGGATGAAATCTTTTTACCTTCCCTACCGGTTCGGAAGTGCAAGTGCAAACCTTTCTGCGCATGCGCAGAGGGTAAAAAACCAGATTACTTCCTGGTTAAAATCAGGAAGTAATGACAACCGGGTGGATGGGCGGAGCTTTGCGCTGCCATTACTACCGGTTCTCCGAACCACCCGCCACCATCGTTACCAGTTCGTCTGAACCAGTCCGAACCGGTAGCCTTTCACCCCTGCCCTGGCCTAAATGTTGCTTACCTTGGTGAGAGGCAGCTGGGTTGGAAGCATCACACCTTCCTTAGCCAGCAATTTTTTCTCATCCTCGGTCAGCACCAGCTCCTGGCAGGTCCCTGGGACTTGTCTCATCACTGAGGAGGTGATAGCCTGCTGGTGCTAGAACGTCACAAGGGGAGAATGAAATAGCCATTAAAAAAAATGGGTTTCTAGATATCCCCATCATAGAACATGGAATAATAGAGTTGGAAGGGACTTCGGAGGTCTTCTAGTCCAACCCCCTGATCAAGGAGGAGACCCTATTCCCTTTCAGACAAATGGTTGTCCAATCTGTTCTGAAAAAGTGTCCGGTGTTGGAGCATTCACAATTTCTGGAGGCAAGTTGTTCTCACGGTCAGGAAATTTCTCCTTAGTTCTAAGTTGCTTCTCTCCTTGATTAGTTTCCATTTGTTGTTTGTCACCTTATTTTTCAGTGATTTATTTATTTATTTATTTATTTATTTATTTATTTATTGGTTCGATTTATATGCCGCCCTTCTCCGGAGACTCAGGGCGGCTTACAATGTAGGGCTTTTGCCCCCCCCCCCCCCCAAAGCGGTGTTCTTTTTTATACAAAGTCAGCTTATTGCCCCAACAATCTGGGTCTTCATTTTACCTACCTCGGAAGGATGGAAGGCTGAGTCAACCTTGAACCAGGTGAGATTTGAACTTGCAGTAATTGCAGGCAGCTGGTGCTACTTAACAGCACTTTAGTCTGCTGCGCCACCAAGGCTCTTTGAAAGTTAGTATGAATCCTTCATCTTTATGGCAACCCCTTAAATATTAAAACACTGCTATCATGTCACCCTTAGTCCTTCTTTTCATTAAACTAGACGTACCCAGTTCCTGCAATCGTTCTTTATATGTTTTAGCCTCCAGTCCCCTAATCCTCTTTGTTGCTCTTCCCGGCACTCTTTCTAGAACAGGGGTGTCAAACTCAATTTCATTGAGGGCCACATCAGGATTGAGTTTAACCTTGGAGGGCTGGGTGGGGGTGTGGGGTAGGCCCAGAGTGGGTGTGACACGGAACCGCACCTCCGCAGACATGGTTTTATAAACTTATAAAAATAGGGAGGCATATATTTCTGTGATTTAGTTTTTTTAATACTTACTTGATCTACTAGAGCCGTGATGGCGTGCCCCATGTGGCACGTGGAACCATATCTGTGGGCACACGAGCATTGCCCTAGTCAGCTCTAGTGAGCATGCGCGTGCCAGCCAACTGATTTTCCAGAAGTCGGGAAAGGGGCTGTTTCCAGCCTCTGGAGGGCCTCCGGGTAGGTGGGGAAAGCTGTTTTCGTCCTCCTCAGGTTCCTAGAAAGGCTCTGGAGCCTGAGGAGGGCAAAAAAACGGCCTACTGGGCCCACCGTGCCATCGCGTGCCAAAAGCACCTGAGGAGGTAATGGGTGCATACACGGGGGGCAGGGTGCATTGAATTATGGGCGTGGGCACACGCGGGCGCGACCCCCCCCACGCTCCCCCCACTTTTGGCACGTGACAGCAAAAAGGTTAGCCATGACTGTACTAGAGACTCAATATTTTTTTTGTATTGTGATGACCAAACCTGGATGCTCTATTCCAAGTCTGGCCTTCCCAAGGCCTTATAAAGTGATACTAACACATCACGTGATCTTGATTCTATCCCTCTGTTAATGCAGCCTAGAACTGCGTTGGCCTTTTTGGCAGCTGCCACACAGATGGTTCAGTGATTGTCCACTACAAGATCCCTCTCACAGTTACTGCTATTGAGCCAGGAACCACCATTCTTCATATGTTTTAGCCTCCAGCCCCCTAATCATGTTTGTTTTTTCCTGAGTCAGGCTGATTCAGTAGAAAGCATGTACAAGTGTACTTAGAAATAACCAGCTGCTGCCAGCTGCTGCCGGTTTGGGTGAACTGGTAGTTGCGACCTGCAGGTGGGTCCGCCCCCGCCCAGGCGCAATCCTGTCCTATATCACTGTATTGTTTGACACCGGACACATGTCTGGATGGCACGTGCAAGCAAATTCCTGTGTTTTGTGACACTGCACACATGCGTGGACGGCATGTGCGCGAGCAAAGTGAGCGTGCACCCCCGCATGCTCACATTTCCAGTGCTGGGTGAACCAGTTGTCACTGTATGTGACGCCCACCTCTGGAAGTAACTGTAAAAAAATGAACTGGGTTTCTAGATATTCCCATCACGGTTATTACGACTGAAATACTTGCCATTTCAGAGTTGTTTGAAAGGAGGAGATCCTTAATTGTGAGCGTGCAGGAGGGTGGGTTTTGATGGGTGGCATCTGTTACTTGCCTCTCCTCTGGATAAAAACCAGCAGCCCACATATCTGCAAAGAAATTAGGGAGGGAACCTGGTGATTAGGGAAGGAAAAAAAAATCCAGCTTTTCAGTGTACATGGAAATTGCTTTGGAGCAGATAAGATTTGTTCTTCCAGTACATTATTATCTTATCTGACTGAGAGCCACTCCTCGGAGGTCAGTCAGGCCTTTCTGGTTACTTGCTAATCTGAATTCTTGTGGTTGTGGTTTTTGTTGTTGGTTGATAAGCCTGTGGGGAAGCCAGATTCATGTAACAACTGTGTTACTAATGTAACAACCGCACAGATTCACTTAACAAATGTTAGCAAAAGTCGTAAAACGGGGCAAAAATTCACTTAACAACTGCCTCACTTAGCAACATAAATCTGGGGCTCCGTTGTGGTCGTACGTCAAAGCGTGTACGTGGAAGCCAATTTATACATGTTGGTTTTTTGGGGGCAACTACCCATACATAATCTGTCTACATGTATCATATGTAATGATATAGTACCCTGTGTATTCTGTGCTATGATTCTCATTTCCTTCTCTGTTTACCACAATAACAGAGTTGGAAGGGATTTCGGAGGTCTTCTAGTCCAACCCCATTCACCAACGGGAGATCCTATACCATTCTGGACAAATGATTGAGTGGGGCTGATGAAAGCTATTGTTCACACTAATGACCAGATGCTTAAGGCTCTCCATGTGTGGACGCGGTATGAGAGCCCTTCCCAAAAGTGTTTTTTTTCAAGAAGCAACTGGATTTTTTGGTTTTTCTTTGAAGACATTTCACTTCTCATCGAAGAAGCTTCTTCAGCTCTGACTGGATGGTGGGGGAATAGAAGGATTTATACCCCTTGCGGAAGAAAGCTGGTCATGTGTACCCTTTTAGAAAGTCGTTGAGGCCACTTGGAGAACCCTCGACAGAGGGGGAGGGATACGACATTATCTGTCTCCAGTCTACAACATAGTCCTTTCAGCAGTTCCAAGAATGCCCCACACCCATTTGCATCACTCAGGTGATCCTGAGGATACAGATAAAACTCCAAGTGGCCTCAATGACTCTCTAAAAGGATGCAAATGACCAGCTGTCTGCAAGGAGTATAAATCCTTCTGTTCCCCTCCATCCAGTCAAAGCTGAAGAAGCTTCTTGGATGAGAAACAAAACGTCTTCAAAGAAAAACCAGAAACTCCAGCTGCCTCTTGAAAAGACACCTTTGGGACAACCATAATCATTTCATAATCATAAGTTTATTTGTCAAACATATATAAAATAACAGGTAAAAGTATAAGCATAATTTGAATGAATAAAAGGAGTAAGTAAAAAAGAATATTAGGACAGGGACGGTAGGCACACTGGTGCTCTTATGCACGCCCCTTACAGACCACTTAGGAATGGGATGAGGTCAACAGTAGACAGTTTGAGGTTAAAGTTTTGGGGGTTTGCGGAAGAAACCACAGAGTCAGGTAGAGCATTCCAGGCATTGACCACTCTGTTACTGAAGTCATATTTTCTGCAATCGAGTTTGGAACGGTTTACCTTGAGTTTGTATCTATTATTTATATATTCTCAGACATCCATGGCCTGGATGTCTGAAAATCTCCATAGACACTTCTCTCAAGTGCCCCAGAGATGGTAGTTCAACCTGGTTTTACATTCAAGGAAGGAAAAACAAGGCACTCACTGAAGTCTATGGAGACATCCATCTCTCTCAGCTCGGTAGCTGGTCCTTTTAGGACAGGTAAGGCTTGACAGGAGTCCTGACACGGGACGTAGGCCAGGTCACCAGCTGAACTTCCATCAGAGTAGGCCTCTGGGCTTCCGGTTGGGACGTAATGTGGAGGGCTGTCCAGCTGATCAGAATTTGGATCCTCAGATATGCCACTGTCACTGGCAGCTGGAGACCAGCTTGGAGAATCTAGGACGGTGTTTGCCGCTCCTAAGATGGAGTTGATGAAGTCATCGTTCTCTTGAGGGCTCAGCAAATCCTACAAACAGAATGGAGAGGTTCTCCGTGAAAAAGCAACCTCAGAAAGCAACCTTCCTACAAGCAAACAAAGCTTCAACAGAGCAAACCCAATAAACCATTAATATCATTCTGAATGTTTTAACCAGGCAATGTAAGTGCTGAAACAGGATATTCTCAGTTTTCTGTCTTAATTGCAAAGAGGGCAATACCTAATAAGGACAATGCCTAGTAAAATTTAAGGCCAGAATTAAGCTGGTATCCCTCTGAAGGGTGCTCTCTGAGCTTGGTTGTTTTTGTTAGAAATTCTGTTTATTATAGCACTACCAATATTACATTCCAATATTCTCCTCTCCTCTCCTCTCTATTCTTATTCCATTCCATTCCATTCTACTACTATTGTTTAAGTTCCTCTTGTTTGGGATATTAATCTTCAAGTGCCAGGCTACTAAGTTTTGCTCCGAGTATAGAATATTTGCAATACTATTAGCCAAAATGGAGCAGTTAACCCTATTCTCCTACGTCTTGCTCAGCTGCTGCCTTCCCCCCCACCCTTTCTCATCCCAGTGCCATCTGCTCACCCGGCCTTCCTGTGCCATCCAAGGGGCCTCTGAGGATCCCAGCTCCACATTGCGAAGGACTCCATCCTGCCCGTCAAAGAGGAGATCCAGCAACTCCATGCCGTCAAGATTGGGGCAGGCCATGACTGCAAGAGAGAAAAAATGAGTTAGAGCAGGGGTGTCAAACTCGATTTCATTGAGGGCCACATCAGGGTTGTGTTTATGACCTTGCTGGGATAGGCATGGCTGGAGTGTGAATGGCAAGCTCAATGACACTCATGTTGGGGTGGCCTGAGCGCTCTGCCAGCGAAAACGGGCTCCCGAGCTCCGTTTTCGGCTGCCACAGCCTCCTGCAACCCTTTGCCCGCCAAAATGGAGCTCCGGAGGGCTATCCGTGGCCACCCCCGAGCTCCATTTTCGCTGGCAGAGGCACCGCAGGCCGGTCCTTCACAGAGCACCCCTACAGGCCAGATCTAAGTACTCCATGGGCCGGATCTGGCCCCCAGGTCTTGAGTTTGACACCCCTGAGTTAGAGGGTTGGGAGCAGCTGCTAGGCACAGTTGGGTGGACCCAACAAACAGGGTAGTTAAACCATGGAGTTAGTTGAACTTGTGAATGGAAACCAAACCAACCAACCAAATCAATGCATCAACTCAGATGTCACCTTAATCCATGATAAAGTTTATGGGTTTGGCCTAGCAGGTTATGGGAAAGGAGTAACTGAGACTTATTTCCCCAGGTTTATAGTATAGTTGCTATGGTGCATGACTCCAGCCAGATTACTGTTAAATTACAGGTAGTACACACTATGACCAATCCGTTACAACTGAAGTTATGGTCACAGAACAGATGATTTGTAGCCTATAAAGCACGCACATTTTGGACAGAGAGGACCGCTGGTTGGAAAGAGGGTCTCAAAGAGGCCATCTATGTCCAAATTTAACAGCCCTCTCTCAAGAGAGAGGGAGGGATACAGCACCATCTGTCTCCAATCTACAACACGGTCCTTAAAGCAGTTCCAAGAAGTCTCCATACCCATTTGCACCACTCAGGTGACCCTGAGGACACAGATAAACCTCCAGGTAACCTCAACGACTCACTAAAAGGATGCAAATGACCAGCTGTCTGCAAGGAGTATAAATCCTTCCATTCCCCTCCATCCCATCACAGCTGAAGAAGCTTCATGGATGAGAAACGAAATGTCTTCAAAGAAAAAACAGAAAGTCCAGTTGCCCCTTGGAAAAAAAAAGCACCTTTGGGATTTATCTGTTTCGTTTGATGAAAGGTCTCAGCAAAAAACACAGACTCTTCTGGACATCCCAAAGATGCTATTTCAAACGACAACTGGACTTTCTGTTTTTTGTTTGAAGACGTTTTGCTTCTCATCCAAGAAGCTCCTTCAGTTCTTCAGGCTTCTTCAATTGGAGGCTCCCAGCGCTAACTTCATTCCTTATTACTTGTTGACGGAACTCACTGGGTACCAAGAATCCAGCTTAATAAACCCTTTGGAACCCAGATTGAGTGGCATCCTGATGTTGGTTTAAGTCCAGAGCTTGGACCTTTGAGACAAACGTCTCTTTATCCATTTAGTTTGATGAAAGATCTCAGGAAAAACACAAAATCTTCTGGAAATCTTTCGGAGACTTCGGTATTATTGAATAGAGTATTATAAGGACGGTATTAATATTAGAGAGCTAAAACTTGGTGGCCGATTTTTACTTTTATTTTTGCAGGCAGATAAACTCCTTGCATCTTTGTGGGGTGGGGAATGTCTTGCCCGAAATTACTCTTATTATTAAACTTATTTGCTGCCTATCTTGCCATGGGGCTGCTCTAGGCAGTTCACAACCAAGTTTCATAAAGAAGAAAGACAAGAAGAAAAGAAGAAATGAAAGAAGAAAAAGTTTGGAAAGAAGAAATAAAAATGAAGCTTAGACAAAATGAAAGTAAAATAACAATAAAATAAACAAGGACAAAGAAAACCAAGAAAATAAATCGATACTAGTTAAAAAAAACACCTCTAATTCTCCAGCAATTCATGTAAATAAAGCCCAACAAAACAAACAGATAAATCACTTGTTCAAAGACTGATTCCTGTTTTGCCTCTTCATTTATGACCATGGGGACTAGAAACTTAGTTTATCTTCAAGGAAGAATGTCCTACCAGAAAGGTCTGCCAGTTTACCTTTCCCAAGATAAGTTTTTGGCTCTACCCTGTGTTCATAAAGTACGAACAGTCCTCAACTTACAACCACAATTGAGCCCCAAATTTCTGTTGCTAAGTAAAACATCTGTTAAGTGAATTTTGCCCCCATTTTACCACCTTTCTTGCCACAGTTGTTAAGTTAGTAGCACAGTTTTTAAGGGAATCGGGCTTTCCCATTGACTTTGCTTGTCGCAAAAGGGGATCACACGTGACTCCCGGGACACTGCGACCATCATAAATATGAGTCAGTTGCGAAACATGTGAGTTTCTATCACATGACAATGGGGATGCTGCAATGCTCGTGTGAAAAACAATCAGAAATCGCTTTTTTCAGGGCCATTGTAACTTTGAATGGTCACTAAATGAACGGTTGCAAGTCAAGGATTACCTGTACTCTAAAGGGACTTGAAGCTTTTCTGAAACAGCTACAGACTCATGGAATTGTCTTTATTTAGGTTTGAGCCTTCCATTACACTCCCAACGGTGCTTTTTCCAGAAGGAAATCAGATTTTGTTTTTGTTTTTCCTTTGAAAATGTTTCCCTTCTCATCCGAGAAGCTTCTTCAGTTGAACAGAACCTGAGCTGAAGAAGCTTTTTGTGTGAGAAGCGAAACGTTTTCAAAGAAAAAAATAATCAAGAAAGTCCAGTTGCCCTTTGGAAGAAACACTTTTGGGACAACCATGACCTGGATGATGGAGAATCTCCACGGACATACTACCATTACGCTATTCCAGAACGGAATGGGACAACTTACCACAACCAACTCATTGTGACCAACTCGCAATAGCCAACTCGCCATGGCCAACTCACCACGAGACAATTTGACAATTCAATTTAATGATTCAAAATAAATAAAATAATATTGTAATTTTTGCCATTCACATTTCATTCTGTCCCTCCTTTGGCATCCTTTCTTTAATGATTCTATTCCACCATTTCTTTGATATTAATGTAACTCTTATCCTGCAGCGAATCGTCCTGCAGCAAATTAGCTGCGGCAAGTTGGCTGCGGCGAATTGTCATAGACCCATTCCAGAAGTAAGCTAAAATGGAGCTGTTCTGGAGAGCATCTGGAACCGTAGAGCTGGAAGGGATCCTAGAGGTTATCTAATTCAGCCCCTTGCTCAGAGCAATCCGGCCTTTGTCTGAAGACTTCCAGTGAGTGAGAACTTGCTACTTGCTCAGGTGTCAGTCGATTCCAGTGATTGACAGCTCCTATAGTCATAGTCAACCCTCCTGATGTTTAGCCTTGATTTCTCTCCTGGTAGTTTTAGTCTCTTCTTCTGATCCTACACAGGGGTGGTACTCACTTACTTTCCGCTACTGGTCCGGGTGAACCGGTCTGAACTGGCTGAATATCACCTCTGGTCCTACAGTCCACAGCCATACAGAATGTAGGGGTTACTGTATTCTTGTGATGGTTTATTATTATTATTCCTTTGATGATCGCTTCATCAGTATTATTATGCTACTGCTATCATTGTCTCAATTGGTCTACCGTTGATTATCACTCAATCCAGATGTTTTCATTGTTAATTTGGGATCCACGGTGAAGAGTCACTGGGATTTGGGTGGTGTACAAACATGGCCATAGGCATAGAATAATTTGTTTAATGACCATGGCGTTTGCTTAACAACTGCAACATTTACTTATCAATCATGGTGTCTGCTTAATGGCCACTGAAAAAGTATCCTAACATCGGGTCTGGGCTCGTGTGTGGCTCAACATATTCTGGGCTCCATTATGGTTGTAAGTTGAGGGCAACCTGTACTACTTGATATTGTTTCTTTAAAAAAATGGGAGGTATAACCACAACTGAGACAGATTCGTCAAGAAACACACTCTGTGCACAGAGTACGCCATTGATTAAGATGCTGAGATTGAAATAGAAAATTGGAATGGGATGGAATGGAATGGAATGGAATGGAATAGAATAGAACAGATAGAATAGAATAGAATGACAGAGCTGGAAGGGATCTTGGAGGTCTTTTAGTCCAACCCCCTTCTCAGACAGGAAACTCTATACCATTTCAGTCAATGGTTGTCCAATTTCTTCCTTAAAACTTTCAGTGTTGGAGCATTCACAACTTCTGGAGGCAAGTTGTTCCATTGGTTAATTGTCCTCACTGTTAGGAAGTTTCTCTTTAATTCCAGATTGAATAGTTTCCATCCGTTGCTTCTTGTTCTGCCTTCTGGTGCTTTGGGGAATAGTTTGACTCTCTCTTCTTTGTGGCAACCCCTGAGATATGGGAATACTGCTATCAAGTCACCTCTGGTTCTTCTTTTCATTAAACTAGACATATCCAATCCCAGCAATCATTCTTTATATGTTTTAGCCTCCAGTCCCCTAATCATCTTTGGGTCCTCTAATCGTCTTTGTAATCAGACACATCTGTTTTATTTCTGTGTAAAGAAATGAATCTGTGTATTGACAGAGATGTATCTATCTCTCTACCTCCAGAAACACGCACAAAGATTTGAGGAAAACCATGTGCAGAAAACCAAATTATATTTACTTTCAATTAATAGTCTAATCTAGTGAAAAGAAGGACTAAGGGTGACATGATAGCAGTCTTCCAATACTTGAGGGGCTGCCACAAAGAAGAGGGAGTCAAGTTATTCTCCAAAGCACCAGAAGGCAGGACAAGAAGTGAAGAATGGAAATTAATCAAAGAGAGAAGCAACTTAGGAGAAATTTCTTAACTGTTAGAACAATTAGTCAGTGGAACTTCACAATTTGTGGATGCTCCAACACTCCAAGACCTCCAAGCTCCCTTCCAACTCTGTTATTCTGTTAACTTCTGTTAATAAATAACAATTAATGTATTCTCGGCACAATAGATATCTTGCAATTAAAGCTTAGTCTCTGTACATTTATTCTTCCAGTTTGCACCCAAATACAACACAACTATACCCAGTAATTTAGAGGACATATCCAGCTTTGAAAAATGTAATTTAAAAAAAAGCTGAAGAAATTTGAGTAGTTTGGGGGTTCTTCTAATCTGAGGCTGGTCTTCTGCAAACTACAGTTCGTTTGCTTGTCTATTGCCTTCTGATTAACAGACTTATCTCCATGTACCACTGCTTCGTGCATGTTTCTCTTCTCCGCACACAGCCCTGACCTCCGTCCTCTTATTTGTCCTGCACTTGTTTCCAAAGATGAAACCCGCTGAGTTAATTTGGAGGGGAAAAAATGAGGTTGTACCACCTTACCTACTTCTGAGAGTGTTCTCCAGTGTTGATTCGGTTTAGCCAATTGTTTCCAATCCCAAAGGTTTTCCTTGCTGCGAAGTTGAATACGGTTATTTTCTTCTCCGTTCTCCGTCTGTCCAGCCAAAATCTCTTTTTTTTTTCCTACTGGGTGGCAAAGTTTAAACTCCAACGATACAAAAATAGCGTCAGACTCATTAAATCCCTCCCTTTCGTCCAGCTCTCCAATGGGAGAAAGACTGTCAGCTCAGCGGGCAGAGACATAAAAGAAGTCAGGCAATCATAACTGGGACAAATTGGGTAACCATTATCTAAATAACTTTAGTCCATCCTGCCTTTCGTTTCTAAATTGAGTGGGCGCTGGGCTGAGAGGTCCAAAGTCTTTGGCTGGGCTGTGTCACAGTGACCTATTACCTACTTTTCAAAAATAATTTTCTCTCCCTCTTTGCTCAAGGAAACAACAATAGTGAGCCCATTAATTGGATTTTAATCACAGTTGGCCTATCGATCTCAGCAGTTTATATAGGCTTTGAGAACTTACTGGAAAAACACAAAACTGGTTTATGCTCAGCTCTCGTCTTTTCTGTTTAATGCACCTGTATGATATAGAGCCACTGTTATCAGTGAGGTGGTTGGCACAGAAATGTAATAAATAAATTAAATGATGAATGGACCCAATTCTTCATGCCTCAAAGCAGCAGTAAGATTCCTTGGGGTAATCTTCTATTGCAGCATTGAGACACCACTTTCGAGGCTCTCGCACCTGCTGTACGATGCCAGGGCTAGTTCAATGATGCTCTGGTTTTGCATATTACCATATAAAAAAAGTTTGGGGTAGTGGTTAAATCATCAGGCTAGAAATCAGGAATCTGTGAGTTCTAGTATCGCCTCAGGCACAAAGCTAGCTAGGTGACCTTGTGCCAGTCGCTCTCTCTCAGCCCTAGGAAGGAAGCAGTGGCGAGACACTTCTGAAAAACCTTGTCAAGAAAATGGCAGAGACCTATCCAGGAAGTCTTTGAGAATGGGACAGGATTGAATGGAAGAAAAGAAAAAAGAACATCAAATACTATCAGAATTGTCTGATGAAGAAACTAGTGCTTCTTAAGATGGGACCAACTCAAAATAGTTCAGTGGAGGAAGAAAGTGAGGTATATGAAGTTTCCTTATTCCAGGCAGTGCATTGAGTTCTCCCGATGTGGTCTGGTTAGAAATCCTTTCTCCGCTGGCATTATCTTTGCATGTATGATGTACGTTGTGAGGAATCCAACTCTGTTCAGACATTGTGTTTGTGTGTCTGTTCTTCACTCTCCTTGTTGTGTTGATGATGTGAGTCGAGAACTGTGTCTCCACTACAGGGTGATGGTCTGTGGAGATTCTAGCTCAATATGCAATCAGTTCCATGCAGAGCGGGACAAGTTGTTATGGCCAACTCACTATGGTTCACTGATCCTGGCCATCTCGCCGCAACCATCTCACCATGACTGCCTCACCACAGCCAACTCACTGCGGGGCAATTCAATGCAGGATAACTCAAGAAAGGGATAAATACAATTGTAGCTCACCCAATGGTGAAATCCAAATTTTACTACTGGTTCTGTAGGCGTGGCTTGGGCATGGTGTGGCTTGGTGTGCATGGCAGGGGAAGGATACTGCAAAATCTCCATTCCCTCCCCACTCCTGGGGAAAAGATATTGCAAAATCTCCTTTCCCACTCCACTCTGGGGTCAGCCAGAGGTGGTATTTGCCGGTTCTCCGAACTACTCAAAATTTCCGCTACCGGTTCCCCAGAACTTGTCAGAACCTGCTGAATTTCACCCCTGAGCTCACCCCACCCTCAAGGATTTCTAATTTGAGAAGGTTCAAACCTAAAGCAAGACAAGGCCTGCTACAATTCACTTATCCCTTTCTCAAGTTATCCCGTGTTGAATTGTCCCACAGCGAGTTCTCTTGTGACAAGTTGGCCACAGTGACTGGTCCAGAATGAGCCGACGGAGTGAATTGGCCACAGTGAATTGTCTTAAATCCAGTTCCATGTGAATTTTTTGCCATTTCTTTACTTCTTTGTCTTCTGCCTCCTGCAGCCAGGTCGGAGAAGAGAAATGATAGTGAAGTCCATGAATGAAGGCAAATCTGGGACATATTCGTTAGTTTCTGGAGAAAATGAGTAGTGTTCCCTCATTCCCATTAGCATGATTATCTGCTTCCACGGCAGATCAAGAGATCTGACCAGGTTATTGGTTAACTGGGTCAAACATGTTGCAAACAGAGGATGGTCTCTTTAATAGTTTTAGATTTCCAAAATGTCATTCTACATCTGTCTATAAAAGGCCCATGTTTTGTTCTTTAAAATCTCAGCAGGATGAATTGGCTAAACCACGAATAAAGAGGTAGGAAGCATGCAAGAACTACCCTTGTTTTTTAAAAGAAAGCTAATGCCAAGCATAGAAGTCAACCAGACGACAGCAAGGAATAACAACCAGATGACAAGGAATGTAAATCCTTCCATTCTCCAGTGTTCAATCAGACCTGAAGATGCTTCTTGGTTGAGAAGTGAAATGTCTTTAAGAGAAAAAAAAACCCAAAGAAAGCCCAGTTGCCTCTTGAAAAAAACACCTTCAGGACAATCCTAGAAGTCACCATTGCAAAATAATAGCTCAGAAAGCCAGGGGAAGAATTGAGGAACAAATTGCCCTAAACTCGAATCCACCTTCTTAGGGATCACAGCCAGGGTTGAAACTTGTGTACAAATTGTTTTACAAATAAATCAACTTTTGCTTCTCCTAAGTTACCAGATAGTAATGCTAAGCATGAGAAAAGAAACTGTTACTACTATTAGTAGGAACAGCAATAGTAATAGTAAATACAAGGGTAGCAGATTCTTCTTTTCTTTCTCTACAGTACTTATCTATCTTCAGCTTGTCTATCATTTGCCATCATTTTGGCCTTTAATACTTCTTTGTCTTTTCCAAGCTCATCAAAAATGTTCCATATCTTGGTCTGATAATCCAGAGTAGCGGCCTGACTTTTTCTGAACAGAAGCTAGTTGCATGAGATGCTCTCCTGATCAACGCATCTGTTAGTCTCCTGTATATATGTGTGTGTAGGCAAGAACTGACAATTTTGAGAAAAGTGGAGGATTGTATCACTAATGCAGTTAGAAAAACTGGAGATGCAGCCAAGGGAAAAAACTGAACAAGGGAAACCGTAAAAGTGACTGCACTTATGAAGAGGGAAGAGGGCACCACTGGTGAAAAAAAGTGTTAATCCAACTAAATGTGTAAAATACTGTGCTAATAAGAGCAGCAAAAGCTTATTTTTCTCCTCACATCCAGTCAAGGGCCCAATTCTTTGCTGGGGAAGGAGGGCTCACTATAATGTCTTCAGGGACAATGGAAAAAATAAAATATTCTAGACCAGAAATCCCCAATCTGTAAGCTGTTTGCAACTGGGCCACGGAAACAGCCAGTGAGTGCGTATGCATGCACCCGCATTCTCACTTGCATGAGCAGTGGGCGAGCACATGGGCACACCGCTCTTGCAAATGGAGCTGCACACACGCTTGCCAATGAGTTGTATGGAGCCATCCCCTCTCATCACCAGCCGGTCTGCAAAGTCTGAAATGTTGGGGAACTCTGTTCTAGACAGGTGTCAAATAAAGTCGCTTGGATCTGCTTCAAGTTAGTTCTGCCTGGCCGAATCCTTGTAAATTGACTGAGACAGTATGAGTTATGTGAGAAATATAACTCCTAGGAAGTGGCCAGGATCCTTGGGGGGTGTTTATCTAACCCCTTGTCTGCTAGATTAATGCCCATCCTGGTAGCCAAGAGTTCCTGGGTCACAAATGTGGTTTGTCCATGAGATGATGACTGCTTCCTTGAGGGATGAGGCGTTTCTATCTTGAACAAGGCCACTGCTGGATCCAACAGTTCTGGACAATGTTTGCCCATTCTCCAACTTTTTTTTTTTTTAATTTGATTTATATGCCGCCCTTCTCCGGAGACTCAGGGCGGCTTACAATGTGCTCAGCAATAGCCTTCATCCTTTTGTATATTTATACAAAGTCAGCTTATTGCCCCCACAACTGGGTCCTCATTTCACCTACCTTAGAAAGGATGGAAGGCTGAGTCAACCTTGAGCCTTGGCGAGATTCGAACTCTGCAGTAATTGCAGGCAGCTGGTCTTAATAACCAGCTTAATAACAGGGTGCCTTAAACCCCTGTACTACCAAGGCTCTTAACTTAATTTTCTGGGGAAAGTTTGAGAAGGTGATCAGATTTCAGCTTCAAGGGCCCTGGCAAAAGTGGATTACCTGGACCTGTTCCAGGCAAAGGTATAATAGTGATGGCATTGATTTTACTTGTTGATGACTATTGACAGAGATAGAATGATGCAACTGTCCTGGTTCTTTTTCATCTCTCAGCAACTTTTGGCACCACAATTATGATATCCTTCTGGATTGGGGGTGGGGGTCAGATGTAGGAGACATCATGTTGCAGTTGTTCCCTTCTCCTCTATCCAGACTATTTCAGCTGCTGTCCGTGAGATCGAGAGGTCAAGCCTATGGCCTGCGATTGCAGATTACCATATTACTCAATGCTTTTATCTGTCCTTTTAACATCTACACAAAATCATTGGGGAAGGTCATTCCCTCAACTGTGTCAAGTATTCTCAATAGGCTGATTATATCCAGTTACACATCTCAATCCCTGGTTGTGTAAGCAATGCTTTCAAGATCTTAACCCAGTGCTTGGAAACTGGGGATGGGGAAGAACAGGCTTAAACTCAGTCATGACAAGACCAAATGGTTGTGAGTTCCTTTTTCTTCTAATACCGTGGAATTTGTCTTTAGGTTCTGGATGGAGTGGCACTTCTCCGGACAAATTGGCAGGTAATCTGGTGATCTTTTACAAAGCAGGTGACTGTTATGGCCAGGAACTCCCTTACCTAAATTCATGTGATATACTAACTAGTTTTATGTATCTTGAGATTAGATAGGGTAGGAACAAGTGGGAAAGGCTACATTACTGCCGGTAGAGCTAAATGAAGCTAATTCTGTCTCAGTAGGCTGATGACAGGACAAAGCCAACATCATAGTAGAAAGCAGGACATGGCAGAAAGAAGAGGCTGCTGGAGCAGGTTTGCATCATGTTTGATGCCAGGGGAATGGCTCAAGTATAGGTTCTACTTATCTTTACTACCGGTTCGCAATAGAGCCGCGCACGCACGCGCTTGCTTCTATAGAACCGGTCCGAACCAGGAGCAACCCACCACTGGAATCACTCTTGAGCATTTGTCTCAGAGCCTGTTTCCAAGAACACTGAATTTTCCAAAATGGGTAATCCTATTCATTACCGGTATATATTTCTCAGGCACTAATTCTCCATTTAAGACTTACAAATATACTTCTGGAATGGATACAGGTTTTCAAAAATTATGCTATTATTAAGTCCATCCAACACTGATTGGTTGTTCAAAAAGCCTATCATTCTGATAGGGTTCAGTAGATGAGAGATTTGGATCTACTTTTGATTTGCTAAATAAATCAACAAGGATGTCAACAGTTAATAGCAAAAACAACAAAACAATTCTCTTTTGTTAATCAGGAATGGATTTTTCTATGGACAAAATGTCAACTCTATTCAATTCTAACCTTCAAAATTAATGGGCCCAAGTTGGATGGTCTTTAGAGTCTAGTATAAAATCAAGGTAATCCTTCAAACCTACAATTCCTATATATCTATATTCCTCTAAAGTCTAAACTATACAGTACTTCAGCATTGAGAGGTGTCTTCCATATACACAAAATTTTTAATAGTAGCATATCACTATTTTCAAGCTGATAAGCTTCTAAGAAATTTCAGAATTTCCCTGAAAACAAAGTCTAAAAATCCACAGACCTGAGGACAGATGTGATAAGATATGCCCCACTGACTCCCATCAGGTGACCAACTGTGCCCTGAGGGATCACTGCTATATAATAAACCTACTTTAAAATATCTTTTTTTTCCAGATTTTGAAGGCAGAGCCTGAAGGAGTTCTGACCAAAGATCTTGCCTAGTTCTTGGCTGAGTAGCTGTACTTGAATAGTCCCTGTCAGAGGAAGGAGAAAGCAAATGTATTGATAAAAAGAAATCAATCTTATCTTTGGATAACCAGTCCATTGGCTTTACTCCTAAAGTTAATTACATAACTATATGATGCTGGCGCCTACACACTTGTCAAGGTGCCCCTTGGACCCCAATCTTTGTCCTATTCAGCCTCACCCTGATCACAAGTGTTTTACTCATCTGTTCTCCAAGGTTACTTTAGAGAGAGAAATCAGCAACTGCTTGACTTCACTTTGATGTGAGAAGCAGCAGCTAGGGAAAACGCTCCTTGCTTTTGTGTCTTCGGCTACACAACTCCAAACTTCCTGCTTTTCAGAAAAAGCAGCTCAAGACAGATTTTTAAAATGCAAAAAAGCAACCAACATTACTTATTTCTAAAGCACCAAAATAACACCTCAAACAATCATTACTTTATACAATTACTTTTTGCTCATCTGGTTTTCTTCAGGATTTATCATCTGAACCATTGCAGAGTTGCCACAGTTAGTAGTCCTAATATTTCTAAAGCAATGATCAAAAAGTGTTTCAGGATCTCCTCCTACTTTTAAAAATTATAGAGGACTCCAAATTAACTTTTCTTTATATGGATTATATTTATCAATTTACCATATCAAAAATTAAGATTGACACATTTACTGCTGCTACTGCTTCTCATGATTATTTGATGAAATATTAATATTGCATTATTTTTCAACATAGGTTACTAAAGAATTTTGATTTTAAGGAGCCCTGAGATGGTCTTGGGGATACCCCTCCCCCCAGATCTTAGGAGCACATCTTAAGAAGCACTGCTCTAAAGCACCATAAAGCAGATTACTTTGTTTATATATTCATTTAGAGGGATGTTTGCAGTGCAAAGATGTACAATAACAAACCTTTAACCTACATATCTATTTTGGTAGGGTAGCAAAAAGAGCAAAGCCAAGGCTCTTGTTAGATTGCTCCTGGATTTGAACCACCAGCGGGTCATGTGCATCCTTTTTGACCATTGAAAGTGTTCAAGTTCTGGTCACGTGGCAAAACATAACTATAGTCCTTTTGAATGTGTTTTCAAAACATGCATTAAGAAATTGTGAGAAAAGATACTGGTTTACCCCTTTGGTTTATATCGCAAACTGGCTTAATAAAATAACTCATAAGTAATTTCTTGCTATTTAAATACAGGTAATTCTCGACTTATAACAGTTCCTGTATTGACCGTTCAAAATTACAACAGCACTGAAAAAAGTGATGTATTACGGTTTTTCATACTTATGACCATTCCCCATGGTCAGCTGATCAAAATTCAGATGCTTGGCAACTGACTCATATTTATGATGGTTGCAGTGACCCAGGGTCACACGATCTCCTTTGACATTCTTCTAACAAGCAAAGTAAATGGGGAAACAAGATTCACTTAACAATCGTGTTACTAACTTAACCATTGCAGCGATTCACTTAATAACTGAGGAAAGAAAGGTAGTAAAATGGGGCAAAGCTCACTTAACAAATGGTTTTAGCAACAAAACGTTTGGGCTCAACTGTGGTCATAATCTGGCTTTCTATGATACCAGGAAAACAAAACAGAAACATAAAGAAATGCATCACAGCATAAAAATGTAAAGCATTGTCCAGTTTTTTGTTCTTCACTGCTCCATGCTAGTCATGCTTAGTTAACTCCAAAACAAATATAGTATGTCTGCTTTTGTATAAAAAGTACATAAACAAATAGCAGTTGGATGAATAAAAGCAAGAATTTGTTCTATTGAGAATAGGCATTCACATGCTGTTTAGATTTCAAGATACCAGTTGCAACTTATAGTTTGCACAAGACAATTTGTAGCTGAATGTTAATATTCATGCATATATCCTAAGTGCATAAATCTCAGATATCACTTCCCAAATATGAATATAACTTTAAACTAAGGTGTACTTGTGCACATCCTCACTTTTGTTTATAGAGAACTATAAACATTATATGAATAGATCCATTTATATGGATGTACATTAAGTAAGAAATAGAAAATCAGGGTGAGTTCATATGCACCAGAATCTAGATAGTTATGTAATATGTTTCTTTCTCAGCCAGGCACGTGTAATGCAACGCTTCTGTATGTGTGTGTCACATCAACGCCTCAACCTGTTGCCAAACCCTGATTTGTCTTTTATTGGAAGAGGAGAGATCTGTTCTTTCTATTTTTAAGTGACTAAGAGGTGTTTGGCTGCCATGGGAATGTGGGGAGAACAATGTGAGCGGCTCAGCAGATGGATAGGGTAATAGTGGGTGAGAATGAAAGGAACAGAACAATACTGCGGGTGTGAATCTTCTTCTAGCACATGTACACAGCCATTTTCCTCAGCGTGCCTGGCTGTGTTTCAGGATGATTAGATGGACATGTGGCTATTCTGTTAGTGCTGAGAAAAAATGACAAATATAAGGGAGAGGTGAGACAAAAATGGGATCCCTTGTTGTCTTGGTTTGGAAGATGATATTTCATACTCTAGTTCTAAGACACAGTAGAAGCCTGAGGGGCCATTTCCAGCTGTTTTAATTTCAGCATTCAACAAACATGATTTCTGCTTCCCTCAGTTTTTAACAGAAAGACTTTTATTGAAGATGCTGCCAATTTCCTGCTATTGTTGTTTAAAAGGTCTTGTATTGACTGATCAATTTGTGGTTGGTCTACTTTCTGCCTCTTGTGGCAGATTGCTCAGGGATGCTTCAGCCTGGGTGACAAAGAAGCAGCACAGCATTTAAAAATATTTAATTTTGTTGTACTGATTATGTGCCATCAAGTTGATGCCAATTTTTAATGACCACGGGTGTCAAACTCACTGCATCACGTTGATATCATATGACATATCATGACATTTTTTGCCTTTGTGGAGCTGGGGTGGGCATGGACTGTGTGATGCATATGGCCCGCGGGCCATCAGTTTGACACCCGACCTAGACAAACCTTTTCCATGAACTGTCCCCAAGTGGGCCTTCAGATCTTCTCCAATGGTGCACTCATTACTGCTATAATCAAGTCCATCAACCTTCTGGCTGGTTTCCTCCTTTGTTTTCCTTTTCATCTTTCCTGCTATTATTGACTTTCAAGAGAGCTAGGTTTCAATAATTTGAGCCTGAGCATCTGAGAACTCGATTGATTTGTTCCCTGTGTTTGTTTCCCTGGATAACTGTATTATTCTATGGTCTTTTCTAAAGTCTGCTTGGCTTTAGGCATATAGTATTTCCTTTCTCCTTTCCCTTCCAAGACCCAGGGAGGATTAAAGATGACACATCACTATACCCAGAAAAAGAAGGGGGGGGGGCAAGAACCCAAAGCCATTCTGTCTTGCAACAGTTGAGTTGGAGCCAATTCCTCCTCCTCTAGAGCTGCACCATTTCTAGACACCTGGTCAGTTCCTCAACAGCATCATCTGACTGGATAGAACTGGAGGTTTACATCAATCATCAGCATATTCTTCGAGTTAATCACAATTGGGACCAGGATTTCAGTTTCTAAGCAAGATAGTTGTTAAATAAGTCATGCCAGATTTTATGACCTTTTTTGCCACGATTGTTAAACGAGTCGCTGCAATTATTAAGTGAATTGGGTTAACCCCGACTAAGCTTTTTGGACGCTACTTGAGATCCCAAAATGGCAATCACATGACCCTGCATTCACCATTTTGAACTTATATTGATGCTAAGACAGTACATTTTTCCACACATTCTCTCTTCACCATCAATTTCTATTTTGATGTTCCCCTTCCTTGCAATGGCCATGACCACGGTCTTTTTGATGTTCAGATAGAACCCAAAATTCTCACTTTCTTCTTTGATTTTCTTGAGCAGATATTCCAGGCTGCCTTTGATTTCTGAGAGGCGAGTTAAATCATCAGCACATCAAAGATTGTTGACGTTTCTTCCACCCACCTTTCCGCCCATTTTTGATTCTTCAAGATCTAGCTTCCTCATGACCATTTCAGCATACAGGTTGAGTAAGAAAGGGGAGAGAGTATGCAACCTCCGCACACTTCTTTTTCTATAGGAAACCCAACCAGGAGCATCTTCCTTGGGAACATTTCCTCATGATTAAGAAGCTACTTTTGGGTATGCAGCCAAACGTCTCGAACCGAAAAAGAAAACCAGTTGCCATGACTCAACTTCTAGATTTCTTCATGAAGCATTTCTCTGGAAGCCAAGGCCAAGAGTGGGTTTAATGTTAACCCCTGGTTTTGACGACTCAAAAGGGAAAAGAGTTTTTAAAAAATAAAAAAGCTCTCGGGGAGTCTCTTGTCCACAGCACGGGAGGCCAGCAACCGAAGCCGTTACCTCACCTCAAGTTCGCCTTCAACTGACGAGCTTCTGCCCTCGCGCCAAAAAAGAAAAAAAGTTTTCCCGCCTCTTTCCCCCCAACTCGAGCCCCCGTTCGCCGTGCGCATGCGCCAACCTTTCCTGCGGCGGTTTGGGGGGTCAAGCTTTGCTGTCAGGTGGAGGGGAGGGTGAGGTGAAAGGGGAAAAAAAAAAAACACCGCGAGGTCTATTCTCGCGAGACTTGCCTCTTTTCTCCTCCACCCCTCCCAACTCTTTCTCCGCATGCGTCTCTCGACTCGACGTCGATCTCTCTCACTTCTTTTAATACAGCCGTTTCGACCAATCGCGAGGTGAAGCTTTCTTCAGCGGGGCGGGCGGGGTGCCGAGCTCTCTCGCTTCCTCTGGCCGGGCTCGCGCAGCCCACTTTTCCAGCGGCCAGCCAATCGGGAGAAGGGGTGGCTGGCGCGCGCGAGCGAACGCGCCTGCCTCACCCCCACCCATCACTCCATCCTCCCGGGCGAGCCGACCAATCGCGAGGCGGCGGCGAGAGCCTCAGCCAATCGTGGGGGCGGAAAGTTGGTTGGGAGGAGACTTTTTTTTCCTCCTCCCCTTCTCCCTCGCGCGCCTCAGCGCTCGCTCGCGCTTCGGCCACGCCCCCCTCCTTCCTCTCGCCTTCTTCGCGTTCCCCTCAGGGTTTTGGTTTTGTTTTTTTTTTTTTTTTTTTTTTTAGGCCTCGCGCGCAGCCTCGGCCTCGCTTAGGGCAGCCAAGCCGGGCGATGACGACGACGCCGTCGCCGCTGCTGCTGCTACTTCTGCTGGTAGTGGTGCTGCTTCTGAGGCGGGTCCCTCGCTAAAGGCGCAACGGAACGCCGGCCTCCGCCGCTGCCATGCCGGCTAAAAGGAAACTGGTGCCGCCGGCCCTCAACATCACCCCGACCATCGCTGAGGGACCCAGCCCCACCGGCTGCGAGGGCGACGGCTCCGAGTGAGTGGGGCTGAGCGAGGGGTCGGCGGGGATGGGTCTGAGGGGAAGCCGGGGGGGGGAGGGCGAGGTATTTGCGTGGGGGAGGAAAAAAAGAGGAAGATTTTCCTCACGGAAAGGTGATTTCGGGGCTGAGGTAAAGTGTGTGAGGGGATGGTGGCTGCCCGTCGGTCCTTGGAGAAGCATCCCGAGCCACGAACCACGGGGAGCTTTTGTTTGGCTGGATTTAGGGGGGGGGGTGTTTGTCTTCCTTCAAAGTGAAGCCCCAAAGGCAGAACCCGAGGCCGGGGGTGGATGAGGAAGCAGCTGGGAGGAACCGGGCTGTTGGTGGTGATGGTGGGGGGAGAGAAACTTCATTCGGTCCAGGAAAAGGTGGAGGAAGGATTGGGGGGGGGGGGCGTTAGGATGCAGGCCAGGCAGGTTCTTCTGTCCTGAGGTGGGAAAATGCCAATAAAGGAGAAGATTTGTAGCTCGGGGTGGAAATGAGGGGTCCTGGGGTGGGGGTGGGAGTCTCTGAGGATGGTGGTTTTCTTGCAGACGTTTCAGGAGCCGAAGTGGGATAAATAAATGGACTGGCACTGATGATGTTACCTGGTCTGGGTCGTGAGACGTTTGCAAGAAAGCCAACCGGGGCTCAGAGAGTCCCCAGGGACCTCACAGCCGTCTTGCTCCACAAACCCCACTCCATTCTAGCACTAACGATGTTATCTAGTTTGGGTCATGAAACGCTTGCAAGAAAACCACCAGAGAGTTCCAAAGACCCCCACGGCCGCCCTTCTCTCCTCTTCCAAAATCCCCACTGTCTTCTGGCACTGCTGATATTATCTCGTTTGGGTCGTGAGACGTCTGCAAGAAAGCCACCAAGCTCAGAGAACACCAAGGACCTTGCCACCGCCCTCCTCCTTCCCCTTCTCCTTTTCCACTCCCCAATCCCCTCTCTCTTCTGGCACTACAGGACCGCATTCTGCCACCGATTGCCTTCCACCGACCAATACGCTCCCACAGAGAGGGCCTCCTCAGGGTGCTGTCAGCCAAACAGTGTAGGCTGGCGACCCCCAGGGGGAGAGCCTTCTCTGTGGGTGCCCCCGGCCCTATGGAATGAACTGTCCCCGGACATACGAAGGATCCCCGACCTCCGTGCCTTCCGTCGCGCTCTGAAGACCCTATTATTCCAGCAAACTGGACTGACAGGATAAAGGTTTTTTAAATTGGGTTTTGATGGGGGTTTTAAAATGATCTTAGTTGGATGTTTTAAATTTGGCCGAATGATTGAATTATTTTAATAAGCTTTTAATTTTTGTTGTACATTGTTTTTACCATGGCTGTTCACCGCCCTGAGTCCCTCAGGAGAAGGGTGGTATACAAATATAATAAACTAAACTAACTAAACTAAACTAAATTGATAGTGTTACTTAGTTCAGTCATGAAACACTTGCAAGAAAGCCACCAAGCTTAGAAAGTACCAAGGACCCCACAGTCCTCCTCCTTCTCCTCTTCCACTCCACAAACCCCACTCCCTTCTAGCATTGATGATGTTATCCAGTTTGGATCATAAAACGTCTGCTAGAAAACCACCAAGCTTAGAGAGCACCAAGGACTCCAGAGTCCCCTTCCTTTTCTTTCATTTCACCAACCCCACTCCCTTCTAGCACTGATGATATTACCTAGTTTGGGCCATGAAGCATCTGCAAGGAAACAACCAAGGACCCCTCTGGGTCTAGAATGGTATAGGATCGCCTATAGGCATAGGATCTCTTGCCATAGGCAGGAGGTTGGACTAGAAGATCTCCAAGGTCCCTTCCAGTCCTATTATTCTATATTCTGTGAAGAACCTGGACAGAGAGAAGAGATGCAATATCCTCCTAGACCTGGTGAAAAGATAAAAAAAATCAAATAACAGTTCATTTAAAAACCAATGAAAACAGGTCATTTTATCACCTCATACTGGCGGGCTGAATATTCGGTAATTAAGGGAGGAGGAAGATTGTGCTCGATACATCTCTTGAAAGAACACAGCATCTCCACCTTCCCTTTCTAGGTCGACAGTGTGATCAACCAAAGTTGTGGGTGAAGTCAAGTTGTAATTCCTGATGAACAAATGTTGGAGAATGGAATGCTTCCTATCATGTTTGACAGATAATAGAGATGTTAACGTAAGATAGAACCAGACTGTAGGACCGCATTCGATTGATCAGGTTGGAGCACTGGTAGGAAGAATTTAAAGGCTGCCCTTAAAATAATCTTGGGAAAATTCTGTCCAAATGAATCCTGGTTTCACTATTCCAATTGAATGTTATGCCTGAGAAGCAATAGTTCATTCTTTTATGACCGAAAGGCTGTTTGGAACAACTTACATAGTTTTAAAAGATGTTTTCATTTTTTTCCAGCATATTTTATATGGCATGCTATTCTTCAAGCTCCTTAATAAGTGAAATGTTCTTCCAGACTATTCTTGCTTAGATAAAATGAGGCATTCAAGCAATATTTAAAATGCATTTTATAATATTACAAGACAAGAACTGAGGAAATGATTTATTATAATTGAAGTACTGATACAGTAAATATGATACAGTAAAAGAGGAAGAATGAACTGGCAAAGTAATGACTGGGGAGACGGAAGAAAGCGAATGTTGGGTGTTTAAAGCATAATACTTTGCAAATTTTCTTAGAAGCTGACTTTCTAATCCAATGGACCACACTCCCAAGAAAGTGTACTTAAGGTTTTAGCCTTGAAAAGGTCCATGATGAGAGGGGACTGAAGAGGTCTGTAAGAATAAAAGTTAAGGTTGGGCTGACCGCAGTGACATTCAAGACTTCACTTGTAGAATGATTTGTGTTGAAATGATGTATTTTCATAAATTTTGAAGTGCTGTTAGTTATTGCGGTGAGGAACAACTGTCAATGACCTGGAAAGGAATAATTTTAATGAGAGATGTTAGCCATGTAAAGGATGAAGCCTATATAGAAATGTGGGCAATTAGCAAAAGGAATGGATGAATACACAATACAATACAGAATAACAGTGTTGGAAGGGACCTTGGAGGTCTTCTAGTCCAACCCCTTGCTCAGGAAGGAAGCCCTATTCCATTTCAAAAAAGTGGTTGTCCAATCTCTTCTTAAAACTTGAATGTTGGAGCATTCACAACTTCTGAAGGCAAGTTTTCCACTGATTAATTTTTCTAAGTGATGCTATTAAAATTACAGCGTTTAAAGGTTATAGCATTTCATATTTACATTAATAGATGTAGATTTCTACATTTCTACAAAGTGTTGACAAAAATAAGCATTTTGCCCTCTTACTGATGGAAGGAGAGGGTGTTCATTGAAACTACATGAAATTTTATGTAGAATGTTATTTAAAATAAAAAAATAGAAGGGGTGTGTATGTATATGTATGCACACATATATGTATATATGTAGTTAAATTATGCTTTAATCACATTTATAATGATCACCAATTTTGATTATTTTTAAAAATGATTAGATCAGGGACATCCAACTTTGATAATTTTAAGACCTGTGGGCTTTAATTCCCAGAATTCCCTATGCTGGCTGAGGAGTCCATAAATTTTAAACTTGCCGAGGTTGGACACCCATGGACTACATGAAACTGGAAATCCAAATTATTGGTAGGATCTGTTGATTTTGTAGTGGAATAATATCAAGATTCACAGGCTTGAATAATTACCATCTGCTGAGGAGTGACAGTGGAAGAGAACTGTCTCCTCCCTGTATTTTTAGCTTCCAGACTTGAACCACATAGGATACGGCACTGAGAGGGTCTCTTCTCCGATACAGCAAAAGTTTTTCTTACGATCTATATTAGTATGGTAGTAGCTCACATAGTTAAAATAATTCATTAATCTGCTTCTGTACTATTGATAATTTAGAAATGAATGTTGGAGAGAGAGAATCAGTATTAGTCTGGAAAATGAGTGTGCCGTAAAATGTCTAAAAAATGAAATACACATAATGTAGCAGGGAGAGGAAATTAGGAAGCATTGGGGGTATAGAGTAGAGAAGTTGTGTGGAAAGATGAGCAGTAGTTTAAAGCCAATAATAAAAGAACTGAATAGCAATTATTTTTATTACATAGTTTTATCCTGTCTTTTCCAAGGAGTTCAGGATACTATTTCTGTAATGGCATTCTCTTTCTCCCCCCCCTCCCCCCCCCCCCCGGGTTTTCATTCTAATGCTATTCCTGTAACAACTTTGAACAGTTGGGAATATGGAAATGTGTAACTAGGACCACCATCTATTCAGATTCTTGTACTGTTTTTAACCACAGTCTATAACTAGCTGCGGCCATTTTGGGAATTGGTTATCCCTCATGGCAGTTAGTTTGTGAGGGTACACAAGACACTTTCACAAAAATCTTATGCCATCTAAGCTAAAAATTTGGAATATGTATGTCTGTATACATTAATTTTAGTATTTTACTATTTATAGAAATCCCTGTTCAGAGAGCTTAAAACCTAATGTATGTGTATTTGTGTGTCTCTCACATAACTCACCCTTATACTCAAGTATAATTATGGTGTATTTGCATAACCTGCTTATCCCTCATTAATTTAGCCATGAGTTACTCACTGACACACTGAAGCATAGAAAGACATCCTCACTGGATTTTCATAGCATACTATTAAAATGTTCTTTGTTGTTCATAGTGTTGTCCAAATTCAGTGTCACATCTCAACAACCTAAGAAACATGTAACATACAGATAGTCCTCGGCTTAGGACCACAACTGAGCCCAAAATTTCTATTGTTAAGCAAGATGTTTGTGAAGTGAGTTTTGCCCCATTTTACGACCATTCTTGCCACAGTTGTTAAGTGAATCACTGCAGTTGTTAGTAACACAGTTGTTAAATGAATCCGGCTTCCCCATTGATTTTGCTTATCAGAGAGTTACAAAATCAAATGACACAGGACACTGCAACTATCATAAATATGATCGACTGGATTTTGATCACATGACTGTGGCAATGCTGCAGCGGTCATAAGTGTAAAAAACTATCAGTCACCTTTTTCAGTTCTGCTGTAACTTCAAACGGTCACTAAACGAACTGTTGTAAGTCGAGGACTATCTGTAATAAGGTGTGAGACTTATGGTCTGTGACCTTTTTAAGTGGTAAGATACATTCCTGAATAGAGATTTGAACTTGGGACTTCAGTCCCTCACACTTACAATATATGCCAGAGATCCATCACCTGTAAATGGGATGGAAATTTAATAGATTGGGGATTGTTTAAAAAAATGAGCTGATTGATTTTCATGGGAAACCAATGCTCTGATTTGGCTATAGCAGTGATGGCTAACCTTTTTGCCATCACGTGCCAGGAGGGGGAGCGGGGGCAGTTCGCGCGCGTGCATGCCCACACCCATAATTCTATACATGTGACCCCCCTCCCCCCCGCTCCTGGCACATGATGGCCTGGTAGGCCCGTTTTTCTTTCTCACCTGGCTCCAAATCCTCTCTATGCATCTGGGGAGGGCAAAAACAGCCTTCCCCAACCCCTCGGAGACCCTCCGGAGGTCTGAAACAGCCCATTTCTCAACTTTCAGTTGGACAGGAAGTGATGCTTTTTGCTGTCACCAGCCTCCAGAGCCTCTGTAGGAGCCTCTTTTCGCCCTCCCCAGATGCATAGAGAGGATCTGGAGCCAGGTGAGAAAAACTCCCCCCCCCTCCCCTGGCCCTCCGGAAGCAGGAAACAGCCAGTTTCCCTGCTTCTGGTGGGCCCAGAAGGCCCAAAAATCAGCTGGCCAGTGCGGTTCGCCATCACAGGGCTATAGGAAGGTATTTAATTTAAAGGGGGCTGGAAAAGTATAAGCAAAAAGTAAAGTTTCCCAGTGCAGCTGTGTTCCGACTCTTAAGTCATGGTGCTCATCTCTGTTCCTTGGCTGAGGGAACCAATGTTGGCTGAACACATTTTCTGTGGTCATGTGGCCAGCATGGCTATACGCTGAGATGCACTGAATGCTGTTATCTTCCCACCAAAATGGTACCTATTGTTCTACTTGCATTTGCATGCTTTCAAACTGCTAAGTGGGCAGAAGATGAGGCAAGGAATGGGAGCTTACCCCGTCATGTGGTACTTGGGTCTCGAACCCAGCCTGTCTGCTTTCCAACTGACAGGTTCAGCTTCTTTAACTATTAAAAACACACAGATAAAAATGGGTACAGTATGGGAAGAAGGGCAGGGGGCTGAATATGTAAACTGCTGATGGTGGGAAAGATTATATGTGCTTCATAATTAAATTGTTCAGATCAATATAGCGAAAAAAGTAGAGTGTTGAGTATACTTGGAGGAAAGAATGATGAGTTGGCGATTCTGAAATGCTTGGGGGGGAACTTATTTTATAAGGAGCAGTGATACTTAAAGAAATTGAGGTACATTGGTGGAAATGCTGCAGATTTGAGCCTTGGTGGTACAGGGGTTTAAGGCACCCTGTTATTAAGCTGGTTATTAAGACCAGCTGCCTGCAATTACTGCAGGGTTCGAATCTCGCCAAGGCTCAAGGTTGACTCAGCCTTCCATCCTTTCTAAGGTAGGTGAAATGAGGACCCAGTTGTGGGGGCAATAAGCTGACTTTGTATAAATATACAAAAGGATGAAGGCTATTGCTGAGCACATTGTAAGCCGCCCTGAGTCTCCGGAGAAGGGCAGCATATAAATCAAATAAAAAAAAATGCTGCAGATTTGCAGGAAAACAGCAGCTTGATGGAGGGGCAGCTGACCGTATATAGTCCTTTTAAGAGCTGTGTAAATGTATCAGGAAATTACATGCACATATTTGTAATGGAGACTATTATAGCAGAATAACCGCTATAAACACTGGGATTCAGATCAAAGGAAGAGTAGTATTCAAAGACTTTGCTAAAGGTGTGTGAGTAAAATGTAAGGAGAATTAATTGAGTGTGGAAGAGGAATCAGAACTGTAGGGGAAAAAAGGAAAAGCAGCAGAAACAATGCACAAGGAAAACTGCCCACTTTAGATACTTTTATCATTTTCGTTTAAAGATTTTACCTAAGTAAAAGATAACAAAGAACAAATTATAAAAAAGTAGAGAATAAAGAAGAGAAAGAAACAGGAGAGAAAAAGAATTTAAAGCCACTTCCAATCTTCATTACAATAATTGCAAATTTTTATCATCTCCCATCCTTTAGAGCTATTTCTTCTTCCTATATGTATTTAACCCCTTTTAATTAGCAAACCCCAAAATCACCAGTTTATTTGTGTCCATTTTCAGCAAAACATCTGTAAAAAGGTTTCCAGTCTTTTATAAAAGTACTTATGGACTTAGATACTTTAAACAGGACATATTTTAAATGGGAAGAGAGGAATTTCTGGAATTTAAGAGCTGGGATCTGGGAAACACCAGGATACAGAATTTACTGTCTTCTCATCTTTCCATTTTTCTTTTTTCTTTAAAAAAAAAAAGCTTGTTTCAGTTTTTCTTTTTTTCCTAAGGGATAGTTTCCCTTTATCCAAATGGACTGTCCCCTGTCTTCTAAAATTAAAAAAAAAAATTTTTTTAAGGTTGCAAGTCAATGGATTCCTACTTAAAAATAGCATCTCTGAATTCTGATCCATTTATTTTGAATAAATACACATAGAATTGCAGATACGGTAAATGTAAAACTTGCACTGAGCTGAGATAATAAAAAATCCACAAAGTGGGCATTGCAAAGGAGAAACTCCTAATTATTTATAGCCTGAGACTTGGAGAAGTTTAATATTAACACGTTTTGGTTTCAGGAATAAAGCTTAACCCAGTGCTTCCCATGTTGAAGAGAACCTTCATGTTAACATAGCTTAGGTGTCTTCTGGAGTCAATAGTAATACCTCAAATAACCATTGATATGGAAACGTGAGAGGGGAAAAAAATTAAAAAAAACTCTGGAACATAGACCTATAGAGATTTTTGATACTTGTACTATAGTAGTCAAACGTTCTGTGTATATAAGACTTCTTTCTTGTCTGCATCAAAGAAATTGATTTGGTCAAGCTTTGTCTGTGAGCCTTCTATTGAGTGAGTGAGTCACTGAATAAAGGGTTAAGTGTCCAGAAACTGAAGGTTTTTAGTTGTATCCCTGTGAAGTGTGACACTCCCTTTATTTACAGATTTTAAAGTCCGTGTAATTCACAAACACATTGTGCAGATTACAACAGTTTAAAAAATGAATAATAATGTTAATCCTTCCCTCAATACTGCTTAACCTGAGTTAGAAGCTCAGTGAATTTAAACTGCCATTCGTAATCTTGTAGATGCCACAGTGTAGGGTGTTGTAATTCACAATTCCATCCGCAAATAGCATGTTGGTAAATGGAAGCGAAGTGGTAGAGGTGGAATGGCATGGGGATGGGGATGGCATGCAGCGGGGAGAGAAAAAAGTGAGGAGCTTGTTTAGTACTGTGTTTCCCCGAAAATAAGACCTTGTCTTGTATTTGTTTTTAACCCTGAAATAAGCGCTTGGCCTTATTTCCATGCGCTGAAAAGCCTGATTGGGTTTATTATCAGGGATGTCTTATTTTGGGGGAAACAGGGTAAATTGTTGTGTGAGTGAAAAAGGGCACGAAATTGTCTTGAACGAAAGAGGATTTGGAAGAAACTGCTATCAGTGGGATGCAATAGGCAAGATTGAGGCAATTTAGAATAATGGAAGGGGATTGGTAAAAGCATCAAGAAGAAAAAAGGAAAATAATCCCAATGTACAGTACATTAAAAAGTCAAATAGAATAAAAAAATAAAACTGGCAGAATATGTATTTGGAAAGCCCTATTCACATTTTGTTTAGTCGGCTTGGAGAATTTCTTGTTTAGATTGAGAAAATAGACATTCCTCGTAGCCAACAGTGAATATTAGAATCTAGCCTGGCACAGAACTAAGAAAATACTGAATAGTCTTCAATAAAGGTAGACCTCAACTTAAAACCACAATTGAGCTCAACATTTCCATAGTTAAGCAAGACAGTTGTTAAGTGAGTTTTGCCCCATTTTACCACCTTTCTTACCACCATTGTTAAGGGAATGATTCAGTTGTTAAGTTAATAACACGGTTGTAAAGTGAATCTGGCTTCCCCATTGTCTTTGCTTATCAGAAGGTCACAAAAGGGGATCATGTGACACCTGGACACTCATAAATATGAGTTAGTTGCCAAGCACCTGACTTTTGTTCATGTGACCATGGGGGTGCTGCAGCAGTCATAAGTGTGAAAAAACGGTCATTTGATGGTTGTAAGTCAAGGACTACCTGTACAGGTAGTCCTCAATTTACAACAGTTCGCTTAATGACTGAAGATACAATGGCACTGAAAAAAGTGACTTATGGCCATTTTTCACACTAATGACCGCTGCAGCATCCCCGTGGTCCCGTGATTTACATTCAGATGCTTGACAATTGACTCATATTTATGACGGTCGCAGGGTCATGTGATCCCCTTTTGCGACCTTCTGACAAGGAAAGTCAATGGGGAAACCAAATTCTGGTACTAGTTTAACAAATGCACGTGATTCACTTAACAAATGCGATAAGAAAAATCGTAACATGGGGCAAAACTCACTTAACACATTCCTCACTTAACAACAGGAATTTTGGGCTGTATTTTGGTCGTAAGTTGAGGACTACCTGTATATAAGTTTCGGAAACACTGGGAGCCAGGTGATTTTCCTACAAGTCATCCTAACAGCCTTCTAAGTTCACTAGCAAATAGTAGTAATGGCCACGCTGCCTCACTCCATTGCATACAGCGGTGTATTACGTAGATCTGATGTCTCTCGCCCTCTTTCCCCTTAGAGCACACCTTGTTGACCTCCAGAAAAAACTGGAAGAACTGGAGCTGGATGAGCAGCAGAAGAAACGGCTGGAAGCTTTTCTCACCCAGAAGGCCAAAGTGGGAGAACTGAAAGACGACGATTTCGAGAGGATTTCGGAACTGGGAGCTGGCAATGGTGGAGTGGTCACCAAAGTACAACATAAACCCTCAGGGCTAATTATGGCACGGAAGGTGAGACCGGGTAAGGGGGAGAAGAGGGGCAACTCATTGTCCAAACGTGGGCCTGAATTCAGCCAATGACTTCAAGAAGGGACACCATCAAAGCAATAAACTTATCAAGTAATAAGAATGCCAACTGCAACTTTTGAACTGAGCTTTCAGAGACATGCAGGTAGTCCTCTGTGTATATGGCAGTTGGGGCTGGAATTTCCATTGCTAAGCATGTGGCCGTAAAGCTGTTCCGGTTGCTGTCATTAACTAAATCTCCCAGTTGTTAGAAGAGGCAACTTCCTGCCAGCTCACAACCATTTAAAGAACGGTTGCTAGGATTGGGGATGTCTGTTTTAATGAAAAGAAGGACTAGGGGTGACATGATAGCAGTCTTCCAATATCTCAGGGGCTGCCCCAAAGAAGAGGGGGGTCAACTATTCTCCAAAGCCCCTGAGGGCAGGACAAGAAGCAACGGGTGGAAAGTAATCAAGGAGAGCAACTTAGAACTAAGGAGGAATTTCTTGACAGAACAATCAGTGGAACAGCTTGTCTCTAGAAGTTGTACATGCTCCAACACTGGAAGAGATTGGATAACCATTTGTCTGACATCGTATAGGGCCGTGATGGCGAACCTATGGCATGCCGTTGCCCGTTGCTCTTCCGGGTTCAGGCGCGCTGGCCAGCTGGTCTTCACGCATGCGGGAGCGACGGAAACTGGAAGAGCAGCCACTCATTGTGTATACGCATGCCGGGAAGATGATCTTCCATTCTATAACCAAAGTTAGTGGGAAAGCTGGCAGGAAGTTGCAAATTCCAGGCAGGCGTGTAAGGGAGTCTTGGTGAGAGTGTGTGCTTTGACCGGCACAGCGTGAGCACAGAGGGACTGGGGCTGAGTGTACGTGGGTGGAAGGAGACCTACCCCAGCAACTTGCAACGTTTCCTACTGGCTTCCCCATATACTCTTTTGGGGAAGCCAGCAGGGAAGGTTGCAAATGGTGATCACGTGACCCTCGGGTGCTGTGACCAGTGGTTAGTGCAAACCAGTTGCCACGGATCTCAGGCATGTGACTACAGGAATGCTGGGGCAGTTAGAACCCCAAGGACTCTATTCATTCAATGGCTTTGTAGTTTTGAACAGTTGCTAAACGGTCATAGGTCAAGGACTACTTTTAGCCTCTTTGACAATTTTTATTTAGGGCAGCCATATAATCTAAAAAATAAACCCCACCCAAAGACAGATGACTGGAAACCCAAAACTGAAAAAAGCCAAGCACCCAATAACCATCCAAAGGGGCTTGACCCCAATCTTGCCAAAGGAAAAAGGGAAACAACCAGATCTTAAGTAGGTAGTCAGAAGGAGGAGTTCTGTGCAAAATTTCTAGAGTGATACCATTGATGATGCAATGGTTGTAAGTGTGAAAAACTGTCATAAGTTGTTTTTTCCAGTGCCGTTGTAACTTTGAACAGTCACTAAACGAATGATTGTAAATTGAGGGCTACCTGTAATCTGGAATGTGACTCCTGATTAATACAGCAGAGCATGAATACAGATAGTCCTCAACTTAATGTTTACAATTGACCCAAAATTTCTGTTGTTAAGTGAGACCTTTAAGTCAGTTTTTCCCCTTTTTACGACCTTTCTTGCCGCGGTTGTTAAGTGAATCACCACAGTTGATAACTTAGTAACCTGGTTGTTAAATGAATCTAGCTTCCCAATCGATTTTGTTTGTCAAAAGATCGCAAAAGGGGATCCCATGACCTTGGGATACAGCAAGGGTCATTAGTACGAGTCAGTTGCCAAACATCTGTATTTTGATCACGTGATCATGGTGATGCTACAAAGGTCATAAGTGTGAAAAATGGACCTAAGTCACTTTTTTCAGTGCCGTTGTAACTTTGAACGGTCACTAAATGAACTGTTGTAAGTCGAGGACTGCCTGTACTAAAATATTGCAACAGCTTAGAGCCTCACTACTACGAATGTAAGGTCATTGTTTTAAATCCAATTTTCTGGATTGCCTAGGGCTAGGCAATAAATCTAGTTGCCTAGATTTCTTGTGGTATCTACATAATTTTATTTAAGGATTTGCTTCACCCTTTACTAGAGACAACTTCATTTGATGACAAAAGCATGTTGTTGTGGCTTTCTTGTTAACTTTAGTGTGTCTTTTTTCTCCATTTCAAATCCAGCCTGCTACTCTGCTTCTCCTGTCTCTGAAGCACTGCGATAAGAGAAGTTAGAATTCATCTGTAATTTTGGCCATTGTTTTCTGATTTGGCTTATGTGACCTAATGTGAGTGAGAATGAAAATCAAAGAGAAAAAGACAGGAAGGAGCACTAATAGAGACCTAGCAGCCTCTTTTTTTAAAAAAAAAATAAATAATTGGTGCTTCTATCTTCTGCTTTAATGGAAGAGAAAGTTTGATGATTGGTAGGATGGATATTATAGCCAAAGCTATGGTCTTCCCAGTAGAAATGTATGGCTGTGAGAGTTGGAGCATAAGGAAAGTTGAGCACCAAAGAATTGAACCAAAGCTTTCGAATTGTGGTGCTGGAGAAGACCCTTTGATAGCCCCTTGGACTGCAAGGAGATCAAGTCAGTCAATCCTAAAGGAAATCAACACTGCGCGAGCTGCACTGGCTCCCAATGGTCTTCCGGGTGCGCTTCAAGGTGTTGGTTACCACCTTTAAAGCGCTCCATGGCATAGGACCTAGTTATCTTCGAGACCTCCTGCTGCTACCGACAACCTCCCATTGACCCGTGCGCTCCCACAGAGCGGGCCTCCTCGGGGTGCCATCAGCCAAACAATGTAGGCTGGTGACCCCCAGGGGGAGGGCCTTCTCTGTGGGGGCACCTACCCTATGGAACCAGCTGCCCCCTGAGATAAGGAGAATCCAAGACCTCAATGCCTTCTGCCGTGCCCTTAAAACTTTCTTTTTTCATCAAGCCGGGCTGGCTTAACATATTTTTAATTTTTTAATTTTTAATTGGTTTGTCATTTTAAACTGGGGCCAAATTAATATATATTCTTTTAATTGTTCTTAATGTTTATATTGTATGTTTTTATCTGGCTGTACACCGCCCTGAGTCCCTTGGGAGAAGGTGCGGTATATAAATTTGAAATAAAATAAAAATAAAATAAATAAAATAAACACTGACTGTTCTTTGGAAGGACAGATTTTTATTTTATTTTTTTTAATTTTATTTAAATTTGTATACCGCCCTTCTCCTAGTGGACTCAGGGTGGTGCAGAGCCAAGTAAAAAACATCCAATACAAAATTTAAAAATTTAAAAGAATTATACCCTTTGGCCCAAAATTAAGAACCTTACAATTAAAACCCATTAAACAATTAAAAATCTAATATCTCAAAAACGGGGGTGGGGGTGGGGGGTTCACGCCAGATCCTGAAGCTGAAGATCAAATACTTTTGTCTATGGAGTTATCCTGGTCATGATTGTCCCAAAGGTGCTTTTTCAAGAGGCAATTTTTGTTTTTTCTTTGAAGACGTTTCGCTTCTCATCCAAGAAACTTCTTCATCTTCTCATCCAAGAAGCTGAAGAAACTTTTTGGAGGAGAAGCGAAATGTCTTAAAAAAACCAAAAAAACAAAAAACAAATTGCCTCTTGAACAAGCACCTTTGGGACTCAAATACTTTGTCCGCCCAATGAGAAGAGAGGGGCCTAGTGGCTCAGCAGACTAAAAGCATTGTGATTAACACCAGATGCCTGCAATTACTGCAGGTTCGAATCTTGCCAAGGCTCAAGGTTGACTCAGCCTTCCATCCTTTCTAAGGTAGGTAAATTGAGGACCCAGTTTGTGGGGGCAATAAGCTGACTTTGTATAAATATACAAAAGTATGAAGGCTATTGCTTAACGTACTATAAACTGCCCTGAGTCTCCGGAGAAGGGAGGCATATAAATCAAATAAAAAAAAAAAAGAACTCCTTGGAGAAGATCCCGATGTTGGGAAAGACCGAAGGCAAAAGGAGAAGGGGACAGCAGAGGCTGAGATGGTTAGATAGTGTCATCGACCCAATGAATGTGATATTTGGGCAGAGTCCGGGAGACAATGTAGAGCAGAGGGGACCTGGAGTGCTGTGCCCCATGAGGTCATAAAAGTCAGACACGACATAGTGATTGAACAACAATAACAAAGGATGGATATCTTGTACCTTTTTCCTATGGAAGATACGATAGCAGGTTGGGCGGCTGATTGGTTTGCTCTCCTTTGCAAAATTGTACATCTGGTACGGAAAGAACATTTGCGCAACATAAGGCTTCAACTCTTCTGTGAACCGTCTTCCATAAATTTGGTTTCGGTGCTCCATTCCTGAGCTGTGCGAGCGTTCCTATGGTGACTGCTTCCTTCCCACTTCTCTTCTGCTGCTGCTTTTCTTTTTTCTTTTTTTGCACTGCTAAGTAGGTTATACTGCATGCCTTCTTGGATGCAGAATCATTAGCAAATGTAGAGCTATAATTGCAGTCCCATAACTCTCAGCTATTGAGCAAGGGTGTCTGCCAATAGCTTTTAAAAGGCCAGAAACACATCTCAGGGTTGACACTGCAATCATAACACAATACAACTTGGTCTCTTACGTGAATGAATTGTGTATTGCAAAATCATATTTCTAAACTTGTGTCTTTTATATTTATACATATTCCTGTTTCTACGATTTTAAAGGGGGGGGGGTTATTGATTTATTTCACTGTTGGGTGATCTGCCTCAATGTATGGACAACAGTTCGAGTACAGCGAATGGATTAAAAAATGAAACACTATAAAAACAAAAAGAAAGACATATAATTAATTGTAAGTTATAAGTAAATATATTACTTATAATTAATGGAAATTGTCCAGATGGTCACCAGAACATTAAATTCTATTTAAATTGCAAAATGTGCTTCTCAGTTGCAAAAATGACTTGCAGGAAACAGTCAAATTCTGAGGGCTTATTTTAGTCTGGTCTTTTAAATTCTGTAATGTTAATAAAATGGAAGATTTTTTTAAAAATTCTTTAAGCAAGTTGGGAAAAATGCAAAAAGAAACATTGAATGAATATTAGTGTTTTGGAATCCCAATAGAGATTTGAATAAATCTGATCTGTGGTAAAATCAGAAGCAGCTTTTTCTTGTGCAAATAGAGAATGCCAAATCTTGCAGTCTATCCGTACTTTGTCTGGCTGTCATCTATACACCATTAAAACGCTTTTGTCTGTTTGTAACCTTCAATTATCCAAAACATGATATGGCAACAATTTTTGAATCAACGTATCTCAAATGTACTAATTTAAAGAATTTGTACTAAAAATGTGGGGCTTGTTACTTCTGTAGAATTGAAATTTCAGGGATCTCCAGACCAGTTGTACTCACAAACTGGTTGTCCCTGCAGTGCCACTTTGGTCAGCTGCATTCACATAATCGTGATTTTTAGTGCTTCCTGCCACTTCTCCTAAGTGAAGTCAATGTGGAAGCCGGCAGGAATTCGGAGGTGGTTCTTGTTCCCACTGCTTTTTTGCTTGCCCTGAGTCATTCTGTTGATCTCTGTAGTTAGCAATAGCATTTAGACTTATATACCGCTTCACAGTGCTTTACAGCCCTCTCTAAGAGGTTTATAGAGTCAGCATATTGCCCCCAGCAATCTGGGTCCTCATTTTACCAACCTCAGAAGGATAGAAGGCTGAGCCAACCTTGAGCCTGGTGAGATACGAATTGCCAAATTGCAGGCAGCCGGCAGGCAGCAGAAGTAGCCTGCCATACTGCAATCTAACCACTGCGCCACCATCAGGTGGGTTCTACTTTACTACCGGTTCGCAACAGGACCACATGCGCACTTCTTTGTATGCGCAGAAACTTCCTGATGATGTCCGGGTCGGTGAGCAGAGCCTCCCACCGGTTTTACTACCAGTTTTTGTGAACTGGTCCAAACCAGGGGCAACCCATCACTGGCCGCCATGGTTAGTTAAGTTGATAAAAGGATGACCTAATGAGTCAAAAGCAGTTTAGTTCTCTTTCAAAATGTATTAATAGTCTAATAATCAAGGCTGTTGATTAATTTAAGAAAGGTTTGTAGTGACTAATGACAACCAACATAGAATTTTGTCAGTAGCAATTGAGTCCACTAATGCCAGTTTATTTGCATGGGGCTATTTCATAATAAACTGCGTCTAGCAAGCAAATTTAGGTGTCTTCCCAATGGGAAGAGGCACGGTGGCTCAGTGGCTTAAAAGATGCCAGAGAAGCTCTGTGCTCTGACGGTTCAAGTTCTACCACCGTGTGACGGAATGAGCTCCCATCACTTGCCTCAGCTCTTGCCTACCTAGCAGTTTGAAAGCATGTAAGTGCAAGTAGATAAATAGGTACCACTTCAGTGGGAAGGCAACAGCGCTCCGTGTTTTGCTGCATGCTCTGCGCTGTGATGTCATGCTGGCTCCAGGACCACAAATATTTTCAGACAGCACTGGCTCAGTGGCTTAGAAAAGGAGACTAGCGGAGTAAAACCCGCAGAGATACCTTTTACCTTTACCCAATGTGAAATTTCAAATAACACACT
Source organism: Arizona elegans (assembly GCA_022577455.1). Lineage (NCBI taxonomy): Eukaryota > Metazoa > Chordata > Lepidosauria > Squamata > Colubridae > Arizona > Arizona elegans. The sequence continues at coordinate 12,971,233 of JAKOOJ010000018.1, forward strand.
GTGGCACATCTTCAGATTTAAAAGAAAGCAGAACATGCCATTCTATTAACAGCATTACATTACAACTTTTAATTTCTGTTAGCAAAGCATTTAAAAACAGCAGTGATTTCCCCCCCCCCCTCCAGGAAAGACGTACGGGCTTGACTGAGTCACAGCCAGCCATTCCCCTCTAACTACCTTTCCCCTATGAGTAATAGGGGTAGAACCTGTGTCTGCTGTTTATCGGCTAATGTATCTTCCATGGCCTGGAAGAATATTTTTTTTTAAAAAATGAAACAATTTAGCATAAGTAAAATAGTTTCATGTTTAAGCAGTAGACCGTAATACTATAAAAGCATAAAATACTTTCAAGTCAGAATGGTAAGGTTTGGAAAAGTTTCCCCAAGGACACCAGAATTCCCAACTGGGTTATTTGTTGTTAAACTAGGACTGAATCCCAATTTAGTTAGGCTTTTGTCTGATTAAAGTAATCTAGTCCATATATATCTGGGAGGCTGAGACATGTAGAGGCTGTACCAGTGCTGGCCTAGGAACTAGGCGACTGTGAATTATAGTCCTTTACCAGTCCTCCCTACAATTATGCCTGGCACAATTGTTTTTGGAGCTGTTCTGCACTATCTTCATCCTTTGATATGTGTCTCTCTCTCTCTCTCTTGTTTCCTCCACAGCTGATTCATTTGGAGATCAAGCCTGCCATACGAAACCAGATTATCCGGGAGCTCCAAGTGCTTCACGAGTGCAATTCTCCGTACATCGTTGGTTTCTACGGCGCCTTCTACAGTGACGGGGAGATCAGCATTTGCATGGAGCATATGGTGAGGGCATATTCCCTGTGCAGAATGGGATAGGTGCCTTATTCAGTATCAAAAGGTTTTCATGGACCTTATCGAGCTTTGATTACGGGAAGCCAATCCACTTCACAATTAAGACCAGAATTTCCGTTGCTAGGCGAAACATTTGTTCAGTGAATTTTGCCCCATTTTACCACTTTTTCTTGCCGCTGTTGTTAAGTGAATCAATGCAGTTAGTGAAATAGTAGCACAGTTGTTAAGTGAAACTGGCTTCCCCGTTGACTTTGTCAGAAGGTCGCAATAGGTGATCACATGACTCCTGGACACTGCAACCATCCTAAAAACGTGACTCGGTTGCCAAGCATCTGAATTTTGATCATGTGACCACGGGAATGCTGTGGTGGTCGTAAGTGTGAAAAACAGTCATAAGTCACTTTTTTCAGTGTTGTCATAACTTTGAAAAGTCACTAAATGAACTGTTGTAAGTAGAGGACTACCTGTAGTATTCCCAATGTTTCTTTTCTGCTTAGGTCTCCATTACCAATAACAAGTCACTTCCACAGTATGAGGAGAATTCTTGATTTATTGGGATTATTGGCTAATCTTCCTGATCTTTGCTACCAGATTGCTTCAGATAGTGAGTGGCTTATCAGGAGGACAAGCCAGAAATCCACTCCAGATGTAACATAAAAGCAAGCAGACTATGGGCTGAGATACCATAGTTTGCTTAGCCTTCCCATGCTTAATCCCAATAAGAGATCAAATCATTGGATATTACTGAGATAGTTAGTTTATTTGAGAATGCTGATGGCTGCTTAATTGTTTCCTTCTTTGGGAAATATTAGTAGCCGGTGGAAATCCACTGAGATTCCAGCCATGATGGTATTTATTCGCTTAAAATGTTTATTTATGTATTTTTTTTATTTTATTTTTATTTTTTTTATTTATATGCCGTCCTCCGGGGACTCAGGGCGGCTTACAAGGCGTTAAGCAATAGCCTTCATACTTTTGTATATTTTATACAAAGTCAGCTTATTGCCCCCACAAACTGGGTCCTCATTTTACCTACCTTAGAAAGGATGGAAGGCTGAGTCAACCTTGAGCCTGGTGAGAATTGAACTCGCAGTAATTGCAGGCAGCTGGAAGCTAAATACTACTTTTAACAGTAGCATTAGTCTGCTGTGCCACTCAGGCTCCTTTATTTGATTTTTATTTGATTTGATTTTGATCCCACCTTTATTATTATTTATAAATAACTCAAGGCAGCAAATATATCTTCTGTATTTCCCACATCAACAACCCTGTGAGATGAGTTGGGCTAAGAAAGAGAGAGAGGGCCTGGCTCAAAGTCACCCAACTGGTTTTTCATATAAGGACTATAACTCACAGTCGCCTAGGCCAGCACCTTAAAAAGAATCTGTAGTGGTACAGCCTCTACGTTTCTCTGTTCTCCCAGCTTGTAAGACAATAGCTTTCTGCCATTCCACAATAATCTGGTGCCAGGCAAACTGAATATCATAACAGGAAAAGGCACATGAAGTACAGGGAGTCCTTCATTTATGACCACAACTGAGCCCAAAATTTTGGTTGTTAAGTGAGATATTTGTTAAGTGAGTTTGGCCCATTTTATAACTTTCCTTGCCAAAGCTGTTAAGTGAATCAATCACAGCTGTACAGGTAGTCCTCAACTTACAACCACTTGTTAGTGACTGTTCAAAGTTACAACAGCACATGAAAAAAATGTTTTTCACACTTACGACTGTTGCAGCAACCCACTATTGTGCCATGATTGAAATTGAGACCCTTGGCAACTGGTTCCTGTTTGTGATGGTTGCACAGGTCATGGGATCGCTTTTTTGACAAGCAAAGTCCACGAGGAAGCCAGATTCACTAACAACAGCATCGTATCAGGGTTCCAAGTGATGCACCCATAGCAAACAAAATTCCGAGGCAAGTGGATTCCTCAAAGAATAGCTTTATTGGATATATCATATTGGCATAGAGCTGGTGAAAACCATGGGAAACTTCAGAGTCAGTTTTCATCTAATTAAAAGTAAAAGTTTTTCCCTTTCCCCAAACAATCAGTCACATGGTCCAATTGAGGTGCCGTCTGGTTGCTGGGTAACATCACTCCTCCTCTCTCTCTCTGACTAGGTGTGAGAATGTCCTTGGTTCCCAAGAGAAAGTATTTTGTTTTGGCTACAAAACCCCAGCTATCTCTATTCCCCCCCTCCCTCCCTAGCCCACAGCTCCAGTGTGGCAACACTAAAGTGACAAAATGGCTTCGGTCAGGTCAGCTTCCAGTTTGACACAGCAATTCACTTCACAACCATGGCAAGCAGGGACATAAAACGGGGCAAAACTCAACCGTATTAGCAACAGAAATTTTGGGTTCAATTGTGGTCATAAGCCAAAGGATTACCTGGGAAGTAATCTCTGAGAAATATGTTAATTGTCTGTCTCATAGGATAGAGAACGAGCAGTTTCTTGGCAAGGCCAATATCTCTGAGCATGGAATCCGTCACCGGGGAAAATGTCGTCTCCCCGCCATCCTTGTTTGTAGTACAAAGTCGGTGCTGCCATCTGTTGACTTAATTCTAAAACTGGCAGAGTCCCCTTTTCAAAAGCAAAGCCATCTAAACATTGTACATTACAACAACGAGTACCCAACTGCAGGCAGCCTCGCCAGCTTCTTGAAGATGCCCAGAAATGACTCTTCCCATGTCTCAAGACTTAGGTACCTCTTTAGTTCCTCTCCTGGAAGCAGGTGCTCAAATCCTAACCGCCTGAACCGTTGACTCTCTTGAGTTCGGATTTTGCTTTTTGAGAATTATGTCCGTATTTGTACGGCTTGGAAAAAAGTAAATGATTGCAGAGCATTTCCACGAAAAAAAGGAGTGGGAAGAACTGGTCTCTTATGATAAACTTTGGGGATTAAAAGCTGCACTTAGACAATGCTATATAAAGGGAGGCCTGATGGCAAATTTATTTATTTGTTTATATCTCTATGGAGATTCTCAGTCCTCCGGGTCATGGCTGCCCCAAAGGTGAGACAGCCTTTTTTCAAGAGGCGACCGGACTTCCTGGTTTTTTCTTTGAAGATGTTTCGCTTCTCATCCATCATTATTTATTTATACCTCTCCGTTATTGTTTTTTCAAATAACTCAGGGTGCCAGATACGTTCATCTTCCTCCTCCTGTTTTTCCCACAACAACTCTGTGAGGTGGATTGGGCCGGGAGTGAGGGACTGGCCCAAAGTCAGCCAGTTGGTTTCATGGCTAAAGCAAGACTAGTCCTCATTTTCTAGCCTGATGCCCCTTAACCGCTCGGCCCACCTGGCACATAGAGGCAGTCCTCAACTTACAGCCGTAATGGAGCCCACCCATTATGGTTGTGAGTCCATATAGGTACATTTTATTATACGTCACTCAAGAGTCGCTCTCTGAGGGAGACCGGCAGTTCAACAAGGTAAAAAATCAATAAATTGTGGCGATTGTAAAGCAGGTCATCCATGTGACTGACCCGATTTTATTACCTTTTTGTTTTTTTCAGAAGTCATTAAGTGAATGCTGTGGTCGTTAAGTGAACCTAGTGTTCACTATGGGGCATTTTCGCCGAAAACTGAAGATTGCTTTTTGACAAAAGTGTTGTAACTTGTAGTCATGTGACTGCAGGGCGCTACAAACGGCCATAAATATGTGGGTCGATTGCCAGGTGCCCAGAATGCAGTTCACATGACGGGGATGGTTGTTGGATCTTTGGAATTAGGTTGTAAGTACCGGGTGGTGGTGGTGGTGGTGGAATCTGATGTAATTTTCACCATTCTTAAGTCAAGGACTACCTGTATAACACATCTAAGCATAGATGCACCATAAATAAATTGAGTTTCCCTGTTTTAACTGTCCTATTTAGAATAACAGAGTTGGAAGGGACCTTGTAGGTCATCTAGTCCAACCCCCTGCCCAAGCAGGAGACCCTATGCCATTTCCCATTGGATGGCAGTTCAGTCTCTTCTTGAAAGCCTCCAGTCATGAAGCTCTCACAACTTCCAAAGGCAACTTCTGTTCCATGGGTTGATTGATCTCATGGTCAGAAAATTCCTCCTTATTTCCAGGTTGAATCTCTCCTGGATTAGTTTCCATCCGTTATTCCTTGTCTGGCCTTCGGGTGCTTTAGAAAATAGCACTTATTTCTCCCTCCTCTGTCATTTCTGTATTTTGCTGCATTTTAAGTTACTCACGACAAGGATCCCACCATTTGTACAATTTAAGGTGCCATATTAAAGCCGCTACAGCATGTACATAATAAAAATGGGATAACCCTGTAGTAGTGCTGGAGGAGGAAGAGGAGGTTTTCTCCGATTAAACCAATTTGTCCCAGAAATATGATGGGTATTCGTCTCCCTTCACTTTGTCTTCTGCCAGGTCTTCCAGTGGCCTGGTCTTGAATGTTCTCCTCACCTTGCTAAATTCAGCTGGTGGCTTGTGTATTCATTTATTTTATTTTATTTATTTATTAAATTTGAATGCCGCCTTACTCCCGAAGGACTCAGGGCGGTGAACAGCCAAATAAATTACATATAATACAAATGTCATCTTGCATCCCAGCAGGTCAAGGTGATACACGTAATACTCCCTCATCCATTTTGCTCTCCTAGCAACCATTCTGTGAGATTGATCGCGGCTGACAGTTACTGAGGCCGATGGTCATGTGAGGACACGAACATGAGCCTTCCTGGTCCCCTTTCAGCCTGACAGTGGCATCGGCACAGAAGCCACCGTTCGGATTTGTTACAGCATTCTGCCCTTTTCAGGACAGAATATTCCTCATGTGTTCTGCAAAGATTTTAACCTCCTGTGGTACAAGAACAGTAGATGTGCTGCATAGGTTTATGGGGTGTCTTCCTGATGATGATATCCATTCAGTCATAACTGATTCTTGGCGATTCTACAGACCAGGTCTCTTCCGATCTTGCTTCTTTTTTGAGTTTTTCCATGTTCTGGCTGATGTCATCTTTGAAGGTATCCAGGCCGCCGTGTTCTTTGGAGGCCTGGTTTCCTTTTACCGCTAACTCTTCCGAACATTATTGCTTTCTACAGTGAATGGGGTGCCTTAGCCAAGCCATATATTGTTTCAAGTAACCCAGATGTAATACATTCTGTTACCATGTTTCCCCAAAAATTAAGACCCTGTCTTATTTTATTTTATTTTTTTGAACCCCGAAATAAGCACTTGGACTTATTTTCAGGGAGGTCTTATTATTTTTGGGGTGTGTGGAGCAAGATGGGGCTCCTCTTGCCGTCTTACCTGATTTCCAGCTCTGCGTTTAAATATTTTTGGGGAGGGCTTATTTTCGGGGGGGAGGCTTATTTTAGCGCATGTGCTCAAAAGCCCGATTGGGCTTATTATCAGGGGATGTCTTATTTTCGGGGCAACAGGGTAAGAAGGAAGGTACCTTGTGTTACAAAAATATACTAAGAATCTTCAGGAAAACTTCACTTTTTGTGTGATGGACAGCTATATAAAATTTATAAATGAATTTTTAAAAATGAGAATCTGCTTCATTAGTCCTCCTGAACTATAGCTGATTAAAGCAGATGGAGAATGGTGACAACAAATAGGGTTTAACATTTTGCTTCCTGACTGTCGATCAGAGCTCCTGAGAATCGTCTTTGGCTCTGTCAATCAACTTTCCTATAGAATTCATTATTAAGAGGTTTGGTTGTGGCAAGGTGGGGTTGTGTCTTCTCTAGCAGCGCCCCGTTCGCAGAATGCTTCTTGAGGGGGTAGCCTGTCCTTTCTTTGTCTAATTTCAGGCAAGTTGTTTGAAATTTTATATGCCTTGTACTTTTCAAGTGAGACTAAGATATTCTTTGGGCTCTTTCTTACTTAAATCTGGTTTCTTATTCACTTGGTTGGGTGGGATGTTTTCTGATTCTAAATTTTAAGATAATGTAGGATGCTGCTGGCCTAAAAATCAGGAGACTGGGAATTCTAGTCCCACCTTAAGCCTGAAAACAGGCTGCCTTAGGCATGCAAGCACAAGATGGTGAGTTCTAGTACTGTGTTTGGCATGAAACCTGGCTGGGTGACTTTGAGCCTATCACCAGGAGATGGTGAATTCTAGTACCATCTTAGGTATGGAAGTTAGATGACTTTGGATCAATCACCAGGAGATGGTGAATTCTAGTACCATCTTAGGTATGGAAGTTAGATGACTTTGGATCAATCACCAGGAGATGGTGAGTTCTAGAACTGTGTTAGATATGAAACCTGGCTGGGTGACTTTGGGCCAATCACCTGAAGATGGTGAGTTGTAATTTCACCTTAACACAAAAGAGCTGGGTGACTTTGGGCCAGTCCCTTTCTCTCAGCCCAACTCACCTCGCAGGGTTGTTGCTGCAGGGACAATAGGAGGAGGAAGGAGTGTGTATGTTCTCCACCTTGAGATAAAGCAATAAAGGCGGGATTAAAAGCCAACGAATAAATCAACCTAATTACCTTTCCCTGGTTTTAGGATGGCGGTTCCTTGGATCAGGTTTTGAAAGAAGCCAAGAGGATTCCTGAAGAAATTTTGGGCAAAGTCAGTATAGCAGTGAGTATGCAGCTGCCTCTTTTTAATTACCCCAAACAAGGTTTTGCGAGATACAGAGTCTCATCTGTATCCTTCTAGAAGCATTTGGGCACCGAATTATCCCTTCAGTCAGAGACGGCCACCCTCTGTTCGGTCACACATTTGTATGGCTCTTTATTTTTTAGTTTCCCATTTATAAAATGGGGATCATGCTTGCTTCCATCCCTCAAATACTGATTCTCCTCTCCCTCTCCTCTCCTCTCCTCTCCTCTCCTCTCCTCTCCTCTCCTCTCCTCTCCTCTCCTCTCCTCTCCTCTCCTCTCCTCTCCCCTCCCCTCCCCTCCCCTCCCCTCCCCTCCCCTCCTCTTCCCCTCTCCTCTCCTCTCCTCTCCTCTCCTCTCCTCAGGTTCTGCGAGGATTGGCTTATTTACGAGAGAAGCACCAAATCATGCACCGAGGTAAGCATTGGTTGTAATAGAAGGAGGAGTCTGCATATGTAAGTGAACTGGGGTTGTGTAGCTCTTATTATATACGTATACATATACACATACACATGCATGCATGCATACATACATACATACATACATACATACATATAGTGGCTGTATGGTACACTGCCTGGCTTGTGGATTTTTGCAACTTTGTCGGGGTTGTAAAAAATCTGGAAATTGTGTTTTCTATATTGCACAGTTCTTACACAGACCATAGCTAAGAAGCAGCTGGCAGCTGCTTTTGAGGGAAGCCTCTTCTGTCACCTTTGTGTTTGTGTCGGAACTGGGGAGTGGGGAGGGGGAGGGGTTGCTTATTAAGAAAAGCCCTTCACAGTAATGAAATTCACCACTTGCAGTTTTAAGTCTTCCAAATTTTGCTTTCCGGCAATGGAAGGAGAATTTGGGCAGGGGCTCGTTTCCATTGTGAGTTTCCTGAGTCTCAGAAAAGTTTTGGGGGACCATACACGCAGGGGAAAGGGATTGCACGATGATCTCTGAAGAACACCAGGGGATGGACAACATCTAGGCCTACATAAAATCAGCTCAAAGTCACAGGTCCATTGGGCCCACAGTACGGCCATTGGGAATACAGGTAGTCCTCAATTTATGACCACAGTTGAGTCCAAAATTTCCATTGCTAAGCAAGACCACCTTGTTTTTCTTGACACAGTTGTTAAGTGAATCACTGCCATTGTTAAGTCGGTAGCACAGTTGTTATGTGAATCTGGCTTCCCCATTGCCTTTGCTTGTCAGAAGGTTGCAAAAGGGGATCACGTGATCCTGGGACGCTGCAACCGTCATAAATGTGAACCAGTTGCCAAACATCCAAATTTTGATCACATGACTGGATATTGATGCAACATTTGTAAGTGTGAAAACGGTCCCAAGATGCTTTTTTCAGTGCCGTTGTGACTTTGAACAGTCACTAAGCAAATGGTTGTTGAGGATTACCTGTATTCATTGGTTTATTAATATTAATAGTTTATTATTTTTTTGCTATCTAATTTGAGTGTTTTTAACCTTAGCAACTTTAAGATAGGTGGACCTCAATTCCCAGAATTCCCCAGCCAGCCATGTTGATTTAATCCAAGAGTTTGGCCACAGTCTAAAAGACCCTTTGCAAGGTTCTTTCCTGTCTTCATTAGGGGGGAGAAACCATAGAGCTTTTATCTAGAACAGTCTCCAAATGGAATTCCTTTTTAGGATGCCTTTTCAGTGTTTGGTTGTGGTTTCCATCCCCCCACCCCCCTCTTCGTCTCTTAAAACAGTTTCTCGTTTGCAGATGTGAAGCCTTCTAACATCTTGGTGAATTCCCGAGGTGAGATTAAGCTGTGTGATTTTGGAGTCAGCGGGCAGCTCATCGACTCCATGGCCAATTCCTTCGTGGGCACCCGATCCTACATGTCTGTAGGTCCTCTTCCTTCCTTACGTGCTGTTTTTTAAAAACGGAGTTAGGGCACATAAAGTTTGTCCTGTGGGGAGGGATTGCTACTATATGACAGCTGGTGTGGGGATGTTGTAATGAAGATTGCCTAACTTCAAACCCCCCCCCCCCCCCAATGATGGATTGTGCTTTGTTACAGCTACGTCGCCTTAAACCGATATTTTTCCAACCTTGGGAACTTTTAACATGAAGATTTCAACTCCCAGAATTCCCCAGCCAGCCATGCAGGCTGGAGAATTCTGGGACTTGAAGTCCACACATCTTAAAGTTCCCAAGGTTAGCAACATTGCCATAATAAATGGTGTCTTCCTTTAAGCTAGATTTGTTTTTTTCTGATCTCAACTACCTTTGGGTTGTGAATGCCTTCATTTTTCTGGCAGAAACTGTTCCTCTCCAAGCCTATCCTTAATCCTGTCTGATGGAGAGGAAGCTCAGGCATTTGTATCAGATACAACAAGTCCATATAAACAGCTAAATTAAAGCAGCAGACAAAACCAGAATTCTTTACAATTCTGACCTTGTGTGTGATTGGCTGGCGAGCCATTCGGTTGCTTCCACTGGGCTCCTTTGACTAATAAGAAGAGTTAGAATTAGACCTGAAGAAGCTTGTTGGACGAGAAGCGAAATGTTTTCAAAGAAAACAAGAAAGTCCAGTTGCCCTTTAGAAATAGCAATAGCACTTAGAGGTATATGCCACTTCACAGTGCTTTACAGCCCTCTCTAAGCAGTTTACAGAGTCAGCATATTGCCCCAAACAATCTGGGTCCTCATTTTACCCACTTCAGAACGATGAAAGGCTGAGTCAGCCTTGAGCCTGTCAGGGTCGAACAGCTGGCAGTGGACAGAGTCAGTCTGCAATATAGCATTCTAACACTGCACCACCATCATAGTTCTTGAGATAGGGAGGGAGTGAGGGTGGGGTAGGTAGTTAGGTGGAGGGAGAGAGAGGGTAGGTAGATAGACAGACACAGCAATAGATAGCAATAGATAGATATTGTAGATCAGGCGTGTCAAATTCGCGGCATCACATGACGTATCGGGAGTTTTCCTCCCCATTCGCTAAACCGGACGTGGCTAGGGTGTGACACATCCAGCCTGCGGGCTGCGAGACTGACAGCCCTGTTGTAGATAGACAGAAGATAGAGATAGAGGGATATATGATAATTAGCAATAGCACTTAGACTTACATACCGCTTCACGGTGTTTTACAGCCCTCTCTGAGCGGTTTACAGAATCAGCCTCTTTCCCCCAACAATCTGGGTCCTCCTTTTACCGACCTCGGAAGGCTGAATCAACCTTGAGCCGGTCAGGATCAAACTGCTGGCAGTGAGCAGAGTCAGCCTGCAACACTACATTCTAACCACTGCATCACCACGACTCCTTTTGGGGAAAAAGAAAACCCTTGGGACAACCATAATCTAGATGATTGAGAATTTCCATAGACATTAAAAAGAGGAAGCTTCTCCTGTGGCCCTAGTTTGATTTCTCAATAAGCATGAAATACAGAATCTGACTTCCGATTCTATTGGGTTCAAAGAACAGAACCAAAATACAAACCTATTACCGTATATACAAAATGAGTGCATCTTTTTAGATTCGTTTGTTCAGCAGGAACAAAATGGGGAGCGAAGGCACAGTCTTGACTGGTTCAAAAGAAGTTGGAATCCTGGTGTTATGTTCTGTTTTTTTATTTATATACTAGCTAGTAACCCGGTGTTGCCTGGGTATTTATAGACATCAAAGCCTTTGACAGGGAGCCATTGAGAGGGGCCTTTCTTCCCCCTACTCCCATGCCCATCATCCCTGCCCTCTCCCTTCCCCTCCCATGCGTTCCTCTTTCCTGCCCTGTCTATGATAGCTGGTAACCTGGCGTTGCCCAGGTATTTATAGATGTCGAAGCCTTTGTCTGACAGGGAGCATTGAGAGGGGCCTTTCTTCTTCCTACTCCCATGCCCATCATCCTTGCCTTTTCCCTTCACCCTCCCATGCGCTCCTCTTTCCCGCCCTGTCTATGATCCTGGCACTTTGCCCCAAATCCATCAGGCGCTTCCCCATTGCTCCACTGGAGGGAGAACATCACAGCTGCCTTTCCAGAGGAAGCTGCGAAGGAACTGACATCACAAACAATTGCTGCTCTAGGACGCCGCACTTGCTGTCCTTAACGGCCCAGGCGTTCCACAGTTATGCTGGAACACACACACACAGACACACACACACACATTCACACACACCTCCGGGGTATCTTACCCCCGCAGTATTTGTTTCCAGATAGTAAATCATCTGTGTACCAAGTTTGGTTGAAATTGCTCGAAGTGTTCCAGAGTTATGCTGGAACATACATACATACAGCCTTTTTTATATAGAGATTGCATTTCTGTGCCACCCACCTCACTGTTATAGTGACTCTGGGCGGCTTGCAGCATGGTAAATAGGTAAAAACGATGATGCAAAACGATTAGAATCAGGAGGCTTAAATAGGAGACTAAAAACCATGAGGACAGGTGACATGAGGGTGGGGATCTTTTTAGCCCGTCAACCGCCCCCAACATAGTGCTCTCTTGTTGGGGCCCCAGACTAGCCGGCAGAGCCAGGATTTTCCAGACTCTTCCAAGAAGCCAGGATTGTGGGCCCGACTCTAGCAGAGAGAATATTCCAAAGATTGGGAGCCACAGCGGAAAAGGCTCTTCTCCTGGGCCCCACCAGCTGAAATCCTTTGGCAAACAAGATCTAAAGTATGTCTCTTCTGCTGACGTGAGCTGGCAGGCTGGTTCCATTGGGGTGACATGGCTCCCGAAATACCTTGAACTCACTGCCATAAAGAGCTTTGAAGATAATAGCCGACATCTTGAATTGGACCTGGAAGCAAACTGCCAACCAGTTCAACTCACACAACAGAGGTGTGTTACATGTGACTGCCACGGGGCCTCCAGGACTGTCCCGCACCTCTGCGCACTCTACTTCCTATGCCTAACTGGAACTGTGTGTTTGTCAAGGGAAGTTGGATAGCAACTAGATTACTAGCTTGGCAGGTATTAAAGCAGATGTGGTATCAAGATAGTCATATTCAGAAGAATAATCTTGATTGCAGCACTTAAAAAGAGTATGTTGCTATTTGATATAGCAATAGCAATAGCGCTTAGACTTATATACCACTTCACAGTGCTTTACAGCCCTCTCTAAGTGGTTTACAGTGTCAGCCTCTTGCCCCCAACAATCTAGGTCCTCATTTTACCCACCTCGGAAGGACAGAATGCTGAGTCAACCTTGAGCCGGTGAGACCCAAACTGCCAAACTGCTGGCAGCCGGTGATCAGCAGAAGTGGCCTGCAGTACTGCATTCTAACCACTGCGCCACCACGGCTCTTAATATAATATAAATTTAATATAAATCTGTCTTTCTGGGAAGTGATCAACCTATTGGCTGGAATATTTGCCCCGTTCAGCCAATCTGGGTGATGATGTTTTTAAAAAAACAGTTCTTCAGTCAAAATCTAGGAAGCAGAAGCAAGTCATTTAGGAGCTGAGGCACCCTATAAATTAAATCATAAATCATAGCGTTAAGTGTCAGTAGTTTGAGCTCTCCGTCTGTTGTGACAACAGAGGCAGCACAGAAGTAGCTTTTTGCAACTGCAGGCAAAGGAAGGTACCTTATGCTCTCTGTTAAGTGCACAACTGTATTTTCTGCTTTTTTAATTTATTTGCATATGATCCAGTAAGCAAAAGTTCTCTAGGTAGATTATTATAACTCTCTTGGCCTGGCTTCTGAAGAGCTGTTCTGGTAATTAACTGAGTATCTATCCAGACAGGGAAAACCTCTTTCAAATTCCGCCTTAGTGTTCCTGCTGGCTTGCCATAAATTTCTCACATAGGTGTGTATACTCACAGACACCTGGATATTGAAGGAGCCACTGGGATTGGCAGGTGTGTTTTTTGCAAGATGGGCACTCACCCACCTCTGTTGCGATTGCTTGCAGCCTGAACGTTTACAAGGCACTCACTATTCCGTTCAGTCAGACATCTGGAGCATGGGCCTCTCCCTGGTGGAGCTGTCAATCGGACGGTATCCCATCCCCCCGCCCGATGGCAAGGAACTGGAAGTGATCTTTGGCCGTCCCATAGTCGATGGGGCCGAAGGGGAACCCCACAGCATCTCTCCACGGCCCAGGCCCCCAGGACGTCCTGTTAGTGGTAAGAGTTCGTTCCTGGGACGTTGCTGCCAATTTTTTTTTTTTAATTTGATTTATATGCCGCCCTTCTCCGGAGACTCAGGGCGGCTTACAATGCGTTAAGCAATAGCCTTCATACTTTTGTATATTTATAGAAAGTCAGCTTATTGCCCCCACAAACTGGGTCCTCATTTTACCTACCTTAGAAAGGATGGAAGGCTGAGTCAACCTTGAGCCTTGGCGAGATTCGAACTTACAGTAATTGCAGACAGCTGGTGTTAATCACAATGCTATCAGTCTGCTGAGCCACCAGGCCCAGCGATATAATTGAAATTATATCACTGTTGTTGTTTTTATTAAATGTGGGAAGGAAGCATAATCGTTTGTAGCTGGACTGTGGTTAATTATTCTAGCATTTTCCAAAGAGTGTTGATCCACTGGTTATGAAAGGAATTGACCAAACAACTTGACATGGGAGAGATTGACAGGCCACCCAAAGTTACCCAGCTGGCTTTCAAAGTTACCCAGCTGGCTTTCTATTCACATAAAGTGTGAATAGAACTCACAGGCTTGTGATGATTGGCCCAAAGTCACCCAGCTGGCTTTCATGGCTAAGTGTCAGTACCAGCAGAATTAAACTCATGCCTATGCACATTTCAGTAAATACTCGTAGCTATTCAACTATAGAAATTCAGTTTTAAAAATAATCAGTTACAGGTGGCCCTCAACTTACAACCACATTTGAGCCCAAAATTCCCATTGCTAAGTGAGACAGTTAAGTGAGTTTTCCTCCATTTTAATGATCTTTCTTGCCAGAGTGGTTAAGTGAATCCCTGCAGTTGTTAAGATTGTTGTTAAGTGAATCCAGCTTCCCTATTAAGTTTGCTTGTCAGAAGGATGCAAAAGAGGATCATGTGACCCCAGGACACTGCAACCGTCCTAAGTACATGCCAGTTGCCAAGCATGAACGAGATGGAAAAAAAGGGACTTATAACCATTTTTTCACACTTATGACCGTTGCAGCATCCCCCTGGTCACGTGATTTACATTTGGATGCTGGACAGCTGACTCACATTTAGATGTTGCAGAGTCCCTGGGTTATGCAATCTCCTTTTGCAACCTTCTGACAAGCAGAGTCAATGGGGAAGCCAGTTTCACTTAACAACAGTGTTACTAGTTTAAGAACTGCGGTGATTCACTTAATAACAAAGTTTGGGTTCAATTGTGGTCATAAATTGAGGATTACCTGAATTTATGATTTTACTGATTCTTTACATGGTTTTTTAACTCTCCTCGGCTTACCAGTTTGCTTTAAATATGCTTTGAAATGAGACAAGCTGCCTGGGAAACCTGCAGTGAGTTTCTTTTCAAGGCAGCTCAGCCATCCTTCTTGATATGATGCCCTCCAGATATGTTGGACTGCAGCTAAGCTATGCCTAGCTGGCATAAGTCGTGCTGACTGGCAGTGCTAAAGTTGAACATGGCACGTACTGAGGCAAATAGGTTGGGGGGGGGGATGTTGCAGCAAGATGGTGCTTGTCAACGTGGTGAAGATTGGGAGAATGAAAGGACGTGGTTTTCAAGCCCCAAAGATCCACAAACTCAGGGAATCAGAGGATAAAAATATCCAGTATCCAAAAGGGAAAGAATGGCACTTAGCCACTTCTCGATGGCATTTAGCCAGTTTCACTCGTGTTTTTTCCCCATAGATAAAGAGGTTCAGGCCTATACAACTTATCTAGTGATGAAGGCACCAGGCTAGAAACCAGGGGATGGTGAGTTCTAGTCCCACCTTATGCATGAAAGCTGGTTGGGTTACTTTGAGCCAATCTCCAGGAGACAGTGAGTTCTAGTTCTGACTTGGCTGGGTGTCTTTGGGCCTATCACCAGGAGACAGTGAATTCTAATCCCGCCAGGTACAAAAGCTGGCTGGGTGACTTTGGGCCAATCACCAGGAGACTGGGAGTTCTAGTCCTGCCTTAGGCAAGAAAGCCAGCTGCATGACCTTTTGAGCCAGTCACACCTCCCTCCCCCCCCCCCCTCTCTCTCTCCCCAACTCTCCTCACAGAGTCTTTGTTGTGGGGGACATAGGAAGAGGTAGGAGTATTAGGAATGTTCACAGCTTTTGAGTTATTTATAAAAAATAAGAACAGTGGAATAAATAAATAAAAACAAAACAAAAAAGGGAGTATTGTGGGTCTCAGTAAACTTAACTTTGTTCTTATTATCCTACCTTTTAGGCGAAAAGTCACCAGGCGAGGTCATTATTTAAGACTAATAAGGTGGATCACAGACAGGTCAGGCTGTTTCAGCCCAGCCTTCTGCCCTATGTCTCCCCTAACCTCTCATATGAACTCCTAGGACTGGATAGAAGCTGAGACTGACTGCAAATCGTCCTTGACTTACAACAGTGCATTTAGTGGCCATTCAAATGTTACAACGGCACTGAAAAATGTGACTGAGTACCGTTTTTCAAAGTTATGACCATTGTAGCATCCTCACAATCATACGGTCAAAATTCGGACGCTTGGCAACTGGTTCATACGTAACGACCGTTGCTGTGTCCCAAGGTCACGTGATCCCCTTTTGCGACCTTCCGACAAGCCAAGTCAGTGGGGAAGCCAGATTCGCTTAACAACCAGGCTACTGACTTATCAACTGCGGTGATTCACTTAACCACTCTGGCAAGAAAGGTCGTAAAATGGGGCAAAACCAGCTTAGCAAATGTCTCACTTAACGACAGAAATGTCGGGCTCCGTTGTCGTAAGTCAAGGACTACCTGTCTCTCAGAAGCCTGTTGCTGCTGTTTTGTGCATACCTTTAGGTTCCAAAGGCCAACCGACCAGGCTACCAGTTAGTGTTGGATCCTGCTTCCCTTAAATATTAAACCATAAATATGGTTTCTTGAAGATGGGCACGCTTCTTGGCGTGTTCTTCACAGGCAGTTTTTCATCCCACCTTTGCTCTTTTGAACCCTGCAGGTCATGGGATGGACAGCCGCCCTGCCATGGCCATTTTTGAATTGCTTGACTACATTGTGAATGAGGTGAGTGGCCGAAAGAAGACATTTTGACTCTCTACTGTGGGCTGGCCATTTGCTTTCATGCCTTTAAATCAGGTCCCTGGAGGCGTGGGATTAAAACAGTATGGTGGGTGGATTAAACACCTGGAATATCTGGCTTTTCGTGTTTCGTGGCCAGGTGCCCTTGCTGGTCAGCCTGCTCTGCGTTGCGAGCCTTCTCTTCCCTTCCCTGTCAATATCTATTTATTAAATAAAAACTCCCGACCAGTTGAAGCTTTGTCTGTTATGCTGAATTTTTATGTTTACCGACAAAGAAATAAAGGGAGACTAGTATAGATCTATTTCAAGCTATTTAGCTCTCGTCGGCTAGCCATACCCTTTCTGGGATTCGAACCCGGGCTACTTACATATTAGATAGACATATTAACCTCTAAGTCACAGACTCTGTTTGTCGGTTATGCCAGGGGAAAGATTAAGTGTTCTTTGTCAGGGCAAACCTAGTCTACCCAATTATGGGATGGAGCATACTGCTTCAGAAGCAGTATGTCTTAGAGGTTAATACATCTACGTAATATACAGCTAGCCCGGGTTCGAATTCCAGAAAGGGTATGGCTAGCTGACAACAGCTTGAAATAGATCTATACTAGTCTCCCTTTATTTCTTTGTCAGTAACACATAAAAATTCAACACAAAAGTAATTTGTCGCAAAAGTGACTGCCTGCAAAGGCTCCTGGATTGGGGCGGAAAGGCGAAAACGGAAGCAGTGTGCTCCGTCCCATAATTGGGTAGACCAGGTTGCCCTGACAAAAAACACTTCGTCTGTTATACCACTTCATTGAATCCACAGGTTAGAAGCCTCTAATCCTGGGATCTCCAAAGCCTGGGCTGTGTCCCACTACCGCAGCCTGTTCAGAACAGAGCCACCCAAGCAGCGGGCAACTACATACGCATGGACAGCTCTATTTACATGACCAGCGAGCGCTTGTGAACGCAGCTCCATTTACTCAAGCGGCGGGCGCTCACGTGCGAGGCTCCATTTGTGCGAGTCGCACATGCACACCTTGTGTAAATGGAATCCGGCCACTCGCATGGAACCATCCCCTCTCCTCCAGCGGGAAAGATTGGGGACCACTGGTCTAATCTGTCCTCCTCCACAGTGTCGATCACGTCTGATTGCAAGTAAAAATAAGGTGCTGCCAATAAAATGGGAACAGCGCCATCCCACGCGTGTACATTTTCAGCCTCAGTGAAAATACAAAGAAAGGAAGAAAGAATTAAGATGGGCTGGGCCTTTCTGTCTACATTCTTGCCTTTTAAAATGAAAGAGGAGGAAAACCAGGAAATTTCTCTTGTGGACCAATGAGAGAGAAAAAGGGAGGGACACACAGATGAAGGATTCTGTTTGGGCTTTGCGCAGAAAAAAACAAAGAATGAAGAGGGTGCAGACGGAAATAAATACATCGGAAGTAAGAAAGCAACATGACTGAGTCCCTGGAAACTGTGTGGCTCCCTCGGGACTATTTCCATTCTGCACAGAGAGCAAGAATGGCCCACCCACCCCTGATCCCATTCTGTGGAGAGGCCACTTCGGGTAAAAGGACTTTGCTACTAAGTTATTAATATGCCAAGTTCTTTGGGGTCTTGAATGATGAACTAATGAGGAGAGTTGTCAGATTCAGGAGAGCAAGGGGACTTCAGAGCCAAGTGCCCGAACCATGCTGAGTTTTCTCCATCCCTATCATTTGTGGCTTTTCTTCTTGACCAGTGAGGATTAGGAGCTTTTATCCAAATAGAAGAGGTTATTTGTAGGTTAGGGTTGAGCTGTGAGGGTCCTTGGTGCTCTCTGAGCTTGGTTCTTTTCTTGCAGACTTTTCATAACCCAACTAGGTAACATCATCAGTTTTCATACCTTAATGTTTACTCCCTGCCAAGGCTTGATGAAGTTAGAATCAACTAAGGATTCGTTTATTTGAATTGCATCCTTCTACATAAATGTGTTCGAATCTCTCCAAACCTACAAAAAGACTTCAACTTACGACCATAACGGAGCCTGTCTGTTACAGTCCTGAGTCATGGTGGTTTTAAAGGGTCTACCCCCTGTGACTGACTTGAATTGATGACCTTTTTTGCAGTGGTTGTTAAGCAAATGCCATTGTCATTAAGTCAACCCATTGGCTGAAGGCTGTTTTCCTAAACTGATGTGCTCACCTCACCTTAAATTTTTCCCCCCGTGTATTTCAGCCACCTCCAAAACTGCCGGCTGGAGTTTTCACCCAAGAATTCCAGGAGTTTGTAAATAAATGGTAAGATGTCTCGCACTTATCGGTGGGAAATGTAAAACTTTGGGATTAGGGGCCCAGGAGTCTGTGTGAATGCATTTCCTGGAAACATGCTGGCTCAGGATGAGGGATTCTCCCTTTTGGGTGCGAGGCCTACAAATGGGGACTTTAAGCATCACTATTTGGTTTGGTGGCAGCAGTGACTCGGATAGAAAGTCCATACAGTGAGTGGTGAGGAAAGTGGAGAAGATCATAGCAAACTCATTTCCCATTATTCAGGATGCTGCTTATAAGCGCTATGTGCTTAGAGCTTGAAGCCTTGTTGGAGACCCCACACACCCACTTTACGTCTGTTTCTGTTGCTTCCCTCTGGGAGGAGGTTCCGAAGTACTACTTGCGGGACTGTCAAATTCTGGAACAGCTTTGTTCCCTGATGACATCCGTCTGGTAAATTCGCAAGATTGGTTTTTCTTGCCATGTACATGTATACATCCGAGCTAGACTATTTGGTTCCTCTGGGTCATAGAATGTGTGTGGGCATATGCATAATTTTTTATTTATTTATTTTATCATGTTTATGTAGTGTACATTGGAGGTGGTGACCCTTTGAGAGCTGTATGCAACAAATTTTCATTTTGAATGTATGTCGATTAATGTACATTCAAAGTGACAATAAAGTTAGTCTAGGTCAGGGGTGGGCAAATGTGGCTTGGCTGTCTCAGGAATTCTGGGAATTGAAGTCCACAGGTTGTAAAAGAGCCACATTTGCCGGCCCCTGGTCTAGGTCTAAGTGCCAGGGCTCCTTGGTAGCGACAGATTATTTTCATCAGAAGATTAGAAAAGGTAACTTCTGAATGCAATTCGGCAAAGCTGTTGGTTCCTCTCTTTCCGTCGGGATGAGGCTTCTCGGTACAGGTAGTCCTCGAGTTAAAACCACAACGGAACCCCACGTTGTTGTTCCTAAGTGAGACATCTATTAAGTGAAGTTTGCTCCAATATACGACCTTTCTTGCCACAGTTGTTAAATGAATCGCTGCCGTTGTTAAGTTAGTGACATGGTGGTTAAGTGAATCTAGCTTCCCCGTTGACGTTGCTTATTAGAAAGTCACACGTCCCTCCCCTCCGGGGACACTGCAGCTGTCATAAATTTGAGTCGTGTGCCAAGCGTCTGAATTTTGATCACGTGACCACAGGGGATGCTAAAATGGTCGTAAGTGTGAAAAACGGTCGTAAGTCACTTCTTACAGTCCATTGTAACTTCAAACGGTCATTGAATGAACTTTGAATTAGAGAATTGCAATTTTGTTGTAAGTCCAAGACTACCTATATAACTTTAGGGGAGTCACATACAGGTAGTCCTCGAATTACAACCACAGTGGAGCCCAGAGTTCATGTTGCTAAATGGGAAATTTATGAAGTGAGTTTTGCCCCATGTTATGACTCTTTTCTTGCCACGTTTGTTAAGGGAATCGCTGCCGTTGTTAAATTAGTAACACAGTTGTTAAGGGAATCTGACTTCCCCGTTGACTTTGCTGGTCAGAAGTGTGAAAAAAAAACGACCGTAATGTCTCTTTTTTCAGTGGCATCGTGACTCTGAACGGTCGCTAAAGGAACTGTTGTAAGTCGAGGACTAGCTCTGCTCTTGGTGTGACTTTGTTTATGACGGAGCCACGTGGATGGACTTGGGTCAGGACAGCTGAGGAGAGCTTTGCGCATCTGGCATCCCCCAAACACTGGGGCTGAGTCCCCCAAGGAATATATGCATGCTCATTTTGCAGTGATCATAATTGACTAATCTTTTTTTTTTTTCTTTCCCCCAGCTTAATTAAAAACCCTGCTGAACGGGCAGATCTAAAGATGCTGATGGTAAGAATTGTTGAGTTGTGTGCTTTGTGTGCTCAAGCACCGAATTTCCTCCACTAAGGAGATCCAAATCCTTGCTCAGTTCCCAGGCATATTGGTCCCTCTCCGTCTCTCTTACTGTTAACTCCCCTCTGAGTGTGGAAGTGGGCGTTCCACTGGTGTGTTCTTTGAGGAATTGCAGCCCTGCCCTCCACCTGGGGGTACGGTGCCAAGTCCGAAAAGTCCTGAGAATCACACAACGATTGTGTAGATTGTCCAGGGAAAAGCCTTGAATTGGGTAGAATATCCTTTTCTTCCAGACCCCATTTGTGGCAGAGGTGGTCTCAAGCTGACAAGCTACAGGGTCCTCCCACACCCCCAGTAGACGGAGTCCTTGCACATCCCTTTTCATTTAATGAAAAGAAGGATTAGGGGGTGACATGATAACAGTGTTTTAATATCTCAGGGGTTGCCACAAAGAGGAGAGGGTCCACCTGTTCTCCAAAGCACCTGAGGGCAGGACAAGAAGCAACAGGTGGAAACTAATCAAGGGGAGAAGCAACCTGGAATTGAGGAGAAATTTATTGCCAGTTAGAACAATTAATCAGTGGAACAACTTGCCTCCAGAAGTTGTGGTGCTCTATCACTGGAGGATTTTAAGAAGAGACTGCACAGTCACTTGTCTGAAATGGTATAGGTCCGTGATGGCGAACCTATGGCACATGTGAGCTCAGCTCTGATGCGCGCCAGCTGATTTTCGGGCCTTCTGGGCCCACCAGAAGTAGGGGAAAAGGTGGTTTCGTGCCTCCGGAGGGCCTGGAGGGGTAGGGAAGGGAAGGGTAGGGAAGGCCTGTTTCTCTCTCACACCTGGTTCCAGAGCCTTTCTAGGAGTCTGGGAAGGGCAAAAATGCCCCCACCCCCCTCCGGAGGCTCTCCAGAGGCCAGAAGCAGCCCATTTAACAACTTCCGGTGGGACCGGAAGGCCCGTTTTTTGCTGTCTCCACCCTCAAGAGCCTCTCTAGGAGTCTGGGGAGTGTGAAAATGACCTTCCCCACCCTCAGACCCCCGGAGGTCCTCCGGAGGCCGAAAACGGCCTGTTTGCCAACTTCCGGTCCCACTGGAAGTTGGCAAATGAGCCATTTCTGGCCTCCCGAGGGCCTCCCGGGGGAGGTGGGGAGGGGCGTTTTTGCCCTCCCCAGACTCCTTGAGAGGCTCTGGAGCCAGGAGAGAGAGAAAAACGGGCCTACCGGGCCATTGTGTGCCAGGAGCGGGCGGGGTGGGGTCCCACACACATGCGCGGGGGCGGGACACATAGAATTATAGGTGTGGGCACGCACACGCATGACTCCACCCTCCTGGCACTCAATGGCAAAAAGGTTAGCCATCCCTGGTATAGGGTCTCCTGCTTGAGCGGGGGGTTGGACTAGAAGACCTCCAAAGTCCCTTCCAATTCTGTTATTCTGGTATCCTCAGTGGCTGGGATGTTCCCATGCCACCAGTGGTCAGGATCTTCTCCCACCCCCAGTAGCCAGGATCCTTCCACGCCACCAGTTAACTGTGCCAGACTTACATCATCCATTCATAGCCCTTTGTGCTGATGGCTCCCAGTCTCTTCTTCTGACTGAGCACAACGTTTTTCTTCCTTCCCAGTTTGTTAGTTAGTTCTAAAAAATGAATTTAAAGTCTCTTTTTCCCCTTCGGGTTTTTTGTTTGTTTGTTTGTTTGTTTCAATTGGCTGACACAAAGGGCCGACTCTGCTGTTTTTAAAATTATCCCAAACTGTTAAGACCTCAGAAATGTAACTTCTTCTGAATTCCCCCTTGTCCAAAACACAAATTAGTGTTCAATTTGTGTTTTGACTTCAGGAAGAAGGGAAAATCCATTGGGAAACAGGGAATGAGTTTCTGTATCCATGTTTCTCCTCCTCCTCAGCATTTTAAGTTGTGTGGACTTCAACTCCCAGAATTGGGGAAGATGTGTGGACTTCAAGTCCCATTTTAAGATGTGTGGACATGCTGGCTGAGGAATTCTGGGAGTTGAAGTCCACATATCTTAATAACTGCCAAGGCTGAAAAATACGGCTTTTGATAGAAACAGAAAGTGGGCTCTGCATTGGACTTGTCTGTCTGCTTATCTCCAAACAGGAGAATTGTATCCAGCTCTGCGCTGGTGAGATAATCCCCCCGTTATTTCCCCACTTGCATTTCTTACTCCCAATATCGTCCAGAGAGCGCGAAGTCATGAATAAGCACATGTGACACAAATGTGATGTGAAACAGCAGGGTGGGTTTGACTTCCTTCTAAAGCCATGTGTGCATTGAAGGAGAGGTCTGCTATCTACGAGGAACAGAAATTCGACAGAGGCCTTCAGGACGGGGCTTTCCGCTCCCAGCCAACCCCTCCGTCAACAAATGAGAACCTAATTAATGACAGTGGGGAAAATAACAACCTGGGGCAGGAATCCACCCTAAATTAAAATACAGGCAATCCCCGACTTAAGACCACCAATTGAGCCCAAAATTTCTGCTGTTAAGTGAGACTTCGGTTAAGCGAGTTTGGCCCCGTTTTTACAACCTTTCTTGCCCACCGTTGTTAAGCGAGTCGCCACCGTTGATAAATGAGTAACCCGGTTGTTAAGTGAATCTGGCTTCCGCCCTTGACTTTGTTTCTCAGAAGGTCGCAAAAGGGGATTCCGTGACCTTGGGACGCAGCAACGGTC
Source organism: Arizona elegans (assembly GCA_022577455.1). NCBI lineage: Eukaryota > Metazoa > Chordata > Lepidosauria > Squamata > Colubridae > Arizona > Arizona elegans. The sequence continues at coordinate 12,994,560 of JAKOOJ010000018.1, forward strand.
ATAAATTTGAACCGGTTGCCAAGCGCCTTGAATTCTAATCACATAATCAAAGGTCATAACTCTGAAAAACAGCTGTAAGTCATTTTTTTTCAGTGCCGTTATAAATTCGAACGGTCACTAAACGAACGGTTGTAAGCCGAGGACTGCCTGTACATTCAAGATGTGTCAATGTGTGTGCGTGGAATTTTAATTTTTTTCTTTAAATTCAAATGTCCATCTTTTATTCTTGAAGGCTTCCCCATTATTATTTGTAAATAGGGGAAATTAAAAATTGCCTTGCTACTTAATACTGTTTTCCATTAAGATCAAAGAGCCCCGTGTCTCTTTAAATGCGGACGAGCTGCAGTTTTCAGCTTTCCTTGCAGCTGCCTATGCTAAATGTTGCTGTTGTGCTCCTCACCAGTTTTGCAGAGCCACAATCTAGACAGGGCTCCCCCAAAACTTACAGATATCCCTCAACTTACAAAGACAATTGGGACCAAAATTTCCATTGCTAAGCACGGTGGATAGAATAGGAATAGGAATAGGAATGGAATTAAGAATAAGAATTGAAATTAGAATTATTTAGAATAGGAGGAACCTTGGAGGTCTTCTAGTCCAACCCCCTGCTTAGGCAGGCAACCCTACACCACTTCGGTTGGATAACAAGTGGTTGTCCAACCTCTTCTTTAAAACTTCCAGTGTTGGAGCATTTACAACTTCTGGAGGCAAGTTGTTCCACTGGTTAATTGTTCTCACTGTCAGGAAATTTCTCCTTAGTTCTAAGTTGCTTCTCTCCTTGATTAGTTTCCACCCATCGCTTCTTGTCCTGCCTTCAGGTGCTTTGGAGAACAGCTTGACTCCCTCTTCTTTGGGGCAACCCCTGAGATACTGGAAGACTGCTATCATGTCTCCCCTAGTCCTTCTTTTCATCAGACTAGACACACCCAGTTCCAGCAACCGTTCTTCAGATGTTTTATGAAGAGACTGGGCAGCCATTTGTCGGGGATGGAATAAAGACTCCTGCCTGAGCAGGGAGTTGGACTAGAAGACCTCCAAGGTCCCTTCCAACTCAGTTATTCCAAATTCCCCGCTCAAGGCGACCTCTGGCAGGGCCCTAGAGGCTGCTTGGCAGGAAGCCCCAAGGAGCAGAAGCTGCTCAGCCATTTCCTTACCTTTCACTATATCCGAAAAAGTCGCAGAGTGGCAGCCCCTCAAATACTGGAAGACTGCTATCCTGTCTCCCCTGGTCCTTCTTTTCATTAAACTAGACATCCCCAATTCCAGCAACCGTTCTTCATATGTTTTAGCCTCCAGTCCCCTGATCCTCTTCGTTGCTCTTCTCTGCACTTATTAAATGAGTGGCTGCTGATTTTACAACCTTTTTTGCATGTATCTATGGAGATTATCCGTCATCCAGTTCTCACGGTTGTTGCAAAGGTGCCCTTTCCAAAAGACCAACTGGCCTTTTTTGGTTTGTGACTTTGAAAATGTTTCGCTTCTCATCCAAGAAGCTTTTTTCTTCTTCAGTTCTGAAGAAACTTCTTGGATGAGAAGCGAAACTTTTTCAGAGAGGGAGAAAAAAAAATCAATGAAACTTAAGTTGTCTATTGGGAAAAAGCACCTTTGGGACTTTTTTTTTTTTGCCACCGTGGTTAAGAAATTCAGTGCCGTTGTTAAGTGAATCACATGGGGGTTAAAGCGAATCCAGATTGTCCCATTGTCGGAAGCCAACTGGGAAGGTCACAAATGGCCATCACCTGGTCCTGGGAGGCTGCACCTCCCATAAAACACACACACACCCTGATTTGCCATGCCTCTGAATTTTGTTGATGTGCTGTGACGGTCATAAGCGCAAGGACTGTCCGTACGTTGCTTTTTTTGTAATTTCAGACAGTTGGTTGTAAATTGAGGATAACCTGTACTGCAACGGATATTCTTTGTGTCCTTTTTCAAAAGCCCCACACCCAGCAGTCTCCAATCGTGGCCCCTTTAAGACTTCTGGACTTCAACTCCAGAGCTGGCTGGGGAATTCTGGGAGTTGAAGTCCACAAATCTTAAAAGAGGCCACACTTGGATACCTTTATCCCACACCTTTCACAAAAAGGCTCGGACAGGGAAATTCAACCCCTGTGGCTTCCGTTTGACTCCTGACCCTTGTTTTCCCCGCCCTCTGCAAGGCCACCACTTCCTGTCCGTAAGTCCGACGATGTCGTCTCTGCTTCTAACCCCCCCCTTTTTTTTTTCTTTCTCCCATCTGCTTTCCAGAATCACACCTTCATCAAGTGCGCCGAGGTGGAAGTGGTGGATTTTGCCGGCTGGCTATGCAAGACGCTGCGGTTGAAGCAGCCCAGCACCCCCACCCGCACGGCCATGTGACCGCCACGCCAGCTGCCTTGTCCTTCCTCCTCCTCCCTCCCTCCCTCCCTCCCTCTCTCGTGCACCTGCTTGTCTGCTGCTGTTCACTGCCCTCCCGGCAGAAGGAAGAAGCCCCTTGCCTCGCCTCCCTCGATCTTTGCACCCAGAACAAGCCAGGCAGGAGAGTTGTCAAGAAAGAGATTGTCCCTCTCTTTCTCTCTCTCTCTCTCTCTCTTGCGGCCCTGAGAGCAGAAAGGAGCCTCGGCTTCTCCCTCCTGTGACTGTTCTCGGGTTTGGTTTGGTTTCTCTTCCTGCGGTGGGAGAATCCCTCGCTCTCTGCAAGCTCTCGGGTTTGGGTGGGTAGGGCTGGCCGAGATGGGCCTGGCTGCTGATTGGGTCGAGAAGAGAGGAAAGAGTTTCCAGGATAGGCTGGCTGTATCTGTCTCTTTTCCTTCCTTCCTTCCTTCCTTCCTTCCTTCCTTCCTTCCTTCCTTCCTTCCTTCCTTCCTTCCTTCCTTCCTTCCTTCTCCTCCTCTCCTCTCCTCTCCTCTCTCCTTTCTCGTCTATCTCTTTTTGTCTCTCCCTTCCTCTCTCTTTTCTTCTTTTCCTCTTTCTTTTTCTCTCTAGCTTCCTCTCTGTCTCACTTTCTATTTTCTTTTTGGACAACCATTTATCCAAAATGGTATAGAGTTTCCTGCTAGAGCAGAGGGTTGGACTAAGACCTCCAAGTACCCTTCCAACTCTGTTATTTTGGTTTCTATCTATCTACCTACCTACCTACCCATCTTTTTCTCTTTCCCTCTCCTCCTTCCTTGGCTTCCTTCCCATTTCTGTCTCTCTCTGTCTCTTTCTTTCTCTCCCTCCCTCTTTCTGTCTCCCTCCCCTTCTCTCCCTTTCTCACTCTCCTTTTCTGTAGGTGAATCTAAGTGTGGGCATTTGCTGATGGGCAGAGATCTCACTGTCTGGGGCAGCCAGGGCAAAGCAGGCAGTTTAGCCAATCAGACGGCTTTGTGGTTGCCTCTTGGACCCCTGGCCCAGGAAGCGGAAGGGCCCATGGCCTGTTGACTTCCTGGAAGCTGTTTGGGAGCAGATAGTGAAAAAAACGGCCCGATTAAGGAAATGCGTCTCTGGCCAAGCTCTCAACTCCTTCCTGTGACCATCCTCTCTTCTGCTCCGCTTGCCTGCCTGCCTTTGGTTTTGTTCTGGGACCTTCCTTTGAAGGGGAGTGGGCAGGAATTGGGGCCTGGGGGTGAAGAGGCAGGCAGAAGGTGTCCTGGCTCTGCCTTCAGACTTGGCACACTTGAAGGACCTTCTCCGTCCACGGCTTCGGTGACATGACGAGTCTGAAGCCATTACAGCATGCTGGATTTTGGCAGGGGAGGGGGGATGCCCTCGGAGGATAGCTTGAGGTCGCGGTGGGCAGAAAAGCTGTTGGGTCGTGCTTTTGTGATGGTTGTAAGTGCCGGAGGACCGGTTGTCCATCCCTTTTTTTTCAGGGCCTTGAATGCCAGCAGCGCCTCTGGCCTTGGCCGTCCCTTCTCCCCTCCCGTGTTTTGCTGCTTGGATACAGCCAGGCATCGCTCTGGTTTCCCCCTTAAGGCTCGCCCGGCTTCTTCTGTTTTCCTTTCTTTGGGCTCGGCTGCTTCTGCACCGCTGTCCCAGGAGGCTGCGGTGTCATCATAGCAGTTGGGCTGCACACCTGGGGCTCTTCTGGGTGGGGCTGCTGCCCTCAGCCTCCCTGGCTCTGAGGAAAGGCAGCCACTGCGGAGGAGGAGGAGGAGGACTAAAAGTTTCATTGGCTGGGCCAGGTTTTCAGCCCCCTTGCCTCCATCCCCTTCCCTCCCTCCCTCCCTCCCATCCAACCATCCATCCTATTTATCTTTTTCTTTCTCCCTCCTTCCATTTCCTTCCTCTCCCTCCCTCTCATCTGTTTATCCTTCCTGTCTTTCCATCTTCCTCCCTACTTCCATCTCCCTTCCTTCCTGTTTATCCCTTTCTTTCCATTTCCTTTCTTCCTCCCTCCCTTCTCATCTATTCTTCCTTCCTTCCTTCCTTCCTTCCTTCCTTCCCTCTCCTCTCCCTTCCCCTTTTTTCTTTTTCTGTCTCTTCCCCTTCTTAAAATTTCCACGTGGGCTAAAGGCATGCCTCGATTGCCAACATGGACATGTTGGTTCCGAAAAAAATGGTTACAGTCCTGCAGGACCAAGAACAGGGTGAACTGGTGGGGAATGATAAATGCCCCAAATCAGCCCGTTGCCTCCTCGAAGGGTTGTAGCCTTTTACCTCGCCCCTCCCTCCACGGCCCCTTGGAAGTGAATCTCCTCTCCTTGATCCATCGATCACTCAGCCTCCATTCAGGAGGAGATCTCAGCAAGGGCCTCTGCCAGACAGAGCTGTCCTCTGTGGCCTATTGATCTGCTGGCTGGCTAACCAGGAGCCCTGATGCTTGCAAAGAGTTTGCACCTCGGATACTCGAGCCCACTGCTTGCTGAAGCCATCTTATCTCAGTTGCCCTTAGAGCAACCTCGCCCAACTTCATTTACTGCCATCCTAAAGTGGCAGCGCCAAGCCCAGAGGTGCCAGAGTAAATTCTCCAAGCTCCCTGGAGCAAGGAAGTCAAAAATGAAAGCGGTCTAATTAGCGGCTTTGTCCAGTCGGACGCCATTCGGCTGTCCGTACTTTCCGGCTCCCACAGACTCACACCCAAGACCACTGAATATCCAAGCTCTTTTCTTTTTTCAAATTCGTAGCAAAATGGACACATTCTCCTCTCGCAAGACTTTCCTATCAGTCCCCATGAATACGGCTGGCATCTATAGAAGTGTAGCTGGATCCCACAACCGTAGTTGAGTAGTAGGATTGGAAGGGACCTCAGAGGTCTTCTAGTCCAACCCCCTGCTCAAGGCAGGAGACCCTATACAATCCTGGTCAAATGGTTGTCCGGTCTTTTTTTGTCTTGTTTTAAACCTCCAGTGATGGAGCACCCACAACTCTGGGAAGTCAAATTTGTAGGATCTGCTTGCGTTAGCCTCCTTGTTCAAGCTACGCCTTTTTTCTCTCTCTCTCTTTTAATGACCCTGTAATCCCTTGCAATTGGGGTGGAGTCAGGGCAACTGAATGGAGCTGAGTGTTTACTGGCCGGATGCCCTTCCTGTCGCCATTGCGGAGTTCGCAGCAGATCGTTTTTCATTGTCTTGCTCTCAGGAAATTCAAAGGCGAGGAAGGATTTTTAATTGGTTGTCGCTCAGGTTGCAGCTTTTTCTGATGGAGTCTGCGGCCTTCCTTTTTTTGGGGGGCGGGGGAAGAGGGAGAGGACTTCTCAGGGATGTCTTCCGATGGAGAAGAAATGCTGGACCGCTGCTTCTCTTCCTCCTCCTTTGAATTTCTCCCCGGTTCTACTACATTTCTGTAGTAGAGATGTAGTAGACATCTGTCTACTGTCCAGGAAAGCCCATCGGTCTCTTTTTCTCTTTTCTGTTTTTCCTTCCCTTACAACTAATTTCATTTGAGGGACGAAAGGAGTGAGTAGCGGGCGGCAGCCCAGGTAGCAAATCTGGGCTTCCTTCAGAGGAAAAAAAAAGATGCAAAAAGGCTAGCAGTTACTCAGAGCAGACTGTCTGAGGGAGGAACAATTTGAGCCTGGTGTGGGATGGAATTCACATTTCTCCTTTGAATCCAGCCTGTGCTGCTGGTTTGAGTTTCAGATATTGCAAGTAAAAAAAAAATATGATTGTATTGTTTGTTTGTTTTTTAAACTGGCTCGGCCATAGCTCTATAAGTCAATCAATTGAAAGCTTTCATTTTGGAGTTGCTCTATTGCAGGAGCCTGCAAAGGTGGCCGCTTTAAGACTTGTGGACTTCAGCTCCCAGAATTCCCCAGCCAGCACAGCTGGCTGGGGAATTCTGGGAGTTGAAGTCCACAAGTCTTAAAGCGGCCTCCTTTGCAGGCTCCTGCTGTATTTGAATGCTTTAAAGGCCTCCACCCACATTGCTTCCAGCCTGATCTCTGCAGCTAAGCGTGTGTGGAGCATGGAGGGTAGAGAGCGATGAGAGAAGGGGGGGGAATGGTGGATTCTCCCCAGGAAGAGCCCCCCAAAAATGCAAAGAAAACTAAAACTAAAAATCTTTAGGCAATCCTGAAAGGCCGGGTTGCATCCAAAACATTTTGAGATGGCAAATCATAAAACGGTCCGGTCGAATGAATCTTCTTGTCCATTTTTATGCGGCTCACTGCAAATGAGCGTCCGTTCTCCGATTGCAACGTTCCAGCTCGAGACATTTTGGACCTTACACCCCTGCGAGGTGGCCCGTGTCGCAGCGTGACGGCAGGAGGATTCTGTGGCGCATGGCTCTTTGGTTTTCTGGGGTTTTTTTTTTTTTTGTTTTGTTTTTAATTTCCCCACTAGCTGCTATTGTAATTCTCCCCTGCGCGAACGCATTTTTGCTCCGATTTGGGAGGGGGGGGGACTCCTGCAGATTTGAATGTACCCTATTTCAGCATTTGGAGTTGAGAAGCAGTCCCAGAGGTCGCTCCGTCCAAAAACGGGCACTGCTTTTTTTTTTCTTCTTATTTCCTTTTTTAATTATGATTATTTCGAGAGAACCCATATCCGCACAGTGAAGCTTTAGCTGGGATGGGAGGGAAACGGGGGGTGGGGGGGGGACTGTCCGTGCACCCCAGGGATGTCTTTCGTGTTTCTCTTGCCTCTATTTAAATTTTTCAACCAACCAACCAACAAAAAAAAAAAAAAACTTAGTAAAAAATGTTTGACAGTTTGGTATGTTTTGCTCTAGTTTTGTTTTTGTTTTGTTTTTTTAATTTGTTTGGGGGTATTTTTTTTTCTTCATTTTTGGCTTTAGTTGTTTTAGGGGTGTTTTAAGGAGAATGTTCAGCATTATGATGGTGCAATTTTTTTTAAGGAAATATTTTCATCATGGGGAGATAAAATAAATGGCACTTTACATTACAATGTGCTTCTTTCTCTCTCTCTTTTTTTTTAAAAAAAAGAAGTATAAATATAGGTGACAGTGCGTGGCCATTTCTTTCTTTCTTACTTCCAAGAAAACTTTGCAGATGTACCCCTGTGGGTTTCATTAGCTCAGTTCAAGGAAATTATTCCCATACACCAGGGATGGGCAAATGTGGCCCTTTTACAACCTGTGGACTTCAACTCCCAGAATTCCTGAGACAGCCAAGCTGGCTCAGGAATTCTGGGAGTTGAAGTCCACAGGTCATAAAGGGGCCATATTTGCCCACCCCTGCAATAAACCATTACAGGTAGTTCTCCACTTATAACAGTTCAATTAGTGACCGTTTGAAGTTGCAACAGCACTGAAAAAAGGGATTTATGATTGGTTTTCACACTTAACGACCGTTGCAGCCTCCCCATGGTCACCTGATCAAAATTCAGACATTTGGTAACCGACTAATATTTATGACCGGGGGTGGGGTCACGTGATCCCCTTTTGTGACTTTCTAATACATTGTCTCTCAAACTTGGTAGTTTGAAGATGGGTGGACTTCAACTCCCAGAATCCCTCAGCCAGCAGCGCTGGCTGGGGGATTCTGGGAGTTGAAGTCCACCCATCTTCAAGCTTCCAAAGTTGAGAAACACTTCTAATAAGCAATGTCAACACGGAAGCCAGATTCACTTAACCGCCGTGTCACTAACTTAACGGCAGCGGTTCGTTTAACAACCATGGCAAGAAAAGGTCGTAAAGTGGAGAAAAATTCACTTAACAGATGTCTCACTTAGCAATGAAAATGTGGGGCTCCGTTGTGGTTTTAAGTCGAGGACTACCTGTACAATGCTGCAAATTGTAAAGCTAAAAAAAAACCAAAATGGTGTCTATTGAGACAAAGAAATCCTTATCCAGTGATTCCATTGCTATAAAATACGTTTAAATTTCTCATCAGCTTCATTGATTGCTTCGTTCATTCATTTCTTCAGTTTCTATAGTCGCCCATTTCAGCCAAGTAACACTGGTTAAGTTCATTACATTAGGATGCAATTGAACAAGAATTTTAGATTTTAGTGGTAAGACTAGGCTAGGCTCCAAAACCAAGCAGGGATGGGAGACCACCATGTAATGCATAGTATAGGCATGATAGGGATCCAGAATGCCATCCTGGAAGAAAATAGCAAACCAATCATCCCTTAGTTGTTTTTTATTTATTTTTTTTCATGTTATTAATACTTTTAAGGCCAATTCCATCATGACTGCAGCGGAAGAGCCAGGTTTAAGAAATCATTTAAACAAAATTTGGAGGGAGGGGGCGCTAGTTTTCATATGGATCTATAATGTTCTGCAGAGAGGCTGCCAACACAGAGGAGGCCCATTTTCTGGGCCCCATCAAGTGGCATTTTAATTGACAGGACCCAGCATTTTTTTTTTCTTTTTACGCCCCTTAATTTGGGATGGAGTCAAGGTGACTGAATGGAGCTGAGCATTTACTGGCTGGATGCCCTTCCTGATACCTAACAGAGAGTTCACAGTAAATATTTTCTCTTTGCACCCCGAGCGAGAAACATCTGCCGCTACCTAGGATTTGAACTCTCAACCTTCCAAATGGGAGGCGAGCATCTTCACCACTAGGCCACTGTGCTGCTATGACATAATACGCCTGATTAAGCAGATTGGTAGAAACCACGGGGAAACAGGCTGGTCTTGTATCGGGAATCGCTTCAGATGGGGTAACGGTCACTTCCAAGAAGGCAACTGGGAACGAGCTTAGCTCCCAATGCAGAAGGTCTTCCAGGACACAAACATTGCCTACTCTATGAGTGACTGTGACCACTAGTGAGCGGTAGACCACTAGTGAGTGACTGACTCAGGCTGTACACCAAAGGGCAACCACCTCCTGCGTGATCCAATTATCCAGTGGTCCAATTATCCAGAGCTGTTGAACCAATGGTGGGATTCAACCGGTATAAAACCAGTTCGCTGAGCACGCACTTTTGAAAACAGCTCTAAAACTTACCTTCTGCTGCAGCCCCGTTGAGTAAAACAGCTGAGGTACAGCAATCCGCTCTGCCGCGCCAATCAGCTGCACTTCAAGCAAAGGAAATATAGGTCAGTATAGCGCGAGGGAGACGAACCAGTTCGCTCTCAGCTGATCATCGGAGCTACCAGTTCACCCGAACTGGTCTGAATAGGCTGAATCCCACCCCTGTGTTGAAAGTCAGGAGTAAATTCCTCCCACTGAACTTTTAGAGATGAGAAGACCGAGAGCTAATCGACCAAGGTCATAGTATTGACCAAGGTCAAGGTATCGTGCTAGTTGAGACATCTGTTGATGTCAAATGCCAACAGTATTTGACAGTTGATAGTTGACCCCAATGGATGACCTCACTCAGCAGCCTCGTAGAAGTATAAAACAAAGTGGAGAGTTGAGTCTTGAGTCAACCCAACTCAAGGGTCTCAAGCTTGATCTCTTCCTCCACCCCACGGACACACTAATTGGATGTGACTACCAAGGAGGACAATCCTCGTGTAACACTGGACCTCTTGACTTCCAACATGATGGTCCAGGAAGATTTTTGGGTCAATGGTATCCAAAGCCATTGAGAGACAGAAGAGAAACCAGGATGGTTCTACAATTGTTCTGGCTTTGCTGAAGGTCATCAAGCGTGACTAATGTTCTATCAGCATGACGTCCAAACCTGCCTTGAGGTCTAGATCATCACTATCCTCCAGGAACCTCTGAGGAGCACCCCAACCAGTTTCTCATGGAGCCTGTCCAGGATTATTGTCACTAGCTAGGACCTCTTGAGGGCTTTCTGTCATCCCTTCCCTCAATAAAGCAATCGTCACCACCTGGACTCCACCACACATCACCTTCTGTGGAGCTTTCGCCAGCCAGCAAGGACATGTATGGAATAAACGGTTGGTCAGGTTAAGAGTCGGTCACTATGTTGACCTTGAACTCCTAGACTTAAGACTCCACACCACATGGGACCAGTGAAGTTCTCCAGAAGGATCATCAACCTTGGAGTCACTCTCAGCAATCGAATGACAGACTCTAGCACAAGGGTCTCAACCGTGGCAACTTTACAAGTTGTGGACTTCCAACTCCCAGAAATGGTCCTAAGTCATATTTTTCAGCGCCGTCGCAATTTTGAACGGTCACTAAACGAAAGGTTGTACTTCGAGGACTACCTGGTTAAAACCAGGAAGTAATGACACCCGGGCAGCGATCACTACTGGATCACCGAACAACAGGGAAAAATCGCTACTGGATCGGGCAATCCGGTCTGATCCGGGAGCATTTCACCCCTGGTGTGGATCCGTGTGGGTCCAATCACGCTCGGCCAATACAGAATTCTTACCTTCTTGGAACTGCGTATGTCGTGCCACCCTCCACCATTCAGTTGGAACTGAAGAAGCTTCTTGGATGAGAAGCGAAATGTCTTCAAGGAAAAACAGAGTGCAGTTGCCTTTGGAAGGAAAAAAAAAGCGTATTTGGGACAACCATGACCCGGATGACGGAGAATCTCCATAGATCTGCTTCCAAAAGATTAATACTCTATATAAGGGTTTGTTTATTTATTAATATATTTATAGAGCTGCCCACCTCACATCTTGTGACCCTGAGCAGACTAGATAAAAACAAACTTAAATATGAAATAAAATCAGTGCAAATGATGTAGTTCATTTCAACAGTTTATTTAGTGACCGTTCAAAGTTACCACTGCACTGGAAAAAAGTCACTTATAACCATTTCTCATACTTGCGACCGCTGAAGCATCCCCACAGCCATGTGTGATCAAAATTCAGACGCTTGGCAAGTGACTCAGGTTTATGACGGTTGCAGTGTCCCACAGTCATGTGAGTTCCCCTTTTGCGACCTTCTGACAAAGTCAAGGGGGAAAGCGAGACTCAACCCCACCGGGTGACTAACTTAACAAATGCAGTGATTCACTTAACAACGGTGGCAAGAAAGGTTGTAAAAGGGAGCAAAACTCGCTTAACAGCTACCTCACTTAGCAACATAAATTCTGGGCTTGATTGTGGTCGTAAGTTGAGGACTACCTGTACTGTGTATTTATAAGGGCTGATGGATGGATAGATAGATAGACGAGAGAGAGAGATAGTGGATAGAAATAGATACATAAATAGTGAATAGAGATAGATGATAGATAGATACATACATACATACACAGACAGACTGGATAGAGATAGACGATAGATAGAGATAGAGGGATAGACAGATATAAGACATGGATAGATAGATGATAGATGATATACATAGATGGATAGATGATAGACGATGGATTGATGGATTAATGATAGGTAGATTAGATAGAAAGATAGACAGTGGATAGAGAGACGATAGATATAGATAGATAAACAGACATAGATGGATAGGTAAATGATAGACGATAGATGATAGACGGGTGGATGGATGGATAGATTGATGATAGAAAGATAGTAGAGATAGATACACAAACTGGATAAAGAGTGGATAGAGAGACGATAGATATAGATAGAGGGATAGATATAAGACATAGATGGATAGATGATAGATGATATAGATGGATAGATGATAGACGATGGATTGATAGACGGATGGATTGATGATAGGTAGATAGATAGAAAGATAGACAGTGGATAGAGATAGACGATAGATATAGATAGATGGATAGACAGACATAGATGGATAGATAAATGATAGACGATAGATGATATAGATAGATGGATAGATGATAGACGATGGATGGATGGATAGATTGATGATAATAGGTAGGTAGGTAGGTAGGTAGGTAGGTAGGTAGATAGATAGATAGATAGATAGATAGATAGATAGATAGATAGATAGATAAAGGTAGGTAGGTAGAGCTGCCCATCTCACATCCCTGACCCTGGGCGTCCCTAAACTGAATACATTTAAAAAAAAAAAAACCCAATGCAAATGATGCAGCTCATCCCTTTGAAAGCAACCCAGCCCTGATTTAACAGTTGAGGTTTTGCTTCCCTTCCCCGAAACGATGGCTGGTGGGAAGCAGCCCCGGAATCCCAAGGCAAAGTGATGTCAGTGGCTTCCTTCGGTTCTGCCGCAGCATTTCACGGGCACATTTTTTCAGGGTCTGACATTGCAGAGAAGTGATAAAAAAGTTGGCTGGAGAGCAGGCAAGGTCAACCCACAACGTCAACAACTATCTGTCCTGCTTTGCCCTCCCCATTCTCTGCTTTTTTTTCCGTTTCCCCCCCCCCCCACTCCCCTCCCCAGCTTCCTGAACAAGGCAAGGAGGGCTGAACGGAGGAATAAAATTAAATTTGTCCTAAAGAAAACCCCAACCCCTGGAGGCCTGTAAAGAGACGTTATATTCATCCATTTCTTGTTGTCATTTGCTTTCAAAACACACCCCTCCCTTCATCACGGACCCTAGGCATAAACAGCTAGTGCTCATAAAACCAGAGAGTTCCTAAAAACTTCCTTAACTAGAATTTGGGAGAAGAAAAAATAATGCAAATAAGGTAAGTCCAAGAGAACACTTTTGTTTAGGAACTGCTGGAAAGCAAAATCTGCGGGAGCTGGAACAATTAAATAATAAATAAAAATAAAAACCCTTACAGAGAAAAATGGAGTGAGAGCGATTTCAAAGCTGATCTAGAATGTTAAAAAAAAAAAAAGCCGATTTAGAATGTAAAAAAAAGCCGATTTAGAATGTAAAAAAAGCCGATTTAGAATGTAAAAAAAAAAAAGATGATTTAGAGTGTAAAAATTCTAAACGGGCCCTTGGAAAAGCGAAGAGATTCCTACAGAGGAGAATATGATAAGGAAAATATTAGAACGTGCAGAAATGAATAGATTAACACTGGCAATTAAAGAGAAAGGGCGAACTAGTTATTAGGCGATATGGGAAACATTTTATCAAATATAAAAATTAGACAAATATAAAAATTAGAAATAAAAGTGGATGAGTAAAATGTAGAAAATAGTTAATAGAGTTAAGCAAATTAAGAGGATGTAAAGTATTAGATATTTAATGTATTGGTATTAAGCTAAGAATAGATTAAATAATATGATTCTAAATTTTAACTATTATTGCACAAACATTTGTACCCAGACAACACAGTGTTTAATAAAAGATGGATTAAAATAAAATTTTAAAAATTATATAAAAAAATATGACGTCCATGGGTTTATATTTATTTAGAAAATTTTATTGGCTGCTTGTCTCGTATCCAAAGACTCTGGGTGGTTTACAGCAAAATATATTAAAAGAAAGAAAGACATTAAAATACCGGTAGTCCTGGATTTACGACCACAACTGAGCCCAAAATGTATACTGCTAAGCGAAAAATTTGTTAAGGGAGCTCCGTCTCATTTTACGGCTTTCCTTGCCACATTTGTTAAGTGAGTTGCTGCAGTTATTAAATTAACAATGCAGTTGTAAAATGAATCTGATTTCTCCATTGTCAGAAGGTCGCAAAAGAGGGAATCACATGACCCCGGGACACTGACACCGTCATAAATGTGAGTCAGTTGCCAGGCATCCAGATGCTGCAACGGTCGTAGGTGTGAAACATGGTACCTCAGTTGCTTTTTTCCAGTGCCACTGTAACTTTGAACTGTCTGAGGACTGCCTATAGAAAACCCTGTGGGCTCCTGCAGCTTCTCCCAACCAGATGCTTGGAGATGGACTCCCAGGGCTATGCTAAGGATGGGGGAATTGGGTCTCACCCAGTGGTGGGTTGCCCCTGGTTCAGACCGGTTTGCAAGAACTGGTAATAAAACCGGTGTGAAGCCCTGGATATCATCATCGGCGATCTGCGCATGTACAGAAGCAAGGCGCGCGTGCTCTCTTCGCTCGCGCGATCCCATTGTGAACCAGTAGAGAACCCACCCCTGGTCTCACCTGAGATGGAAAGTGTAGGAAGTCAGCACCCACCCCTTTCCTAGAAGAATGAAATATTTTGGGAAATATTAAAAAGGCAGAATATTATGTTTCCCTGGATGAGAAATGGAGAAGCATGTTTTAAAGAGGAAGCAGCTCCCATCTTCCTTCCCCCACCCTTTGTCAATGGGCCAGAGGCAGAAACTCAATCTTTGTCAAAGGACCATCATCTGCAACACAATAGGGCCCATCTAGCAACAGAAACTAACACAATAGGACCCATCTAGCAACAGAAACTCACCACATGGCACTTGGGAAGATTACGTCAGCCAGCAAGGCTAGCTAAGACCCCCCACCCCCTGGGAGTCTGACAACCAATCAGGATACTCTTTCTGGGCCCCAGGAAGTTCAAAGCTCAGAGAGGGCATAAAACCCGGGGACTCACTGCATCTCGCCCCTTTTCTGTTCAGGAACTCAAACCATGTGATCCTGTCCACCATTAAACCATCTTTCCAAGCAGTCTCCATGTTTCCAGTGTCTTTTTCCCCACTTGGAGCTGAACCCAGAAGGACATTCCTTCCAACAAAAGCATCCAATCAATCAGAATAGAGCTGGAAGGGACCTTGGAGGTCTTCTAGTCCAGCGGTCACCAACTGGTAGTCCGTGGACCACTGGTGGTCCCCAAGAAAATTTTGGCGATCCAGAGAAAAATTATTTGCATTTTTGATATTGCACTAAATCAGGGGTCCTCAAACTACGGCCCCTGCGCTGGATACGTGCAATGAACGTTTGTGTTGCTGCAGAGAGTCTCCCCCTTCGGGGTCTTTTTGTGTGGGGCAGAAATTCCGACTCGGGGTCTGCTTCAGCCTCCTGGTATGGGGCTCCTGGTACGAAGGCTGGAGGGAAGAGCCGCTGGTGGCGAAGAGCCGGAGGGCCTCGTTCCAGTGGGACAGCATCATGGCCTGGAACTGGCTGACCATCTCAGCCCGCTGAGCCTCCAGGCGCCGGTACCTGGTCTTCCCTCTGCTTGGAAAGCCTATGCTCCTAGTCCTCAGTGAGGTGCTTCTGCTGAGCCTCCTTCTCGACCAGATCCAATTTTATTTATTTATTTATTTATTTATTTATTTATTTATTTATTTATTTATTTATTTATTTATTGAATTTCTATACCACCCTTCTCCCGAAGGACTCAGGGCGGTGAACAGATTAAGATTTCATATACATATAATAGTTTTTTTTTCTTTAAATAAACAGTAAATAATAAATTGAGTCAACTTGGTGTATCTGCTAAGACCTTGGCATAGAATTTAGATGTTTATGCTAGCCCTGCTTGTTGAAACAGAGAGGTCTTCAGGGCACGTCGGAAAGCGTGAAGATCTGGGATTATTGGTATTCCAGGGGGTATTTTGTTCCAAAGAGTAGGTACCCCCACAGAGAAGGCTCTCTCCCTTGGAACTACTAGACGACATTGTTTTAATGATGGGACTATGAGTAGGCCTACTCTGTGAGAGCGTATTGGTTGGTGGGATATTATCGGTTGCAGCAGATGGTCTCGTAAGTACTCAGGTCCTAAGCCATGGAGCACTTTAAAGGTAAGAACCAACACTTGAAGCGCACTCGGAAGGCCACCGGAAGCCACTGCAGCTCGCGTAGAAGAGGTGTTACATGTGAGCGCCATGTTGCTCCCATAATTACTCGCGTGGCCGCATTCTGGACCAGTTGGAGCTTCTGGGTGCACTTCAAGGGGAGCCCCATGTAGAGAGCATTGCAGTAGTCGAGTTCGGAAATGACGAGGGCTTGAGTGACTGTGCGTAATGAGTCCCGGTCTAGAAAATTTGAGCCGAGCCAGCTGTTTTGCCAACTCTTTCTCGTGGTGGCTGCTTAGCTCCTACAACTGCTTCCTGTTGGGGCCCTCAGGAGCCCAGTTGGGCAGGTGAGGAGTGGCTGGGAGGGGAGGGGCGAGTAGAGGCCGGTGAGGTGCCCCTCAATGTGAGTGACATTAAGTTGGCCACACCCACCCAGCCACACGCCCACCGAGCCATGCCCACCCAGCCGGTCATTAGGCAGATCATATTAGTGGTCTACAGGATTTAAAATTATGAATTTAATGATCCCTGAGGTCCGAAAGGTTGGTGACCCCTGTTCTAGTCCAACTCAAGCAGGAGACCCTATCACCTTAGACAAGTGACTGTCCAGTCTCTTCTTAAAAGCCTCCAGTGATGAAGCAAGCACAACTTCTGGTGGCAAGCAGTTCCACTGGTTAATTGTCCTTACTGTTAGGAAGTTTTTCCTTACTTCCTTCTCTCCTTGATTAGTTTCCATCTGTTGTTTCTTGTCCTGCCTTCAGGTGCTTTGGAATATACAATTGACTTTCTCCTCTTTGTGGCAGCCCCTCAAATTCTGGAATACTGGTCTCATGCCCCCCCTCCATCCTTTTTTTCTCTAGACCAGTTAGGACAGGGGTCTCCATCCTTAGCAACTTCATAGTGGACTTCATAATAGACTTGTGGACTTCAACTCCCAGAATTCCTCAGCCAGCAAAACTAGCTGAGGAATTCTGGGAGTCGAAGTCCTCAAATCTTAAAAGTTGCTAAGGTTGGAGATCCCTGAGTTAGGATGTCTCGAACATACCTGGTGTCTCCTCTCCATCCTGAGCCACCTTATCAGTTATTATTTTTATTTTTATTATTTCTACCTTATCAAGTTACAGGCTGTTCCTTAATATTTCTTCCGAATATCCAGATGAGTTTTACCTTGTTAAAATTTCCGTTCTAAAATTGTATACAGGTAGTCCTCGACGTATGACTGCAACTGAGCCCCAAATTCCTGTCGCTAAGAGAGGCAGGTAAGCGAGCTTTGCTTCCACGTTACGACCTTTTGTTGCCACAGTTGTTACGTGAATGGCTTCAGCTGGCTCACATTTACGACGGACGCAGTCTCCCGTGGTCCAGAAGTGGGCTTCACTGCCGTGGTCACATGGTCCCCTTCTGCCCAGAAAAATCCACGGCGGAAGCCAGATTCGCTTAACAATCATGTGACTCACTTGATAACGGCAGTGGAATTCCCTTAACTGTGGCAAGACGGGTCATAAAACGAGGCAAAACTCACTTAACGAACGTCTCCCTTACTACCAGAAATTTGGAACTTAATTTTGGTTGTAAATCAAGGACAATCTGTAGACACCATCCCAGAGTGAGTCCTCTGGAAATTCGAACCCCAAACATGACCGCCCCATCAGCAACGCCCCTTAGTTGGGTTGACTGTCAAATGTCTAAGAGGCTCCGCCCATTCTGGTGAGGCTCCACCCACTCTCCTGCCTGACTTGAAATCCTGTTTTTTTCCCCTTTTTTAACCATGCAGGGAAAGGACCATAAAGGGGTGGGGCTTAGTTAATTCGGGTGATTGACAGGGCTTTCCTTGCTGGCCAGCTGAGCATTCTGGATCCTGGAGTCCCCAGGGATTTTAAAGGGACCCACTCCCCCTTTCACCCAAGGCCAAAATTTACATCTGAAACCCATCTGCAAGTTTATTTCAATTGCTCTTGAAATTAGGGTTGTCTGGAGCTTTAAAGATATTCCTCGAATTACGACCACAATTGAGCCCAGCATTTCTGTTCTTTCTTAAGCGAGACATTGGTGAAGTGAGTTTTGGCTCATTTAAAGACCTTTCGTGCCACCTTTGTTAAGGGAGTCGCTGCAGCTGATAAGTTATTACCCCGTTAAGTTGAATCTGGTTTCCCCATTGACTTTGCTTGTCAGATGGTCGCAAGAGGGGATCACGTGACTTCGGGACACTGCGACCGTCATAAATGTGAGTCGGTTGCCAAGCATCAGTGATCAGGTGACCATGGGGATGCTGCAACTGTCATAAGTGTGAAAAATGATCATAAGTCACATTTTTCAGTGCCATTGTAACTTTGAATGGTCACTAAGTGAACTGGTCACTAAGCGAGCTGTTGTAAGTCGAGGACTACCTGTATTTTCATGCTGGTACCCAACTGGTTGATCAACTTTTCTTTTTTAAAAAATATGTAGTCCTCGACTTACAAACAGT
This sequence comes from Arizona elegans, assembly GCA_022577455.1. Classification (NCBI taxonomy): domain Eukaryota; kingdom Metazoa; phylum Chordata; class Lepidosauria; order Squamata; family Colubridae; genus Arizona; species Arizona elegans. The sequence continues at coordinate 13,012,793 of JAKOOJ010000018.1, forward strand.
TCATTTAGTGACCGTCCGAAGTTACAATGGCACTGAAAAAAATGACTTACGACCATTTTTCACACTTAACGACCGTTGCATCATCTTCATGTGATCAAAATTCAAAATCCTTGGCAACTGACTTGTATTTATGACTGTTGCAATGTCCTGGGGTCATGCAATCCCCTTTTGCTACCATCCTGACCAGCAAAATCAATGGGGGAAGCCAAAGTCACTTAACAACTGTGTTACTCACAGTGATTCACTTAACAACGGTGGTAAGAAAGGATCGTAAAGTGGAGCAAAACTCGCTCAACAAATGTCTCACTTACAAACGGAAATTCTGGGGCTTGATTATGGTCATAAGTTGAGGACTTCCTGCAGAGGTGGGTTTCAGCAGGTTCTGACCAGTTCTGGAGAACCGGTAGTGGAAATTTTGAGTAGCTTGGAGAACCAGTAGTAAAAATTCTGACCGCGCCTGCCCCCATCTATTCTCTGCCTCCCCAGTCCCAGCTGATCGGGAGGAAATGGGGATTTTGCAGTAATCTTCCCCTGCCACACCCACCAAGCCACACCCACAGAACCGGTAGTAAACAAAATTTGAAACCCACCCCTGACTTCCTGTAACTAGCTTACTTAAAGTGTGAAATGCTTTCAGGCTTTCAATAAGATCATCCTATTAAAATTACATTCCATCTGAAAGGAAAAATGGTCCAGAGGAAATTGCAAAGCACTTATTTCCATTTTCTTTAGGAATTAGTTCAAAGGGAGGCTGAATCTAGAACACAAAAGCTAAGAAAAAAATGGGGTTGGAAGGGACCTCGGAGGTCTTCTAGTCCAACCCCCTGCTCAATTTTTATTCAGAATAATGGAGCTCGAAGAGACCTTGGAGGTCTTCTAGTCCAACCCCCTGCTCAATTTTTATTCAGAATAATGGAGCTCGAAGGGACCTTGGAGGTCTTCTAGTCCAACCCCCTGCTCAATTTTCATTCAGAATAATGGAGCTCGAAGGGACCTTGGAGGTCTTCTAGTCCAACCCCCTGCTCAATTTTTATTCAGAATAATGGAGCTCGAAGGGACCTTGGAGGTCTTCTAGTGCAACCCCCTGCTCAATTTTTATTCAGAATAATGGAGCTCGAAGGGACCTTGGAGGTCTTCTAGTCCAACCCCCTGCTCAATTTTCATTCAGAATAATGGAGCTCGAAGGGACCTTGGAGGTCTTCTAGTCCAACCCCCTGCTCAATTTTTATTCAGAATAATGGAGCTCGAAGGGACCTTGGAGGTCTTCTAGTCCAACCCCCTGCTCAATTTTTATTCAGAATAATGGAGCTCGAAGGGACCTTGGAGGTCTTCTAGTCCAACCCCCTGCTCAATTTTCATTCAGAATAATGGAGCTCGAAGGGACCTTGGAGGTCTTCTAGTCCAACCCCCTGCTCAATTTTCATTCAGAATAATGGAGCTCGAAGGGACTTTGGAGGTCTTCTAGTGCAACCCCCTGCTCAATTTTCATTCAGAATAATGGAGCTCGAAGGGACCTTGGAGGTCTTCTAGTGCAACCCCCTGCTCAATTTTCATTCAGAATAATGGAGCTCGAAGGGACCTTGGAGGTCTTCTAGTCCAACCCCCTGCTCAATTTTCATTCAGAATAATGGAGCTCGAAGGGACCTTGGAGGTCTTCTAGTCCAACCCCCTGCTCAATTTTTATTCAGAATAATGGAGCTCGAAGGGACCTTGGAGGTCTTCTAGTCCAACCCCCTGCTCAATTTTCATTCAGAATAATGGAGCTCGAAGGGACCTTGGAGGTCTTCTAGTCCAACCCCCTGCTCAATTTTCATTCAGAATAATGGAGCTCGAAGGGACCTTGGAGGTCTTCTAGTCCAACCCCCTGCTCAATTTTTATTCAGAATAATGGAGCTCGAAGGGACCTTGGAGGTCTTCTAGTGCAACCCCCTGCTCAATTTTTATTCAGAATAATGGAGCTCGAAGGGACCTTGGAGGTCTTCTAGTGCAACCCCCTGCTCAATTTTTATTCAGAATAACACAGTTGGAAGGACCCTTAGAGGTCTTCTAGTCCAACCCCGTTCAATTCGTTCAGAGCAACACAGTTAGAAAGGGAATGATTAACATTAAAGAGCAGGGTGACATTTGGACATCTCTCTTCCCCTCCCTCTCTCCCCCCCACCCCCGTGTTTTAAGAGGCCTGCCCGACCCATCTGCAGAAAGAAGATAAGGCTGGCCTACCTCGCAGGGTTCTTGGTTCCACCCAAGCATGCAATACTTACCAGCCGAGCCCCACCGTTTCTAGCCAAACCTATTTTTAGATCAAAGTGACCCGCTGGCCGAGTTTACGCTTTGCCAGGATCCGCTCTGCCTGCACGTGTGAACGCGCTTCTCCTCCTTTCGCTCCCCAGCCCAAAAGGGACCCGATCCACCCACCCACCCACTTCTCCTTTCCCACCGCAACCAACGCGGCGCGAAAAAAATCCCGCGGGGGGGATCGCAGCCCGCAAGGCGAACCCCTTCCCTTCCCCGCATTCCTCCCGGGGACGGATCGCCGCGGGCCTTCCTTGCAAGGCGGCTTGGAACGCTGGCCCTGCTGCGGCGCATGGGCTCTGTAGTTCCCCCCAGCCACCTGCTTTTGCTGCGCGAGAGGTCCGCGCTTGAGCTAAAACAGTGATTAGAATGACACTTTTGACAACTTCGCCAGTCGCTTTGAACGTTGGCACACATTTAAAATGGGAATTTCCCGGCACGCGGCGCTCCGAAGGGGGTCACCCCGCTCCGATGCACGAACGTGACAAAAATTACAAATATACAAATAAACACAAAAGCACGCACAGACCCACACACACATATAGTATATATATATATATATATATATGGCACAGAGAAACTTCGCACCACTTGCAAAAGTGCGCGTCTGTCTGTGCTTTGTTTGTGTGTGTGTTTGTGTTTGTGTTTGTGTATGGGGGGGTCACCCTCTCTTCCACCCGGCTTCCCAAAGCCACGCTCCCTATCTTCCCCCCCCCCGCTCCCGCGTCCGCCGCCCGCGCGCTCCGAAGTGCGGCGCCCGCACCCGCGCGCGTGCAAAAAACGCGCGTGCAAAAATCCCGCGCGGACGGACAGTCGGGCGTACATGCAAAAAAAAAAAAAAAAAAAAGGAGCAAGCGGCTGGCTCTTCTCTCTCTCTCTTTCTCTCTCTCTCCTTCTCTCCTTCTCTCTCTCTCTTTCTCTCTCTCTCTTTCTCTCTCTCTCTTTCTCTCTCTCTCTCTTTCTCTCTCTCTCTTTCGGGCACAGCCTTGCCCGGCCTGTCGGGGTTGAGATAACCCGGCGAGCCCTCTTGCTTTGCCTCGCCTCCGGGTGGGTGGGTGGGTGGGAGGGAGGGAAGGGGAGGGGAAGGGTCCTCGGCTGATCGCTGGGGAGGGGAGGCGGGGCAGGGCAGGGCAGGGCAAAAAAAAAAAAAAAAAAGAGAGAGAGAGAGAGAGAGAGAGAGAAGAGAAGAGAAGCCAAGCAGCCCCCCCCCCCCCCCGGGCCAGGCAATGTGTGTGTATGTGTGTTTGTGCTTTGCGTGCGGCCCTTGGCACGGAGCGGGCTGAGACGTGGCAGAAAGCGGCCGGCTTTTGCAAAGCTTGTGCGGACCCCCGGGTTGTAGTGGGTGGGTGACAGCTGGGTCTCCCTTCCTTCTGGATCTCTCTCTCTCTCTCTCTCTTTTTTTTTTTTTTGCAAGGCCGTCTTGCCCATCCTCCTCCTCCTCCTCCTTCCCAACCAAACCAGGCAGGGAATTTCTTTCTTTCTTTTTTTTTTTTATGATGATGATGATGGGGATTATTTTGGTTTGAATGCCCCCCCCCCCAAGCGCGCGGCGGCTGCACCTTTAAGAGAAGGGAGGGACCCCTCTTGAGCCCGGAGAGCAACCAGGAAGGGAGTTCACGGCATCATACGGGGCTTTGCATCTACTGTTACAGGCAGGGCAGGCAGGCAGGCAGGAGGCAGGCAGGCAGGCAAGGCACAGGCAGCCAGAGCGGGAGGCCGGACGCGCCTGGCTGCTGCTGCCCGTCCACCCCCCACCCTCCCCTTCCCCGCGACCCTCGCCTCCGCCTGCAACCACCCAAGACCCCCGCGGACCAAGAAGGTAAGGACTGCGTGGAATGGGTGTATGGGTGGGTGGGAAATTTCCACGGGTGGGTGGGAGTGGGGAGGGGGAGGGGACTTTTTTTTGGGGGGGGGGGAGAAGGTGAGTGTTGGTTGGATAGAGAGAAGAAGAGGAAGAAGAAGAAGAGGAAGAAAAGGGGGGGGGGGCTTTTCCTTGCACCCAAAGTCTTACGGGCGACTTTCGGGCCAGCTCAACTTTCCCTTCCTTCGGTCCGGGATCACCTGCGGGTCGTCGGGGAAAGCGGGGGACGGAGGGAGGGAGGGAGGGGGGGACCTGGGGTGGGGTGGGTGGAGAAAGCGAGCGCGCGTGGGGCGGCTTTGGAAAGTGGGGGTTTGCAAAGGAGGAGGAAGAGGAGGAGGAAGAGGAAGGGAAGGGGGGGGGGTTTGACTCGGCTTGGGCCGAACGTCCCTAGGTGGCCCCAGCCTTGGATGGGGGTGGGGGTGGAGATCAGGGTGGGTGGGGGAAGGGAAGGGAAGGGAAGGGAGGAAAAAAAAGGGGGGAGGGGGTTGCATTTGGAGAGAAAGCAGGCGGCTTGCAAAAAAAAAAAAAAAGAAAATTAAAAAGGGAAAGTGATCGATGCAAAAGGAGAAAGGTGGCGGGTGGGGGGGAGAAGATCGGAGGGGAGTTTGGGTGTCCCGGATTGCCCCCTTTTGGCGAAGGGGGGGAGCGCGCGGGGTTTGCAATCGCGCGGGGGAGGGAGGCGGGCAGGGCAGGGCAGGGAAGGGAAGCGGGGCAGAACTTTCCGCCCCCTCCTCGCCTGGCCTTACTCTCTCTCTCTCTCTCTCTCTTTTTTTTTTTTTTTTGACCCCTTGCAAGTAATAATTCCCTGCTTGCGTTGCCTACGTTGTACTGGCTTGGGGTGGGGGGGCAGGATATGTATTTTTTTTTAAGGGAGGGGGCTTGCAAAGCCCTGGGGGAGAGAGGGAGAGAGGGAGAGAGGGGAGAAAGGGCTGCTTGGGAGTTGTAGTCTTGCCGGCCTCTTAGGCCTGCAGGTGCAAAGCAGGCCGGCGACTACCTCTCCCGAGATGCCCCGCGAGCGGTCCTGCCGCGGGGAGGCGTGTTGACAGGCGCCGCCGCCGGCCAATGGCGAGCGCGCCTGCGTCTTTTTTTTTTTTTCCTTCTCCCTCTGGCCTCCGCTTGGGCCAATGGCGGCCGTGGGGGGTGAGAAGGAGGGAGATGGAGAAGGGAAGGCGCTCGTGCGGGACCCACGTCAACCCCTTCCCCGGAGGGAGAGGTGGGGTCCCCGGACGCGCCGGCTAGGCGAGGCCGGGGATGCGAGGCCTAACGCCAGGCCCGCGCCGAGGTTCAAGGGGGACTCCAGACTTTATTTTTAGGACCTCCAAGGGCAGGGGAAGCCGGCTGGGTCGTCCTCCGCTTGGGGTAGCCGTGAAAGACAGAAAACTGAGAGTTTCCTGAGCACCCCAAGTGGGGATAATAGTCATTCAAAGACTCCCAAAATTGGGGTTCAAACTTTTTAGGGGTAGAAAGGCAAGGGGGAGGGGAGGCCTGTGAGGGGGGGAGAGACTTGCCTCGCCCATGGAGGACCCCCATTTGGTCCCCAGAAGCCTGGCCTGTCTCTTCCCCTTGGCTGGATGAAGTTTAGCCCGTTGAGATGACGCAGGTTGCAGGCACCTGCAGGACAGGTAAGCAGCCAGGTGGCCAACCAGGAAGTGCCTGGCTTGGAGTCCTGCAGGCTTCGGGCTTTCCTTTCCAGCCCTTGAAAGAAGCGCAGGCCGGCTCAAGAGGGAGACCTCCACTGCCACCCTCGTTACGACACCCCTGCAGGGTGGGACAAAGCCTTGCTGCAGTCTGGTGGAACTGGCATCAGTTTATTTTTTTGTAGTCCGGCTCTATGATCTGCCCTGATCTCCATAGGGGTCAGAATTGCAAAAAACTACCACGCTGTAAAGGTAGTCCTCGACTTATGACCACAAAGGAGCCTCAAATTTTTCCATGGCTAAGTTGAGGCCACTGTGAGTTTTGTCCCAGCTTGCTTGCCACAGGGGTGGAGTGAATCCATTGCAGGGGTTCAGTTAGTGACACGGTTGTAAAGTGAATCCGGCATCGACTTTGCTTTTCAGCAGGTCACAAAAGGCGATGATTACATGAGCCCGGGGGACACTGCACCCGTCATAAATATGTGTCAGTGGCCAAGCACACCTGAACTGTATCACAAAACGAGGGTGCTGCGACGGTCCCTAAGTGTGAATAGCTGTGGTGTCATTTTTTTTTTCCAGGCCCGTTGTAACTTTGAAAGGTCACTAAACGAATGGTTTGTAAGTCCAGGACTGCTTTTTATTTGCATTTATTTCCCTGCAAAAACGCAGCCGAGATTCCAAACCAAAGTTCTTCCCAACCTTTAGTGGGTTTTCCAACATGCAGGAGAGAGACAGAAACAGGTTTATTTTGGAATGAAGAATTAATTTAAGTGCTTTAAAACAACAACCCCTTCCTGGGAACCTTGGATAACTTTTATTTTTCTTCTGAGATCCTCGCTGGGTAGCAGGTTTTAGGCATGGGGAGTAGAAAAGTGAAGCTGTCGACGGGATTTGAATCCGGCCCTCAGATCCGGCCTCCCGTTGGCCATTTTCTATCTAAGGGTGATGGCTATGGGGAGAGTTTGGAGGGGCAAAAAGGGAAGTTATTTGCCGGAGGAAAAGGAAAGTGTTGTTTAAAGACAAAGCCGTTTTTATCGCAAAGTGGACTATGATCTGTGAACTTTATCAGGTGTGTAGAGCATATGTGGAGAGTACACTGCTGAGGAAGGCTACAACAGAGAGCTGTTGTGGGTTGTGAAAGACAAAAGAGAAAGAGGGAGGGGTGAGAAAAGGCCTGTGGCAAAATTGCTTAGAGAGGATGATGGTTTATAATCCAATCCAGGTTTTACCGGCACCATGGAGTTCAGAAACCACAGAAGGTGCCTTGATCACAACTGAGTCCAAAATTTATGTTGCTAAGCAGGACAGTTATTCAGTCAGATTTGCCCCATTTTACGACCTTCCTTGGCACAGTTGTGAAGGGGAATAACTGCATTTGTTCCCACGGTCCTTAAGGTGAATCTGGCTTCCCTGTCGACTTTGCTTGTCAGAAGCTCGCAAAAGGAGATTGCGTGACCTCGGGGCACTGCAACCCGTCATAAGTATGAGTCCGTTTTCAAGCATCCGAATTTTGATCACGTGACTATGGGGATGCTGCAACTGTCCTAAGTGGGGAAAACGGCCCCTTTTTCCAGTACCGTTGGAACTTCGAACGGTCACTAAATGAATCAGTTGTAAGTCAAGGCAACCCGAAAGCTTACTCCCTGAGAAAGGACCTTGGATCGAATCAATTTTGGCCCTGCTGACTTTGTCTTTTATCATGCTTTTCCCTCAAAGGGACGGGCTCTTTTACAGTAGTGGCCAAAATTGTGGAAATCTTTTGGGAAAAGTGCATTTTTGAGGTTTGATGGCTAATAACACCACTTTTTTCTTTTGGAGTGTTAAGATAATCCTATTCCACTGCTGCAATGGCCTGGGAATAGCCCAGACCTTCACCCAATTGAAAATCTATGGAGCTGACTAAAGAAACTTGTTAGTCAGAAGCGACCCAGCAATAAAACCCAGTTAATAGAAGCCATCATTCAATCTTGGTTTCACATTCTAACAGCTGCAGAACTAAAAGACTTGGTTCACTCCATGGGAAGACGTCGTAAGGCCGTCATTCATGCTAAAGATTACCCAACGACGTATTAACTGACATGGGGATCATTTTTGTATATCTCATTTTTTCAATGCTTTTCACTTTTTTTCTTTATACTGTAACTGCTATTCTAATAGCAAATCCTTCATAAATGTTATTGCATTACATTCTTGATTAAATTATCTTTCCATTGTTACATAATTTTATGGTACTACTCCAAAAAAAAAAAAAAAGTGGTTTTATTAGCTACTTTTAGAAAATACATTTTCCCCAAATTTTGGCCACTACTGTATAAGGTCCAGAGGACTGAAAGTGCCAGGAAAAACTCAGCTTCAAGAATTCTCTTATCGCAAAGGTGGGTGATTAATTTTCCCCAGATGACAAAGAAACGGGAACTCTTGTGGGAGTTAATAAGGCCGTGAATATACATAGGTACCCCCATGTGCACATATATAAATTGGGGGAAAAAATTAGTTGCCTTTAAAGTAGAAGCACTGCACGATGTACATTTATTTACATTTGATTTCTAATTTCCTTTTTTTTTATGAATAATTTTTATTGAGTATTTTACATTTTAAAACCAAACACACAATAGCAAAAGAAATCGAGACAAAAACAAAAACACACGCACATCAGACGTTAAAATACAATACTAACAACAGATATATACAATTTTACAACTTTCTACATCGACTTTTGTCTTTACTCTTAGCATTTATCCTCCCGCTCCTTCTCTTTATTTTTAAATATTCATAATTAACTGTTTTGTTAGCCAGGATCGTTATTTACATTTATATCCAGTATGTTAATATCAAATTTCACTTTAATTTCTTATTTCTTAATTTGATTTCTGTTTTCCAACCATGTATAAAACCTATTCCCCATTTTATAATAATCCGAGTCTTCTCTTTCTTTGATTTTTAATTTCCAATTGATCTGCTGCGGCCCAGATCAGGACAGCTAAAAGGGCAGGATGCGACCCGGGGACCATAAAATACCCAGGTCACCTGTGTCAAAATCTAGGTTTAGTGCAATGATGGTCATGTTTCCGGAAGGCCTTGGGGACATTGATTTCAGCCTCCCTGTGTTGTATGTTTGTCTGTATGTTGGTTTACGTTTGAGGATTATGGCAAAAGTGAGAAAATATATATACCGTATGGGGGAGCAGGATTGCAAGGTACATGATGACTTTGGAGAGGTCCAGAGAATACAGAAAAGGAAGGATGCTGGTGCTATTGCGGTGGAGAACTTCAGAAGAACATCTGGGACCGTCTTATTATGCACCAAGCGGGGGCTTGCTTAGCTCTCATAATGGTTTGAAATGACTGTGAAGTGGCCGAGATGATGGTTTTCATCTGGGGATTTCCAAACCTCAGATGGAGATGCCGAATCTGGGACTTTCTGCTCGAAGAATAACAGCTGTGCAACTCATTCCTTGCCCTCAAATAAAGTGTACTCTCTAAAAAGCAGGCCGAACTGAGAATTGTTTTAAGTGCATTGAGAGAAGCCATAATTAGTTGGTTCGGTTTGAACTTGGCCTGTGAAGGAGCTCAACATTTTTAGGCAGGGTGCTTATTCAGCAAGCCACGATTAAGCTAAGTTATGGGTTTGGGCCCTCTGTGGAATTGGTTTCTGCTTGGTCCATGCTGTCGGCAGAATTCAAGGAAGTCCTCGACTTGCGACAGTGGGGCCCAACATTTCCATGGCTAAGCGAGACAGCTGTTTAAGTGAGTTTTGCCTCATTTTATGACCTTTCTTGCCACAAGTTGTTAAAGTGAAACACTCTAAGTAACACAATTGTTAAGTGAATCTGGCTTCCCCGTGGATTTTGCTTTTTGGAAGGTCGCAAAAGGGGATCACATGATCCCGGGGGATACTGCAACCGTCTTAAATACGAGGCAGTTGCCAAGATTTTGATCGTGTGACCGAGAGGATGCTACGGTGGTTGTAAGTGTGAAAAACCACCGTAAGTCACTTTTTTCCAGTGGCATTGTAACTTCAAAGGATCACTAAATGAATGTTTGTATGTCGAGGGCTACTTAGCTTGAATGGCTGGTTGGAATTCTTTTTCTGGTCCTCGTTGGAATTGGGAATTTTTCCTCCTGGCTTGTAATCCATCAAGAATTGATTAATACAAGGATCAGGGTGAAATAAAAGTGAATTTGAAGTTACAGGAGGATGGAATGAAATGTTTGATCATGAGAGTGTGGATTCTTTCTTTCCTTCCTTCCTTCCTTCCTTCCTTCCTTCCTTCCTCCTTTTCTTCCTTTCTTTCTTTCTCCTTTCTTTCTTTCTCCTTTTCTTTCTCTCTTCCTTTCTTTCTCCTTTCTTCCTTCCTTCTTTCTCTCCTTTCTCCTCTTTTTCTTTCTTTCTTTTTTCTTTCTTTCTTTTCTTTCTTTCTTTCTTTCCTTCCTTCCTTCCTCCTTTCTCTCTTTCTTTTTTCTTACTCCTTTCTCCTTCCTTCCTTTCTCCTTTTCTCTCTCTTCCTTTCTCTCTCTTCCTTTCTTTCTCCTTTCTTTCTTCCTTCCTTCTTTCTCTCCTTTCTCCTCTTTTTCTTTCTTTCTTTTTTCTTTCTTTCCTTCCTTCCTTCCTTCCTCCTTTCTCTCTTTCTTTTTTCTTACTCCTTTCTCCTTCCTTCCTTCCTTTCTTTCTCCTTTTCTTTCTCTCTTCCTTTCTTTCTCCTTTCTTCCTTCCTTCTTTCTCTCCTTTCTCCTCTTTTTCTTTCTTTCTTTTTTCTTTCTTTCTTTCTTTTTTCTTTCTTTCTTTCCTTCCTTCCTTCCTCCTTTCTCTCTTTCTTTTTTCTTACTCCTTTCTCCTTCCTTCCTTTCTCCTTTTCTCTCTCTTCCTTTCTCTCTCTTCCTTTCTTTCTCCTTTCTTTCTTCCTTCCTTCTTTCTCTCCTTTCTCCTCTTTTTCTTTCTTTCTTTTTTCTTTCTTTCCTTCCTTCCTTCCTTCCTCCTTTCTCTCTTTCTTTTTTCTTACTCCTTTCTCCTTCCTTCCTTCCTTTCTTTCTCCTTTTCTTTCTCTCTTCCTTTCTTTCTCCTTTCTTCCTTCCTTCTTTCTCTCCTTTCTCCTCTTTTTCTTTCTTTCTTTTTTCTTTCTTTCTTTCTTTTTTCTTTCTTTCTTTCCTTCCTTCCTTCCTCCTTTCTCTCTTTCTTTTTTCTTACTCCTTTCTCCTTCCTTCCTTTCTCCTTTTCTCTCTCTTCCTTTCTCTCTCTTCCTTTCTTTCTCCTTTCTTTCTTCCTTCCTTCTTTCTCTCCTTTCTCCTCTTTTTCTTTCTTTCTTTTTTCTTTCTTTCTTTCCTTCCTTCCTTCCTCCTTTCTCTCTTTCTTTTTTCTTACTCCTTTCTCCTTCCTTCCTTCCTTCCTTTCTCCTTTTCTCTCTCTCTCTTCCTTTCTCTCCCTTTCTTTCTTTCTCCTTTCTTTCTCCTTTCTTTCTGTCTCCTTTCTTTTCTTCCTTCCTTCCTTCTTTCTCTCCTTTCTCCTCTCTTTCTTTCTTTCTTTCTTTGTTTCTTTCCTTCCTTCGTTCCTCCCTCCTTTCTCTCTTTCTCTTTTTTCTTACTCCTTTCTCCTCCTTCCTTCCTTTCTTTCTCCTTTTCTCTCTTTCTCTTTCTTCCTTTCTCCGTTCTTCCTTTCCTCCTTTTTCCTCTTTCTTACCTTCTTTTTTCATTTTTCTTTCTCCTCTTTCTTTCTTGCTCTCTTTCTTTCACTCTCTCCCTTTCTCTTTTTTGGACTATAAAAACTTAGGAGAAGGAGGAGAGGAAAATTGAAGAAACTATGGGGAATCTAAAAAGTTGGTCCAGCAATCGGAGATGTATGTGTCTTGGGGTTGCAGAAGATTGAGACATCTTGCGTCTCTCTTTGGACAGGGCAAAATTTCACTGCGGGGAGTTTTTGCGATTCGGAAAAGTGATTTTTGTCTAGATGTCAGGAAAGTGAGTTCAAAGATAATATTTTTGCAGGATCAACCAGTAACTAACATTTATGCTTGAGTCAAATCCTTGTTTTCTCCCCTTTGAAATAATGGTGAGTACAATTGGTCCTCGACTTACAACCACAATTGAGCCCAAAGTTTCTGTCGTTAAGTGAGACATTTCTTAAGTGAGTTTTGCCTCATTTTTACAACCTTTCTTGCCACAGCTGTTAAGTCAAGGACTGCCTGTAGATGCCACCAGCAGTTAAAGGTCTCCTGGGCTTTCTAAGGTCCACGTTGGATCTCTGCTTTCACAAAAGGCTGATATTCCCATTTTTATTTTGTTTTTAAATGAGGAGCGAAATTACAAACCATCTCCTGACTGATGGAGAACCATTTTACCCTACTGGGCTTAACTTTCAACCCTACAAGAGAGCAAGAAAATTATTTGGGTATCTGTCAGGAAGTTGAAATGTCTCCCCTTCACCCATCCATCCAGGCAGTTCATTGAACCCTCTGAGATCTTGACATTGACGACATGCTAAGTCAGTGACGGCGAGCAGAAACGGGGCGTGCGCGAGTGTTCATCAGGGCCACGCTCCGGAAAAGCCAAACTTCTGGGTTTATTTATTTATTTATTTATTGCGATTTATATGCCGCCTTTCTCCCTTGGGACTCAAGGCAGCTTACAAAATGACAACTTCAATACAAATCACAATACAATACAAAATTAAAATCAATAACCCAGTTAAAAAACGATTTAAAATTATACCAGTGTACCCCCAAACGGATCAGTTTAATTGGCGGAAGAGCCACGTCTTCAGCTCGCGGCAGAAGGAAAGAAGGTCGGGGGCTGTCCTGAGCTCAGTGGGCAATCCATTCCAGAGGGTCGGGGCTCCCACAGAGAATGCCCTCCCCCTGGGGGTCGTCAGCCGACATTGTTTGGCTGACGGCACCCTGAGGAGGCCGACTCTGTGAGAGCGCACAGGACGATGGGAGAACGGCTGGAGATGGTCCTGCAAGTACCCCGGGTTCTGGCATGAATGTGCAAAAGCCAAATTTCTGGGTTCTGGCGTGAATGAGCACCCGACAATCAGCTGACTGGCGTGCATGGACACACCGGTGTTCGGCATTCCCGCGTGTGTGTGAAGGACAGCTGAACATCTTGCGCACATGCACACCAGAAACCCGGAAGACAAACAGCCAAGGCCGCGCGTGCCGGGCGACACAGTTTCACGTGCCCCTTTGAGCACGCATGCCATAGGTTGGCCATCACGGTGCTAAGCGGTGGCAGCTTTTTTTTTTTTTTTTTGGAGAAAATAAAAATCAAGCCAAGCCATAAATTCTCTGCCTGAAAAAAAAAAAGCAGGTAAACACCTTAAACTTTTTACGTACCTGGAGAGCAATTAGAGTAAAAAAAAAAAAAAAAGATTATTTATTTATTTATTTATTTTGGAGAGGGGCGAGACCCAGCGAGAGAGAGAGAGAGAGAGAGAGGAAAGGTATGGTGCAAAGTCCCGGGAGGACCTGAGGTGAGGAACATGGGATCTTCGCCTCCTGTTTTGTGCAAGGTGGAAGGAAGCTGCTTCTGGGAAGAAGGGGCAAGTGAGCCGAGGGAAGAGGAGGAGGAGGGCTGAATGTGCTTGGTCTTGTCTGCCTCCTGGGGCTTTGGAGGGAGGGGAATTGGGTGGGGTCCTCTTTCCCATTAAAGAGGGCCCTGGAGAGGTTGAGAAAGAAGGCACGAGTTGCCCACTCCATGGATTTCAGAAACAGAGAGAGAAAGAGAGAGAGAGGGAGAGAGACGAAGGGTGGGGGACATGCAAATTTGTACTGGAGCCCTCTCCCCACCCTGCTTTTCCTTGGCATGCAAGCTGGGAGTGGAGGAGTCAGCTCAAAGAGCGATTGTTAAAGGTTTTCCCCCTCCCCATCTCCGCCCTTCCATTTTTCTTCTGTGGCGGAGGTCTCCTAAGGCCACCAAAACCAGAATCCTCCTCCTGAGAGGTTCGCCCAGGGTGGGTTCTCCTCCTCCTCCTCCTTCCAAAATCATCTTTAAAAACTAAAAACAAAAACTTCCAGCGTTGGAGCATTCACAACTTCTAGTGGCAAGCTGTTCCACTGGCTGTAATTGTCCTCACTTGTCAGGCAATTTCTCCTTGGGTTCTAGGTTGCTTCTCAACTTCTGGTGGCAAGCTGTTCCACTGGCTAATTGTCCTCACTTGTCCTCACTTGTCAGGAAACGTCTCCTTAAGTTCTAGGTTGCCTCTCAACTTCTGGTGGCAAGCTGTTCCACTGACTTAATTGTCCTCACCGTCTGGAAATTTCTCCTTGGTTCTAGGTTGCTTCTCAACTTCTGGTGGCAAGCTGTTCCCCTGGCTGTAATTGTCCTCACCGTCCGGAAATTTCTCCTTGGGTTCTAGGTTGCTTCTCAACTTCTGGTGGCAAGCTGTTCCACTGACTTAATTGTCCTCACCGTCAGGAAATTTCTCCTTAAGTTCTAGGTTGCTTCTCTCCTTGATCCGTTTCCATCCATTGCTTCTTCTCCAGGTACTTTGGAGAATAGCTTGATTCCCTCTTCTTTTTGGTAACCCCTTAGCAGGGTTCCAGTTGAGATGGTTCTGAGACCGGAGGCTAAAACATATAAAGAAGGGTTGCTAGAATTGGGTATGTGTAGATTAATGAAAAGAAGGACCAGGGAGACATGATAGCCGTCTTCCAATATTTGAGGGGCTGCCCCAGAGAAGAGGAGGTCAACTCATTCAGATCAGCTTCAACATCATGGGGACCTCTTCTCCAAAGCACCTGAAGGCAGGACAAGAAACAACAGGTGGAAACTAATCAAGGAGAGAAGCAACCTGGAACTAAGGAGAAACTTCCTGACGGTGAGGACAATTCACCAGTGGAACAGCTTGCCACCAGAAGTTGTGGTTGCTGCATCACTGGAGGTTTTTAAGAAGAGATTGGCCAACCGTTTGTCTGAAATGACGTAGGCCAGAGGTCAGCAACCTGCGGCTCTGGAGCCGCGCGTGGCTCTTTCACGCCTCCGCTGCGGCTCCCTGTCACTCAAAACATGCGTCACAACCGCCAATGTGCGACATCCGCCAGCAAGCAATTTATTGAGCTTTTCAACCGCCGATAGGCCAACCATGGATAAATCCAATTCAGAAGAAAACAGAACATTTAATTCAATTACATATACTAGTTTTGTGGCCGCTCGAGAAATTGTCAGGCACGGGAAGGGTTTTGTGGCTCCCGGTGTTTTTTTTTCCTGTGGGAAATGGGTCCAAATGGCTCTTGGAGTGTTTAAGGTTGCCGACCCCTCGTCGTAGGCCTTCCTGCCTGAGTAAGGGGTTGGACTAGAAGACCTCCAAGGTCCCTTCCAACTCTGTTGTTCTCTTCTGTTTTGGCTTCTCCGCTGCAGCCAGAAGCCCCCCCCCCGCCCTCCCGACATGCGGTTGTGTGGGGTGGCTGCCCATTTGTCTGACACGGAGAACCCCAAATTTTTTCGTCCTGGTTCTTGGTCTTTCTTCAGCCTGCAATTCTCTTGGCTTTTTTGCAGGAACTTTTCTGTCGGGGAGTTGCATCTAAGCAGGCGGAGAACATTTCTGAAGACTTGTTGCCTTGTCGTAGTTGAGAATTATAGGTCGTCCTCGACTTGCGACCATTATTGAGCCCCAAAATTTTGGTTGTTAAGCGAGACAGTTGCTCAGTGAGCTTTGGCCATGATTTGACGAGCTTTCTTGCCATGTTTCACGTTAATCCCTGCAGTTGTTCAGTGAGTAACACGGTTGTTAAATGGCTTCCTCGCTGACTTTGCACGTCAGAAGGTCGCAAAGAGGGATCACGTGACCCCGGGACACTGCCACCATCATAAATACAGGTAGTCCTCACCTTACGACCACAATTGAGCCCTAAATTGTCTGCTGCTAAGTGAAACATTTGTTCAGTGAATTCCGCCTCATTGTACGACCTTTCTTGCTACCGTTGTTAAGCGAATCCGTGCAGTTGATAAGATAGTAACCCGGTTGTTAAGTGAATCTGGCTTTCCCCCATTGACTCTGCTAGTCAGAAGGTCGCAAAAGAGGGGGATTGCGTGACTCCGGGACATTGCAATCGTCGTAAATACGAGTCGGCCAAGTATCTGAATTTTGCTCATGATTTGTGGGAGGCTGGCAACGGTCATAAGTGTGAAAAACGGTCACAAATCATGTAACTTTGAGCAGTCACTAAATGAAGCATTATAAGTCGAGGACTCGCTGTAGGGGCCACTTTCCAAGGCTTGATCACGTGGCCTTGGGGATGCTGTCACGGTCGTAAAGTGAAAAATGGTTCAAAAGTCCACTTTTTTCAGTGCCGTTCGAACTTCGAACAGTTGGTCACTAAGCGAACGGTTGTAACTACCTGTTTAGAACCAGGTGTCAATCTAAGGTACAAGAAGACAGCTGGAGATTTGGGCCTCCTCCTCCTCTGACCCAGTTCAGCCAGACACGGTTAAGCTGTCCCTGAATGCTCTCTGTTGCCTTGCTGGAAATCCCAAACACTAGATAACAGGCCATCCTCGACTTACGACCACAACGGAGCCCAAAGTTTCCATCGTTAAGCGAGACATTGGTTGAGCGAGCTTTGCCTCATTTTGCGACTTTGACTTTGCTTGTCCGAAGGTCGCAAAAGGGGATGATAAGTTCATACTTACGATCGCGACCGTCATAAGTATGAACCAGTTGCCAAGCGTCTGAATTTTTTATCACGGGGATGCGTCAACGGTCGTAAGTGTGAAAAACGGCCCCACATCCGTTTTTTCCGTGCCGTTGCAACTCCAAACGGTCACTTAAACCAACTGCTTTAAGTCTGTTACTGTGTCCTTGACTTAGGACTACAGTTGCAACCAGAATTTCCGTCGGTAAATAAACCATGAATCATAATGTGAATAAAGAGTAACAGTCTTTAAGCAACTGACATACCGGTAAACCCCAACTTATAACCATAACGGGGGTTGGAACTTCTGTTGCTAACCAAGACAGTAGTTCCAAATTTTATTAGTTTAATATAGGAGTCAGCAACCCGCAGCTCTGGAGCCGCATGTGGCTCTTTCATCCCTCTGCTGTGGCTCCCTGTCGCTCAAAATATGCCTTACAACCACCAATGGCGGCACCTGATTTATTGAGCTTTTTGACCCCCGGTAGGCCAACCATGGATAAATCCAAGAAAAGAAAAATTTCAGAAGAAAACAAAGTTTAATTCAACTACATATGCTAGTTCTGTGGCTGCTTAGGAAATAGTCAGGCATAGGAAGGATTTTGTGGCTCCCGGTGTTTTCTTTTCTGTGGGAAACGGGTCCAAATGGCTTAAGGTTGCCAACCCCTTAACAAAACATATAGAAATAGGCAGAAAAGTGAAAATATTTGTGGGGTGGGGGAGGAAGAGGAAAGAGTGTAGGGTCAAGGGGAGAAACAAAGCATTAGTTTTCGAGTCTTTTTGGCCCAGTAGAATACAGCTAGTCCTCACCTTATGACTACAATTGAGCCCCAAATTGATGATGTTCAGCGAGACATTTATTAAGTGTTTTTGCCCCATTTTACGACCCTTCTTGCTGCCGTTGTTAAGTGAATCACTGCAGTTGTTAAGTTAGTAACGCGGTCGCAAAAGGGGGACCCCGGGACACACGGCGACCGTCATAAAGGCGAGTCAGTTGGCCAGCATCTGAATATTAAATCACGTGATGCTATGACGGTCAGACGTGTGAAAAACCGTCCTAGCTCAACTTTTTTCAGGGTTGCCATAACTTTGAACGGTCGCTAAACGAACTGTTGTAAGCCGAGGATTTGTAAGTAGTAACATACGACCTCAACTTTTTTTTATTTTTACATGGTAATATATGCTAGCCAATTCCAGCAACAATCCATTTATTTAATCGGCAAAATCCAACTTGTTTCTGGCACCGTAAAGCCCAGTCGGAGTGGACGTTAAATGAATCATGCCGTCGTTAAACGAATCCAATTTCCCCCCCCCCCATTGATTTTTGCATGTCAGAAAATGGCTGGGAAGGTCACACATGGGGATCACGTGATCTAAGATACTGGTAGTCCTCGATTTACAACAGCTCATTTAGTGACCATTCAAAATTACAACGGCGCTAGAAAAAGTGACTTTTGGCCGTTTTTCACACTTCCAACCTTTGTAGCATCCCCAAGGTCACACCATCCAAATTCAGACGCTTGGCCACTGGTTCACACTTAACGACCGTCGTGGTGTCCCATGGTCACGCGATCCCCTTTTTTTGCGACCCTCGGATCAGCCAAATCAAGGGGGAAAGCCAGATTCACTTAACAACCGTGTGTGGCTAACTGAACTGCTGCAAAATGATTCCCTTAGAAACCGTGGCAAGCCACGTCGTAAAATGGGGCGGAATGCCCGTCAGCAATGTCTCACTTCACGGCAAAAAACGTTGGGCTCGATTGTCGTAAGTCGAGGACCGGCTTGTCCATGCCGGTCGCCGAGCTCCCCTGGATTTTGATCGTGTAACAACCGGGGGAATCCTAGGACGGTCATAAGTGCGAGGAGCCAATGTAAGTCCCCTTTTTTTCATGGCGACCTTACAAACGGTCGCGGAAGGAAGAGTTGTAAGTCAAGGACCACATGTGCTTGGAATCGGGTGGGGGTGGGGGTTTGAGCTTTGAGAGTGCCGGGGACTGGCAGTAGGTAAACATTGCTGAAGGAACAGGAGCTTCGAATCTGGTACTCGGTGTTCCCGGATCGCACGACGTTGCAAAAATAAAAAATAAAAAAGCAAGCCCAGAGATTTTGCTTCTTATTTCAGGGATCATTTCCCGGCCTCCAGACGGTCGTGGCGTTCTCAAACTTTGCTCCCTTGCTTGTTTTAGAATAGAATAACAAGAGTTGGAAAGGGACCCTGGAGGTCTTCTAGTCCAACCCCCTGCTTAGGCAGGAAACCCTATTATACCACTTCAGGCAAATGGTTATCCAATCTTTTCTTAAAAAACTTCCAGTGTTGGAGCATTTACAACTTCAATCCAGTGGCAAGTCGTTCCACTGGATTGATTGCTCTCACTGTCAGGAAATTTCTCCTTAGTTCTAGGTTGCTTCTCTCCTTGATTTTGGTCACCACGATGTCAAAAAGTTGTAAAAAAAAAGATGTTGAGAGACGCTACTGCGGAGAAGAGCAAGAAACATAATTGGGGGGCTGGAGGCTAAAACATACGAAGAACGGTTGCAGGAACTGGGTATGTCTAGTTTAAAGAAAAGAAGGACCAGGGGAGACATGAGAGCAGTCTTCCAGTATCTCAGGGGTTGCCCCAAAGAAGAGGGAGTCAAGCTATTCTCCAAAGCCCCTGAGGGCAGGTCAAGAAGCAATGAGTGGAAACTAATTGAGGAGAGAAGCAACCTAGAATTAAGGAGAAATTTCCTGGCAGTGAGGACAATGAACCTGTGGAACAACTTGCCACCAGAAGTTGTGGGTGACCCACCACTGGAGGTTTTCAAGAACAGACAGGACAACCTTTGGTCTGGAATGGGAGAGGGTCTCCTGCTTAAGCAGGGGGTTGGACTAGAAGACCTCCGAGGTCCCTTCCAACTCTGTTATTCTGGGTCTTCCTCCAATCCCCTTCAGGAAAATATCCTGAAACTGGGCTTTTGAATCTGGTGGAACTTCTTCATCTTCCAAAATGCCGAAGGGCTGCCGGCTGGAGTTGGCAGGCTGTCAACCGCCAACCTGGGGGATGTTTCTCGAAAATCTTCAGCTATGTGGCAAAAGGAAGTGCAGGTTACCTCACAACGCGAGCAGAAAGCTCTTTCGGGAAAAACGAAATGGACGCCTTGAGGTGAAATGCAGCCATTGGTGGGTGAAAGAGACGACAGCCTGTGCTTCGGTCGGAAAGGGTACGGGCCAGCCCCCCAAATGTGGGGCTTTTGGGTCCTTTATGGGGGCTGCAGTGCTGGTCTAAAAACTGGAAGATTGTGAGATCTAATGCTGCCGTAGGCGCGAAAGCCGGCTGGGTGACTTTGGGCCAATCATCAGGAGACTGGGAGTTCTAGCTCTGTCCTGGGCACAGGGGGTGGCTGGGTGACTGGGTCAGTCGCCACGAAATGGTGAGTTTTAGTTCCACTCTAGGTACAAAAAGTGGTTGGGTCACTTTGT
Source organism: Arizona elegans (assembly GCA_022577455.1). Lineage (NCBI taxonomy): Eukaryota > Metazoa > Chordata > Lepidosauria > Squamata > Colubridae > Arizona > Arizona elegans. The sequence continues at coordinate 13,032,665 of JAKOOJ010000018.1, forward strand.
GCCAGTCACCAGGAGATGGTGAGTTCTAGTTCTAGTTCCGCCTTAAGCATGAAAGGTGGCTGGGTGACTTTGGGCCAATCGCCAGGAGACTGGGAGTTCTAGTCCCACCTTGGTTATGAAAACTGGCTGGTTGACTTCGAACTAATCACCGGGAGGCAGTGAGCTCTAGTTCCGCCTTAGGCATGAAAGGTGGCTGGGTGACTTTGGGTCAGTCGCCACGAAATGGTGAGTTCTAGTTCTAGTTCTAGTTTCACCTTAAGCATGAAAGGTGGCTGGGTGACTTTGGGCCAATCGCCAGGAGACTGGGAGTTCTAGTCTCACCTTAGTTATGGAAACTGGCTGATTGACTTCAACCAATCACTGGGAGGCAGTGAGCTCTAGTTCCACCTTAGGCACGGAATGTGGCTGGGTGACTTTGGGTCTGTCGCCACGAAATGGTGAGTTCTAGTTCTAGTTCCGCCGTAAGCATGAAAGGTGGCTGGGTGACTTTGGGCCAATCGCCAGGAGACTGGGAGTTCTAGTCCCACCTTAGTTATGGAAACTGGCTGGTTGACTTTGAACCAATCACTGGGAGGCAGTGAGCTCTAGTTCTGCTTTAGGCACAAAAGGTGGCTGGGTGACTTTGGGTCAGTCACCAGGAGACTGTGAGTTCTAGCACCACTTTAGGCACGGAATGTGGCTGGGTGACTTTGGGTCAATCGCCAGGAGACAGTGAGTTCTAGTTCTGCCTTGGGCATGAAAGGTGGCTAGGTGACTTTGGGTCAGTCACCAGGAGACAGTGAGTTCTAGCCCCACTTTAGGCATGTATTGCTGAGAGACTGGGAGTTCTAGTTTGGCCCTAGGCACGAAAGGTGGCTGGGTGACTTCGTGCCAGTAACTAGGAGACTGAGTTCTAGCCCCACTTTAGGCATGAAACATGGCTGGGTGACTTTGGGCCAATCACCAGGAGACTGGGAGTTCTAGTCCCACCTTAAGTGCAAAAGTCAGCTGTGTAATTTCTGACCCATCACTAGGAGTCAGTGAGTTCTAGTCCCCCCTTTCCTCATGGAAGCCTTCTAGGTGACTTTGGCCGAGTCCCTCTACCTTGGCCCAACCTATGTCGAAATATTGTCGTTGCCTGTTGTTAAGTGAAACATTTGTTAAGTGAGTTTTGTGCCATTTTATGACCTTTCTTGCCCCGTTGTTAAGTGAATTATTGCAGTTGTTAAGTTAGTAACCCGGTTGTTAAGTGTATCTGGCTTCCCCCTTGACTTTGCTTTGCCAGAAGGTCGTAAAAGGGGATCCCGTGACCTCGGGATCCCTGCGACCGTCATAAACACAAGTCAGTTGCCAAGGGTCTGAATTTTTGATCACGTGACCCCAGGGAGGCCGCAACAGTCGTCGTTCCGTGTGAAAACCGGTCCTAAGCCCCTTTTCTTTCACGACCGTTGTCACTTCTAACGGTCACTAAGCGAAGTGTTGTAAATCGAGGACTACCTGTATTTATTGGGGAAGTGGCTCAGCCCTGCTTGGGCGGGACTGGAGAAATAGCGTCGCCCGTTTAATAACCAGGTTGGCAGCCATTCCGTTCCTTTTTGGGAAATGAATCTGGAAGTCCCACCCGGGGAGCCTCCCTCTCTCTCAGCCCTCTCTGCATCGCACACCAGGCAGCGCACAGAACATGGAATAAACACACACACACACGTACATATATGTGTATATACACACCTACAAGACACACATAATACACACATGCATCTACACATACACATATATGCATACTTATATACTCACACTATATACATACACATACACATATATATACATAAATACACACATACATATATACACACATATATATACACACACATATATAATACACATATACATACACTATACATATATACACACACACACACGTGTATACCCAGATATATACACACAGACATACATATATACACACATACATGTATACACATACATACAAACATATATACACACACACTATACACACATACATGTATACATACATACATATACACACGCACACATACACACACACACACACTATACATATGCATATATACACCCATACACATACATATACACACATATACATACATGCACATATACACACATACACATGTACACACACTATACATATACATATATACACATATACACACCTATACACATATACATACATGCACACACATACACCCACATATATGCACACGCACACATACACACACGTTACATATATATATACACACATATAAACACATACATACATACATATATACACATAAACATACACAGATATACATCCACCTAGACACACACATACACATATACACATATATATTCACACACACACACACATACATATACATACATGCATACATACAAACACGCCTCTCCCCGATCTTCCCCGTGAGGAATTGTTGTGTTTGTGAAGGGCCCCTCAGGTAACCATTGCCGGAGTTTGCCGTCACCTCGGGTGACCCAGGAACTTGGTGCTGGGAGCCAAAAGGCCCGGGGGAGGGGGGGAGGAGGGGAGGGGGTGGCGTGTGGGAGGAGCTTGCCGAAGGAGCCCGGCAGGTGCGAAGGTGTCGCAACAAAGCAGAGTGTGAGGCTGCCCCCTCCCAGCTTTTCTGTGGTCGGAGGATCCTCCGTCCCTTTCTAACCAATGGGAGAGAAGCGTCGCAGCTGTGGGGTGGGAGCTGTGGGGAGCTTGGTGCTCTCCGAGCTCGGTGGTTTTCTTGCAGAGGTCTCATTACGCAACCAGGTGACAAGCACGGAGGAGGCTCCCTAGTTGGGTAATCAATCGTCTGCAAGAAAACACCCCACAGTCCTCCTCCTCCACCTCCTCCCCAAACCCCACCCTCTTCTAGCACTGATGACACTACCTAGTTGGGTCATGAAATGTCTGCAACAAAGCCACTAAGCTCAGAGAGAACCAAGGACCCCACAGTCCTCTTCCTTCTCCTCCTCCTCCTCTCCACAAACCCCACCCTCTTCTAGCACTCATGAGGTCAACTAGTTGGGTGATGAAACGTCTGCAAGAAAACCACCAAGCTCGGAGTGCACCAAGGACCCCACAGTCCTCCTTCTCCTCCTCCTCCTCCAACCCCACCTCTTTCTAGCACTGATAATATTCCATAGTTGGGTGATGAAACGTCTGCAAAAGAATCACCAAGCTCAGAGAGCACCAAGGACCCCACAGTCGTCGTCCTCCTCCTCCAACCTCACCTGTTTCTAGCGCTGATAATATTCCATAGTTGGGTCATGAAACGTCTGCAAGAAAACCACCAAGCTCAGAGGGATTTTTTGTGTAGGTCTCTTCCTTTACATAGATTGTTGAACCCATAAGAAAAGTGGGGGAAAGGGGTGAATTCTAGGATGAGGCTCCTGGTTTGCTCTTTCGGACGCTGTGTAGTGTATCGTGTGAATTTCTTTTTTCTATTGACTTTAGTTTTCTCCCATTGCTTCCGATGTCCATTTTACATAAGAGTTGGGGACATACCGACCTCCTGGTTAAAATCCAGCAATCATGGCTGTTTTGTTTCCAAACTTGGGAAATGGGAGATGTCTCTAATTTAATGAAAAGAAAGGACTAGGGAGAACAGGATAGCAGTGTTCCAATATTTGAGGGGCTCCTACAAAGATATGAGGGGAATGTCAAACTATTTTCCCAAGCACCAAAAGGCAAGATGAGGAACAACGGATGGCAACTAACCAAGGAGAGAAGCAAACTAGAACTAAGGAGAAATTTGCTGACACCGAGAACAATGAACCAGTGGAACTGCTTGCCACCAGAAGTTGTGGGTGCTCCATCACTGGAGGTTTCCAAGAAGAGACTGGACAGCCATTTGCCCAGAATGAGCATAGGATTTCCTCCTTGAGCAGAGGGTTGGACTAGAAGACCTCCAAGGTCCCTTCCAACTCTTATTCATTCTTTGAAGATTCTAACCGTGACTTAAGAGTAAAATAGAGCTGGAAGGGCCCTTAGAGGTCTTCTAGTCCAACCCCCTGCTCAAGCAGGGGACTCTATACCTAAATGTCTATGGAGATTCTCAGTCATCCAGGTCACGGCTATCCCAAAGGTGCTTTTTTCAAGACTTTCTCATTTTTCTTTGAAGACATTTCACTTCTCATCCAATAAGCTTCTTTACCTCAGAGCTGAAGAAGCTCCTTGGAGGAGAAGCGAAACGTCTTCAAAGAAAAACGAGAAAGTCCAGTTGCCTCTCGAAAAAGCACCTTTGGGAGACCCTATACCCATGATGGCGAACCTATGCCACGTGTGCCAAAGGTGGCACGCGTAGCCTTATCGGTGAGCACGGGATCTCGGCTCCAGCTGATTTTTGGGCCTTCTGGGCCCACCAGAAGTTGGGAAACAGTCTGTTTCCTGCCTCTGGAGGATCTGGGGTAGGGGGTGGGGAAGGCCCGTTTTTTTGCTCTCCCCAGCCTCCAGAGCCTTTCTAGGTGTCTGGGGAGGACAAAAATGGCCTTCCCCACCCCCTGGAGGCCCGCCGGAGGCTAGAAATGGCCGGAAGTTGGCAAATGGGCCATTTTCGGCCTCCAGGGGCTGGGGAAGGCCGTTTTCGCCCTCCCAGACTCCTAGAAAAGCTCTGGAGGCTGGGGAGAGCAAAAAACGGACTACCGTGCCAGGAGCGTGGGGGAAGTTGCGTGCGCAGGCACGGGGGCAGGGCGCATAGAATTATGGGTGTGGGCACCCGCACGTATGAATCCCCTGCTCCTGGGACGCGATGGCAAAAATGTTAGCCATCCCTGCCTTATGCCATTTCAGACTGCCTTTTGTCAGAAATGGTGTAGGGTCTCCCACTTGGGGGGGGTTGGACTAGATGACCTACAAGGTCCCTTCCAACTCTGTTAATCTTTGAATCTCTCTCTCAGACTTCCTTAAATGTTCTTCAAAGCATTTCCAAATTTTAAAACTGACCCGAAAGCCAACCGTTCCTGAAGCCTTAAGCAAACCCAGCTCAGGACTGGGTATATACAATATACACACAGACGCAACAAAACCTCGTCCTGTAGCAGAAACGATCCCAGATTTTTGTAGCTACAAATAGTTTTTTGGGGTTCAGTGAAGCTGTAAGTAAAAATCTCGGCTCGGTACGAACATGTCTCTTTAATGCGAATGCAATTATTCAGATTTCTCACAGTGGTTTAACTTGCTTTCAGGACTGGTATAACTAGTGTGTGGAGCGAGGAATTCTCTTAAGGTCCTGCAGGGAAGCTCAGGGCTGGTCTCGTATGTAGGCAGTGATGAAATGCAATGAATAACAACTCCAGGTGAGTTTTGTAAAAGTCAAAACATCTGGAAATTCAGCAAAAGGGCCTGGTGGGTTATTTGCTAGCTAGAACTTCAATTTGTGGACTTCAATTCAGAAGTCAAAATACCTGGAAATTCAGCAAAAGGGCCTGGTGGATTATTTGCTAGCTAAAATGTCAATTTGTGGACTTTAATTCAGAAGTCAAAACATCTGGAAATTCAGCAAAAAGACCTTGATGGGGTTATTTGAGAGAATTTTTAAGCCTTGTGGACTTCAACTCCCAGAATCTCCCAGGTTGGCTGGGGAATTCTAGTTGAAGTCCACAAGTCAAAACATCTGGAAATTCAGCAAGGGGCCTGGCGGGCTAGCTAAAATTTCTGTTTGTGGACTTTAATTCAGAAGTCAAAACATCTGGAAATTCAGCAAAAAGACCTTGATGGGGTTATTTGAGAGAATTTTTAAGCCTTGTGGACTTCAACTCCCAGAATCTCCCAGGTTGGCTGGGGAATTCTAGTTGAAGTCCACAAGTCAAAACATCTGGAAATTCAGCAAGGGGCCTGGCGGGCTAGCTAAAATTTCTGTTTGTGGACTTTAATTCAGAAGTCAAAACATCTGGAAATTCAGCAAAAAGGCCGTGGTGGGTTATTTGAGAGAATTTTTAAGCCTTGTGGACTTCAACTCCCAGAATCTCCCAGGTTGGCTGGGGAATTCTGGGAGTTGAAGTCCACAAGTCTTAAAGTGGCCAACTTTGAAGACCCCTGCGCTAGAATATCTGAAAAATAGAAATATGTTGCCTTTGACATTCTTTGCGATGGTTCTTCAAGTTAAATTAGGAAGAGAGAAACCATCATTCATCAAAGCCCCTAGTTAATATTAAGAGCCTTGGTGGTGCAGTGGACTAAGTGCTGTTTATGTAGCACTCAGCTGCCAGCTGCCTGCAATTAGTGTGAGTTCAAATCTCACCAGGCTCAAGGTTGACTCAGCCTTCCATCCTTCCGAGGTAGGTAAATTGAGGACCCGGATTGTGGGGGCAATAAACTGACTTTGTATAAAAAAAGAACACCGCTTGCGGGGTGGGGTGAAAGCCCTACTAAGCAGGTATATACAAAAGTATGAAGGCTATTGCTATAAGTGCATTGTAAGCCGCCATGAGTCTTCGGAGAAGGGTGGCATATAAATTGAACAAACAAACAAACAAATAAATAAATAATATGTTGAGGGTTTCCATCAAAGCCAGCAGCCAAACCTGGTTTGAAACTGGCTTGGGAAGTTGTTGGGGTTTTTTTTGCTTTAATTTAATTTAATTTAATTTTTTGCTTCTCTGGAGACTCAGGGCGGCTTACAGTGCGTTAAGCAATAGCCTTCATACTTTTGTATATTTATACAAAGTCAGTTTATTGCCCCCACAATCTGGCTCCTCATTTCACCTACCTTTGAAAGGATGGAAGGCTGAGTCAACCTTGAGCCTGGTGAGATTTGAACTTACAGTAATTGCAAGCAGCTGGTGTTACTTAACAGTGCTTTAGTCCACTGTACTATCAAGGCTCTTGTGGGAGCTTCCTCACTGGAAGCTTTCAAGAACTGGACTGGACTGGATGGCACTGGACTGCCATCTGTCAGAAACGGTGTAGGGTCTCCTGCTTGGGCGGGGCAGGGAGTTGGACTAAATGACCTCAAAGGTCCCTTCCGACTCTTCTGATTCTTGATTCTTCTTAAGTGGACAATTTAGATGTAATGCAAAGTTACAGGTCGACTTCCCCTTGCAATCGTTCATTGAGCGACCACTTGAAGCTACCGAAAAAAGGGAGGTCCTCGCACTTATGTCGGTCACAGCTTTTCTTACATAACAGAATTGATCCCTTGACGTCTCACATATATTTAAATTGTGATTGCTATTTGCAACTTGCTGTTTTCCGGCAAGCCGAGTCAATGAAGGTAGCCAGATCCTCTTTAGGATCCCTTGATTCACTTAACAACCGTGTTGATTTACTTCACCGGGGCAAAGAAGGTTGTAAGATCAAAGCGCAACTCGTTTAAGAACCATCTTAGCCGCAAAAATTCTGGTCCCATTGCAGTTATTAAACGGAGGCCTACCTGTTTGTCTAGTTGCATTGTGGGTGGGGTGGGGCCGTGGGGGGCAGTATTTTTTTTTTTAAAAAAATTGATTTATATGCCACCCTTCTCCGGAGACTCAGGGCGGCTTACAATGCGTTAAGCAATAGCCTTCATACTTTTGTATATTTATACAAAGTCAGCTTATTGCCCCCACAATCCGGGTCCTCATTTCACCTACCTTTGAAAGGATGGAAGGTTGAGTCAACCTTGAGTCTTGGAGAGATTCGAACTTACAGTAATTGCAGACAGCTGGTGTTAATCACAGTGCTTTTAGTCTGCTGATAGCATTAATTATTAATTTATTATTTTAGTTTTTATTTTTTCCACATATGATGTTTTTATATTCGTGTAAGCTGCCCTGAGTCGCCACGCACGAATAGGCGGCAATATAAATTTTTCTAAACTAAAATAAAAATAAAGATTCACAGGGGCTTCAAACACCACCATACATTATAAATCGTCGTGTATTTATTATTCATTATTAAACGTACTGTATATAGGGCCCATCTGATCAGACTGGGTGACTATTACAGATTAACACAGTGGGAAGGGACCTCGTAGGTCATCTAGTCCAACCCCATCCCTTCCACCCAAGCAGAACCTATACCTTACGTATTTCTGTCGCTAAGTGAAACGCTTGAGTTTCCTCCCATTTTACAATTTACTTTCCTGCCACGGTTGTTGTTAAGCGACTCGCCGCACTTGTTCAATTCGTCAAATGGTCGTTAAGCAAATCGGGCTTCCCCCACCCCTTTGCTTGGCTCATCAGAAGGTCACAAAAGGGTCTCACGGGACACAGCAAGTTGTCGTAAATACGAGTCGATTGCCAAGTGTCTGAATTTGGATCACGTGGGATCCCACGACGGCTGTTAAGGGTGAAAAACTGATCCTGAGTTCACTTTTTTTCAGTGCCGTCGTAACTTTGAACGGTCATTAAGCGAACCGTTGCAAGTTGAGGACCACCTGTAATATAGTGGACCTCTGCCAGATAACTGGAAATCTAGGCACATCAAATATCTACCCCCGTGCTGTGTTTTCAAAGGCGCGAAATGTTAACGTTTCACGTTTTTTCCTGTCTTTTTAGATAAATTAGGCATGCCGTAAAGTTCTCTGGGCTTGAACTGGGGGAAAAAAAGGGGGTTGTAGATAGGTAGTCCTCGACTTTACGACCACAATCGAGCCCCAAACTTCTGTTGTTAAGCAAGACATTTGTTCAATGAATTTTGATCCGTTTTTTTTTTCAACTTTTCTCGCCGCCGTTAAGTGAATCAACTGCAGGGGATAAGTTAGTGACCTGGTTGTTAAGTGAATCGTGGCTTTATTTGTCAGGAGGTCGCGAAAAGAGGCACCGCGTGACCCCGGGACACTCCAGAGGTCATCAATATGAACCCATTGCCAAGGGTCTCAATTTTGCTCATGTTATCCTGGGGATGGCTGCGTAGGTTGTAACTGTGGGGAGGGGGGAAAAAAGGTCATAAGTCACCTTTTTCTGTGCCGTCGTAACTTTGAACAAATTGTCGTAAACTGAGGAGTTACCTGTATTTAAAACAAGGTTTCTCAAGGATCTGGTGGATCTTGTTTTGGCTTGCCGGCTGCCCAGGGATTCGGCTGCTTTTGTTAAAATTAAAACTGAGCCCCACCCTGGTGGAGTTCACAGAATTAAGGGCATCTCTACGAAACCCTCCCCCCCCCCCAAAATCCCGGGGGAGTCCTCGAACAGTGGCCGTCGCTTTGCCGTTTCCCCCTTGGAGCACGCCGGCTGTGACTGCTGCTTTGCCGAATAGAATAATTTCATGGAAATCCGGCGCGGTGTCCTCAGGAAGCCAAGGTCATAAAATGGAGAACGGGGGGAGGGAGGGAGTGGGGAGCGAGTGGGGATGAGAAAATGGCCTTGGGGGGAGGACGTGTTTTCCCGCCAAGACAAAAGGTCCCATTGGAGCCACGGGGACTTTGAGCTGCGATGGAGCGAGAAGACTCCTTCCCCAAGTCCATTTCGTTTCTTCTTCTTCTCCCTCTCCTCTTTTTCCTTCTCCTTCTCCTCTGTCTCTTTCTCCTTCCTATTCTCCGTCTTCTCCTTCTCCTCCCCGTTTCCCTTTCCTTCTCTTTTTCCTCCTGTCTTCTCCTCCTCTCCCCTTTTCCCTCTTTTCTTACTCTCCCCTTCCCTTCGCTTTTTCCTCCTTCTCCATCTCCTCCCCCTTTTCCTCTTCCTCCTCCTCTTTTCTCCTCCTCCGGTTTCCCTCTTTTCTTCCTCTCCCTCTCCTTCTCCTCTTTCCTATTCCCCATCTTCTCATTCTCCTTCCCGTTTCCCTTTCCTTCTCTTTTTCCTCCCGTCTTCTCCTCCTTTTCCTCTCCCCTTTTCCCTCTTTTCTTACTCTCCCTCTCCTTCTCCTCCTTCCTATTCTCCATCTTCTCCTTCTCCCCTTCCCTTCGCTTTTTCCTCTTCCTCCATCTCCTCCCCCTTTTCCTCTTCCTCCTCCTCTTTTCTCCTCCTCCGGTTTCCCTCTTTTCTTCCTCTCCCTCTCCTTCTCCTCTTTCCTATTCCCCATCTTCTCATTCTCCTTCCCGTTTCCCTTTCCTTCTCTTTTTCCTCCCGTCTTCTCCTCCTTTTCCTCTCCCCTTTTCCCTCTTTTCTTACTCTCCCTCTCCTTCTCCTCCTTCCTATTCTCCATCTTCTCCTTCTCCCCTTCCCTTCGCTTTTTCCTCTTCCTCCATCTCCTCCCCCTTTTCCTCTTCCTCCTCCTCTTTTCTCCTCCTAGGGTTTCCTTCTTTTGTTCCTCTCCCTCTCTTCTTCTTCCCCTCTTCCCTTTCCTTCTTTTTCCTCCATTTTTTCCTCTTTTTCCTCTCCCTCCTCCTCTTTCCTCCTCCTCCCCCCCCTTTCCCTCTTTTCTTCCTCTTCCTCCCTTTCATTCTCTTCCTCTCCTTTCCTCCTCCTTCCTCCTTCACTTGCGCCCCCCTAACCTCCTCCTCCCCCTGCCATACTCTCTAAAAATACAGATAGTCCTCGACTTACAACAGTTCATTTAGAGACCGTCCATAGTTACAACGGTACTGAAAAATAAATCTGATTTAAGGCCATTTTTTCACACGACCATTGCAGCATCTCCAGGATCACGTGAGTTTACATTTGGACGCTTGGTAACTGGTTCATACTTAATGACGGCTTGCAGCATCCCGGGGTCACGTGATTCCCGTTTTGCGACCTTCTAACCAGCCAAGTCAACGGAGAAGCCAGATTCCCTTGATAGCCGTGTTCCTAACTGAACTGACGGGTGGGATTCAAACATTTTAGCAACCAGTTCACTGCCCGGTTGCTGGGTGGGCGTGGCCATGGTGGGCATGGCCTACTCAGCCTCCTGCACCACAGCGGGTGGGGGGAGGATTTTTGCCCTCCCCAGGCTCCAGAGGCTTTCCTTGAGCCTCTGGGAAGGCGAAAACAGCCTCCCCCAGGCTCTGGAAGCCGGAAATGGACCCGTTTCCAGACTTCCAGAACTTTTGGGAGGCCTGTTTTTCGCCTTTCCAGAGCCTCTGTGCGGGCACTGCACTTACCTGGCATCCAAAACAGGCCGCGTGGAGACTTCTGGGAGGGGCGTGGCGGGGTGGGTGGGGCCAGCCAGTCCTTGCAACTACCGGTTCAGCGAACCGATTGTAAAATTAGCATCCGGTTCGCTTGAACCAGTCCGAACCGGCTGAATACCACCTCTGACTGAACCCCTGCAGTGATTCACTTAACAAATGTAGCGAGGAAAGTCATAAAATGGTGGCCAAACTCGCTTAACAAATTTCTCACTTAGCAACATTCAGTTTGGGGCTCAATTGTGGTTGTGCGTTGAGGACTACCTGTCATTTCACAAACTGATAACAGGCTGCACTCAACTTCCTAAAGTGGTACGCTTCGAAACACACAGAGCAGGGGTCCCCAACCTGTGAGCCACGGCCCACTACCGGCACATGGCTTAATCGCCACTGGGCCATGTGAGTGGCTGGCCAGGGCACGCGTGTCCATGCACACACATGGCCCCACTCGTGTGCACGCATGGACATGTGCCTGCCCCTCTTACCCCTGTCTTCGGGCCCCCAAACCAGAAAGGTTTGGGGAATTCTGACCTAGAGGCTGTATTTCTCAATCTCGGCACCTTTAAGAGGGGTGGGCTTCAACTCTCAGAATCTTCCCCTCGCCCCCCCAGCCAGTTTTGCTGCCTGAAGAATTCTGGGAATTCTTAAAGGTCCCAAACTTGAGAAAGCTGTTTTGATCTTAAAGTTAACGGTTCCCTTCGCACATATGTGCTAGTCGTTCCCGACTCTAGAGGGAAGTGCTCATCTCCGTTTCAAAGCCGAAGAGCCAGCGCTGTCCGAAAATGTCTCCGTAGTCATGTGGCCGGCATGACTCAACGCCAAAGGCGCACGGAACGCTGTTCCCTTCCCACCAAAGGTGGTCCCTATTTTTCTACTTGCATTTTTTACCTGCTTTCGAACTGCTTGGTTGGCAGAAGCTGGGACAAGTCACGGGAGCTCACCCCGTTACGCGGCACTAGGGATTCGAACCGCCGAACTGCCGACCTTTTGATCGACAATCTCGGTGTCTTAGCCCACTGAGCCATTGCGTCCCTTGTTTTGGATCTTGAAATGTCCCAAACGGGGTAGATTTGATTTAAATCAAGTTGTTTTAAATCACAATTGAAATCACGATTTAAATCACTAGTAAAACGGCTTGATTTAAATCCACTCCATTTAAATCATAATTTTTAAAGAGCAGCTGACATCTCTTTTCTGGCAGCGGCTCCTCCTCTGACCCGCTATTCACTCACCAACAGTCCCAATATTGCAGAATATACAGCCTCATGCTACATAACTAAGGTCCATTTCATGCTGATTAAACTAACTTATTAATGTATCTTAAATAGAAAACTATCTTTAGAAAGATTTTTACTCTCAAAGCATTTTATCAAAATAAATTTGATAAAAATCAAAAAAATCCGATTTAAATAAAAAAAATCCGATTTAAATTTAAAAAATCTGATATTTTTTTTTTTTTTTTTTTGAAAAAAAGTCATTGATTTTTATCCACCCTGGTCCCAAATGAGAGATAATCCAGTTCTTGAATAGTTGAATAGAATACAGCTGGAAGGGACCTTGGAGGTCTTCTAGTCCAGCTAAAGCAAGAGAATCTCTACTAAATGCTGACCTAAGGTAGTTACAGGAGGCAGAGAGGGGATCTGCTAGGGCTGGGGTCTCCAACCTTGGCAACTTTAAGACTTGTGGACTTCAACTCCCGGAGAGCTTTGCTGGCTGAGGAATTCTGGGAGTTGAAGTCCACAAGGCTTAAAGTTGCCAAGGTTGGAGACCCCTGTGCTTGGCCGCCATTTGTGGTGGTAAACACTGCAGTTGCCGCCTGTTACGAAGAGACGTTGCGGTGCGGTAGCAAAGCCTAGAGTTGCGGTGAAAGAACATCTGAATGCAAATCCTGGGTTGGTGTCAAGGAACACCGTGCAGACATGAGACAGAATGGAATAGGAATAGGAATAGGAATTGAGCGGGAAGGGACCTTGGAGGTCTTCTAGTCCAACCCTCTGCTCAAGCAAAAGCATACCAGTGATGGTTAACCTTTTTGACGTCGTGTGCTAAAAGCGTGGGGAGTATGGGGCGGTAGTCACGCATGCGAGTGCTCACACCCATAATTCAATGCCCCTCGTGCACTGCCCCCCCCCGTACATGCGAGCGCAACCCCCTCGCACTCCCCTCCGCTTTTGGCACGCGACGGCAAAAAGGTTACCGGTAGGCCTGTTTTTCGCCCTCCCCAGGCTCCAGAGTCTTTCTTGGAGCCTGAGGAGGGTGAAAAGCCCCCCCCCCCAATGGTGGGTTACTCCCGGTTCGGCCTGGTTTGGCCCGGTTCGGCCGAGCCGATAGCGGTGATGCTATTACTTTCACCGAACCGGTTCTCTTTCTTCGGGAAGAGGCAAAGCGTGCGCACAAAGAGAACCGGTAGTAAAGCCGGTTAGAACCCACCACTGCCCCCCACCCCCACCCCGGAGGCCCTCCAGTGGCTCCTCCGGTGGGCCTGGAAGGCCTGAAAATCAGCTGGCCGGCCCGCACATGCACGCTGCAGCTGAGCTAGGGCAACATTCCCATGCCCACAGATATGGCTCCGCGTGCCACAGGTTCGCCATCACGGCCCTATACTATTTCAAACAAGTGGTTGTCCAACGTCTTCTTAAAAACTCCCAGTGATGGAGCACCCAGAACTTCTAGTGGCAAGCTGTTCCACTGGTTAACTGCCCTCGCTGTTAGGAAGTTTCTCCTTAATTCCAGGTTGCTTCTCTCCTCAATTAGTTTCCACCCATTGTTTCTTGTCCTGCCTTCAGGTGCTATGGAAAATAAATTGACCCCCACTTCTTCGGGGCAGCCCCTCACAGTCTCCTGGTGATTGGCCCAAAGGCACCTAGCCGGCTTTCCTCCTTAAATCGGGACTAGAACTCACCGCCTCCTGGGGATTGTCTCAAAAACACCCAGCCGACTGTCATTCCTACGACAGAACTAGAACTCACCATCTCCTCACGATTAGCCCAAAGTCACCCAGCCGGCTTTCACATCTAAGGCAAAAACTAGAACTCACCGCCTCCTGGTTTTTAGGCCCAGCACCTCCAACACTACTACCCCAAAGTGTCTCATTTACTGGGGCCATAATATTCTCTCCCCGCCGGCTGCCCAAAAGGCCCTGTTAGTGGGTGGCCCTGGCTTTGTAAACACCATTACTCAAACCGTAATTCACATTTTTTGGAAATATGGGCCTTCCTCTCTCTCCCCCCCCCCATTTCCTGCCAAAGACCGTCCATAAAAGAGAAAGTTGCAAAGCCCAGCCGTTGGCAAGCTGGCGAAAGCAGAGGAAAATATTTGATCTTTGTTGGTGTTGAAGGACCTCTCGTTTCTCCTTCCCCCCCACAAAACCGTCCGAAGTTTAATTCGAACTTACGAGGAATTTATCTCCCCCTCCCAACCTCTATTTTTCTGCTCCTCTCCAAGTTTTTTTTTAAGTCTGTCTCTTTCCATCCTTGTTTGTCCGTTTCCCGAATTATTATTATTTTTTTTTTGTCTCTCGCAGGAAGGAGGAAAGGGGAGGGCGAGACGCCGAATAATAGGGCCAGTTCCTAGGAATTTCGTCCTGGCTTCACATTTGCTTTTTCTGGTTGTTGTGTTGGGTTTTCCCCCCACACCCTTCCCATTTTTGGAAAGCTTGCACACATCACATCGGGAGCCCGCAACGTCAAAACTTTTAACTTTTTAAAATGTGGGTCCCGACACGCGGCGTGTTCTTTTCTCCGTCGGTTAGATATTTTTTTTTCCTCCCTTCCTTTTAATTTATTGCCATTTTATTATTTTGGGGGATTGAAGGCTGGCGATGGGCTTGGAAGTCGCCCCATCACAGTTAACCATCGTAATTGAGCCCGAAATTTCCCTTAAGCGAGACCGTTGTTAAGTGAGCTTGGTTCCATTTCCCGACCTTTCTTGGGAAGTGAATCACTGCGGCTGTTAACAGTTTGCGATCAGTACATGCAGTCCTCGACTTAACAACCTAAATTTTTCCCCCTTTTTAAATGGAAATTTTAAATTTGGTTTTAAATTATTGGGGTTTTAAATTGTCAGCCAAATTATTTAATTTGTTTTATTCTATTTTAAATTTTGTATTTATATGTTTTATTCTATGGCTGTTCACCGCTCTGAGTCCTTCGGGAGTAGGGCGGTATACAAATTCAATAAAAACTAAAAAAAATAAATAAAAAAGGAGTCCCAAATTTTTTTTTTCCTAAGCAGAGGCATTGTTAAAGTGAGTTACGGCCCATTTCATGACTTCGTTTTGCCACCTTTTGAATTGTGGCAGTGAAGCGAATTGTGCCCCGTTGTGTGATTTTCCTGCCACAGTAAGTTGCTAAGTGAATCAACACAGTTGTGTTAAATTAGTAATCCGGTCACTAAGCGAATCTGGCTTCCCCCATTGACTTTGCTCGTTGGAAGGTTGCAAAAAGGGATCACGGGACCCCGGGATGTTGTAACGTCATAAATAGGAGCCAGTTTGGCAAGCATCCGAATTTTGATCACATGGCCACAAGATGCTTCAACGGTCATAAGTGTAAAAAAACGATCATCACTCACCGTTTTCAGTGCCATTGTAAGTGCGGACAGTTATTAAATGAATTTTGTAAGTTGAGGTCTACCTGTGGTTTTTGGCTGGGTCATTATTTGATCCAGTGACAGTTCTGATACCAGCTGAGGTAAATTGGTGAGGGAAAAAGGCAGGAAGGTGTGAATTTAGCTTATAAACTCTTAAATGCTGATTGAGAAATGAGGATCCTCCTTGGATAGAAGCAGTCTCTCTGAATATTAGAAGTGTCTTCCCTGAGGAAGGCTACTGCTTTGGATTGGCTTTTTTCTTGTTTTAGAAATAAATTTGAAGTGATCTTGGGGCACTTAATAATGTGGTGAATAATGGTGAATGGTATAGAATTAAGAAGAAACTTCCTAACAGAAGAATTAACCAGTGGAACGACTTGCCACCTGAAGTTCTGGCTGCTTCATCACTGGAGGTTTCCGAGAAGAAATTGGACAGCCGTTTGTCCAGAATGAGTATAGGATTTCCTGCTTGAGTGAGAGGGTTGGACTAGAAGTCCTTCAAGGTCCTTTCCAACTCTCTTTATTCTCTTATTTGTTTTTTGAAGACCATGACTTGGAACAGAATAGAGCTGGAAGGGACCATGGAGGTCATCTAATCCAACCCCGTGCTGAAGTAGGAGACCCTATACCTAAATGTCTATGGACTGGACATCCATAGTTTGTTTGAAATGGTAGCGGGTTTGAAATGGGTAGCGGGTTGGACTAGATGACCTCTCAGGTCCTCTGTTCTGTTTTTCCGTTTCCTTCCTTCGCATGATCTGTAAAATAGACATGGTGACGCACTTCGGAATAACCACAGAGGTAGGAATGAGCCATTGGGGAATTCAAGTGGCTAGTTCTGAGGGTTACAGTTAGTCCTCGACTTTCAACCGTTCACTTAGTGACCGCTCGAAGTTACAACGGCACTGAACAAAGCGACTTGGGGCTGTTTTTCACACTCGACAACCATTGGCAGCATCCCCCGTGATCAAAACGCAGACCCTTGGCTGCTGGCTCCTATTTATGACAATCGCAGTGTCCCCGGGGGAGGGGGGGACACTTGATCCCCTTTTTTGCGACCTTCTGATAAGCGAAGTCAAGGGGGAAGGCGAATTCACTTAACGACTATATTACTAACTTAAACAACTGCCATGATTTTACGTAAGAGCCATTGGGAAGGTGGGCCAAACTCACTTCACCACTATCTCTCACTTAGCGACAGGAATTTTGGTTTCAATTGTGGTCGTAAGTCGAGGTCTCCTAGTATAGTTAATTCAAGGCCCAGTTACTGACCTGCAGTTAGGATGTCGAATTTAATTTTGTTCATTAAATGTGGATTATCTAATATCTTGTTTGTACGACAGGTACAGATCACAAAATTGAGCCCCAAATTTAGGTTGCTCAGTGAGACATGCGTTAGGTGTGTTTTGCCTCATTTTATGACTCTTCTCGCCGCATTTGTTAAGTGAATCCCTGCAGCTCTTCAATTAGTCACCCGGTCATTAAATGAATGCGGGTTTTTCCCCCCGTTGACTTTGTATGTCGGAAGGTCGCAAAAGGGGATCACGTGCCCCCCCCCCCCCCCGGGATGTTGCCACCATCGTAAGTGTGAATCAGTTGCCAAGCATCTGAATGTCAGTCACCTGACTCGGAGAGGCTGCAACGGTCGTAAGCCTGAAAAACTGGTCCTCTGAATTTTAGATCACGTGACGGGGGGGGGGGGAATGCTCCCTGTGGGAAAAATGGCTGTAAGTCTCTTTTTTCAGTACCGTTGTAACTTTGAACAGTCACAAAATGTCGTAAGTCAAGGACTACCTGTAAAGGGGCAGTGGCAGGGGTGAAATCTAAAATTTGTTACTACCGGTTCTGTGGGCGTGGCTTGGTGGGGGAGGGTAATGTTACTGGGTGGGTGTAGTCAATGTTTTTTTTTTCTTTTAAAACCATTTTTTCTACAACCTCTTCGGCAAAGAGGTTGTAAAAAAATGCTTTCAAAAGGTTCTGCCGATCAGGCAACTCAGCTGGGATCGTCAGAGGCATTTAAAAGAAAAAAAGGGCTTTTTTCTTTTAAAAGCCTTTGATGATCCCAGCTGAGCGAGCTATCATCAGAGGCTTTTTTTTTTTACTTTTAAAAGCATTTTTTTCAGCTGAAGAGGTTGTAGAAAAAATGCTTTCAAAAGGCTCTGACAATCCCAGCTGAGTTGCCTGATCGGCAGAGGCTTTTTTTCTTTTAAATGCCTCTGACGATCAGGCAACTTGGCTTGGATGGGTCTTTTTCTTTTAAATGCCTCTGACGATCCAAGCTGAGTTGCCTGATCGTTAGAGGCATTTAAAAGAAAAAAAGGGTTTTTTTTCTTTTAAAAGCCTTTGATGATCCCAGCTGAGCCACGCGATCATCAGAGGCTTTTTTTTTTTTACTTTTAAAAGCATTATTTCGGCTGAAGAGGTTGTAGAAAAAATGCTTTTAAAAGTAAAAAAAAAAAGCCTCTGATGATTGTGCGGCTCAGCTGGGTGTGGGGTGGGGGGCAGGGATTTTTGTTACTGGTTCTCCGAACCACCCGCCTCCATCGCTATCAGATCGGGCGATCCGGTCCGAACCGGGAGCATTTCACCCCTGGGCAGTGGCCTAATTTAGAAAGCGATTCCTGTTTTGGTCACATCAGTGAACTCATCTGACCTTCTTCCTTCTTTTTTTTTTAAAATGATTCAGCGTTTAGATTATTGCACTGTCTGGCTTCCTTTCTGCGACGGGTTTAACTAGGTTAAATCCAGGGCACACGTAATCCTAATCTGTTCGGAGGAAGGAATTGATAATCCGCAGCCTGTTTTCGTTCCCTTGACTGTTCGGTCCGTTGGGTCAACCCGGAAAATGGATTAAACCCGGAACCCGGGTTAAATTGCATTGCCCATTTTAAGACTTTTGTGTTAAATTGTGCGTTTGGTTCAATTGTGCACTGTGCGTTGACGCTCGTGTGGACGCACGCATTGCAAAAACATGATTTGTCGTTTTGCACCCCTGATAGCACAGATAGTCCTCGACTTAACGACGGTTCGCTTAGTGTCCATTCGAAGTTACAACAGCACTTAGGACCGTTTTTCAGACTTACGACTGTTCCAGTGTGTTCAGATGATCAAAATTCAGACACACGGCAACTGGTTCATATTTACGACGCTTGCAGTGTGTCCCCGGAGGGTCATGTGATCCCTTTTTGCGACCGTCTGACGAGCAATGTCAACAGGGAAAGCCGGATTCACTTAATGACTGTGTTACTAAGTTAAGAACTGCAGTGATTCACTTAACAACGGTAGGAAGAATGGTTGTAAAAATGGGGCCAAACTCACTTAAAAACTGTCTCACTCAACGACAGGAAAGAAACAACCTTGCAAGGTGGGTTGGGCCGAGGTGGACGGACTGGGCCAAAATGACCCAGATTTTGAGATTTTTGGGCTCAGTTGTGGTTGTAAGTCGAGGACCGCTGTATTGGAAAAAAATTGGCCCAGCCTTGTGCCTCAGATAGTAGCCGGGTACAAAGGGATTGTTAGAAGTTAGTCAGATTTCAAGTAGCCCCTTTCTAAATGCAGGCAGTCCTCGATTTATGACAGTTCATTTAGTGACCAAAGTTACAACAGCATTGAAAAAAAGTGACTTATGACCGTTTTTCACACTTATGACCCTTGCAGCATCCCCATGGTCACGTAAGCAAAATTCAGTCACTTGGCAACTGTCTCACATTTATGACGGTTGCAGTGTCCGGGGGTCACATGAACCCCTCTTGCGACCTTCTGACAAGCACAAAGTCCATGGTGGGGAGACGCCCGATCCACTTAACACCTGTGGTACTGATTTAACAGCCGCAGCGATTCATTTAACGACCTGAAAAACGGGGCAAACGTCACTGAACGAAGGTCTCTCTTAAGCAACCTAAGATGTTGGCCTCCGTTGCTGGTCGTAAGTCGAGGGCTGCCTGCAACGACAGTGGCTTATAGAATTGTGTGTTTGTGTTAATGCACCGTGAAGGGATTGGCAAAGCAGAGCAAGGCTTCCCAGCTGAAAGGACAGAAATCTGGCTTGTAGATGAGCTGCCAAACAGCATTGTTTTTATTATATTTTTATTATTTATATGTGACATTTAGATAGCCGTAACATAAAAATGCTTTCATTGCCCAAGGAGCTTGGACTCTTGTGTTATGCTACAGGCTGTCCTCGACGTACGACCCCAATGGAGCCCAAAATGTGCGTTTCTAAGCCATTAAGTAAGCTTTGCCCCATTTTACGACTTTTCTTGCCACCGCCGTTAAGCGAATCACCACAGTGGTTAAGTTAGCCGCACGGTTGTTAAACAAATCGGGCTTCCCCGTGGACTTTGCTCGTCAGAAGGTCGCAAAAAGGGATCACTGCGACCGTCATAAATACGAGTCACTGGAACCGTCATAAATACAAGTCAGTTGCCACGCGTCTGAATTTTGATCATGCCTCCACAGGGATGTTGCAAGTGTGAAAACGGTCGTAAGTCGCTTTTTTTCAGTGCCACTGTCACTTCGGACCGTCGCTAAACGGATGGTTGTAAGTCAAGGACGACCTACGTATCGTTTATTTAGCCACGGTTTATGAAATAAGCCGCAGTTTGGCTCGGCGGACAGGCAATCTGCTATCCCAAAAAAGCCGAACCATCGGCGTTGGTCACCTCAGGTGAGAATCTCACCTGAAAGAGAGAAAGTTGGATTGTTTTTGTGAGGCGTCTTGCCTCCGCGAGCGATGCCGGCGGCGCGTGAGCGGTGGCAGGGAGTTCCCAAGGTGGTGGGGAGGTGGAATGCGAACTCTCCTCCCTTCCAAGCCCTCTGATTGGCTAGCCCCAAGTTCTTGGCCTGTGAAATTATATGCTGGTTTGTGCAAATTCACGCCGGAAGACTCTCTTAAAGTTGCCGAGCCCCGATTGTGTTCAACCCAGGCGCTACACTGGAAGGACTTAAGCAACTGGTTTTTCCTCCTTTGGGTGCCGGGGTTGAAAGATACACACACAAACACACAAAATATACAACACAGCCCATCACTTGTGATTCATAGCCTGGTTTGCCGACTCCGGTGGAAACTTACAGCTCGACGAACTGTTCCTCTCCCACCCCCCTCCTTCAGTACATACCAAAAGTCCTTCAGTGGATTCTTGCCAGTCAGGGTGGCAACCCCGCTGGGGTGTTGGTTGGCACCGCAGCTGCTGAATGGGCGTTTTTAAGTTTGTTTTTGTGGGAAAGACTCTTTGGGGGCGGGTGGGGCAAGGCGGGGTGGGGGACACAAGCCCAAATTTGCCGAAAGTGGATTAAATACATTTTTTAGGGAGGAGTAGAAAAACAACCGCAGAGGCCCGGCGAGATCGCAGGCCGGCATTTCAACCGTTTGGACTCGGCGCTCACCACGGACCGATACCGTCCTTTAGGTGCCGAGAGCGTTCTTAGAAGGGGAGAATCACTCAACTGGTAGAGCCTGCTGCTCCCAGGATGCCCTGCGTTCAGTTTTCCGGGCCTACTCATTCGGCTGGACTACTGCAATGGCGCCTCACGAGACTGCCCTTGAAGACAGTCCTGAAGGGCCCTTAAATTTATTTATTTATTTATTTATTTATTTATTTATTTATTTATTTATTTATTTATTAAATTTGTATACTGCCCTTCTCCTTTCGGACTCAGGGCGGTGAACAGCCAAAATCAAAACATTTGTGCACAAAAGTTAAAATAATTATTTAAAACTAATTAAATAGAATTTGGCCCATAATTTAAAACATTTCAATTGAAAATCAGTATCAAACGTTAAAACCAACATGGAATCAGGCCAGCCCGGTTAACTGAAAAAAATAAGTTTTTAGGGCCCGACGAAAAGTCCGGAGGTCTGAGATCACTCGTATCTCTGGGGGTAGATCGTTCCAGAGGGTAGATGCCACCACAGAGAAGGCTCTCCCCCTGGGGATCGCCAGCCAACATTGTCTGGCTGACGGCACCCTGAGAAGGCCCTCTCTGTGGGAGCGAACCGGCCGGTGGGAGGCAATTGGTGGCAGAAGGCGGTCCCGTAAGTACCCCAGCCCTAAGCCGTGGAGCGCTTTAAAGGTGGTCACCAACACCTTGAAGCGCACCCGGAAGTCCACTGGAAGCCAATGCAGCTCGCGCAGGAGTCACGTGGGAGTGCCCCGTCTCTCCCATAATCCCCCGTATGGCCGCAAAGGAAAATTCTGGATTATGCGCTAGAGAAAGTTGAGTTGGGAGCAGGTAGTGGCATTTCCCCCTCTGTAGGATCTCAAGGCCATTTCCAGCTTTCCAGAAGGGCCTGTTATACCGATTCCTGGTCAGCAGGCCGGATATGAAGCAGATGTTCGGAGCTTGACGTGTTTCTGGAATGATCCAGACACGATTCCCGGATCCACAAAGTCAGAACGGGACATGTCTAAAGAAACGGCCCTCTGCTTTGAACTCGGAAGTTCAATCAGAATAGAGCTTGGAGGGGACCTTAGAGGTCTTGTAGTCCAGCCTCCTGCTCAAGCAGGAGACCGTATACCCTTGATGGCGGCGAACCTATGGCACGCGTGGAGCCATGTTGCCTGGCACGTACAGAGTTGCCAGAAACCAGAATTTCATTTGGATGCACGCATGCACCCTGGGCAGCTCCTCTTCGGGGTTGCGGCCCAGACGAGCGCGCACATTGTAGTTCTTTGCGGGCCAGCGGGGGGGGGGAAGCAGGGGGGGCGGGACGGATGTCTCCTGCAGCACCCTGCCAGCCAAAATGGGGTGCGGGGGGGGCTCCACGCGTCCCCCGCCGTGCCTCCTTTTCACCCTCGATGGCCTCCTGCAGCACTGTGCCGGCGAACGCCCCGTTTTCGGCCGGCACAGTGCTGCAGGAGGCCATCGAGGGTGAAAACGAAGTGTGCCCTTCCCGCACGCAGTCCGTTTTAGCCGCCTGAGGCACCCATGGGCCAGTCCTTTGATATTTACAGGCCGGCCTCCGCGGGCCGGATTTAAACACCCCGTCGGCCAGATACGGCCCGCGAACGCCCCGTTTTCGGCTGGCACAGTGCTGCAGGAGGCCACCGAGGGTGAAAACAAGGTGCGCCCTCCCCGCACGCAGTCCATTTTAGCCGCCAGAGGCACCCATTGGCCAGTCCTTTGATATTTACAGGCCGGCCTCCGCGGGCCGGATTTAAAAACCCCGTCGGCCGGATGCGGCCCGGAGGCCTTGAATTTGACACACCCCTGTTCTAGAGTCTCAACATCTTTTTTGACAGTGTGGTGACCGAAACTGGATGCCACATTCCAAGTGTGGTCTTACTAAGGCCTTACAAAACAGTAGTATCTCTTCTCGTGATCTCGATTCTATCCCTCTGTTAACGCATGCTAGGATTGTTTTGGCGTTTTTGGCTGCTGCCGCACACGGCTGGCTCATATTTCAGTGATTTTTCACTAAGACTCCAAAGATCCTCCTCACAATTACTACTATTGAGCCAACCAGAAGGTGTGGGATGCCTCCCCATAGCTCGTTCAGCAAATCTCTGGTTGAATAAACCATGGTTTCATATATTGGCTAAAACCTGGTCCTGTGTGTGTTTCAAGTTGGTTGTATTATTTCATTCCAGTCTTCCCCAGGAACAGTTCAATACCAGTACATGCAGTCCTCGACTTAACAACCGCAAAGGAGTCCCAAATTTCTTTCGCTAAGCAGGGCCGTCGTTAAGTGAGTTGCAACATGTTTTCTGACCTCGTTTTGCCACCGTTGTTATTCGAATCATTGCAATTAAGCGAATTGAGCCTTCATTTTGTTACCTTTCCTGCCCCAGTAAATTGCTAAGTGAATCACCGCAGTTGTGTTAAGTTAGGAACCTGGTCGCTAAGCGAATCCAGCTTTGCTTGTCGGAAGGTCAGAAAAGGGGAATCGCATGACTTCGGGACACTGCAACCGTCATTACATGCCAGTTGCCAAGCCTCCAGATTTTGATCACCTGATTGAGGGCAACGCTGTAACGGTCATAAGTGTGAGACAAAGAAAAGTCACATTTTTCAGTGGCACGGTGCCTTTGAACGGTCACTAAAACGGTCATAAGTCAAGGACTACATGCATTATTATTGATATTATTATTATTAATCTCTTTTATTCATTAAACATGGAACTCAGTCAACTGAACATTTAAAAATGTATCATAAATATTGACTGGCTTGATGGTTGATACTGGTTGCTACCAGCATCCTAGGTATCAACCAATTTCTCCTTCTTCTTCTTCTTCTTCTTCTTCTTCTTCTTCTTCTTCTTCTTCTTCTTCTTCTTCTTCTTCTTCTTCTTCTTCTTCTTCTTCTTCTTCTTCTTCTTCTTCTTCTTCTTCTTCTCCTCCTCCTCCTCCTCCTCCTCCTCCTCCTCCTCCTCCTCCTCCTCCTCCTCCTCCTCCTCCTTATTTATTTATTATTATTATTTCTTCTGCTTTTGTCCTCATTCCTTCCACTCTTTTGCTGTTTTCCCTGCTTTGGTAACGTATCGGATTTGATCGTGCGACCTCCTTTCATCGATGGGGCTCACCTTGAGACACCGTTCCACAAAAAGCGATAGAAAAATAAAAGTAATGAGAACGCTTCCTTAGGAGAACGAGCAGCCACGTTGGGGTTAAACCCGTAGTAAGGAGGTTGGCACAGAGTTTCTCAACCTTGACAGCTCGAAGATGGGCGGACTGGAAGTTGGCACGATTGTGAAACCCCGGCTTAGCATAATTATTTCCCTGGAATTAGATCCACGGAGGTTGCCTGCTTTCCTGACTGGTTGTAAAACCATTGAAGGGACTTCCTGCTCAGCCCTTGCCTGTGGGTGGGACAAAAATCCGGCCTGGCTACTCACAACGACAAACCACCATCTTCCTCCTAGTAGTAATGGATGGGTAGTGCTTAGTTCAGCAAAATTCCCAGTTCCCCACCAAACACAGGTAAGTCCCCGCCTTAACGACCACACCGAGCCCGAACATTTCGTTGCCGAGTCGGATGTAGGCTCAAGTGAGTTCTGCCCCGTTTTGCGAACTTTCTTGACGCTGTCGTTAAACAAATCCCCGCAATGGTTAAGTTAGTCTCACGGTTGTTAAGCAAATCGGGCTTTCTCCCTGTCGACTTAGCTAGTCCGAAGGTTGCAAAAGGGGCTCTCGTGACCCCCTCCCCCCCGGGACGCCTCAGCCATCGTAAATACAAGTCGGTTGCCAGGGCTCTGAATTTATTTTATTTTATTTTATTTTATTTTATTTTATTTTATTTTATTTTATTTTATTTTATTTTATTTTATTTTATTTTATTTTATTTTATTTTATTTTATTTTATTTTATTTTATTTTATTTTATTTTATTATTTTATTTTATTTTATTTTATTTTATTTTATTATTTTATTTTATTTTATTTTATTTTATTTTATTTTATTTTATTTTATTATTTTATTTTATTTTATTTTATTTTATTATTTTATTTATTTTTTGAATTTTAGATCACATGACCGGGGGGAGGGGAAATGCTGCCCGTGGGAAAAATGGCCCTAAGTCCCTTTTTTTCAGTGCCGTTGTAACTGAACAGTCACTAAACGGTCACTGTCGTAAGTCGAGGACTATGTCTACTAGGAATAATTCTGTATTTGTCTCCCGTTTTGGAGAAACCGGAAGAGATTAAAACGAAACAAACATGTGAGATACATACATGTCTATCCTCTGGCGATTATCTTTTTTTAAAATATATATATATATATAAACTATAAAAAGAGAAAAAAGGAAATTAATGGAGGGGAAAAAAACATTGATGGACCACTGGGTCTTTTTCTGCTGTCAGTTTTCTATGTTTCCACGTTAAAAACAGGACTACGGGGACATGAAAGCATCTTCCAATATTTGGGGGGCTGCCCCAAACAAGAGGGGGGTCAAATTATTCTCCAAAGCACCAGAAGGCAGGACAAGAAACAATGGACAGAAACTCCAAAGAGAGAAGCAACCTGGAATTCGAAGAGAATAGAGCTGGAAGGGATCTTGGAGATCTTCTAGTCCAGCCCCCTTCTCAGGCAGGAGACCCTATCCCATTTCACCCACGTGGCTGTCCAGTCTCTTCTTAAGAACCAACCTGCTCTAGCGTTAAGGAGGAACTTCCTGACATTGAGGACAATTAACCAGTGGAACAGCTCGCCACTTGAAGTTGCAAATGCTCCATCAACTGGTCGTTTTTAAGAAGAGACTGGATATCCATTTATCTGAAATGGGATAGGGCCGTGATGGCGAACCTATGGCACGCGTGCCACAGGTGGCACGCAGAGCCATATTGGTGGGGACGCGAGCTGAGCTCTGGCGCGCATGCGTGTGCCCGCCAGCTGATTTTCGCGTTTTCTGAGCCCACCGGAAGTCAGGAAACACAGTTTCCAGCCTCTGGTGTCAGGTTTTAGTGTCATCTCAAAATAAATTGCATTTCCAAACAAATAGTCTTTGGTGAGATCTTTCATTTATTAAGCATGACAATCTGTCCCCGATTATGTCGTAGCCAACACTGACTTCCTGACCCCAAACCTTCCCCAATTCTCTGCGTCTCATTGGCCATCTTCCAAATCACTCTCCCCATATCTACTACTTCAGCTCCCAGGAATGTCCCCCCTCCCATCTCATCTCCTAGGGGATATTATCATCAGGGAAAATAAGTAGGTGAAAAGACAAGCGTCCTCTTGCCAGCTGCCCCCCTCTTCTCCTCCTTATGTCAGCACTGGAACAAATGTAGTTTGGAGTGCTGACATCTGGAGGGCCTCCGGGGGATGGGGTGAGAATGGCTCATTTTTTTGCTCTCCTTAGCCTCCAGAGCCTTTCTAGGAGCCTGGGGAGGGTGAAAGCAGCCTTCCCCACTCCTCCAGAGCCCTCCGGAGGCCGGAAATGGGCCGTTTCCCGACTTCCAGTCCCACTGGAAGTCTGGTGGCCCACCGTGCCATCGCATGCCAAAAGCGTGGGGAGCATGGGGGAGGGACGTGCGCGCATGTGCATGGGGCGGGGCACATAGAATTATGGGTGTGGGCACGTGCCCCCCACTTTTGGAACTCAATGGCAAAAAGGTTAGCCATCACTGGGATAGGGTCTCCAGTGTGAGCAGGGGGTTGGATTAGAAGACCTCCAAGGTCCCTTCCAGCTCGATTCTATTCTGAATTCAGGTAGCACTTTTTTCCCAAGTCAACAAGTTAATTTAGGGCCAGATTTGGATGAGCTGAATTTGAGCCTCCATGAATGAACCAGGCTCTTCGCGCCTTTCGACAAACGCCAGCTATTATTCCTAGTTTATCGGGGATCAGCCAACTGGACCGGCGCCAGAAACACCATAACTCTCTCTTCAAGAAGTCCGGCAAACACGTGAAGTTCTTGTTCCATGAATATAGCAGTCCTCAACTTACAACCCTTCGTTCAGTAGCCATTCAACGTCAGCAGGGCCCTGTAAAAGAGGGACCGATGACCAGTTTTCACCTGATCACTGCAGCGTCTCTGTGGCCAAAATCCAGACGCTTGGTGGACGACTCGTATTTACGACGGTTGCAAGTGTCCCCCGGGGTGATTCCCTTTGGCGACCTTCGGACAAGCAAAGCCAACGGGAATTGACTTGACTTGACTCAATGAGGGCTGTGATTCGCTTAACGACGGTGCCGAGAAAGGTCACACAATGGGGGCGAAACTCACTTAACAACTGTCTTGCTTTACAACTCTGGGCACCGTTGTGGTTCTAAGTCAAGGCCTCTCTGTTGTTGCCATTTATTTGCCCCTATTGCAGGGGTGGGCAACTGTGGCCCTTTTACAACCTGTGGACTTCAACTCCCAGAATTCCTGAGACAGCTTGGCTGCCTCAGGAATTCTGGGAGTTGAAGTCCGCAGGTTGTAAGCTTGGCTGTCTCAGGAATTCTGGGAGTTGAAGTCCGCAGGTTGTAAGCTTGGCTGCCTCAGGAATTCTGGGAGTTGAAGTCCGCAGGTTGTAAGCTTGGCTGTCTCAGGAATTCTGGGAGTTGAAGTCCGCAGGTTGTAAGCTTGGCTGTCTCAGGAATTCTGGGAGTTGAAGTCCGCAGGTTGTAAGCTTGGCTGTCTCAGGAATTCTGGGAGTTGAAGTCCGCAGGTTGTAAAAGGGCCACAGTTGCCCACCCCTGCCCAATTGGTGTCCATCAGAAGCTCCAGATGCTATTTGTAAGCCCATAGAAACGATGCAAATTGTGTTGAACCAGGGGGCAAAATTCACTTAACGACTGGGCACAGTCTGCCTAACCTAACCATGGTTTGTTCCATCAACTGCCAAAATTCGCTACACAACTGGGCTTCTGCCGAATATCCCAAATTTTGGGCTATCTGTACCGCAGATGAATTGGACTGCAACCTGGTTCAGGGGCAGACTGCCTGACCTAACCATGGTTTATTCAATCAACTGCAAAATTCACTTCACAATCTTGCCGAGCAATCTAAATTTTAGGCTATCTGTACCACAGATGAATCGGATTGCAGCCTGGTTCAGGCGCAGACTGCTTAAGCCCTGACCTAACCATGGTTTGTTCCGTCAACTCCAATCAGCCGGCAACCTGACCCCCTTTAAGCCTTGGAACACCCCCCCCACACTGAGCCAAAGCCCCTTGATAGGCTTAACACGATGCCCGCTTCCGCCCTGCACGCCCCGTCTCCAGCGTTACACGCGTGTCCGAAGAGACACGGGTTCAAGAATCGACACTCCTCAAAAGAGTCGTCCTGCATTTTTTTCAACAGCTGGCAATTGTGTGTTTCCCAGCAAGTTCCATGTGTGGTCTCTTCTTTTGACACACCGGGGAGAAGTTGGCACGGCGGGTTTTTGGGTGGGGTAACCTGTTTCAGGGCAACCAGCCTCCGTTGCGACACTCCAAACTGTGTAACGTGGCCTACTTTTGAAAGAAACGTTGGTGGCGAAGCTCGGCTTCTCTGAAGGCTCGAGGGGGAGACCCGCCCCATCCGAGTGCCCTCTAAGCAGACTAGCCGGCTCGGCTGGATTTCACCCAGCAGTTGGCACGGCCTTGCCTTTCATGTTGGCATGTGCTTATTTGGGGGAAGCAGCCTGGCGCTGGGCTGAGTTGCCCAACTGGTTCTCGCAGCCCTACCTAACACCTGCCCGCAGAGGAGAGGAGAAGGGCCCGTTCTTGGGGGGGGGGGGTTTGCCACCCCCGTCCTGAAGCCAACAGGCCCGAACACGGTTTGTGGGCAGAGAATCTTGATAGACCGCCGTGGGTTCCCCCCCCCCGAAACTCCTTCTCCTTTTACAGGTGGTCCTCGAATTATGACCGCAGCTGTTAACCCTGAAATATCTCTTGGCGCGGAGCGAGACAAGCCGCTCAGTAAATTCTGCCCTGTCAGAAGGGCTTTCCGGCCACCGTTGTTAAGCGAGTCCCGCCGAGGTGAAGCAAATCGGAGCCAGTTGTGCCGAGCCTCTGAATTTTGATCACGTGGCCAAAGGGATTCTGCAATGGTCATAAGCGTGAAACGGTCATAAGTCCCTTTTTTCAGTACTGTTGTAACTTTGAAGGGTCACTAAACAAAGCAATTCTTGTAAGTTGAGGACTACCTGTATCCAATGTGAGGGATTTTATCATGAGAAGAACCTCTGAGCAGGGAATGTGGAGGAAGACCCCAAGTAAAATTTACAAAGGAAGGGAAAATTTGGAGTGGGAATGGAGATGGCATGGAACAGAACAGAACAGAACAGAGAAGTACAGAAAAGAACAGAAAAGAACAGAAGAATAGAACAGAAAAGAAAAGAGAAGAATAGAACAGAAGAATAGGATAGAAAAGAAGAATAGAACAGAACACTAGAACAGAATAGAACAGAACAGAAAAGGATAGAACAGAAGAATAGAACAGAACAGAAGAATAGAACAGAAGAGAAGAACAGAACAGAAAAGAAAAGAACAGAAGAACAGAACAGAACAGAAGAATAGAATAGAACAGAAAAGAAAAGAAAAGAAAAAAGAACAGAAGAATAGAACAGAACAGAAAAGAAGAACAGAATAGAAAAGAAAAGAACAGGACAGAAGAATAGAACAGAAGAGAAAAGAAAAGAATAGAACAGAAGAATAGAACAGAACAGAAGAAAAGAAAAGAACAGAACAGAACAGAAGGATAGAATAGAATAGAACAGAATAGAAAGGAAAAAAAAGAATACAATACAATACAATAGAGTAACTTTATGGTCACTTTGAATGTACACTAATCGGCATACATTACAGTGAAATTTGGTTGCATACAAGCTCTCAAAGGGGTCACCACCCTCCAATACACACTACATAATATAACAGAATAAATAAATAAATACAGATAAATACAGAATTATGCATCTACCCACATATATCTCAAATATGGGTTGGGGTCCGAATCAAGGCATTGAGGGGGAAGTTTAGGTTTGGCGCCCTCCTGGAAGTGATGCAGTCCGGCTTTGTACAGGATTGCCAATTTAACAGAATGACAAAGAGTTGGAAGGGACCTTGGAGGTCTTCTAGTCCAATCCCCTGCTCAAGCAGGAGGCCCTAGACCCGTGATGGCGAACCTATGGCACGCATGCCACAGGTGGCATGTGTAGCCATATCAATGGGCACGCCATCTCAGCTCTGACGCACATGTGCCTGCCGGCCACCTGATTTTCAGGCCTTTTGGGCCCACCAGAAGTAGGGAAACCGGCAGTTTTCTGCCTCCGGAGGGCCTGGGGGTAGATTGGGAAGGCTGTTTTTGCCCTCCCCAGATGCATAGAGAGGATCTGGAGCTAGGTGACAAAGAAAAACTGGCCAGGAGCAAGGGGGGAGGGGGGGTTGGGTGCGCATGCGCAGGGCGGGGCGCATAGAATTATGGGTGTGGGCACGCGCGTGCGTGAACTTCCCCCGCTCCCCCCCTTCCTGGCACGCAATGGCAAAAAGGTTAGCCATCACTGCCCTAGACCACTCTGGGCAAAGTCTGTCTGCTGGAAAAGGATTTCCTCCTCCCCGCAGGGTCTTTCGGGCACCCCCCCCACCCAGTCCTTGGATGTTTATCTGGGATGCGTGGCAAATTCCCGAGATGGGTAGAGAAAGATCAGTTGGGGACGGGACCGGGCAGAGTGCGTAAAAAGAGCCGTGGTGGCGCCGTGGTTGAAGTGCAGCATTGGAGGCTGACTCTGCCGACTACCAGCAGTTCGATCCTGACCGGCTTCAGGTTCGCTCAGCCTTCCGTCTTTCCGAGGTGGGCAAAAGGAGGAGCCAGATTGTTGGGGGCAAGAGGCTGACTCTGTAAACCGCTTAGAGAGGGCTGGAAAGCAGGGCGAAGCGGGATAGACGTCTTAAGGGCTATTGCTAACTACCATCTATCTATCATCTCTCTCTCTCTGTCTATATCTGTCTTCTGTATCTACAATATCTATCTACCGCGGTCTGTTTATCTTTCTATATTATATCGGTCTTTCTGTCTATCATCTATCATTCAACACTGGAGGTTTTTAAGAGGAGATTGGACAACCATTTGTCTGAAATGGTAGGGTTTCCAGCCTGAGCAGAGGGCTGGACTAGAAGACCTCCAAGGTCCCTTCCAACTCTGCTACTCTACTCTACTCTATTCTGTAATTCTATTCTATTCTATTCTATTCTATTTTATTCTGTAATTCTATTCTATTCTGTTCTACTCTATTCTGTAATTCTATTCTATTGTATTCTATTGTATTCTACTCTACTCTGTAATTCTATTTTATTTTATTCTATTCTACTCTGTAATTCTATTCTAGTCTATTCTACTCTACTCTGTAATTCTATTTTATTCTATTCTATTCAACTCTATTCTGTAATTCTATTCTACTCTATTCTATTCTGTAATTCTATTCTATTCTATTCTATTCTACTCTATTCTACTCTACTCTGTAATTCTATTTTATTCTATTCTATTCTACTCTGTAATTCTATTCTAGTTTATTCTACTCTACTCTGTAATTCTATTTTATTCTATTCTATTCAACTCTATTCTGTAATTCTATTCTATTCTACTCTACTCTACTCTATTCTGTAATTCTATTCTATTCTATTCTATTCTACTCTATTCTACTCTACTCTGTAATTCTATTTTATTCTATTCTATTCTACTCTGTAATTCTATTCTAGTCTATTCTACTCTACTCTGTAATTCTATTTTATTCTATTCTATTCAACTCTATTCTGTAATTCTATTCTATTCTATTCTACTCTACTCTATTCTGTAATTCTATTCTATTCTATTCTACTCTATTCTACTCTACTCTATTCTATTCGGTAATTCTATTCTATTCTACTCTACTCTACTCTGTAATTCTATTCTATTCTACTCTATTCTGTAATTCTATTCTATTCTACTCTACTCTACTCTATTCTATTCTATTCTATTTTACTCTATTTCTATCATTGTCTGTCTGAGGACCGCTTAGAGAGGGCTGTAGAGCACTGTAAAGTGTATGTAAGTACCCTGTTTCCCCCAAAATAAGACATCCCCTGATAATAAGCCCAATCGGGCTTTTGAGCGCATGGCAATAAGGCCAAGCGCTTATTTCAGGCTTCAAAAAAATATAAGACAGGGTCTTATTTGCGGGGAAACACGGTATCTTAAGTGCTAGTGCTGGCGCTAACCTTTGGATTTATATTCTGCCTCATCTGCAGCGTCAGAAGAAATTCTGCTGAGGAACTTTAGTGTCTCCCACCATGTTGAGGCTGTTTGATTTTTTTTCATTTGTAGAACAGAAATGGCCCCTTTGCAAAACCAGAGCCTCATCGGTTGTGGCCCCAATTGGCTCCTGAAATGTAATAGTATGTGGACATGACCTTAGGAAATGGGGGAAGATATGCTGCTTAGAGAATGGTCAGATAAGATAGCCTAGCCCGCAGTTGTATAACGAATGGAAAAAGAAGATTAGAAGAGACCCTCCCTAGTTCTCAGGATGTAGAGGAGACGGGGGTGGGGGTGGGGGGGAGAGAAATACTGCTTAGGGAACAGCCAGATAAGAGGCCACATAGCCCTCTGCTGCATAACTGTGGAAAAAGCAGCTTAGAAGGGACTTTCCCTAGTTTCTCAGGATGTAGAGGAGGGGGGGAGGGAGAGAGAAATGTTGCCTAGGGAACAGCCAGATAAGAGGCCGCATAGCCCTCTGCTGCATAACAATGGAAAAAGCAGCTTAGAAGGAACTCTTCCTAGTTTCTTAGGATGTAGAGGAGGGGGGCGGGGAGAGATGCTGCCTAGGGAACAGCCAGATAAGAGGCCACATAGCCTTTGCTGCATAACTGTGGAAAAAGCAGCTTAGGAGGGACCCTTCCTAGTTTCTCAGGATGTGGGGGAGAGGGGAAGAGATGCTGCCTAGGGAACAGTCAGATACGAAGCCATATAGCTCTCTGTTGCATAACAGTGAAAAAACAGCTTGGAAGGAACCCTCCCTAGTTTCTTGGGCTGTAAAGGGGGAAAAGAAATAGTGCCTAGGGAAAGGGTCCCCAACCTCCAGGCTGCAGCCCATTACCGGGTCTTGAGCAGTTCAGAACCAGACTGCGGAAGTGATGGGCAAGCGTGTTCACGCACACATCCCCACTTGTGTGAGGAGCGAACACGTGTGCCCGTCGTTCGTGCAAATGAAGCTGCACGTTTGAGTGTTTGTCCACCGCTCTCTCACAACCACCCCCTCTGCCATCCCGTCGCCAGTCTTGCAAAGCCAGGAAGGTTGGAGAACTCTGGCCTAGGGAATAGATAGATAAGAGGCTGCATAACCCTGTGCTGCATAACAGAGAAAGAGACTCGGAAGGGACCCTCCCTAGTTTCTCAGGCTGTAAAAGAGATGGGAGAATTGTACTTTCAGATTTGCAAGATTCTACTCTTTACAATAAAGTAGAATGAGCTCATCTGGTCCGTATTTCTCATCTGGCCTACCTGGCAGGGCTAACCCAAGACCCTTAAAAAAATGTCACTCGAGGATGGAAAAGGGACAGAAAACCAGGCCGTGCTCAGTAGATTTGCATCAGAATAGTCCGAAACCGATCCATCGTTCGGAGTGGAAGCGTGCTGCGCGCATTCAGCAGAATGTAAATGTGCAGACGGCCCAGGGCTACGGTTGCCAGCTTGTGGGCAGAGCTCTGCAAACAAACCGAGATTCTAGGCTTGATGCCGGAGAGGTTTCTTTGAAGGACCTTCGTGGCTTGATCCAAACTTGCGCGATTCCCGTTTTTCTGGGGCAGTTCGGACGGTTCAAGAAACATCCCTCTGCTAGTCAGCTTTTGCAGATGGGGCTTTCCGACTCGGCTTTGTCGTCCGTTGTTGGATTTGTTTGTTTGTTCCCAGTTCCCCGGGTGTTCCTTTGTCTATCTACCACCATCTTGAAGCCTGTTTCTCTCAGTTCGACCCACCGGCAGGAGTGCAGCTGGGATTGTGCAACTTGTTAACTTCCCCAAAATGCACACGTGGGCTCCCACCGCCCCCCCCTTTGCGCTTCAGTTGAGAGGCCCTCCTCCTCCTCCTCCTCCTCCCCTTTCCTCGCAACTAAAGGAAGGTACAGAGAAGACATATTTGCCTCCATGAGGACAGGTGGCTTGCTGGATTTTGTGTCCTGGGAGCCGGAAAAAGCTCATCGGCCAGTCACCTTGTCAATCATTCCCCGGCAGGGATTACGACGAGAAGCCGCTCTAGTCGGATTTACTCCGGTGGTACTCTCTGCTGACCCTTCTTAAAACCCCAGGGGGTCGGGAAGGGATTGGGGACTCGTCCAAAGCCCCCCCCCCCGCAAGCGTATACACTTAGTCCTCGACTTAACGATCACAATTGAGCTCAAAATTTCCGTTGCTGAGTGACATAACACCGCGGAGACTGCAACAATCCTTCCAGGACTGTAATACAGGTAGTCCTTGACTTACAACCGCGTTTGAGCCCAGAATTTCCATCCTTAAGCAAGAACAGCTGCCGAGTCAGTTTCACCCCTCTTTTGCGACCTTTTCGCGCCACTGTTGTTAAGCGAATCGTTGCTGTTGTTCAGCAAGCAACATGGTTAAGCAAATCTGGCTTCCCCGTTGATTTTTTGCTGGTCAGAACGTCACAGGACCCTGCGACCATCATAAATTTGAGTCCGTTGCCAAGTACCCAAAGTTGGGTCACGTGACCACGGAGAGGCTGCCACGGTCGTTAAATGTGACAGGTGGTCGTCGCTTTTTCCCCAGTGCCGTCGTAACTTTGAACAGTCACTAGAACTAATCAGCGTGTGAGTCAAGGATGACCTGTACCCTACTGGCGAATCCTGTTGCCTCTGTTTCTCTTTCCGCCTGATAAAAGTTTCTAGTCCTCAGTCATTCAGAAGCAGGCGTTAAGTGAAATGCAGGAAATTGCCTGATTTGCATCCAGCCCACCAAGAATTCATCAGATTGGTCTCTGACATTAACTGCTACCATTCAAGCTTCCCCCCACCCGCTTGTGTGGCGCCATCTTTGAGATGGAATCCCTCTCATGCTTTCGGAGGGTGCAGTTCCCAGAGATGCCGACAGGGGTTACTTTTCCTTGGGTCATCCGTGGATGGGAGACCACCAGGAGATCTGGAAGCCTTCGATTAGATTGGGAAGCGAAGCAGAATAAGTAAGGCCGAAAGGGCAGTCCACTTCTGTCTTGCTGCCGCAGAAAAAAACCCGACCCAGTTGTATTTGTCTGAAGTGGTGTAGGGTTTCCTGCCTAAGCAGGGGGTTGGACTAGAAGACCTCCAAGGTCCCTTCCAACTCTGTTATTCTATTTCCATTTCTATTTGTGAAGCTGGCGGGCTCCGAAGGAGGATTTCCTTTCATAGAAGTTGGAACAGCGTCCCATCTGGAAGAGGCATTAAGCCAAGGAAATGATCTGCAGATGAAACCATTAACTGACATTTAATCTGCTTAATCAGCCTAACACAGGGGTCTCTGAACTGGGCAATGTTAAAACTTGTGGACTTCAAGTCCCAGAATTCCTCAGGCAGCCATGCTTGTGGACTTCAAATCCCAGAATTCCTCAGGCAGCCATGCTTGTGGACTTCAAATCCCAGAATTCCTCAGGCAGCCATGCTTGTGGACTTCAAATCCCAGAATTCCTCAAGCAGCCATGCTTGTGGACTTCAAATCCCAGAATTCCTCAGGCAGCCATGCTTGTGGACTTCAAATCCCAGAATTCCTCAGGCAGCCATGCTTGTGGACTTCAAATCCCAGAATTCCTCAGGCAGCCATGCTTGTGGATTTCAAGTCCCAGAATTCCTCAGGCAGCCATGCTTGTGGACTTCAAATCCCAGAATTCCTCAGGCAGCCATGCTTGTGGACTTAAAATCCCAGAATTCCTCAGGCAGCCATGCTTGTGGATTTCAAGTCCCAGAATTCCTCAGGCAGCCATGCTTGTGGACTTCAACTCCCAGAATTCAGGTGTGTCAGGTACAATCGAAAATTTATATATATATATATATATATATATATATATATATATATATATATATATATATATATATATATATATATGTAGCCCTTGATTTATTATCACAATTAGTGCCATATTTTCCATTTTCCAGGAGTTGTTAAGTGAATTATGCCTGATTTTATGGTCTTTTTTGCCACAGTTGTTGAGCAAATCGCTGCGGTTGTTAAGTAAATCATGCAGTTGTTAAGTGAATCATGTGGTTGTTAAGGGAATCATGTAGTTGTTAAATGAAACATGCAGTTGTAAGTGAATCATGCAGTTGTTGTGCAGTTAAGTGAATCATGGTTGTTAAGTGAATCATGTTGTTAAGTGAATCCAGCTTCTCCTAGCGACTTTGCTTGTGGGAAGCCAGCTGGGAAGGTCACGAATGCTGATCATGTGACTTTGAGATACTGCAGTTTTCATATATGCATGCTGGTTGGTTGCCCAGCAGGCGGATTCTGATCATATGACCACTGATCAAATGGCTACTAAAAGAATGGCTGTAAGTCGAGGACTTCCTACAAATGAATACAGAGGGAGAACAACCACTTGTCTCAAATAGAATAGGTTCTCCTGCTTGAACAGCGGGTTGGACCAGAATACCTCCAGGGTCCCAAAGACGAAAAATTCCCTGAAAATAGACAATTTTTCCAGTGTTTCTAGAAGTTCAAATCATTCCATATCCTGAAGTAAAACTTATCCATTACAGGCAGTTCTCGACTTATGGCCACAATTGAGCCCCAAATTTTTGTTGCCAAGTGCGCTTTGCCCCACTTTACGACCTTACGTGCCACCGTTTTTAAGTGAATCACTGCAGTTGTTAAGTTAGTCACATGGTTGTTAAGTGAATCCAGCTCCACCATTGTCTCGGCTTGTCGGAAGGTCGCAAAAGGGGATCACGTCACACACACATACCTCCCGGGACACTGCGGCCGTCATAAATACGAGTCGGTTGCCAAGTGTCCGAATTTTGACCACGCGACCACGAGGATACTGTGACAGTCGTAAGTGTGAAAAACAGTCGTAAGTCCGTTTTTTTTCGGCGCCGTTGTATATTGGAACGGTCACTAAATGAACCGTTGTAAGTCAAGGACTACCTTGGACTGTCTGGCCCAGGGGTCGGCAACCTTAAACACTCAAAGAGCCACAAAGGTCCTAACCAGAAGCCCCCCATTCCATTCGGGAGCCGACCGGAAGTCCAGTTCCCCCACCATAGAGTCTCCTCCTAGCATGGTGTCTTTTTTCCTCTATCTGTCCTAACCAAAAGTCCTATCAACTGTGGAGCCGACTGGCGACAGGGAGCCGCAGCAGAGGGATGAAAGAGCCACATCCCTCTGGGGGATGTTTTTGTCCCCTGCTCTGGCCTATGCCAGAGTCCAAGACCGAGTGGCTGTGCCTACCGGCGTCCCGATATAGTCAGCAGGTGCCATCGCTGACTATTGGGGGTGAATCTTTGACCCCAACGGAGAGGGCTCACAATCTGGGTGTCCTCCTGGATGCACGGCTGTCTTTTGAAGAGCATATGATGGCCGTGGCCAGGGGGGCCTTTTATCAGGTTCGCCTGATCCGCCAGTTGCAGCCCTTTCTGGACCGGGACGCCCTGTGCACGGTCACTCACGCCCTTGTCACCTCCCGGCTGGACTATTGTAATGCTCTCTATATGGGGCTCCCCTTGAAGAGCACTCAGAGGCTCCAACTGGTCCAGAATGCGGCCGCGCGGGTGGTTATGGGCGCAACTCGTGCCCGCGTGACACCCCTCCTGCGCGAGCTGTACTGGCTCCCAGTGGTCTTCCGGGTGCGATTCAAGGTATTGGTCATCACCTTTAAAGCGCTCCATGGCACAGGACCCGGGTACCTCCGAGACCAACTTCTGCCACCAATAGCCTCCCACCGGCCAGTCCGCTCCCACAGAGAGGGTCTCCTCAGGGTGCCATCGGCCAAGTTGTGTCGGCTGGCGACACCCAGGGGGAGGGCCTTCTCTGTGGGAACCCCAGCCCTGTGGAATGAACTGCCCCCGGAAATACGGAAGACCCTCAACCTCCGGGTGTTTCGCTGCGCACTGAAGACCCTGTTGTTCCGCCAGGCCGGGCTATCAACACAATAATTTTAAATTGGGGTATTTTAAATTTTCGGGGTTTTAAACCGGGCCAAATCTATTTAATTATTTTAATTTTTAATCATTGTTTTGTCTTGTGTTTTTAAATTGGCTGTACACCGCCCTGAGTCCTTCGGGAGAAGGGCGGTATAAAAATAAAATAATAATAATAATAATAATTATTATTATTATTATTATTATTATTATTATTATTATGCACTTAATGAAGGATCTGACCAGCGGCAAGTGTTTCCTAGGGGAAAAAAAAACTATTCTTCTAATTTCCAGACAGAGCCCGATCGATTAAGGAGGATAACTTTATATACCAATGTAGTAGCCACAGTTACGCGATATATACGTACTCCTTGACTTACAACCGTTCATTTAGCGACCGTTCAAAGTCGAGGATCACCGGTATTCAGCTCGAGAAAGAGTCAATGAGCGAATGAATTTGGATGATGTGATGGCAGGGATGTCGCAACAGTATGAAAAACGGCCGTAAGTCCCTTTTCTTCTTTGCCGTCACAACTTCAGATGACCTCTAAGCGGACGGTCGTAAGTTCAGCTCTGCGTCGGTAGTACCTGGCATGCTACCTTTGCTGCGCCGCTGCAATTTCGGCAGATTCAGAAATGGAGTCAGAAAACAGGGGCTCTCTGTGATTGGCTGGCTGCTACTCCTGATTTGGAAAAAACGTGTGCGCGCACACAAAACAGCGAGACCTGTCTCAGCTTTGCTTACTGGGCAGTTTTAATGTTGCTGACCAGCCTCCTTCCTCAGCGGCTTCTACCTGCCCGCCGAACGCGGGGACGAGTCCCCAGGCGGAAAGTAGCATGTTAGGACCTGTTGGTGTTGTGGTGGATTGTGACAATGTGGTCAGGCATGATCCGTGTTCTCCTTGAGACAGGGCAGGGATGTGTGGGTGGAGGAGGAGGAGGAGGAGGGGGTCTGGAACAGCCACCCCACTTCCCAGGTTTCAGCTGGACAGAAGGGGGGGGTGTTCCTGCTTGACCCCGAACTGAGATCGTCCTGAATCTCTGATGGTTTCCAGGTGTTGGATTGCAGGATCCAGCTGAGGTCTGTCGGTCTCCTGGAATCCAGCTGTGGATAGCTTCCTCCGTCTCCGCCAGCCCACAGACCTCCTTGCCAGCGAGATGCTGAAAGGTTGGACGTGGTGCCCTGCACAGATTGTGGACTCCAACTCCCATAAGCCACCTCTCCCCTGCAGATCCCACCCTAGATCCCACCATTTTTTCCTCTGCAGAGATGGTCCCAGAAGTCCCCTGTTCCCTACAGATTTCCTAAGTACACTGTTTCCCCCGGTGGAGATGGAGGACTACAGGTCCCATAAGTCCCACCCACAATTCCCCCCACACACACACACACAGTTTCTTGTGGGCTTTTCCACCTAGGAGCAACTACAGAAATTGTAGTCTGTCTTCCCAGGTCAGGAACTATAGCCCTTTTATGACTTGTGGACTTCAACTCCCAGAATTCCTGAGCCCCAGCATGCTTCCTGGCTCAGGAATTCTGGGAGTTGAAGTCCACAAATCATAAAAGGGCCCTTGTTCCCCAGCCCTTGTCTGCAGCGTCCCATATATCTGTATTTCACCTGCAACCATGTTTATAATTCATTGTATGAATTGCAAGTCCTCAATTTACAACCACAATATAAACCCCAAATTTATGTTGCTGAGCGAGACAATAGTTAAGTCAGTTTTGCCCCATTTTACAACCTTTCTTGCCACAGTTATTAAGTGAAGCACTGCAGTCCTTAAATTAGTAACCCAGTTGTTAAGCAGTTCTTATAGACCCATGATGGCGAATCTATGGCACACGTGCCACAGGTGGCACGCGGAGCCATATCAGCGGGCACGCGACCGTTGCCCTAGCTCAGCTCTGGCGCACACATCTGATTTTCAGGCCTTCTAGGCCCACCGGAAGTTGGCAAACTGGCCGTTTCTGGCCTCTGGAGGGCCTCGGGGCGGGGGGGAGGTCTGTTTTCGCCCTCCCCAGGCTCCTAGAAAGCCTCTGGAGCCTGGGGAAGGCCAAAAACAGGAGTTTCGGTCACACTGGATGTCAGCAAACGGGCCATTTCTGGCCTCCAGAGGCTTTCTTGGAGCCTGGGGAGGGCGAAAAAATGGGCCCACTGTGCCATCACGTGACAAAAGTGGGGGGAGCATGGGGGGGTGTCACTCATGCATGCATGGGGGCGCGCATTGAATTATGGGTATGGGCACATGCGTACACGACTCCCCCATGTTCCCCCCCCACTTTTGGCACACGCCGGCAAAAAGGTTAGCCATCACTGTTATAGACTATAGACCAGTGATGGCTAAACTTTTTGCTGTTGCGTGCCAAAAGTGGGGGGAGTGCGGGGGGGGTCACACGCACGCGTGCCCACACCCATAATTAAATGCCCCCCCCCCACATGGGCGTGAGATTCCCCCCCCCGTGCTCCCCCTGCTTTTGGCATGTGATAGCCCAGTGGGCCCAGTAGGCCCGTTTTTCACACTCCCGAGGCTCCAGAGCCTTTCTAGGAGCCTGGGGAGGGCGAAACAGCCTTCTTGCTCCCCAGAGGCCCTCTGGAGACCGGAAACAGCCTGTTTGCCAACTTCCGGTGGGAAACGGGCTGCTTCTGGCCTCTGGAGTGCCTTCGGGTGGGTGGGGAAGGCTGTATTCGCCCTCCCCAGGCTCCTAGAAAGGCTCTGGAGCCTGGGGAGAGCGAAAAATGGGCCTTCCCCACCCCCCTGAGGGCCTCAGGGGCCAGAAACAGCCTGTTTCCCGACTTCTAGTGGACCGAAGGCAGAGCTGAACTAGGGCAACGCTTGCGTGCCCACCAATATGGCTCCCCGTGCCACCTGTGGCCCATGTGCCAAAGGTTCGCCATCACGGCTATAGACTATAAAATATAGAATGGAGTGGGGTGCGGTGCAGTGGAGTGGAAAAGAGTATAGAATATAGAATATAATATACTATAAAATAGAGAATAGATTGGACTGGACTAGACTAGAATATAGAATCAAACAGAACAGAACAGAGAATATAAATAGGATAGACAAGATAGGATAAGAAACAGAATAGAATATACAACAGAATCTAGAATAGATGAACAGAATCTAGAATAGATGAACACTTGGAAGGGACCTTGGAGGTCTTCTAGTCCATCCCCCTTCTCAAGCAGGAGACCGTTTCCCATTTCAGACAAGTGGCTATCCAATCTCTTCTTAAAAACCTCCAGTATTTAACCACCCACAACGTCTAGTGGCAAGCTGTTCCACTGGTGAATTGTCCCCACGGTCAGGAAGTTTCTCCTTAATTCCAGGTTGCTTCTCTCCTTGATTGGCGTCCATCCGTTGCTTCTTGTCCTGCCTTCTGGCGCTTT
This sequence comes from Arizona elegans, assembly GCA_022577455.1. Taxonomy (NCBI): domain Eukaryota; kingdom Metazoa; phylum Chordata; class Lepidosauria; order Squamata; family Colubridae; genus Arizona; species Arizona elegans. The sequence continues at coordinate 13,074,096 of JAKOOJ010000018.1, forward strand.
GGAAAATAAGTGGACCCCCCCACACACACACCTTCCTCTTTTTGGGGGGAGGCACTGACCTTGGCCTGGATGGCTTTTTTGTGTCAAATGCAACGAAACGGGCCCTTTCCCATCGAAAGGGGTTCAGTCATTGCCTTCGCCCTGTAGTCACGCATCGAGCGGGCGTGCAAATTGCACGCCAAACGGCCCATTTTCCAACCCCTGTCCCGTGACCCCTTGCCGTTTAATTCTCGCACCATGCGCGAATGGTTCCCCCCCACCTCCACCGATCACAAGATGCCACCCATTTCAAATTGTAAGTATCCAACAGATGTCGGATCGCATTCTGGGGGGGGGGGGGAGGGGAAGGTGGGGCTTCCAAGCCCCTGTGCCTACCACCTGGGCTTGCAAAATTCAGGAGCCGGTTTGTGTCTCGGCCTCCCCTCTTGGGGTGTTGAGAAGACGAGAACTAAGATAGTCACCCCTGTTTTTTGTTGGCTGGTTTGTTTAACCAAAAACGCCCCCCCCCCTTGGAGAAAAGATGGGGATTAAACAATCTTTGTGAAAATCAGAAAGGAATAAGGATGCTGCCCTTCGAGATCTAAGATTCAGGCTGGACGTTTGAGGGTCTCTGAGAGGGTTTTGGGGTTTGTTTGTTTTTTTTTTTGGTGTGTGTGTGAATCTTTTGGCAGGGAGTGTCCACCCCCATCTAGGCAAGGAGGAGATCGGACACTCCGAAGTGAATGGCTTACCTCCAGAAGTAATATATATATTACTATATATATATATAGTAATATATATATATATGCGCCGCCTTTCTCCGGAGAGTCAGGGCAGCTTACAATGCGTTAAGCAATAGCCTTCATACTTTTGTATATTTTATACAAAGTCAGCTTATTGCCCCCACAAACCAGGTCCTCATTTTACCCACCTTAGAAAGGATGGAAGGCTGAGTCAACCTTGAGCCTGGTGAGAATTGAACTCACAGTAATTGCAGGCAGCTGGATGTTAAATGCTGCCTTAGTAGGAGGCATTAGCCTCCTACGCCACTCAGGCTCTTTTTTGTTGTGGGAGATCTGTCGCTGGAGGTTTTTCAAGAAGAGACCAGACAACCCCCTTGTCTGGAATGGGACAGGTAGTCCTTGATTTACAACAGCTCGTTTTGTGACCGTTCAGAATTACAACGGGCACTGAGAAAAGGTAGCTTAGGACCCTTTGTCTCGCTTAACAACCGTAGCCAGTGTCCCTCTGGTCATGGGATTAAAATTCATGTTTCATGTTTATGACGGTTGTAGTGTCCCGCGGGGGGGGGAGTGTCAGGTGATCCCCTCTTGCGACCTTTTGACAAGCAAAGTCAATAGAGAAGTCAGAATTAGAGTTAGAATTAGATTGGAGCTGGAAGGAACCTTGGAGGTCTTCTAGTCCAGACCCCTGCTCAATAGATTCAACGAATAGAATAGAATAGAATAGAATAGAATAGAATAGAATAGAATAGAATAGAATAGAATTACAGAATAGAAGAGTAGAACAGAATTACAGGACAGGACAGGACAGAATAGGATAGGATAGAATCAATAGATTCATTTAACACTAACTTAACAGCTGTAGTGAGTCACTAAACAGCTGTGACAAGAAAGGTCGTAAAATGAGCCAAAACTCACTTAACAACTGTCTCGCTTAACGACAGAAATTTTGGGCTGAAATGTTGTATGTCGAGGACTGCCTATGGTCTCCTCAGCATGGCGATCGAGCCTGTGGTCAAAAGGAATCCTGACCAGCCATGCAAAGAGATCCTTAGAAAAGAATTGAGGTGATCCATGGATCATCATTCTACTAACTTACCCCAGGGGTTTCCCAACTTGGCAACTTTTAACCCTCGTGGACTTCAACTCCCAGAATTCCTCAGCCGGGCCAAGTTGCATTATCACGTGATCCAAATTCGGAAGCTTGGCAACTGGTGTGTATTTATGACGGTCGCAATATCCCGGGGTCACGTAATCCTCTTTGGCGGCCTTCTGACAAGCAAAGTCAGTGAAGGAAGCCGGATTCGTTTAACGACTGTGTCGTGAACTTAACATCTGCAAATGATTCACTTAACAACTGGAAGAAAGGTCGTAAAAGAGGGCAAAGCTCACTTCGCTATGTTGCTTAGGGCTCAGTTGTGGTCGTAAGTCGAGGACCGCTTATATCCCTTGTTCGTTTTTCCTCAGTAGAGGTAGTCCTTGACTTGCAGCCATTCATTTAGCGACAGTGTGTTCCTAACAACCGTGTGATTCAGTTAACGATGGCAGCGGTTGGCTTAACAGCCCTGTCGCAAAACGAGGTCCCCAAATTGGAACAGAATTCACTTGAACTACCCGCCTTGCTTAGCAACAGAAATCCTCGTCCCGATTGGGGCTGTCATCAGAGCAATTTCGCTCTAGTAACATACAAACAAGAACATGAGGACTAGCGGCATGAGTTGTTGAGCCTGATTGCTTACAATGTAATTATTACGGGAGGGGCTCCTTTTTCAAGCAGCTAACCGATTGGTGGGTTATGTCGTGGTTTCCGCAGCATCCTGGGTGGAATTGCAGTCCATAAACTGTGGTTTGGCTTAATCAGAGTTTGCCGATCTATGTTCCGACATTAGCAACGTGGGGAGTGGAGAGGCCGCCTTTCCTGTCGGGAAACTTGCTTTTCAATACACCAGGGTGGTTGTTTAGCCACACAACAACAACACAGGTGTGGTTTGTGTACTAAATGCAAGGAAGAAACATTGTGGAGCTTCACACCTGCACAATCCAACGCTCGAAAAGTTGGGTTTTATCTCGGTGATCCCAGAATAAAGTAAAGGGACTTCTGGACTTACGACAGTTCATTTAGTGATCGTTGGAAATTACGGCAGCACTGAAAGAAGTGACTTGTGACCCTTTTTTCACACTTAGCGACCGTTGCAGCACCCCCGTGGTCGCGTGATCAAAATTTGGACCTTGTTGTCTTTTGGGACCAGGCCTTCTCTGTGGCGACGCTCCAGTCTCTGGAAACAGCGTCCCCTAGAGATAAGGACAGTTTAACTCAGAGAGGTTGTGTGCAGCGGTGGGATCCTGCCGGGTTAAAAACCGGTTCGGTGTTCGCGCGCTTTGCGTGCGCAGTTTTACGAAAACTTAACTTCCGCGTTACTGCTGGGGAGTAACACAGGTGAGGCGCGGCAATCCGCTCTGCCGCGCGAATCAGCTGAGAGGAAATAGGTCAGCAAAGCCCAGGGGCAGGAGGGGCAGGGGGGCGGGCCCACCTGATCGTCGGAGTGAACCAGTTCGCTCCCAGCTGATCATCGGAGCTACCGATTCGCCCAAACCGGTAGAATCCCACCTCTGGTTGTGTGTGTTTTCTCATTGTTTTGTATTTGTAAGCTACCCAGACCCTACAGGAATGAGTACTGTAGTTATAATGAAGTTAAAACACTATGACGGGGGTGGGGTGGGGGTGGTCCTTGGTGCTCTCAGAGCTTGCTGAATTTCTTGGCAGACGTTTCATGACCCAACTAAGTAACATCAGCAGTATTAGAAGGCAGTGAGGTTTACTCTCATTTTATATACTAGTGGCTGACCCGGTCAGTGTTGGTGGGAGTGTTCTTGATGGTTCCTTGATTAGGCCATTAAACTGCTAGCATATAAACAGTATAACAAACCTCATTGCCTGCTTGATGACGTTACCAGTTGGGTGATGAAACGTCTATAAGAGCTCAGAGAGCATCAGGGATCTCCCAGTTCAACCCTGAGCTTCAGATATTCTCTTCTATCAGTCAAGCTAAAATACAAAGAAAACCGTTTTCTCGGCAATACCACGTAATTTGCCCACAAAGATCACGGCAGCCATTTTGCAAAAGCCCCCAAGCAGCATCTCCCCGTCACCTATAAAAGATTGAAAGGCCTTCTGGTTATTTCTTTAGTCTAGGGCATCTCCAAACTTTAAGACTTGTAGACTTCAACTCCCTGAATTCCCCAGCCAGTAGGGCTGGCTGAGGAATTCTGGGAGTTGAAGTCCACAAGTCTTAAAGTGCCCAAGTTTGGAGACCCTTGCGTTAGTCAGTTAACTGGAACTAACTGGCACAAGTGACTTGTCATGTACGGAGGGGAATAATTGTTTGTGGCTATACGAAATTGAGTGTTAGGGAAAGTGCTCGTTGCTGAACCCCTGTGTCTTGATTGACCACATGCGTCTTGCCTCTGTCTTCACAGCCCTCTGGTGCCAGCATGGAGGGCGGTGTGGATGGCCCCATTGGAATCCCCTTTCCCGACCACAGCAGCGACATCTTGAGCAGCCTGAACGAGCAGAGGAACAACGGGCTGCTTTGCGACGTGGTGATCCTGGTGGACGGGCAGGAGTTCCCCACCCATCGCTCAGTCTTGGCGGCCTGCAGCCAATACTTCAAGAAGCTCTTCACCTCAGGGCTGGTGGTCGACCAACAGAACGTGTACGAGATTGACTTTGTGGATGCGGACGCCCTCTCTGCCTTGCTGGAATTCGCCTACACCGCCACTTTGACCGTCAGCACTTCGAACGTCGGCGAGATCCTCAACGCTGCCAAGCTGCTAGAGATCGAGGCGGTGAGGGACGTCTGCACGGATCTCCTGGACCGGAAGATTCTGGCCAAAACGGACCAGATGGATACAGTAGATCAAATTGATCAAAGGAACCATCTCCGAGCAAAAGAATACCTGGAGTTTTTCCAGAGTAATCCCATCAATGGCCAACAGGGCAACTTTTCATGGACCAACCAAGACTTGAGAGACCTTCAGAGGCTCACCTTCCGTGGCCGAGAGGAGGACGAAGAGCCGGATTGCAACGGCATGGAGTTCTACTCACAGGCCGCCCTCAGTGACAGACCAAAGGCAAACGACTGTGATCTCGATGCCAAGCACGCCATGTGGGACGAGGACGAGGTGACGGGCCAGGGATCCTTGTTCCCCGCTTCTCAAAATGGACAATTTGGTGGGCGTAACCTGCCGGTGTCCTTGGGGGAGGATGACGTACCAGCGGGCATTCAGTTGGACCAGCAGGAGGTGGGAGATTCTCCGGCGTTTGCTTCCGGCGGACCCGAGCGAGAGGAGGACCCCCGAGAAGTAGACGGCTTGGCCGCCAGCGCACTCCTGCAGCAAATGATCAATTCGGTGGGACGGCAACAGCTGGCCGACGAGGACCGCAAGGACGACGACGGAGTCATGGATTATTACTTGAATTATTTTAGCACTTCCCAGGAGGGCGGCGAATATCCGTCCTGGTCTCAGAAGGTGGAGAAGAAAATCCGCGCAAAAGCATTCCAGAAATGTCCCATCTGCGAGAAAGTGATCCAAGGAGCCGGCAAGCTCCCACGCCATATTCGAACCCACACCGGTGAGAAGCCGTACGAGTGTAACATTTGCAAAGTTCGGTTTACAAGGTAAGTGGGGTATCACAGAGGGGAAAGAAGCCAGGGGAGTTCCCTTGCCGAGAAATTCTAAAACAGGTAGTCCTCGACTTTGCGACCACAGGGGAACCCAAAATTTCTGTTGCTGATCAAGACAGCTGCAGCCAATTGTGCCACAGTTGTTAAACAAATCACTGCAGTTGTTAAGTGAATTTGGCTTGTCGGAAGGTCACAAAAAGGGATCACATGACCCTGGGACACTGCAACCGTCATAAGTACATGCCAGTTGCCAGGCATCCGAATTTTAATCACGTGACCATGGGGATGCTGCAACGGTTGTGTGAAAAATGATCTTAAGTCCCTTTTTTCAGTGCCGTTGTAACTTTGAACAGTCACTAAACAAACGGTTGTAAATCGAGGACTACCTGTATTTAAACCAATCCCAGGGACAACGTAGCTAAAATTCCCAGAATTGGACTGGGATTGACTGTACATCCCCCTTATCTTTCTTTTTAGCTTTTCGATTATACCCTCATCACTGAGATGATATTCATTTGCTGGGTGCGCAGGGCTCAGCGGGTAAAGACGCTGACCTTGTCAGCTAAAGAGCTGACATCCCGGGTTCGAGACCTGAGTGTCGTATGACACTCCCATTCCTTGCTCCAGCTCCTGCCCAACCTAGCAGATCAAAAGCATGCAAAGGCGAGTAGATAAATAGATACCACTTCGTGCAAAGGCGAGTAGATAAATAGGTACCACTTCGGTGGGAAAGTAACAGCGTTCTGTGTGCCTTTAGCTGGCTGCATGACCACCGAAATTGTCTTCAGACAACACTAGCTTCCTCAGCCAAAAAATGGAGACGAACATCACCCCCTAAAGTCAGACATGACTGACAGGGAAACCTTTATCTTTACTTACTCATACCTTACTCCTTTGTCCTCCATATGGAGAATGCCAGGCCTTGTTCTGTCTGATTTTGACAAGGGTTGTTTAATTTGGTCTTCCTACACTTTGGGGAAGGAGGTTGTTGAAGATGTTTCCAAATTTGACTGGGCCACTTTATCAAGATCAGTGTGTGCATATTTTTATGTGCTGCGCAGCCAAGAAAGCCCGTGTGGTCTACAGCTAGTCCTCGATTTATGATGCAATTAGGATTGGGATTTCTGTCACTAAGTGAGTCCTCATCTGACCAGATCCTATTTTACAACCATTTTTATTGCAGTTGTTCAGCAAGTCAAAATAGAACAGAATGACCAAATTGGAAGGGACCTCGGAGGTCTTCTAGTCCAACCCCCTGCTCAGGCAGGAAATGCTGTACCATTTCAGACAAATGGCTCTCCAGTCTCTTCTTAAAAACCTCCAGTGATGAAGCACCCACAAGTTCTGGAGGCAAGTCGTTCCACCGGTTAATTGATCTCACCATCAAGATCATGTGGTCCTTAAGCGAATCTAGCTTCACCAATTGACTTTGCCGGTTGGAAGCTTGTGATCACGGGACTAAGATGCCGCAATTGTCATAAATACAAGGGTGGCACCCAAATTGCGACCGTATGGACCGCAGTGGTTGTAGTTTTGAGGAACGGTCCTAAGTCACTTTTTCTGAGCTGGTTTGTGACTTCGATCTGTCGTTAAACAAATAGTCGTAAGTCGAGGACTCTCTATAACAGATGTGGTGGATCACAGGCTGGGCAGAAGACAACCGGGGGTGTTCGTAGAAGCCCACAATTGAACAGGATATTTGATCTCTAGCAATCCCCCAACAGACCTCGAGACCGTGTTCTCTAGATATTTGTGTCTCCAAATTTCACAAACTTTTTACGGACGGTTTGTGCCTCCTGAAATTGATGGCAGATAGAGCCCCAAATATATCCGTGGGTCCAGGCTGCCTCCTTCTGGAGAGACTCTAACCTCTCTTTTTTTTAGTTAGTTTATAATATAAAGTACAAAAGAAAATAGGGAAATAGGGAAAGGGAAATCGCAGTAAAAAGGAGAAAAAGAAAGAAAAGGCATTGACTTTCGATTCCCTTTAGTGCCGTAGAATAAGGTAATAGCATCAAACCTCAACTTTTTACTTTTACATAATAGTATAAACTAGCCATTTCTATAACCACAAACCTATCTCATCGGCAAACCCCAAAATCAAAGTTTCATATATTTTTTCCCCACCTCGAGCACAAAGTCCAGAAGCGGTTTCCAAGGAGAAACTAAAGTCATTCTGTTTTTTTCTTTAATAGTAATCACTAATCTCAATTGAGAATCCAAAGTCTCTACAGCAGTGTTTCTCGACTTTAAGACTCCTGGACTTCAACTCCCAGAATTCCCCAGCCAGCTTGAATTCTGGGAGTTGAAGTCCAGGCCTTTCAAAGTTACCGAGTCTAAGAAATGCTGCCATAGAGACTTCAGTTAAATCTCTAGCGTCTCCATTTGCACACAACACAAGTTGGACCAGTTCTCACTCCTGGGGAGGGTTGGCTTCTCTTCTCTCTTTGGGTGGCCGAGCAGGTTGGGCCAACCTGGCTCGCTCGGCGAGTCCTTCCTTGTGCAAATCCAGGAACCAAATTCACTCGGTCACCACGGCTGCCTGCGGGGAGTCTCGGTGTGAGTGATGGAGAAGAAGCACAAGGGCTGCTCCGTGGAGGCTCGGGGTTTTTTATTTTTTGTTATTGTTTCCAGAAGGATCTTCTGGGCAAGAGGCCAGCTAGTTGCTCGTGACCTCGAAGTAGAGGATGCAAATTATTCTCCCATCCCCACCCCACCCCCTTTAATGTTCTTAGAGCTGTTCTCCCTCTCCTGGGAAGGGGGGGTGGGCCTGCCTTTGCATTAAAATTGTTCTTCCAAGCCCTGTCAGCGTGCTATGAAAATTGATCTTCCAAACAGGCTGAATGCAGTTGCAGAAGGTTGCATTGCTCTCCCGTAAACCTATTTGCCAAATCTTATTCTGCATCAACAGAGGGATAGAATCAAGATCACGTGAAGCATTGATACCACTTTATAAGGCCTTGGTAAGGCCACGCTTGGAATACAGCATCCAGTTTTGGTCGCCACAATGTAAAAAAGATGTGGAGACTCTAGAAAGAGTGCAGAGAAGAGCAACAAAGAGGATTAGGGGACTGGAGGCTCAGGCTTTATGGTTTGATGGACTGCCGGTACTGCCCTAGCACAGCTCCAGTGCACATGCGTGTACCGGCCAGCTGATTTTCAGGCCTTCTGGTCCTACCGGAAATCAGGAAATAGGCCGTTCCCAGCCTCTGGAAGGCCCCTGAGGGATGGGGAAGGCTGTTTTTGCCCTCCCCAGGCTCCAAGAAAGCCTCTGGAGCTTGGAGAGGGCAAAAAACGGGCCTACCGTACCATCACGTGCCATCACCATGGCATAGGGCCTAGCTATCTTCGAGACCGCCTGCTGCTACCGACGACCTCCCATCGACCCGTGCGCTCCCACAGAGACGGCCTCCTCAGGGTGCCATCAGCCAGACAGTGTAGGCTGGTGACCCCCAGGGGGAGAGCCTTCTCTGTGGGGGCACCTACCCTCTGGAATCAGCTCCCCCCAGAGATAAGGAGAATCCAGGACCTCAGTGCCTTCCGTCGTGCCCTTAAAACCCATTTATTTAAACAAGCCGGGCTGGCTTAAGATGAAATTTTTAACTGTTTTAAATGTTTTAAACGTTTTAATTGGTAATGAGTTTTAATTGGGCCAAATTTATATATCTTTTAATTGTTTTTTAATATTTGTCTTGCATGTCTTTTTAATTCTGGCTGTACACCGCCCTGAGTCCTCAGGGAGAAGGGCGGTATAGAAATTCAATAATAAATAAATAAATAAATAAAAAGCAAGGAAAGCACAGGGGGTTGTGCACACATGCATGGGGGCCCCCCCGCATTAAATTGCAGGTGTGGGCATGCACACGCGCAACCCCTCGGGCTCCCCCCGCTTTTGGCACGCGACAGCAAAAAGGTTAGCCATCACTGCCCTACACCATTTTTGACAAAGGGCAGTCCAACCTGTTCTTCAAACATATAAAGAATGGTTGCTGGAATTTGGTATGTCTAGTCCAGTGATGGCTAACCTTTTTGCCATTGCGTGCCAGGAGAGGGGGCGGCGGGGGAGGGTCGCACGCACACGTGCCCACGCGCATCTGTGTGCAACCCCCTCCCCCCCCCCCACTCCTGGCACATGATGGCCTGGTAGGCACGTTTTTCTTTTTTACCTGGTTCCAGATCTTCTCTGTGTATCTGGGAACGGCAAAAACAGCCTTTCCCACTCCCTCGGAGGCCCTACAGAGGCTGAAAGGGCCCATTTCCCAACTCCCGGTGGGACAGGAAGTGACATTTTTTGCTGTCCCCAGCCTCCAGAACCTCTCTAGGAGTCTCTAGGAGCCTCTCTAGGAGTCTCTGGAGGCTGGGGACAGGAAAAAACGTCACTTCCTGTCCCACTGGGAGTGGGGAAATGGGCCCTTTCAGCCTCCGTAGGGCCTCCGAGGGAGTGGGAAAGGCTGTTTTCGCCGTTCCCAGATACACAGAGAGGATCTGGAGCCAGGTAAGAAAGAAAAACGGGCCTTCCCCACCCACCCCCCAGGCCCTCCAGAGGCAGGAAACAGCCTGTTACCCTACTTCTGGTGGGCCCAGAAGGCCCGAAAATCAGCTGGCCGGCGCGTGCATGCACCCCAGAGCTGAGCTGGCGTGCCCACTAATATGGCTCCGCGTGCCACCTGTGGCACGCGTGCCATAGATTCGCCATCACAGGTCTAGTCTGATGAAAAGAAGGACTAAGGGGTGACATGATAGCAGTGTTCTGATATTTGAGGGGCTTCCACAAAGAAGAGGTGGGGGGGGGTGTCAAGCTATTCTCCAGAACACCTGAGGGCAGGACAAGAAACAACGGGTGGAAACTGATCAAGGAGAGAAGCAACCTAGAATTAAGGAGAAGCTTCCTAATAGTGTGTTTCCCCGAAAATAAGACTCTATTTTTTTTGAACCGCGAAATAAGCGCTTGGCCTCGTTTTCAAAGAGGTCTTATTATTTTGGGGTGCATGGAGCAAGATGGGGCTCCTCTTGACGTCTTACCTGATTTCCAGCTCGGCGTTTAAATATTTTTGAGGAGGGTTTATTTTCCGAGTTGGGGGGGGAGATTTATTTTAGCACATGCGCTCAAAAGCCCAATTGGGCTTATTATCGGAGGATGTCTTATTTTCAGGGAAACAGATAATGAGGACAATTAACCAGTGGAACTACTTGCCTCCAGAAGTTGTGGGTGCTCCAACACTGGAATTTTTTAAGAAGAGATTGGACAACCATTTGTCTGAAATGGGATAGGGTTTCCTGGCTAAGCAGGGGGTTGGACTAGAAGACCTCCAAGGTCCCTTCCAACTCTGATATTTTATTATATTCTATTCAGGAGTGGAGGAAGAGGGTGGGGATTAGACACACACACCCCCGGCGAAGCCAAGGCTTGGAAACTGATTTTACAAAACACTGGGGGAGGATGGAAAGAATACAAGTACTGTAGTCCTCGATTTACAATGGTTCTTTTAGTGACCATTCAAAGTTATATCGGGATTGAGAAAGGAGACTTCTGACTGCTTTTCACAGTGACGACTTTTCCAGCATTGCCAGAGTCACTTGATCAATGTTCAGACGCTTGGCCACTGGTTCAGAATTATGACGGTCACAGCACCCTGGGGGCGGGGGAGTGTCACGCGATTTCCCCCTTTTGCGAACTAACTGACAAAGTCAACGGGGAAAGCCGGGTTCAATTAACAACCAAGTTGCAGACTCTTCCAACTGCAGGGATCCCCTTAACAAGTGTGCCAAGAAAAGTCGTAAAACGGGGCAAACACTCACTGAACGAATGTCTTGCTTACCAAAGGAATTCTCCTGCTCGATTGAGGTTTAGCTACAGTCCTCGACTTTACGACTCCAATTGCGCCCAACACTTCTGTTGCTAAGCGAGGCAGTTCTTCATTGAGCTTTGTCCCACTTTGCGAGCTTCCTGGCCCCCGTCGTTAAGCAAATCACTGCAGCTGTCAACTTAGTTGTAACATTGCTAAGCGAGGCACCTTGAGCTGGTCAGAAGGTTGTAAAAGGAGGATCGCGTCACACACACACACACACACACACACACACCGGAACGCGGCAAGTGTCATAAATATGAACTGGCGGCCAAACCAGTGATGGGTTCCTCCCGGTTTGGCCCGGTTCGGCCGAGCCGGTAGTGGTGACGATGTCACCGAACCGGTTCTCTTTGTTTGGGAGCTGGGCCCTCCCCTCCCACACACCCCCACATTATTCTTACCTTTTATTTGGCCCCGCCCCCAATTTTTTGCTGCCTCCCAAGTCCCAGCTGATCAGCTGGAAGGAAAAAAACTGTTTAAACTCTTTCCGCTGGGCTTCAAAGGGCCGCCCTACAGCTGATCAGTGTTAAAAGACAGTGTGGTGGTAGACCAGGACGCTTGAAAAACAAATGGGTAGACCAGGATGCTCCAAGAATTAATGGGTAGACCAGGACGCTCGAAAAACAAATGGGTAGACCGGTACAGCTCTACAAGCAGTTAAAAGCCTGGTAGACCAGTACCACTGGTAAATCCTAAAGAATTGTCGCATGATCATCAAACCATGCCCACAGAACCAGTAATAAAAAATTTTAGATCCCACCCCTGGGCCAAACATCTGAATTTTGAACGCGGGGATATCGTGACAATCGTTAAGTGTGAAAAATGATCGTCGGTCACTTTTGTGACTCATCGCTGTTTTCCGCGCTGTTTTAACTTTGAACGGTTGCTATAGGAATGGTTGTAAGTCCAGGACTAGCTAAGTTCTCTTCCTTTGGCAAAAGACCTCCTGTTTTTCGGGGCCAGGGCTGAGGAGGAGGAAGATGGGGGATGCTTTGTCCTCTTACACCAGGGGTGTCAAACTCGAGTTCATTGAGGGTCGCATCAGGGTTGTGTTTGACCTCGGGGGTGGGAGGACAGGTGTGGTCGCTAAAGTAGGCGTGGCCAGCTCAACGTCACTTGTGTCAGGGGCACCTGGGTGCCCAATTACTAGGGAAGAACTTCCCTGAGACCCTTCCTCACTCCCTTCCTTCCTTCCTTCCTTCCTTCCTCCCTTCCTCTCTTGCCTGATTTTTCCTTCCTTGCTCTCGTCCCATCTTCTCTTCTTTTTCTTCGTCTTTTCTCTTTCTCCTGTCCCTTCCTGCATGCTCAAATGCAAAAGGGGAAAGTTAGTTTGTTTGGCTAGCTCTCTGCCAAGGAAAACAGACTACGGGGGGGGGGGGCCCTCTTGCGGCCTCCCCGGACCCTATTTTCAGCCGCGACGGCATCCTGCAGCTCTCTGCCAATGAAAACGGAGCTCCGTTTTTGCTGGCAGAGGGCTGCAGGAGGCCGTCGCGGCTGAAAACGGAGCCTGGGAGGGCCGCGCGCAGCCCTCGAGCTCCGTTGGCAGAGGCATCACGGGCCGGTCCTTCACTGTTTCTAGGGTGGCCCCGCGAGCCATATCTAAGCACCCCACACCCTGTTTTAGAGGGTCGTTGAGGCCACTTGGCGGCTTGTCCGTGTCCTCAGGAGTGGTGCTCCTGGTTCATGTAGTCTGCAATTTTTTTCTCTGGAAATCCATTCCTAGTTCCACACCATTCCAAGGGGGTTCCATCCCATATTGTATAGCAAAATTTGACAACTAGCTGAATTCTCTTCCTTTGGCAAAAGACCTCCTGTTTTGTTTTGTTTTTTGTTTTTTTTTGGCGGGGGGGAGGGATGGGATTCTACCGGTTCAGACCGGTTTGGGCGAAGCGTGCAATCACCGAACCGATTGCTAAACCGGTAGGATCCCACTACTGGGAGGGGGAAGGGTGTGAGGAGGAGGAAGATGGAAGATGCTTTGTCCTCTTACACCATCCCACCCACAAACCCCAAAGCTGTGTCTCTAGAGAGTTGCACTGAGTTGCAGCTCAACCGACAAGACTCCGTCATCTTATCACCAAGAAAACATTTCCACTCTCCTTCTCCTGGCTTTGGTTTATGATGCTTTTAGCCCGTCCAGTCAGGGGAATACTCTGAGCCATTCAGAGTCCATTAAAAAAGATTTTTCGAGGCCTGGAACGACATAAGACTGTACAAAACTGGAACATCAAATTAGCTTCCTCTCTCGGGGGCTCTGGAGAGCAGCCTGAAGCCCTGGCTGTCTCCGAAACGATGCCGCCTTTTCTATTGCTGGACATTCATTGCCCATCCTGGGGGCTGTTGCCAGCCAGAAAAGGTTTTCCGGACAGTAGTCCTGACCAACAGGTAGTCCTCGACGTATGACTGCAACAGCGCCCCAAATTTCCATTGCCAAACGGTGATAAGTCAATTTTTTGGACCCACCTTAAACGAATCACTGCCGTTATTGAGTTAGTCTCATGCTAGTTCAGTGAATCCCCCGTGGATTTTGCTTGTCGGGGAAAAGGGGATCATGTAACCCTGGGACACTAAAACCATCGTAAATACGAACCGGTGGCCCCGGCGTCTTAAATTTTGATCCTGCGATCGCGGAGATGCCGCAACGGTCGTCAGTGTGAAAAAGGGTCATAAGTGACTTGTTTTTCAGTGCCGTTGTGACTTCGGATGGTCACTAAACAAACCGTCGTAAGTCGAGGACTGCCTGTAGTTGAAAAACCCATGGAGGATGAGCCGCAAGACAGTCTGGGTTTTGTTTTGTTTTCCCCGCTTCCGCGCAAACGACGTCTGGCTCCGATTCAAGTGTTTTTCCCCATAAAGTTATTTTTTTATAAGGCTTAGTTAATTTTTGTCCACTTCAGGGCCATTCCAGTCTCCTATTTCAGCTACAACCAGGCTGGCTGGGTTTAATATTACTAGGGGCTAGTAGTTATTAAAAGGAATAAGAGTTTCAACATATTTAGGTAACGGACCAGAACTTAGTCCTAAGAAAAAATTATTTAGCCTGTATTAGAGGCTGGGAGAGGAGAAAGTTAGTGCTTTTCCAATATGGCTGCCTTTCTCAAGTATGGACTACAACTCCCAGAGTCCCCCAGTTAGCATGGAACTTGAAAGTGGCTCTCGGAATACGTGGATATACCCAGGGATGGGATCTACTTACCTTTACTACCGGTTTGCAATGGTTCCCTCGCGCAGGCACACTCTTCTGTGCAAGTGCAGAAGTGTTTTGATGACATCGGGATCGGTGGGCGGAGCCTCCCGACAGTTTTACTACCGGTTCTATAGAACCGGTGCGAACCATGGGCAGCCCATCACTGGATATACCCAAGGAGCAATTGTCCACTCCCAGAATTCCCCAGCCAGCGTGACTGTTCCTAAGAATTCTGGGAGTTGAAAGCTGCTCTCTGGGTATGTGGACTTCAACTCCCAGAATTCCCCAGTTAGCATGGACGTTGAAAGTGGCTCAAAATTGCATTATGTGGATATATCCAGGGAGCAATTTTCAAGTCCCAGAATTCCCCAGCCAGCATGAGAATTCTGGGAGTTGAAAGTCTCTTTCTAGTATGTGGACTTCGACTCCCAGAATTCCCCAGCCAGCATGACTTGTCCCTGAGAATTCTGGGAGTTGAAGGCCTTTCCAGTATGTGGACTTCGACTCCCAGAATTCCCCAGCCAGCATGACTTGTCCCTGAGGATTCTGGGAGTTGAAGGCCTTTCCAGTATGTGGACTTCGACTCCCAGAATTCCCCAGCCAGCATGACTTGTCCCTGAGAATTCTGGGAGTTGAAAGCCTTTCCAGTATGTGGACTTCGACTCCCAGAATTCCCCAGCCAGCATGACTTTTCCCTGAGAATTCTGGGAGTTGAAGGCCTTTCCAGTATGTGGACTTTGACTCCCAGAATTCCCCAGCCAGTATGAGCATTCCTGAGAATTCAGCTGAATTCTAATTTTTTAAAAGAACAAAACACAAAGGAAATAATGGAGCAAAGAAAGAAATTTCTTTCTGAGCCTGGATAGCTCACCAGACTAATGCATTGTAATTTAACTCCAGCTGTCTGCAATTAGTAAGTTCGAATCTTGCCAGGCTCAAGGTTGACTCAGCCTTCCATCCCCTCTAAGGTAGATAAATTGAGGACCCACTTTGTGGGGGCAATAAGCTGACTTTGTAAAATATACAAAAGTATGAAGGCTATTGCTTAACACATTTTAAGCCGCCCTGAGTCTCTGGAGAAGGGCGGCATATAAATCAAATTAAAATAAATAAATAAATAAATAAAAATGAACATTGAAGTCCTCACATCTGGAAGTTGTCTAAATTGAAAAACATTACTTTTAAAATAGTGGTTTTTTTAAACTTGCCCATTGTAAGACATGAGGACTACAACTCCCAGAATACCCCAGCCTGCCATACGTACTCTCAGTTCTTAAAGGAGGCTGCTTTGAATGTTCTTCTCAATTCCATATGACGGTGTTTCACAACTCTGCAGCTTTAAGACCCCTGGACTTCAATTCTGGGACTTCAACTCCCAGAATTCCCCACCCAGCTATTCTGGGAGTCGAAGTCCACCCTCTCTGTTGACTCTGAAGTTGGCCTAAGCAAGGCCATTTTCTAGCTTCAGCGTTGCCACACTGGAACTGAGGGTTAGGGAGGGGGGAGTAGAGATAGAAGGGGTTGTAGCCAAAGCAAAATACTTTTCTCTTGGTAACCAAGGGCATTCCCACAGGTGGTTGGAGAGAGGCGGAGTGCCGTTACCAGGCAACTGGATGACCCGACGATTGGACCATGTAACTGACTGTTTGGGGAAGGGGAAAAACTTTTTCTTTTCACTTGGTAAAAACCGCAGGGATATTCAGAGTCGGTTTTCGCCAGCCTGTGCCAATATGATATTTCCAATAAATCAGTCCTTTAAATCTGCCTCTCATCGGAATCCTATTTATCATGGGAGTATTACCTGACAGCCACTTTCAAGTGGCCGAATTTGAAAAAAAAACATGGCTGCAGATACCTAGCTTGAGCCAAGACAAGAAAAAGAGCCAGCTCAGTCAGCGAGCCAATTCACCCTGTCTCTCTTTTTTTTTCCCCCTCCTGCAGGCAAGACAAGCTGAAGGTCCACATGAGAAAACACACCGGGGAGAAGCCCTACTTGTGCCAGCAATGCGGGGCCGCCTTCGCCCACAACTACGACCTGAAAAATCACATGCGCGTCCACACGGGTCTCCGCCCTTACCAGTGCGAGAGCTGCTTCAAGACTTTTGTCCGATCCGACCATTTGCATCGGCACCTTAAAAAAGATGGCTGCAACGGCATCCCTTCCCGCCGGGGGCGCAAACCCCGGGTGAGAGAAGCGGCCGTCGCCCCGGTCCCGAGTTCAAATCCCGACGACAGCAGCCTGGCGGGGGGCGAGGAGGCCGAGGAGACGCAGGGGCCTGCCGCGCCCCAGGACGAGTTAGAACAGCACTTTGAAGATAGTTCGAACGCCCACGCGGCGTCGGGAAGTTTGAATGTAGCTGGGGGGATTGTCTGAGGGGGATTTAAAAAAAAAAACACGAGGACTTTCCTAAACCAAAAAGAAAAAAAAAAAGAAAAAAAATGTGTCACAAAATCTAGTTATAACTTTCCTCCGGTTCCTCTTGAGAGAAAAAAAATATATATATATGGTTTCTTCACTTTTTTTTTTGGACAGAAACGAAACAAAAACTAAAGTCAGAATAGCCTTATAGGTGTATAATGTATCTCTGTTTTGTGATCTACCCACTCAGTTATGAACTCTTGTTAGTCGCAGATGAATTTTAAAACCCGGTCCCTGCCTTGAAAAGGAGACCACCCAGCAATCAAGGTTTTGAGCCGGGCGGGGGTCAGGGGGGGATATTAAGGGGAGTAGAGAGAATAGGTCTGCAAAACATGAAACGAAGCTTCCAGAATTTGTCTTAGTTTTTAAGTTTTAAAACTATATATATATATATACATACATATATATTATAATGGCCTTATTTTTAGGTATTTTAGAAGCCGCTGTTCCAAAGGGACGCAATGTAAGGGGTCAGTAAATTGGCTCACTTAAAAAGAAAAAAAAGGAAGCTTTAGGGGAAAATATATATATATATATCTCCGTTTCTTCCCAATCACCCCTACCTTCGCCTCCTCCCCCCCTTCTAAAATTCTCATTTTTTTTTTTCCTACAAAGCTGTTTGAAGAGTTTTCCTCTTAAGTCAAATCATAGTTCTTAAGGCTGTCGGCAGAGAATTTCGGGCCCATTTTTAAAAAATTTGGTGAAGGAGCACCAAACGCCTAAATTATTTTCTTCAAGCTTTTGGTGTTTCGTAGAAAAAGGGGTTACAACATTTATTGGGCACGGCTCTCAAATGTCAGGTTCAGGGACAGGATGTTGGCCTGTCGAGCAGGGAAAAGCCAAGCTGGTGTTGTTAAGTTTCTTGCAATCCAGGATCCCATGTAGTGTTAAGTGGGCCAAAGGATTTACAAGGGCTTGCCTTTTGGATTATTTGTGATCAAACAAACCACAATGCCCTTGACAGTTGTAACAAGCCACGATTTCCTAGATTGATGCTAAGACTGTTTACTTAAAATCTCGTTCTTTGTTCCCCCTTCTCCCTGGGGTGACCCAAACAAAGCTGTGTTTAAGTGGTACTGAAAGTTGCAGTACAAAGTTTATCTTTCCCATCCCCAAAGAGCATCGTTTTTGTCCCCCGCCGAGTTCTGCGGAAGAGATCTCGCGACTGGGCTCGATTGCATGAGCCACGCGTTGAGCTCTTCCGATTATTCCTCCCTGCTCTGATGCACACTCCCTCAGGGGTTGGTACAAATATTCCAATTGTCAAGTTTCGAAGTCAATCGAAACTTGTACGTACAATCTTGTTGTACGTTGGAAGGTGGTCCTTGAATCAGTCAACATCCCAGACCTTGGGTGAAGCCGATTCGAGACACTCCCAACTTCAGGAGGTTCGACCAAATCCTCCAGACATCCCAATCTCTCTGGGTGGTGATTAGTTTCATTTAGGCCTTCAGGCCATGGCTTGCAAAGGAAGAGCGGTACTGTTTGGCGGGACCCCCCCAAATCTTGTGGGTTGAACACAGGTGGGGAGAGGCCTGGGCTGCCCCCCCAAAGCTGTCGCACGGATGCTGGGGAGGTCTTGATTTTTCTAGGCCAGGCTGAAAGGTGGGCTTTTATACTTCAAATTTTCCCCTTCATCTTCTCTGCCTTCAGCTTTTTCGAAACACCTTCTCTCTACCCCATTTTATCCCGAAACGAGCCAAATGGGGAAATATTGGCCCAGCGACGACTTTGTAAGAAAAATGATGTGTGTTCCTGGCATAAATTAAACCTTAGTTAATTCAGGGAAGAAAAAGTCATTTATTCCCCACACCCTCACCCCTTCTCCCCCCAATTATGTCCCTTTTTTATATGCTCCCCCGTTCTGGGACCTTAGATAGCCAGATTCGCACTTAAGGGTGTCCATTTGGATCGCGGTAAGGTTTGGGGTCCAAAGTTGTCTTTGGGGTGATTTATGAAATATCTTCCTATTATCCTCTTGTGTTGATAGAAGCAGTTGTGTAGATAAAGCAGTAGTTGTATCAAAAAAAAAAGATTTATTAAAGACACAGCTCCCTTTAAGCTAAAAAATATAAATAAATAAACTAAGGGCACCTTTTAGCCATTTCCGAGTTTTTTAAAATGCACAGTTTAAAAATTAATTTTATTTATATATATATATATATATATATATATATATATATATATATATATATATATATATATGAGAAGAATTTTAGTCTTATTTTCTTTTTCTTTTCTTTTTGTTCTTTCTTTCTTTGGTTTTTCTTTTTTGGCAAGCACTTTTTAGATTTCCTTTTTAATATAAATATATATTTTAAAAAAAAAGGTGAACCGTTTGGCCGAATGTAATTAAATAGGGGAGCGTGTGTTGTATGGAGAGGATTTATATAAAAAAAAGCAGACAGGTGGAAAAAGATGGATGTTTTATTTAATACAAAAAAAAAAAGCAATAAAAACACACAAAAAAAAAGATTAGAAACAAAGAAGTCTTAGCACTTTGAAATGGAACGGGTACTTTAAAATCACTTTATCTTAATTTAAAAGAAAAAAATATATATCTATATATCTATAAAAAAGAAAGAAACAAATATGTTTACACGTTGAAACCATCTTCTACGGAGAGAAATTTATTGTTGTTTATTGTTTTTATTAAAATAATTCCTAAAATTGAATTTATTTTTGTAAGAGAAAAACAAATATGTATATATATATATCTATATATTTGCAAAGAGAGAGAGAGAGAGAGAAAGAAAGAAAAAGACTCAAATGGGATTTTTCCATTTTGGTTTGTTGGCTTGATAGGGAAACAGAAGCAAAAATAGGGGGGGGGGAGGATTGGATTTAATTAGATTCTGTGACACACCACAAAATTTAGGCAGATATATGTAAAGCAAGCCTCGAATATGGTTTGCACTTCAGAAAAACAATATATATATATATATAAAAATGGAAGCTTGAATTTTTAAGCAGGAATCATGGGGGGGTTTTTTGTGTACGTTTATTTTTTTTTCCCTTCTTTCTTTTTGTCGTCTTTCTGATTTTGTATACATGTCTCATTGCCGGTGCTGGGCTTGTGCGTTCCACAACTGCGATGTGGGTCTTGGGAGTGTCTCGGTGTTTGGACTGACCAACAGATGTCAATCTGGCCGCTGCAGAGTGAAGTAAGGCCAGGATTAAGAGTACAGGCCTTGTAAACTGTCGGGAGGGGTTTCTCATAAATCCGCCACGGCATAATCTTCCTCTTTCCGCTGCGTCACTAAAATGACGACCCACCGATTTTCCTTTCCAGCTCGTAAAAGGCGGGAAACATTGGCAACCCGGAGAAGTGAGGGTCTCTCTCTTTCTCCATCAAGTGTGTATGTGTAAAGGTCTTTCTCGACCCAGAGGAGAAAAACCTCCTGAAAAACCACCAAAAAATATCGCCTCCAAATTGATGTATTTTTCGCCGGGATGGCCGATTCACCCTGAAAATTCAAGACGAGCACAAATCCGAAAGCATGCCTCAGCAGCCAGCCGAACATCTTCTGACCTGTCCTTTTGACCCATCTACGCCCAGGGGTCGCCAAACGTGGTCCCTTTAAGACTTGTGGACTTCGACTCCCAGAATTCCTTAACTGGGGAATTCTGGGAGTTGAAAGTCCACAAATCTTAAAAGTGGTCGAGTTTGGAGAAATCTCTGACCTAGATTTTTTATTTAAAGAAAAAAAAGATGAAGGGGTGAATGGGAAGAGGGTGATCCGTTTTTAAGTTTTTTGACACGTCAAGTTCCCGGGGTCCATTTTGTCCTCTTCTGTTTTGTTGTTGTTGTTGTTTTTTCCTCCTGCACCATTGTAGTCCGTTTGAGGGGAGGGGGAACCGACGATGGTCCCCGGGGGGGGACCTGGATGGTCGTGTTCCCCTTTCCCTCCGCCCCATCCTCCACTTTCTCTTCCACAGAGATCTTTGGCTTCGCACTGATTTTCAATGATTGCATATGCAAAAATTAGCGTGGATTTGTAAATAGGTAGATACATGAGATTCCTTATAGTAACCAAAAGTTGTGGTTTCTTCTGTCCCAGGTTGTTTTTACATCCCTGTCTCCATGACTGTTTTCCCAGTTGTGTGTCCTTCTTTCTCTCTTTCTCTCTCTCTCTCTCTGTTTGCCTCGTTCCAAAGCCCCCTCACAATTGATGAATATTCCCCCCCCCCTTATTTTCCTTTTGCCTATTTGATGCCTTCTTCTCTTAAATCCAGCTTCTACTTTCAGCTAGATGCGAGGTCCTCTTTGGCTAAGAAACAACAGAAGACTGTCAGGATGCTGCTTGGGTATGAGCACAATATAGCATTTTGTAGGTATATCTATATATTTTATAAACTCTCGGTCGCTGTCATTCAAGTGGGTATTCTTTTTTTCCCTTTGCCGAGGGACACCTGCGGTCTCTTTCCCAGATTCTCTGCAACATGGCAAACCAAAGTGTGATCTTGGGTACTGCTCGAGCCCATGACCCAACCCCAAACACAGCCGCTGGCCCCATTTCCTGAGTGCCCCCTTTTTCGGTTTCAATTTCGGCAGGATTAGTTGGCCGACCAGGGGTGCTAGGCCCAGTTTTAATCTAGGTTATTATCTCTGCTCCCTAAAGGCAGTCCTCTTGTGTTTCATTTTATAACGAGGAATTTGCCAAAAAAAAAAAAAAAAAAGCAAAATAAAAATGAATACTGTCCCGCCCATCCTGTCCTCGCCAGTCGTAACTCCAGTGCTACTCGGAGGGGAAGATAACCCTGGTTCAAAACCAGCCCAGAGCAGAGTTTTTTAGCTCTGTCTTTGGTGTCCCTTCGTGGTCGTACAGTTGTCATCATAGATATTGTACTGACTTGGCATTTCCCAACCACCACCACCACCACCCCCATCAAACGGCAGTGGGACGGGAACGGAATCCCAAATCGGAGGGCATGAAATCAGGAGTGAGCTGTGCATGAGTGACGGCAACACTTTAACACAAGCTTTGATGCGTTTGCACTAAAAAGAAAATAAAAATTGCATTTCTGTCTCGCATTCGTTCCTGCGTTGGTCTCTCGCGTCCGTTCTGCCTTAAACTCATCTCAAATCCTCTCTGTACAAGCGATGATTAAAAAAATAACCGACTGCATGCAAGGTTCGCCTCTTTCAATCCCATACTGTATATACGGCATTGGATTGGTTATTTTTTAAAAATATATATAGATAGAGATATATATATAGTTTTTAAGGTTGTGATAAAGTGTTGCCAAAGAAACTTGTGGATTTTTTTAAACCACAATTCAGGAAGAAGCTGTTCTCGCTTCGAAGGGTGATCGGTAATAGAATGTGTTTTTCCCAGGGTAGATTTCTTGGTGAATTTCAACAAGGTGCTTGGTCCAAGCGTGTGTCTCTCTCTCTCGTCGTTTGATTTTGTACGTTTGGGGAGAGGAGGGGAGCACTCTAAACTCAAAGGATTGATTGGTTTCCAAAAATTAGGAATGATTTATTGGGAGGAGCGTATTGTGGTGCTTAAAATACATCTGGGAGTTTCTGGGATTGATTCCGTTGAAAAATAATCAGGAATCTTGCCCCCCCCAAAAAATGCTATTGTGCTTAAAATGGGTATAAAATGGCAACCATAGGAGAGAACCCCAAAGTTTCTTCTCTTCTCCCCAACTGAGAAGGACACACACACTCTTGTTGACACCCTTAGCTGTTCTCAGGTCATGTCCTCGTTGTGTGTGAATGTAACTTGGGAGAGATTGATCACCCGAGCTGGAAGGAAGGTGACTTTACACCGCTGAGGAACAACCAAGAAGTTTGGCCCATCAAGATGATCAGATCCAAAATGTCAAATGGGTTGAATGTTTTGCTGGACGTAATTGTCTCTTGTGGTGGGAGGTGAGCTTATCTGTCAAGGGTTGAACCAGCATAATTTGTAGCATCCAGGAATTTTTTTTTTATGAGAAAACCAACTCATTCCACCACTTTCTCCTCTTCTCCACCCAAAGTTGATTGGGTTGACGTCTCTTCCAAGACTCTTGATTTGTAAGCACCTTTGAAATATGACTTGTCTCCGCTAAAGCCAGTTGTAGCGAGGACCCCAACTCGTTCAATGTTCTACCACTTCTTACGTCTCCTCCTCCTCCTCTTCGCCCAACGTTGGTTGTGTTGACGTCTCTTCCAAGATACTCGATTTTGTAGGCACCTTTGAAATGTGGCTTGTCTCCATTAAAACCAGTTGTGAGGACCCCCAACTCATTCAATGTTTTACCACTTCTTACATCTTCTCCCCCTCTTCGCCCAACGTTGGTTGAGTTGACGTCTCTTCCAAGACACTCAATTTTGTAGGCACCTTTGAAACATGACTTGTCTCCATTAAAGCCAGTTGTAGCGAGGACCCCAGCAGGAAGAGGTGGAGAAGGAACTTGTGACACTGGCAAGATGGCAGCAGAGGGACAGCCCACCTTCCAGTAGCAACACCAGTTGGCCAATTATTTTCCCCCCAGTTCTTTCCCCCCAGCAGGTCTCGATGAAAGGGAGGCTGTGTGTTGGTCCTCCTTCTCCAGCTCAACCCAACTTTACCTACTCAAAGCCTTAAGCATGGTAAATGAATAAGAATAAAAAGAACACGACACCTTTAAATTGTCAAGGACTTTTTCTTCTTTGCACTAATGTTGACCCATTGGATTCGGTGGGCCGATTCTGTTGCACTTTTCGAACAAAACAAAATAAAATAACACACACAAAAAAAATAATGCTTTTCAGTTCTCAACCTGGACCACTTGAAGATGGGTGGACTTCAACTCCCAGAATTCCTCAGCCAGCCATGCTGGGAATTCTGGGAATTGAAGTCCCCAGCTCTTAAAAATTGCCCGGGTTTAGAAACTCTGCTCTGGACTAAGCAGTGAAAAACATGAAGCAAGGACTTGGGGACATTTCCAGTTGCAAGTTGACGTAGAGGTTGAAATCTTCCCCCAGTGAAATGAATTGCTTCTTCTCTTTGATATCTGATGTTCTTTATGCTTCCTGCTCTCCCTTCTTCCCATCCTCATCGCCACCGCCCCAATTTAAAAGGAGAAGCCCATCCTTTGGACAACTTCCACTTCTGCTGGGGGGAGGGGGTTCCCCTCTTCCATGGTGTCTCGTTGAGGTTCTTCAACAAGGCACAGTCTAAATCAGGTTCTTCTCCGAACGCTTAGATAGTATCTTGTTCAATGTTGATTTACGTCTAATTCTTTCATCGTGGCTTCTTTTCTAATCTCCTGGCCATCCATAATCATGATCAAATTCCTTCTTCTTCTTCTTCTTCTTCTTCTTCTTCTTCTTCTTCTTCTTCTTCTTCTTCTTCTTCTTCGTCTTCGTCTTCGTCTTCTTCGTCGTCTTCTTCTTCTCCTTCTCCTTCTCCTCCTCCACCTCCTTTTCTTCTTCCTCCTCCTTTTCTTCTTTTTCTTCTTCTTTTCCTTCAGATCCAGCCGCCCAACATTGTCCTATAAAACAAAGCTACACATCTATTTATAATTTCTGCTTACACCGAAAGTTTTATTTAAATCGAAAGAAACCTGTTCAATGTAAACTGTTGGATTTGTTTTGTTTTGTTTTTCCCCAATTTTTTTTTAAAAAAACTTTTCTTCTAACTGTCCGTGTGAGATTAGTTTCCTAAGTGGGTGTCCATTTAAAGTATCCCCCTTTTTTTTAGCCTATGGAGAACTTTAATAAAATGCTTTATTAAAGCTATGTGTTCTAAGAATATATATTATGATATATGAAATATATATATATATACACACACAAAAGAGAGAGTTTGAATTTTATTCTGAGAGCGGGTCATAAAACTCTCTTTTTTCCCTTTACCAAAAAATAAAAATAAAAATGTTGTTTAGCTACAGGGACGATAAAGTGACGATTCCATCAGCTAAAAGCCAATTTTCTTAAATCCTATTATTACTGTTATTATTCAGAGCACTCTAAATGTTCATTTTCTTGTAAAAAAATAATAATAAACCGACTTTAAACAACTAATTTACTGTTGTTGAGTGAGCAAAAGCACAGAGAAGACATTCCGTGTTTGTTGGATAGGGTTTTTTTTTTCTTTTTAAAAAAAAATGGGGGGGAGATAAATGCAGAATAAATATATAAAAACATGAAATGCACTTTTTGCAGAGGGAAGGGGCTATATATAAAATTTAAAATGCAGTTGCTCTTTTGTTCTTGTATATAAGATTACCCCCTTGAAAAGCTAATGTAATAAATGCTAATTTTAATTGCCTATTTTTGGATATCTTTTTTTTTTTTAAATAAAGAGCTCTAAAATATTGATCTTCTGGTTGAAAATATGAAGAGAGAGAGAGAAGAGGAGGAGGGGAAAAACAGATGAAGGGTGATAAAAGGCAGTTGCTTGCTCAAAGGGCCAACCTAGGGGACGGTATTCTCAATTGTGTGTGTCTAGATCAGCGTCGGATTTTAAAATAGCCGTGGCACTTTCCAAGCAGTCTGTAAACCAGGGGTGTCAAACTCGATTTCATTGAGGGCCGCATCAAGTTTGTGTTTGACCCAGTAGCGGGTTTCACTTACCTTCGCTAGCGGTTCAGTATGGACATGCACAGAGTGTCCGTGATGATGTCTGGGCAGGTGGGCAGAGGCTCCCACCACCGCCGCTGCTACCGGTTTACCCGAACCGGGGCAAACTGGTAGAAACTCACTACTGATTCGACCTCGGGAGGCTGGGGTGGGCTTGGCCAGCATGACATCATGTTGGGCGGGGCACCTGTGGTGGCCCAAGAGCTCTGCCAGTGAAAACGGACTCCCAAGCTCCATTTTCAGCTGCGACGGCCTCCTGCAACCCTCTGCCAGGAAAAACGGAGCTGGGGAGGGCCGCGTGCAGCCCTCACGAGCTCCATTTTCTCTGGCAGAGGCACCGTGGCCAGTCCTTCACTGTTTGCAGGATGGCTCCGCAAGCCAGATTTAAGTACCCCTAAGCAGGCCAGGATCCGGGCCCCCGGGCCTTGAGTTTGACACCCCTGCTGTAAACTAACCAGGAACTGTGGTTTATAAAGGCTTGGAACCTTGGTTTATAAATTAGCTTTCCGATCATAACCAGGCAAAGGGTTTTTTTTTGTTGCCCCCGGATATTATAACCCCCCTCCCTCCCCACGCATCCAAATAGATGGGTCCACGGTAGGTATATTGTTTGCCGTGATTGCAGATTCACAAACGCCATTCAGCGGGGGACTCCAATGACGGCTGCAGATTTTTAAAAATGCCCCTGAATTTAGACCTGCAGGTTCCCATCTGCACCCCCCCTCCCCCAAATGGCCGTTTCTCCGAATCTTTCTTTTCTTTTTAATTCAAAAATTTCAAAAAAGCCACCGATAGCAATCAGACAGGGTCGTTGCATCCATAGGTGCCTTTTGAATAGTCAAGGCCATTGAAAAAAATGTCCTACAGCATTCTTTAAAAAAAAAAGGGAGGGGGGGAGAATATATTGGGTACAGGTGGGCAGTTTGTGGGGGGAAAATTTGTCCGGTGGCAGATAATGCCATTGGTTGGATTATATATTTTGGGGAGAGTTTAAGGGGAGGGAATTTAATAAAAAAACCTCGTTTGAACCCAACATCACGAATTTTCATTTGTAGAGCCTCTGGGCTTTGTGAAAACTAGAACTGGAGGAAAACTCTTGAGTTAGGATAGAAACTCGCAGGATGAGATTAAAATATCTGAAGCAGCCCCACGAGATGAGATGAGACAAAATGATGGTGGGGGGGCGGGTGGAAACATGTTTTCAGCTTGGAATAAAATAGCCCAACTCAAAACGTTTTGTCGAGCTCCCCAAATTAGACAAAACTCACTCGGGACTTATCCAGGTGGTTTTTGAAGTTGAAAGGCTCCAAATTGGTGGAGGGTTTGGTTTTTTTTTTCAACCTCGGCCCCTTTAAAAATGGTCGGACTTCGACTCCCAGAATTCCTCAGCCGGCAGGAATCCTGGGTGTTGAAGTCCGCCCATCTTCAAGTGGTCAAGATTGTCGGGGGAGAAAACACGAGTCTCCGATGAACCTGTTTGTCCTTGTGATCTACAGCGAGACACATATCTGCTGTTAGGAAGTACCGAGTTTTGTTCTGAGATCAGCCCGAAATGGGGGGTTTGTGTAGATTTCGAGACAAAATTCTTGAAATATGTGATTTGGGGTGCCCGGCTCGATTTGAACTGGCTTTTAAATATGTGGAAATCCAGAAAGAGCTTAAAGACCACATTTTCCCCCCAAACTCAGTGAAATTTAGCACACCATGGCCTTAACTTTGTGTTCCCTGTTTAGTGTTGTCAATTATTTCCCACAAGGTCTATCACAACCCATCCCACGAAAGCTTTAGACTTAACATTTGTCTGTGAGGTTCTCTTTTGGGATCCATTCAAAGTCCAGATGGCCAACAGGGTTGGCCTTCAGGATCCAGGAAGGCAGTGCAGAAGCTTGATAATCATAACCACACAACCCATGTGCATCAGCTAGTCTTCCATGGGTGGGGTAGGGGAGTGGCTTCCATTTTCTTCCTCTTCTGCAGTCCGTAAAGCCTTCCCTCACCAGTTCCTTCCCCGATAGGTGCAGGATTTTGATGTTGCAGGATGGGAGGGTTGATGTCCTTCAACTCGAGACGTGTCCCTCTTTCAATCGTGAGATGTTGTCATCCCCTCAAGTGTGAGATTTGTTGTGTTAACTTTTGACCGTAAGGGATAGAGATGACCTCCAGATCATCGAGCAGTGGCCAACTTTGGACCAAGTGGATTTGAAGGACGTTAAAAGTGTAGTAGAATATCAGGAAAGACAGAGATGGCTCATAGGATTGTCCCCTTAGGTTGGACCTCATATGAGGCCACCAAGAGTTTTCTCAGTTGTGTGTTTGATTGCTCAAGAAAGGAAAGGGATCATAAATTGACCTGAAGCTATTGACCAGTTTTTACTACCAGTTTTCTCAACCTTGGGACAAAGGATCCACCCTTTCTTAACTTGGAAAGATCCTTTCCAAAATCTAACCAAGCCATTAGGTTCTTCCAGATACGCTCCTTTGAGCGACAAGGAAGAAGGAAGCCATGTTCACCCAATTTCCATGGTGCCTCGTATCTACTCCAACCTTGCCCTTACCAGACAGGTTACTCGGGAATCAGAGTTGGACTATCTTCACGGTGGTGCTAGCTGACGAGTTTCTTTTCTCCTGATTTGGAATCAGTGACATCTTGAGCTGGTGAGTTTCAGGTATTCTAGTTCCTAGTTTCAGGTATTCGGCCAAAATGAATCCTTGAGCGAGGAAGACAGGCATGGGTCTCATCACAACAACAGTTGTGAGTATACAACAGTCATAAAAGCCAAGACGAAGCTTTGAAGAACCTCTCCGTAGTTCTGGAGATGAATGGCATCGGTACAGAGATATTCTGGCTGATTTACAAATTAATTGCCCCATTTCTCCAAAGCTTTGATTTTGGAATCGTCGAAGAGACCAGAATTAAACGCCAGTCATAAATGAGAAATCTCAAGCCAACAAACGATCAAAATTGAGCAACAACCGCAAATTCAAAATGGGCTTTTTTCTCACACACACACCCCCTGTTCAAAGCACTTTTTGCTCAATATTTGGAAAATGAATTTTGGAATTTTGCTCGATATTTGGAAAATTAATTTGCATGTAGAGCTTGGCCCCTCCTGGCTTTATTCTTGGCTCCTCTCAAGGATTCATGGGAATTGTAATTCCACTTTGGGCCAAATGCCCGACAAGACCGAGAGCCCATCTCTCTCCTCCAAGCGTAACCTAGGTTAAATTTGACTTAGCTGTCTAAGGTCTCGGCAGAATTTCCCAGGAAGTGCAGTTTTGGATGCAGATTCTTCTTTCCGCAGATCGATTAGTCTCAGGGGTTTTCGTGTGTGTGTGTGTGTGTGTGTGTGTGTGTGTGTTTGTGTGTGTGTGTGACTGTGTGACTTTCTCGAAACCGGTGTAGCGGTGTAGACACACCATCCAAATGTTCTCGGAGAGAGTTCTCCAGCACCAATGCTTTGGAGTGTAAATGACGCCTTAGCTCTGTCTCTAGTATCCAGCACCTTGTCCGTTATATATAGCAAATATCCCGCGCTGCTTCTTTTTTTTTTTAACTTTTCTTTTATTGTTTTGGCAAACTGTTGGGATGGGGAGGTGAACTGTTTGTTGAGAAATGCTGAAAAAAAAATTTTTAAAAAAATCTCTGGCTGATCACGAGAAGCAAAAAATAGTTCCAGAGAAAATAGACCTTCTATCCAGCTGTTCATTTTTTCTGGTCTTGCTTTTCTAAATTAATTCTGCGTGAATTCTTCGGGATCTCTTTTTCCTAAAATCCTTTCTTCGCCAAGTTTCTTTCTTTCTTATCTTTCCTCGTTGTCTTTCCCCAAAGTAGCAATGAATTCGATGTGCTCAGGTCTGGGCCAGACGATTTTTCTTCCTTTCTCTTAAATCTTCCTTCCCTCCTGAATGGGGGAAATGAACTGCGTCTTTTTACAGATTCTTTTTTCTTCTCTTTTTTTCCTTCTTCCTTCCTTCCTAAATCAGCAACGGAACTTTCTCGCTGAAGGTTCGCCCATCATCATTTTAAAGTTTTGAGAATAGTGAATTCAGGAAATGCCTGAGGTTTGTTGGGAAGTTTTCGGAACTGTTTCATATATAGAGAGATATTAAAAAAAAAAAAAGAAGAAAAAAATTCAGATTATTTTTATGGACACCCAGGCTGTGGTACCCAACACTAACTTCACATTCGGGGGTGAGAGAAGGTTTATTTTCTCACCCTGGCTATTTTGTGTTTGTTTTCTAAAAAAAAGAAAAAAAGAAAGAAAGAAAATGCAAAAGATAGACTTTGTGCAGAAATTTAAAAATAAAAATGAAAGCAAAATTGTGGCGATTTTCTCTTCTTGCTCAGAATTGGTTGCTGACTAAAATCGAATCAATTGTATGTTCCTTTTTTTTTTCCATATATTGTACTGTACTAGAGAACTGTTAATTTTTTTGCACTAATAGATTTCCTTTCTCTCGGATCTTGGCTGTGTCTTCATTTACTTGTTTTTGTATTGCCAGCAAAAAATGTCAAATTCGGGTTGAACCTCTGGATGACGGTGCGATGAACCGCAATAATAATATTATAATGACATATATTGGGCCAAATTTTCTAAACATTCCAAATCTCAAAGTGCTTTTTCAAGAGGCCCGTTTTTCTTTCTCACTCCAGATCCTCCAGATCCTCTCTATGCATCTGGGGAGGGCGAAAACAGCCTTCCCCACTCCCTCGGAGGCCCTCCGGAGGCCCAAAACAGCCCGTTTTCCAACTCCCTAGATGCATAGAGAGGATCTGGAGCCAGGTGAGAAAGAAAAACAGGCCTACTGGGCTATCGCTATCGCGTGCCAGGAGCGGGGGGGAGGGGGTTGCGTGCACACGCATGGGGCACATAGAATTATGAATGTGGGCACAAACCTTCCCTGCTTCTGCCCCTTCCTGGCACATGATGGCAAAAAGGTTAGCCATCACTGTCCTATGTCTAATCAAACACAGGATAAAAATATCCATGAATACCGTATTTTATTCATTCAAAGGATTGGTAGGGCCGCCCATCTTAAACACAACTTTGGGCGGCTCGCCACCACAACAAAATTCTCCTCTAAACTATTTGCTCTCCCTTCCAGCTTCGGGACATCTGCAGATTTGACTACTGCAATGCCCTCTGCATGGGGCTGCCCTTGAAGCAGTGGAGAAATCCAATTTTTTTTTACTACCGGTTCTGTGGACGTGGCTTGGTGGGCGTGGTGTGGCTTGTTGAGTGTGGCAGGGGAAGGATACTGCAAAATCTCCATTCCCACCCCACTCTGGGCCCAGCCAGAGGTGACATTTGCTGGTTCTCTGAACTCAAAATTTCCTCTACCGGTTCACCAGAACCTGTCAAAACTTGCTGGATTTCACCCCTGCCTTGAAGTATCCGGAAGCTTCACTTCCTTCAAAATGCGGCAGGCTCTGTGGTTTTGTGCAAATCAAATTTTGTGTACGCTGTCTTGTGGGAGCTGCATTGGTTGCTCTTCTGGGTCCAATTCGAGGTTCTGGTTGTTCCCTTCAAAGTCCTTCATAGGTTGAGACCAAGTGATTTGAAGGAACCTCTTTTCTCAGTTACGTTTACCCAACCCACCACCACGGGGAGGCAGGGGATATTATGGGTGCCCTCTCTTGAGATCCCCCTGATAGAAGCAAGAAGGGCCTTCTCCACGGTGGCTCTCGCTCTGTGGAACATCATCTCTCAGAGATGAGATTGGAAATTAGATGTTATAGGTCTCTTATTTTAAGGAGGTCCACCCAGTGGGACCAAGAAAAAGAGCTTTCTCCATGGGGCTTCTTCTCTGTGGAACATCATCCCTACAGAGATAAGATTGGAAACTGGATGTTATGGGTCTCCTATCTTAAGGAGGTCCACCCGGTGGGACCAAGAAGAAGGACCTTTTCCATGGTGGTTGGCTCCCTCCCTGTGGAACATCATCCCTGCAGAGATTGGAAATTAGATGTTATGGGTCCCCTCTCTTAAAGAGGTCCACCTGGTGGGACCAAGGAGAAGGGCCTTCTCCATGGTGGCTCCTTCCCTGTGGAACATCATCCCTGCAAAGATTAAAAATTAGATGTTATGGGTCTCCTATCTTAAGAAGGTCCACCTGATGGGACCAAGAAGAAGCGCCTTCTGCATGGCAGCTCCTTTCCTGTAGGACATCAACCCTGCAGCGATAAGATGGAGACCCACCTTGACACTCTTCTGAAAGGCCCTGAAGACATAGTTTGCCAGCTGGCCTGGGGACCCCATGGTGTTATGGAGCCCATCAAGTGGTTGATTTGTTTATCGTCATCAGTGGGGATGGGAGATTATTGTGTTTCGGGTTTTTGGAATTTTATTTCTGTAAGTCTCTGGGAATCACCGTGAGGAAGTTATCCGGCTATATAAATGTTCTTAATCGATAATAAAGTAGATAAAGGGGTTCACAACTCCCATGTCTGAGTAGGCCTTGATGCATTGGACAAACATAAGACCCAGTAGCCATTCATTCAGTGCTTCCAGTTAGATGGAGTCATTCATTAATCCTTTTGGGGGTGCCGTCTTCACCCAATGTCTTCAGAGAAGAAGCCACAAAAGTGACTAGACGGTTAGAGGCTAAAACTGCATCCAGTTTTGGTCACCACGTTACGGGGGGGGGGGGGGGGGGGAATGTTGAGCCTTTGGGAAAAAGTGCAAGGAAGAGCATCTACGGTAGTAGCCAAAATTGTGGAAACCTTTTGGGGAAAGTGTATTTTTGAGGTTTGATGGCCAATAACACCACTTTTTTGGGGGGAGTTTCAAGATAATCCTATTCCACTGCTGGAATGGCCTGGGAATAGCCCGGACCTTCTTAACCCAATTGAAAATCTATGGAGCTGACAGTCAGAAGCGACCCAGCAATAAAACCCAGTTAATAGAAGCCATCCTTCAATCTTAGTTTCACATTCGAACAGCTGCAGAACTCAAAGACTTGGTTCACTCCATGGGAAGACGTCGTAAGGCCGTCATTCACACTAAAGGCTACCCAACTATTAACTGACAGGGTGATAATTTTTGTCTATCTCGTTTTTTCTATGTGTTTCACTTTTCTTCGTTATACCGTAACTGCTATTCTAATAGCAAATCCTTCATAAAAGTTATTGCATTACATTCTTGATTAAATTATCTTTCCGTTGATATATAATTTTATGGTACTACAAAAAAAGTGGTGTCATTAGCTAATTTTAGAAAATACACTTTTCCCAAAAGATTTCCACAATTTTGGCCATTACTGTAAGATGATTACTGTGGCTTCCGGCGTCCCGATATAGCCAGCTGGTGCCATCACTGGTTATTGGGGGCAAATCACTGGCCCCCACGGAAAGGGCCCGCAACTTGAGCGTCCTCCTGGACGCACGGCTGTCTTTAAAAGAGCCGTGGCCAGGGGGGCTTTCTATCGGGTTCACCTGATACGCCAGTTGCGCCCCTTTCTAGATCGGGACTCCTTACGCACGGTCACTCAAGCGCTCGTCACTTCTCGTCTGGACTATTGTAACGCTCTCTACATGGGGCTCCCTTTGGGGTGCACCCGGAGGCTCCAATTGGTGCAAAATGCGGCCGCGTGGGGGATTATGGGAGCGACGGGGCGCTCCCACGTGACTCCTCTCCTGCGCGAGCTGCATTGGCTTCCGGTGGACGTACACCGTGTTGTTGACCACCTTTAAAGCGCTCCACGGCTTAAGGCCGGGGTATTTACGAGACTGCCTTCTGCCACCAATTGCCTCTCACCAGCCGGTTCGCTCCCACAGAGAGGGCCTCCTCAGGGTGCCGTCGGCCAGACAATGTCGGCTGGCGACCCCCAGGGGGAGAGCCTTCTCTGTGGTAGCACCTACCCTCTGGAACAATCTACCCCCAGAGATACGAGTGATCCCAGACCTCCGGACTTTTCATTGGGCCCTAAAAACTTACTTTTTCCAGTTAGCCGGGCTGGCCTGATTCCATGTTGGTTTTAACATTTGATACTGATTTTCAATTGAAATGTTTTAAATTATGGGCCAAATTTCATTTAATTATTTTTTAAAATTATTTTAACTTTTGTGTACAAATGTTTTTATTATGGCTGTTCACCGCCCTGAGTCCGAAAGGAGAAGGGCGGTATACAAATCTAATAAAAGAAAGAAAAAGAAAGAAAGAAAGAAAGAAAGAAAGAAAGAAAGAAAGAAAGAAAGAAAGAAAGAAAGAAAGAAAGAAAGAAAGAAAGAAAGGATTAAAGGGCTGGCAACTAAAACATATGACGAACGTTTGAAGGAACTGAGCTGATCTAGAGAAAAGAAGGACTATATTCCAGTATTTAAGGGGTTGTCCCAACCAGGACAAGAAGCAACTGGTGGAAACTAACCAAGGAGAGAAGGAACATAGAACTAAGGAGAAACTTCCTAACGGTGAAGACAACGAACCAGTGGAACAGCTTGCCACCAGAAGTTGTGGGTGCCTCCATCACTAGAGGTTTTTAAGAAGAGACTGGACAGCCATTTATCCAGCATGGTATAGAGTGAAGTGATCCCTTCCTCGCTCCCTCCTCTCCCATTTTTTTCTCTTTGTCTTTCCTTCCTTTCTCCCTCTCTTCTCTTCCTCCCTCCCTCCTCCTCTCCCACTCTCTTCATCTTTCCTTCCTTTCTCTCTCCCTCTTTTCTCTTTCTCCCTGTCCTCACCTCCCGAGGCACCTCCTGAAGGCATCCCCAAATCCCCAGACACCCCTCAGGAGAAGCCCCAGAGCTGTTGGCGTGTCTCTTCAAGAAAAACAACATGTAACAGGTACAGTATACGTGGTACCTCACTCAATAGTGGTGACTGTGAGGGGGATCTTGGAGTCCTAGTGGGCAACCATTTAAATAGGAGCCAGCCGTGTGCAGCAGCTGCCAAAAAAGCCAACACAGTTCTGGGCTGCATCAACAGAGGGATGGAATCAAAATCACGTGAAGTGTTAATACCACTTTATAAGACCTTGGTAAGGCCACACATGGAATACGGCATCCAGTTTTGGTCACCACGATGTAAAAAAGATGTGGAGACTCTAGAAAGAGTGTAGAGAAGAGCAACAAAGAGGATCAGGGGACTGGAGGCTAAAACATATGAAGAACAATTGTAGGAACTGGGCATGTCTAGTTTAATGAGAAGAAGGACTAGGGGTAACATGATAGCAGTCTTCCAGTATCTCAGGGGCTGCCACAAAGAAGAGGGAGTCAAGCTATTCTCCAAAGCACCTGAAGGTAGGACATGAAGCAATGGGTGGAAACTAAGCAAGGAGAGAAGCAACGTAGAACTAAAGGAGAAATTTCCTGACAGCGAGAACAATTAACCAGTGGAACTGCTTGCCACCAGAAGTTGTGAATGCTCCAACACTAGACAGTTTTTAAGAAGATGTCGGATACCCATTTGTCTGAAGTGGTGTAGGGTTTCCTGCCTAAGCAGGGGGTTGGACTAAAAGACCTCCAGGGTCCCTTCCAACTCTGTTATTCTATTCTATTCTATTCTATTCTATTCTATTCTATTCTATTCTATTCTATTCTATTCTATTCTATTCTATTCTTATTCTATTCTATTCTGCCAGCCTTCAGCTGGGCTTCTCCCGTCCTTGCTAGTCCTTTTGCAGGATCTTCACACCTTTCCTTTTGACAGAAAAGGCAAACCATATTGTTAAAAAAAGACAACAAAAAAAAAGGAGCTTGTGTCATAAGCCTCCTATTTTTTTCCAAGCTCCTGGAAGAGATAATAGAGCTGATCTCTGGGGGATTAAAGGACTTTAAGGCCACTTAGGGCGGCAATCCCTGTTTTTCATTAAGGGCCTTAAGGAACACTGCGCCCCTACCCCATAAACAAGCCCAGCTTTTGCAAGGGGTGAGGGTCAAGGGAGTGTGTATGTGTGTATGTGTGTTTGTGCGTTTGTCCAAGGGTTTCTGAGCGGCATCTCCCCCACCCCATCGTGGCCTCCTGCATGACAGGAAACAGAGTCCTTCGCCCGAGTCCCAAATCTCCTGGATCCATGGGCTTCAACCCTCTGTTTTAGAAAAGAATTACATTTGTCTCTCTCTCATTCTCACCCTTTCTCTCACCCAGTCTCTCTCTCTTTTTCTTTTCCTTTCTCTCCCTCTCCTTCCCTCCCTCCCTCTCTTTCTCTCCTTCCCTCCCTCCCTCCTCCCTTTCTCGCTCCCTCCCTTTTTCTTCTCATCTGTCTATCTATCTATCTATCTATCTATCTATCTATCTATCTATCTGTCTATCTATCTTCTATCTATCTTTCTATCTATCTATATTTATCTATCTATCTATCTTTCTATATCTATCTATCTTTCTATCTTTCTATCTATCCATCTTTCTATATCTTTCTAACTTTCTATCTATCTATCTATCTATCTGTCTATCTGTCTATCTTTCTATCTTTCTATCTATCCATCTTTCTATCTCTATCTTTCTATCTATCTACCTACTATCTATCTATCTTTCTATATCTATCTATCTTTCTATCTATCCATCTTTCTATCTTTCTAACTTTCTATCTTTCTATCTATCTATCTTTCTATCTATCTATCTATCTATTTATCTATGTCTATCTTTCTATCTTTCTATCTATCCATCTTTCTATATCTTTCTAACTTTCTATCTTTCTATCTATCTATCTTTCTATCTATCTATCTATCTATTTATCTATGTCTATCTTTCTATCTATCCATCTTTCTATATCTTTCTAACTTTCTATCTTTCTATCTATCTATCTTTCTATCTATCTATCTATCTATTTATCTATGTCTATCTATCTTTCTATCTATCTATCTTTCTATATCTAACTATCTTTCTATATCTATCTATCTATCTATCATCTATCTATCTATCTAGTTTAATGAAAAGAAAAGAAGGACTACAGGTGACATGACAGCAGTCTTTGAGGGGCTGCCCCAAAGAAAAGGGAGTCAACCTATCCTCCAAAGCACCTGAAGGCAGGACAAGAAACAACAGATGGAAACTAATCAAGGAGAGAAGCAACTAAGGAGAAACTTCCCGACAGTGAAAACAATTAACCAGTGGAAAGATTGTGGGTGCTGGACAGCCATTTGTCTGAAATAGTATAGGGTCTCCTGCCTGAGCAGGAGGTAGGACTAGAAGACCTCCAGGGTTCCTTCTAACTCTGTTATTCTATTAGCTATAATGTATCATCCATCTATCTATCCATCCATATCATTATCTATCATTATCTATATCAATCTATCAATCTATCATTATCTATCTCTCATTCTCTGTATCTATCAACTATTATCATCTATCACTATCATCTATCATCTATCTATCCATCCATATCATTATCTATATCATTATCTATCTCTCATTCTCTATATCATCTATCTAACTATCTACCTATCTATCCATCTATCCATCCATATCATCTATCATTATTTATCTCTCATTCTCTATCTCTAGCTATCTATCTCTATCATCTATCACTCTCATTTTCTCTCTCTCATCTATTTATCCATCCATATCATTATCTATCTCTATCATTATCTATCTATCTCTTATTCTCTATATCATCTATCTATTATCTATCTATATATCTATCTATCTATCTATCTATCTATCTATCTATCTATCTATCCATATCATTATCTCTCATTCTCTCTCTCTCCCATCTCTCATCTATCTCTATCATCTATCCCTATCTATCTATCTATCTATCTATCTATCTATCTATCTATCTATCATCTATCTATCATTAACTACCTACCTACCTACCTATCATCTCTATATCATTATCTATCTCTATCACCAATCAATCTATCTATCAATTTATCTATCTAAGCTATCAAATTTATACGCTGCTTATCTCGCAATGCAGCCACGGCGATGTTACAAGAGAAAATCTGAAACGGTTAGGAGAAAATTTATTTTTTGCTGTTCATTTCTCTTTGCAAGCTCCAGAGGAGGCATTCTGACATCCAGCTCACTCTCCTGCCCCACCACCAATAGTTGTCAGAGTCTAGGACGGTCTTGGGGTAGAACGTGGCCCATTTTGGGTTGGGTTGCTTGACATCTGGGGCCGGGGGGGGGGGCGGGGGGGAAGAGGCAAGTGATGTCACACACACAAACACAACGGCACCAGTGGGACCTCATTGTGGGTTGGACTGAATATCGAGGCATTCAGATAACTATTTGCTCCAATTCCAAACAAAAGCCGAGGCTGCAAATAATACCATCCCCTGGATGCCTCTGGAATTCATAGAATGTTAAATGAATAAAAAGAACTCTGGAAGCTTTACTCTACTTATTTATTTTTAACTAAATGGACCTTCCTTCCTTCGTTTTCTTTTTTCTTCCTTCTCTCCCTTCCTTTTCTCCCTCCCT
Organism: Arizona elegans; assembly: GCA_022577455.1. Taxonomy (NCBI): domain Eukaryota; kingdom Metazoa; phylum Chordata; class Lepidosauria; order Squamata; family Colubridae; genus Arizona; species Arizona elegans. Next base: position 13,111,880 of record JAKOOJ010000018.1, read on the forward strand.
CTCTCCCTTCATTCCTTTTCTCCCTCCATTTTTCTTTCCTTCCTTTCTCTCTCCCTCAATTTCCTTGCTTACTTGCTTCCTTACTCCCTCAATTTCCTTCCTTCCTTCTTTTCCTCCCCCTTCCCTCCATTTATCCTTCCTTCCTTCCATTCCATATTTCCTTCATTGCTCCCTCAATTTCCTTCCTTCCTTCCTTTCTTCCCTCCCTGTTTGTTCTTGCTTCCTTCCTTCTTTCCTCCCTTCTTTCCTTCCTTCCTCACTTCCTCAATTTATTTCCTTCTGTCCCTCTCCTTCCTTCTTTCGTTTTCTTTCTTCCCTCTCCCTTCCTTTTCTCCCTCCATTTCTCCTTCCTTCCTCCCTCCATTTCCTTGCTTGCTTCCTTCCTTCCTCACTCCCTCAATTTCCTTCCTTCCTTCCTTCCCTCCTTCCTTCCTTCCCTCCCTCCCTCCATTTGTTCTTGCTTCCTTTCTCACTTTATTTATTTATTTATTTATTTAATGAATTTATTTCCGATTGTCCTTCCTTCTTTCCTTCCTTCCTTTCCTTCTTTCCTTCCTTCCATCCTCGCTCCCTCAATTTCCTTCCTTCCTTTCTTCCCTCCGTTTATCCTTCCTTCCTTCCTTCCATCTTTCCTTCCTTCCTCACTTCAACTTATTTCCTTCCTTCCTCCCTTCCTTCTCTTCCTTCCCTCCCTCCCTCCCTTCCTTCCTCTTTCTTTCCTTCCTTCCTTCCTTCCTTCCTTCCTTCCTTTCTTTCTTTCTTTCTCTCTCTCTTTCCAGTCGGGTGCCAAAGAAGGTTTCCTCGAAGTGCCTTAAGGTAATCTCCCCCTGGAATAATATAATTAACAGGAATTAAGAAGGGCTTTATTTGAGATAAAGCTCATTAGCGCTGAGCCCCAACACCTGCTTTCGGTGTCAAGCTGAATTCTGACTCTCCGGAGAGAAGACCGCATGACAGCACATGCCGAGAGCCTCTTCCTTAACTTATGTCCCTAAATCGCCTTTGCCCAGAAGGAATTTGGATGTTCAGAGTTTCAACGTCAATATAAAAACTGGGAATCTGGAATGCAGTTAAATTCTAATCTATTCAATTCTGCAGCTCTGCTTACCTATCTGTGTTATGGGTATGATTTCATTAAGGATCACTTTAAAGTTCATCACAAAAACCATACCCAGGAAGTCCTTCGACTAACGATCGCGATGGAGCCCAAAATTTCCATCCACTCGACCGTTGTCTAGGTGGCATCTCTTAATCTCTCTCGCAAGGCCTTTCCCGCATACCATGACACAACTAGCTACCGTATTTCCCTGAAAATAAGATCTGGGCTTTTTTTTGCCTCCAAAAGAGGCATTAGGCCTTATTTTTGGGAGATGTCTTTTCCACTGTTTTACCTCATGGCAGTGGCACTGACAGCCTCGCCCAGCAGGAGCCTGTGTGGCCGCTGCCAGCCCACTTCTTCTGTGGCCATTTGTCACCACTTGAACGCGGCGCCTCTGGGCTCCATTTCGCCATCAGAGACCTTCGGAAAGGCCTCGACGATGAAATGGAGGCCACATGTCAATCCGGAGCTCGCTTCTTGGCTGCAGAGGCCTTTCTGCAAGCAGCAGCAAGCGGCCATAGAAGAAGTGGGCCGGCAAGGCAGGTATCGGCGTGTGGGAGGCCTGGCTGCACCTGTCCTAAGGTAAGCAGGTGCGGGGCACGTAGGGAAGCTCCACCCCACATCCCTGCTGTAGCTTGATTTTTACCCATGTGCCTCACCCCACATACAACCAGGTGCAACGGAGTGGGTCAGGGTCTTAACTAGGCCTTATTTTGGGGGTAGGGCTTATAATAGCCGCACGTGTAAAAATCAAGCTACGACTTATTTTCTGGATAGGCAGGGGTGGGATTCAGCCGGTTCGGGAAAGCCGGATGTTAATTTTAATCTAGTTCACCAAACCGGTAGTTGCAAGGACTGGCTGGCCCCGCCCAACCCGCCCCTCCCAGGAGTCTCCACGCGGCCTGTTTTGGATGCCAGGTAAGTGCAGGGCCTGCGTGGAGGTTCTGGGAGAGCGAAAAACAGGCCTACCGGAAGTACCAGATGTCCAGAAATGAGGGCCTCTGGAGCCCAGAGGAGGCCGTTTTTGCCCTCCCAGAGGCTCAAGGAAAGCCTCCAGAGCCTGGGGAGGGCAAAAACACTCCCCACCATGGTGCCGGAAGCCGACTAGGCCACGCCCCCATGGCCATGCCTACCCATCAACCAGGCAGAGAACCAGTTGGTAAAATTTTTCAATCCCACCCCTGTGGATACGTCTTATTTTTGGGGAAACACAGTACTAAAGATGAGGGCCTCTAGTGGGGAAGAAGTCCAAGGAAGGATGTTTGATGACCTTGGATGGTCCAAGGCGAAGCTGTGATTTGCGGACAGGAACTGCCCCAGCCACTGAATTTCTTTTCAGCTTGGGCTTTCTCTCCACTTCCGCCAGCGAGGAAGGGATGAAGCCGAGAGACCGAAGAGGACAACGGGAAAAGAGGCCAATGAGTTTCGGGCAGGTTGAGATGCGCAGAGCTGGAGAACGAAGAGCAGGAAAGACACCAGCGGCCCAGAAGGTTGCAAGCGAGTCCATGCCTGTATGGATGGTGGGAACTCAAATTCATTGCCATCCTGGGAAAGACAAGCAAGAAAACAGCAGAAGAGGCGTTTTAATCTACGAGAGTTTTAAAAAAAATCAGATGCATTCTCAGGTTCACAAAGGTCATGATCAGTAAACTTTAAGCCTTTTAATAAAATCCGTTCGTCTGAAAAAGTCCATTTAACCAGATCCATCTGATTTCAAAAGAAACACCAAAAGTCATAGTTTTTTTGGAGCCCAGGTCTTCCAAGATATGATGGGTTGGAAGGATGGACAGAAGTGGCTGGAAATGCTCACGTTCCCTTTGTCGGGCATGAACAATCAGGCCCACCCATGAAGGTCCCCATTAAACTGATTTATTGCTGAACAACCTATGCATACAGAGAATGTTCTCAACTCATAGTTAGTACCTGCTAAGATTTAGATAAGGATCAGCAGAATTCAGTGAACTACTTGTGACTATGTAGGGATTCTAAGCTGATCCCTCTTTTAACTCCGCCCTCAGCTTCTGCCACTCCTTCTCCTACACATCTCCTTCTTCTCCTTCCCCATCTCCCCTTCCTTCCTTCTGGCTCCTTCCATTCCTTCCTCACTTCCTCCCTCAATTTCCTTCCTTCCTTCCTTTCCTCCCTCCTTCCCTCTGATTGTCTGTCCTTCCTTTCCTTATTTCCTTCCTTCCATCCTTGCTCCCTCAATTTCCTTCCTTCCTTTCTTCCCTCCCTCCATTTGTTCTTCCTTCCTTCCTTCCTTCCTTCTTTCCTTCCTTTCTTTTCATTTTTGTCTCCTTCCATTCCTTGCTTCCTTGATCTATCTATCTATCTATCTATCTATCTATCTATCTATCTATCTATCTATCTATCATCTATCGTCTACCTATCTATCCATTTATAATTTATCTGTGAAATCTCTCTCTCTCCCCCCTCTCTTTCTCCCTCTCTTATTTAATCTATCAAATTTATATGCTGCTCATCTCGCAATGCAGCCACAGCAATGTTACAAGAGACAATTCGAAATGGTTGGGAGAAAATTTATTTTTGCTGTTCATTTCTCTTTGCAAGCTCCAGAGGAATTCATAGAAAGTTGCAGGATTTTTTTAAATAAAAAGAACTCTGGAAGCCTTACTCTAGTTATTTATTTTTAACTAAATTGACTCCTTTTCCTACACATCTCCTTAACCTCATTCCCCATCTCTTTTCCTTCCTTCCTTCCTTCCTTCCTTCCTTCCTTCCTTCCTTCCTTCCTTCCTTCCTTCTTTCCCCTCTTATTCCCATCTCCTTCTTGTCATTCCCATCTTGTCAGATATGGAAGACCAAGGCCCAGTGGTGAAATTCAATTTTTTTTTCTACTGGTTCTGTGGGTGTGGCATGGTGGGCGTGGCAGGGGAAGGATACTGCAAAATCTCCATTCCCTCCCCACTCTGGGGCCAGCCAGAGGTGGTATTTGCCAGTTCTCCAAACTACTCAAAATTTCCGCTACGAGTTCTCCGGAACCTGTCAGAACCTGCTGGATTTCACCCCTGCCAGGGCTACACGTGAAGGTCCAATCAAACTGATTTATTGCTGAACAACCTTGCACAGGAATTTTCTCAACTCGTGGTTAGTACCTGCTAGGATTTAGATAAGGAACAACGGAATTCAGGGAAGGTTGGATTTAGTTCACTTGCGGCTACGTAGGAATTCCAGGATGATCCCTCTTTTAACTCCATCCCCAGGTTCTGCCACTCTTTTTCCCAACATTTTGGAGAAGTGCAGAGAATCCTCCACCAAATTCTTTGCCTGTAAATTTGGCAGGCAATTTTGAAAGCCTGGTTGCATCCAATGAGAGATACAGGGGACTGGAGGCTAAAAGATATAAAGAACGGTTGCTGGAATTGGGTATGTCTAGTTTGAAGAAAAGAAGAACTAGAGGTGACATGATAGCAGTGTTCCAATATCTCAGGGGCTGCCACAAAGAAGAGAGGGACAACCTTATTTGAAGGACCGTCTCCTCCTGGTCAGTTCTACCCAACTCACCAGAGAAGGAAGGCAGGGAATGTTACAGGTCCTAAAGTGGTCCATCTAATGGGACCGAGAGGAAGTGCCTTCTCTGTGGTGGCTCCTTCCCTGCAGAACATCATCCCTTTAAGATAAGATTGGCCCCCACCTTTGATACTTTTCCAAAAAGCCCCAAAATCCTTAGAGGGGGATGGAGCCCATCAAGTGGCTCATTTGATTGTTGTTCCTAGAGGGGTTGGAGGTGATTGCTTCTTTTATTGTTTTGTATTGGGCTTTTACCCTTGTCAGCTCTCCAGACTCACTGAGGTAGGTAGCTGGGTAGCTGAGCTGGGTTCTATTATTCTATTATCTAAAAATAATAAAATAAAATAAAATAAAATAAAATAAAATAAAATAAAATAAAATAAAATAAAATAAAATAAAATAAAATAAAATAAAATAAAATAAAATAAAATAAAATAAAATAATGAAATGAAATAATGAAATGAAATAATGAAATGAAATAATGAAATGAAATGAAATGAATAAAATAAAATACTAAAATAAAATAAAATAATAAAATAAAATAATAAAATAAAATAATAAAATGTAATAAAATGTAATAAATAATAATAATATCAACACCAATAAATAAAATAAAAAAATAAAAAAAATATAATGTAATAAATAATTATAACAATACCAATAAATAAAATAAAAATATTAAAATAAAATAAAATAACCTGTGCAATCACACATGGCCAATAAAGAATTCTAAAATTGTAAAAGGAAATAAAGAAAATAATGAAATAAAATAAAATATAATGTAATAAATAATTATAACAATACCAATAAATAAAATAAAAATATTAAAATAAAATAAAATAACCTGTGCAATCACACATGGCCAATAAAGAATTCTAAAATTGTAAAAGGAAATAAAGAAAATAATAAAATAAAATAAAATATAATGTAATAAATAATAATAATAACAATATCAATAAATAAAATAAAAATTAAATTAAATTAAAAAGTGTGTGCAATCACACTTGGTCAATCAAGAATTCTAAAATTCTAAAATGAAATAAAAGAAAAGAAAAGAAAAGAAAAAAGAAAATAATAAAACAAAACAAAATATAAAATTATGAAATAAAATAAAAATAATCAAATTCAAATAATGAATTAAAATAATAAAATCAAATAAAAAATAAGTCAATAAAATAAATAAAATGTAACATTAAAGTAAAAATTTAAAAATAACATAACAAAATAAAATAACATTAAAACAAAATATAAATAAAAGAAGATGGTTTACAAATAAAATTAAAATAATAATTTAAAAATAAAAGGAAACCATTTAAAAATGAAATAAAAGCACCTGCACATCTGTAAGGAGTCTTTATACCAGGGGTGAAATGCTCCTGGTTCAGACCAGATCACCCGATCTGGTAGTGATGATGGCAGGTGGTTTGGAGAATCGGTAGCAAAAATCCCTGCGCCATGCCCCCCATGCTCAGCTGAGTCGCACAATCATCAGAGGCTTTTTTTTTTTTTACTTTTCAAAGCATTTTTTCTACAATCTCTTCCGACGAAAAAAATATTTTAAAAGTAAAAAAAAAGCCTCTGATGATCGCGCGGCTCAGCTGGGATCGTCAGAGGCTTTACAAAGCATTTTTTTCTGCAACCTCTTGGCCCAAGAGGTCATAAAAAATGCTTTGAAAAGTCTCTGACGATCCCAGCTGAGTTGCCTGATCGGCAGAGGCTTTTCAAAGCATTAGAAAAAATGCTTTGAAAAGTTAAAAAAAAAATCACGCCCACCCATTCACATTACCCCCACCACCAAGCCATGCCCACAGAACCTGTAGTAACAAATTTTACATTTCATCCCTGCTTTATACTACATGCAGTGCCATTGATGAGAGCACCGCGGACTACGGAGGGGGACGTGAGCCAAAAAAAGATCAAAAATTGGGGTTTGCGTCACCAGGCCGCACCCAGCCCACCCTCCTGCCCTTTCTCCCTCTTCCCACAGGGGCCACTGAGAAGGTGACGTCAGCCAACCTCACTTCTCACCTCCGGATCCCTCGCCGAGCTGCCCGACGGTGATAGATGCCCTTGGAGAAATCCTCCAGGTTGTCCGGGTGAATGGCCCAGAAATGTCCTTTCCCGTTGTTGCTATGACCTGCCTTGATGAAACACTCGTTCAGGGAGAGGTTGTGTCTCACGCTGTTCCGCCAACTTTTCTCCTGCGTGGAAACCACACTGACCGTCAGGCGTGAAATAACAGAACTAATGTGAATGATGTAGGAATAGTACAGGGTCAGCTATATGAACACTGAAGGACCCTCTTTATTCACATTATTATAAAGAAAGAAATGTGCTTGTAAGTCAGCTAAATTCCATTCTTGGTAATATATATCTTCTGAGGGGCCTAGCTGTCAAGGATGCAAGGACATCCATAAGAAACAAAAAGTTACTTATTTTCCAAAGCAGTCATGAATCTACGCATCAGCAAACGCAGAACTGGGGAAGGTTGTTTAGCTAAAATAATCTTATGAACTAGAAAATAATGAAGGAATTTAGTAATTAGAAAGTGTCAATTATAATGTAACAAATGTATGTTAACCCTATATGGAAAACTGCTGTGCTTACAAAATCCTTTGCCTTGGAGATGTATAAAAGCAGTTGTATCAGAGCTCTTCTGGGTTCAGAATTGCAGATACAAATCTGATTCTGAAACTGTGCAATAAACTGTCTCTGGCTGACCAGGAATGTACGCAATAAATTGTCTCTGGATGACCATCATTCCATAACAGAACAGAATAAACAGAGTTGAAGGGGCCTTCGAGCTCTTCTAGTCCAACCCCGCTGCTCAAGCAGAAGACCCTATCCAGCGATGGCTTTCACACTTTGTTACTACCGGATCGCCGCGCCTGTGCGCCCGGTTTGCACACGCATCTGCCTTTCGCGCATGCGCCCTGCCTTCCGGGCATGTGCTTTGCTCGCCTGCGCACCTTCCGCCCATGCACTCTGCCTCAAAAATGTGCCTAAATAGGACGGTGAAGAATACCGTCCACCCATGATTTCTGCTACCGGTTTGTCTGAACTGGTCCGAACCGGTTGAATACCACCTCTGCCCCTATCCCATTTCAGATAAATGATTGTCCAGTCTCTTTTGGAAAGCCTCCAGTGATGGACTAACCACAGCTTCTGAACACAAGCCATTGCACTGATTAATTGTTCTGTCAGGAAATTCCTCTTTAGTTCTAGGTTGCTTCTCTCCTTATTTTATTTATTTATTTTATTTTATTGTTTATATTTATATACCGCCCTTCTCCCGAAGGACTCGGGGCGGTGAACAGCCAACAGATAAAACACAAGAAATACAAAATTTAAAAACAGTATTAAAATCCGATTAAATTAATTTGGCCCACAATTAAAAACACCCCTGTATTAAGACCCATAATTAAACAATTTAAAAATTAAAACAATTTAAAAGAGTTAGGCCAGCCCGGCTTGCTGGAATAAAAACGTCTTTAGGGAATGGCGAAAGGTGCGAAAATCCGGGATCTGCCGTATCTCCGGGGGCAGCTCATTCCAGATGGATTAGTTTCCATCTGTTGCTTCTTGTCCTGCCTTCAGGCGCTGACCCCCTCCTCTCTGTGGCAGCCCCTCAAATATTGGAAGACTGCTATCCTGTTTCCCCTGGTCCTTCTCTTCACTAGACTAGCTATGCCCAGTTCCTGCAACCGTTCTTCATATGTTTTAGCCTCCGGTCCCCTCATCATCTCTGTTGCCCTTCTCAGAGTAACAGAGCAAAGAAAGTTGCACTCTTTCTAGAGTCTCAACATCTTTTTTTTATTCCATGGCAACCAAAACCGGATGCAGTATTCTAAGAGTGGCCTTATCAGAGATCAGGGGCACACATGAAGGTCCACAATGATTTATTGTGTTCATGTCTTATGTATGGGAATCTTCTCAGCTCACTGATAACACAGCTACAAGATTGGTAAGGAATGGAATGGAATGGAGTAGAGTAGAATAGAGTAGAATAGAGTAAAATAGAGGAGAGGAAAGGAGAGAATAGAGCAGAGTAGAGTAGAGTAGAATAGAGTAAGTAGAATAGAATAGAATAGAATAGAATAGAATAGAATAGGATAGAATAGAATAGAATAGAATATTGGAATGAAGAATAGAATAGAATAAGAATAGAATAAAGTAGAACAGAACAGAATAGAATAGAATAGAATAGAATAGAATAGAATATTGGATTGGAGAATAGAATAGAATATTGGAATGAAGAATAGAATAGACCGAGTAGAGAATAGAATAGAATAGAATAGAATAGAATAGAATAGAATGGAATGGAATGGAATGGAATGGAATAGAATAGAATATTGGATTGAAGAATAGAATAGAATGAGTAGAGAAAAGGAAAGAATAGAATGGAATGGAATGGAATGGAATGGAATATTGGATTGAAGAATAGAATAGAATGAGTAGAGAATAGAATAGAATAGAATAGAATAGAGTAGAGTAGAGTAGAGTAGAATAGAATAGAATAGAATAGAATAGAATAGAATAGAATATTGGATTGGAGAATAGAATAGAATATTGGAATGAAGAATAGAATAGACCGAGTAGAGAATAGAATAGAATAGAATGGAATGGAATGGAATGGAATGGAATGGAATGGAATGAAATAGAATAGAATATTGGATTGAAGAATAGAATAGAATGAGTAGAGAAAAGGAAAGAATAGAATAGAATGGAATGGAATGGAATGGAATAGAATATTGGATTGAAGAATAGAATAGAATGAGTAGAGAAAAGGAAAGAATAGAATAGAATAGAATAGAATAGAATAGAATAGAATAGAATAGAATAGAATAGAATAGAATAGAATAGAATAGAATGGAATGGAATGGAATGGAATGGAATGGAATAGAAATTTTTCATCACTAATCAGCATACAGCAAAATGACATTTCGTTGCATTTCAGCTCTCAAAGGATAACCATTATACATAAACCCCCACCCACACACACATATGACACAGAGAAACATTACAGTCTAAAAGGGAGTGCATGCGTGCATGGCACCGAGTGCCAAAAAGGGAGCACTTCGCGCACACGTTCGTCAGGGCCGTGACCAGGAGAAGAAGCTGCCCAGGGTGCATGTGTGTGCCGGATAAGGTACTTCCGGTTTCCAGAAGTCTTCCAGTTACGGCATACACCTCCCACCCTTGCCAATTTTTGGCTTCAAGATTGGTGCAGGAGGCCTTCCAGGCCAAAAATGGGGCACGGGAGGGGGGGCGCCCCTCCATCCACGTATGTACATGCGTGTCCCCCTCATGCACCCCACCCCCCCACACGCACAGCAGACATCCGAAGACCAGTTGGCCGGTGGGAGGTGCGCACACAGGCACGGTGGAGCTGGGCTGGGGCGAGGGCTGGCATGCCCACAGAGAGGGCTCTGGGTGCCCCCTGTGGCACATCTGCCATAGGTTCGCCATAGGGCATTCCAGGACTTTGACAACTCTATTACAGAAATCCATATTTTTTTACAGTCAAGTTTAGAACGATTTACATTGAGTTTAAAGTGGTTTGTTAAGGATATTGTTGTTGTGTTACCAACCAGCAGAGTGTAGAGCACAGAGAAACGTTGCTGAGAGCAATGAATAAGAGATGTGCAAACCACGATGGTAGCAGATCCATCCAACCGATGATAGCACAATGGTAGCAACTCCACACACAACGGTAGCTTATCATCAACTGAATACGTTACAGTACCTTTCTTAAATACGTTCACAACTAATTACAGCATGACTCAGCATCACAATGAATCAGCAGGAAAACTTTAAAGTCACACAATACATATTCATATTAAAGTCACAGAAATACATATATTGCCTGGACAACTTGTTAGGCTCAAACCATATCCTAACACGGTTGTTCGCACGCGTATTGTTGCGATTCAAAAAGAAAAAGTCATTTACAGATAAAACATTACAACGTATAATTTTGTATGCAATATCTAAGGTCTGATCACAAATGACACATTTCTAAATTACCCAATTACCCATACTTGGGTAGTGAAATGTCTGCCAAAAAAACAAACAAAAAAAAAGCAAGCTCAGAGAGCACCAAGGACCTCACAATCCTTCTCCTCCTCCTCCTCCTCCTCCTCCCCCTGCTCTCCACAAACTCCACTTCCTTCTAGCACTGATCATGTTTCCTAGTTGGGTCATGAGACGTCTGCAAGAATACAAGCAAGCTCAGAGAGCACCAAGGACCCTTCATAGGTCTCCTCCTCCTCCTCCTCCTCCTCCTCTTCCTCCTCCTCCTCCTCCTCCTCCCTTTTATAAACCCTCCTCCCTTCTAGCACTGATGATGTTACCTAGTTGGGTAATGAGACATCTGCAAGAATACAAGCAAGCTCAAAGAGCACCGAGGACCTCACAATCCTCCTCCTCCCCCTGCTCTCCACAAACTCCATTTCCTTCTAGCACTGATGATGTTACCTAGTTGGGTCATGAGACATCTACAAGAAAACAAGCAAGCTCAGAGAGCACCAAGGAGCCCTCAGGTCAGCCCTGAGCTACAAATATTCTCCTTTATTAGTACAGACATTGATCTGTCCCTGTCCACACACACACACAAACTCAGCCAGCCGAGGGTTAAGAAAGTACTTGGCACGCACACAGGTCGTTATCTCAAACTTGGCAGCAATATAATCACTGTCTGCCAAGAGCTTTTACTGCAACAGATAACACAAAATTACATACGCATTGCAAATAGTCCAGCAAAAACAATATCCCTTTCGGCAACTTCAGACGTTGTTCAAGTGACTAGCCAAAGTTCGTTTTTGTTCGTCACAGAGTTTTACCAGCCACCACCCTCTCTTATATAGTCTCTGAGGTGTGGTCCAGTGACTCAGTTCTAATCCCTAGCACGCCTCCTTAACTGATGCAACCGTTTATCACGCCTTCGTTGGCGTGCATCCAGGAATGACGGCTCTCCTTTGCTCTCATCCGTGACACCTGGCTCCTGGCTAATCTCCTCTCCCTTGGCCGGCACCTGAGACAGTGCCAGAGGGGAGTGGCCTGGAGAGGGAGGCCTGGCTGACTCCTCTTCCTCATGTTCGGAGCTTTCTTCCTCGGATGAGATAGGCTCAGAGGGCGGGGCCACAACAGACATTTGGATCTTAATATTCCCTTTCAGCTGCAGAATTCAACGCTCTTAAAAGAGTTTATTGGAGTTTGGCGGGTGAGCAATCAACATGAAATGTCCAATAAGCAACACACGACAATAAAAAATAAATAAATCCCAAAGTCGCAATCAAGAAACCAAGACCAAACAGAGAGCGGAATACAGGTGCTCCTCAACTTACAGCCGTTCGTTTAGTGACCGTTCAGAGTTTTCCTCAGGTGCTGAGGAAAAAAGTGACTTACGACCGCTTTTCACGCTTAACGATCGTTTCGGCGCCTTCATGGTCACCTAATCAAAATTCAGTTGCTTGCCAGCTGACTCACATTTATGACCGTCGCAGTGTCCCGGGGCATCAGATGATCTCCTTTTACAACCGTCTGAATAGCAAAGTCAATGGAGAAGCCAGATTCACTTTAACAACCACTTTCCGGTCGTAACCGCTGCAGTGATTCAATTAACAACATTCCATTAAAGAGCCGGCATAGTCATACTCCACTCAGCATCAAGGATGAAGCCGTAGAGATGGCCGACAGTATTAAGTATCCGGGGGTACAGATAACTAACAATCTGAACTGGTCTCTCCACACGTCATCCTTAGTGAAGCGTGCAAACCAGCATCTGCATTTCCTGCGTCTGATGAGGAGACTACAGTTTTCTCCTTCTATCCTGGTTACTTTTTACAGAGGCACGATGGAAAGCGTTTGAACAAACTCTAGTTTCTAGAGTTAAGGCTCTACAAAAAGTGCAGAGAAGAGCAACCAGGATGATGAGGGGACTGGAGACTAAAACATATGATGAACGGTTGCAGGAACTGGGCATGGCTAGTCCAGTGAAGAGAAGGACCAGGGGAGACAGGATAGCCGTCTTCCAATATTTGAGGGGCTGCCACAGAGAGGAGGGGGGGTCAAGCTATTCTTCAAAGCACCTGAAGGCCAGACAAGGAATAATGGATGGAAACTGACCAAGGAGAGATTCAGCCTGGAAATAAGGAAAATTTTCTGACAGTGAGAGCAATCAACCCATGGAACGGAAGTTGCCTTCAGAAGTTGTGGGAGCTTCATCACTGGAAGCTTTCAAGAAAAGACTGGACTGTCATCGGTCAGAAATGGTGTAGGGTCTCCAGCATGGGCATGGAGTTGGACTAGATGACCTACAAGGTCCCTTCCAACTCTGTTAATCTGCATTATAAACTGCATCCCTGTTTGGCTTGGTGGCAATAGTGCCACCGATAGAAAGTCCATACAGAGAGTGGTGAGGACCACAGAGAAGATTATAGGAAGCTCACTTCCCGTTATTCAGGATACTGCTGATAAGCGCTATGTCCTTAGAGCTCCAAGCATTGTTAGAGACCCCACAGACCCTCTTTATGGTCTGTTTCTGTTGTTCCCCTCTTGGAAGAGGTTTCGAAGTATTTCTAGCAGGACTACCAGATCCTGGAACAGGTTTGTTCCCTATGCCATCCGTCTGGCAAACTACAAGATTCATTTTTCTCGCCATGTACATATATACCTCTGAACTAGACTGTGTTGTTTCTGTCAACTCGCAAAGCATCCCTGGCCTGCTCTCGAGTTGCCATAGACAATCCTGACAGTTTCTCTGTGTCCTATAATATATGTGGGTCTATGCATAAAGTTCTTAAAGTACCAGAACATCTTATTTGTCTCTTGAGAAACCTATATCCTAAGAAAGGCAGGGCTAGATGAATCACAAGATGGAATTAAGATTGTCGGGAGAAATATCAACAACCTCAGATATGCAGATGATACCACTTTAATGGCAAAAAGCGAAGAGGAACTACAGAGCCTCTTGATGTGGGTGAAGGAGGAGAGTGCAAAAGTTGGCTTGAAACTCAATATTAAGATCATGGCATCCGGCCCTCTCAATTCATGGCAAATAGATGGGGAAGAAATGGAGGCAGTGACAGATTTTATTTTCCTGGGCTCCAGGATCACTGCAGCCAAGAAATTAAAAGATGCTTGTTCCTGGGGAGGAAAGCTATGGCAAATCTAGTTAGCTTACTAAAAAGCAAAGACATCACCCTGCCAACAAAAGTGTGTATAGTCAAGGCTCTGGTTTTCCTAGTTGCAATGTAGGGCTGTGAAAGTTGGACCATAAGGAAGGCTGAGCGCCAAAGAATCGAGGCCTTTGAACTCTGGTGCTGGGGAAGACTCCTGCGAGTCCCTTGGACTGCAAGGCGAACAAACCGGTCAGTCCTAGAGCAGATCAACCCCGACTGCTCTTTAGAAGGCCAGATCCTGAAGAGGAAACTCAAATACTTTGGTCACCTAATGAGAAGAAAGGAAGGACTCACTGGAGAAGAGTCTAATGCTGGGAAAGACTGAGGGCAAAAGAAGAAGGGGACGGCAGAGAACGAGGTGGCTGGATGGAGTCACTGAAGCAGTAGGCATGAGCTTAAATGGACTCCAGAGGATGGTAGAGGACAGGAAGGCCTGGAGGAACGTTGTCCATGGGGTCGCGATGGATCGGACACAACTTCGCAACTAACAACAACAATGCATTCTTTATTTATTTATATTTTTGTCATGCTTATGTAGTGTATATTGGAGGTGGGGTGACCCTTTGAGAGCTGTAGGCAACAAAATTTCATTTCAATGCATGCTGGTTAGTGTACATTGAAAGTGACGATACAGTTATTTTCTAAGTCTAAGAAGCAGAAGGTGGACCAATATCTCAACGTCGTTGTGGGACTCACCTTGTTTTTGAAGTATGGGTAGTGGTCCATAATCCATTGGTAGATGTCGGAAAGAAGCAACTTTTTCCTGGGCGACGATAGGATGGCGGTGGAAATCAAAGCAATGTATGACTGGTTGGGTTTGTCCAAAAGATCCACAGAGCTCGGAGCTTCGGATGGTTCCGCAGTTGAGTTCTTGGTCTTCTCTTCGGCTTCCTTCTGGAAAGCCCCCAGGTCTGGATCTTGAGAAGACAGCTTACCTTGATTGAAGAGAAGGCGGTCGATGGTGAAGGAAGCTCCGGGTCTCCCTTGGCTCTCAGCCTTAACTCCTTCCATGGTGCCTGCAGTAGGGAGTCTTCTTGATCTTAGCTCATCTTGGGGTGAGAATCCAAGCAGGAGCACCCACCGCACTAGACAAATTAAGGCACCTCCTTAGAAGCCAGCTTCCACATCCAAGATTGGCAGATCCTTAATTGCGTTCTCACACACGGGCTGGCTTTGCAAAGCCGTCCGCTTATCCAGCCACGTCTTGGGTTTTAACAGGATTTGGCACTTAAGCCACATATATATTAATGAATCCCCTTGGGGTGGGGGCCTCGGAGGGGAGTGAGCTTCCAGGTTGGTGGCAGCTGGCGACGGTTAGTTGGGGGTGGGTGGGGGGGTGGAAAGCATGGAGCTGGTGAGGACGTAAAAAACTGAGGACTGAGGTCTTGGTAGTACAGTGGTTTAATGCACCCTGTTATTAACACAGCTGCCTGCAATTTCTGCAGGTTCGAATCTTACCAGGCTCAAGGTTGACTCAGCCTTCCATCCTTTCTAAGGTAGGTAAATTGAGGACCCAGTTTGTGGGGGCAATAAGCTGACTTTGTATAAATATACAAAAGTATGAAGGCTATTGCTTAACGCAATGTAAGCCACCCTGAGTCTCTGGAGAAGGGAGGCATATAAATCAAATTAAAAAAAAAAAAAAAGGACCGGGGGAGACAGGATAGCAGTCTTCCAATATTTGAGGGGCTGCCACAGTGAGGAAGGGGGTCAGGCTGTTTTCCAAAGCACCTGAAGGCCAGACGTGGAATAATGGATGGAAACTGAACAAGGAGAGAGATTCAATCAAGAAATAAGGAGAAATGTTCTGAGAGTGAAAACAATCCACCAATGGAACAGAAATTGCATTCAGAAGTTGTGGGAGCTTCATGACTGGAGGCTTTCAAGAAGACTGGACTGCCATATGTCGGAAATGGTGTAGGGTCTCGGGCTTGGGCGGGGGGTTGGACTAGATGACCTACCAGGTCCCTCTTCCAACTCTGTTAATCTGAATAATCTGAAATGCATCTCCTGTACTTGCAGTGATCAAGAGGGCAAGCGTTCACATCCATATGCACAACTTAAAAAGGAATAGCTGTTTTCCAATATCCACTAAGAAGAGGTGGGGGTCAACCTATTCTCGAAAGCACCTGAAGAACAAGAAGGAATGGATGGAAATTAACTAAGGAGAGAAGCAACCTAGAACCAAGGGGAAACTTTCTGGCGGTTAGAATGAATTAAAATTAATTAATTAATTAAAATCTCGCTGATTAAAACAATTAATCAGCGAGAAGACTTGCCTCCTGAAGTTGTAGGTCTTCCATCAATGGAGGTTTTTAAGAAGAGGTCGGACAACCATCTGTCTGAAATGGTATAGGGTTTCCTGCTAAAATAAGAATAGAATAGAATAGAATAGAATAGAATAGAATAGAATAGAATAGAATAGAATTGAATCACAGAATCGAATAGAAATAGAATAGAATTACAGAATAGAATAGAAATAGAAATAGAATAGAATTACAGAATAGAATAGAATAGAATAGAATAGAATCTGGAAGGGACCTTGAAGGTCTTCTAGTCCAACCCCCTATTCCATGCAGGAGATCCTATACCATTTCAGACATGTGATTGTTAAATCTCTTCTTAAAAAACCTCCAGTGATGGAGCAAACACAACTTCTGAAGGCAAGCCATTCCACCAGTTAATTGTTCTCGCTGTTAGGAAGTTTCTCCTTAATTCTAGGTTGCTTCTCTCCTTGATTAGTTTCCATCAGTTGCTTCTTTTCTTGCCTTCTGGTGCTTTGGAAAATAATTCGATCCCCTCTTCTTTGTGGCAGCCCCTCAAATATTGGAATAATGCTTGAGCACAGGGTTGGACTAGAAGACCTCCAAGGTCTCTTCCAATTGTGCAATTCTGTTATTCATTGGTGCAGGCAGACCCAGAATCTTTGTGGCAGCACTTCTCACACACCTTATGTGTCCTCCCTGACCCGTGTGGCACCTCTCATGCACCCCTGTGCATCCTCATGCACCTTCCCTATGTCATGCAACCTCCCTGACCCTCGTTTCCTCACACTCACACCTGGCGGCAGTCATTTACCTGCTGCTTGCCAGTTTGGGATTTACAATTTCCTGCAGGCTTCCCCAACGACTTTGGTTGTTAGAAGCCGGCAGGAAATCGGCTCTCCGAATGACTGTGGGATTCAGTTAACGACAGCAACCAGGATTGCAGGAATTTCTGTCACTGAGCAATGCAGTTGTGCTTTATGACCACATCTCTTGGGAATGGAATTTGCTTATTAGGGGTGCTTTGTGCTTTCTGAGCTTGGTTGTTTTCTTGTTGATGTTTCATTACCCAACTAGGTAATATCATCAGTGCTAATGTACAAATATTCTCCTTTATTGGTATAATTTGCTTATTGGGGGCAAAGGTTCTCCCAGTGCTATAGAAGTAAAATAAGTTCAAGATTTGCCAAACAGCATGAATAAAAATAATTACATGCCTGGATAAATGGGAAAAATTGTGGGGGGGAAAATTATAAATTGACCATGGCAGTATCATATAAAGAAAACAGATATAAAATGTTTTATAGATGGTATTTAGCACCAGCGAGATTGGCAAAAATGTACCCCAACCTATCACCCCAATGTTGGAGATGTGGTCACAAACTAGGGACATACTACCACATGTGGTGGATGTGCCCAAAGGTGAAGAAATTTTGGTATAAAATTAAAGGGTGGTTGGAAGAGATTACACTCCAAAAGATGGATTTTAAACCGGAGATGTTCCTCCTAGGAATGATTGATAGAAAAATGGGGGGAAAAGTCTGTATTATATTATATTGCATATTCTAACGGCGGCCAGAATTACTCTAGCGCAAATGTGGAAGTCGACCAATACACCATTGGAAGAAACAATAATTTAAAAAATCCTCGAATGCGCCGAAATGGACAAACTAATGATGGAGTTCAAAGAAAGAGATGACTCGGATTATTACAAAGTGTGGAACATGTTTTATACATGGTTAGAAAACAGAAATCAAATTAAAAAATAAGAATATAAAGTGAAATTTGATATTAATATACTGGATATAAATGTAAATAATGACACTTACAAAAAGGTTAATGAATATGAATATTTAAAAATAAAGAGAAGGAGCGGGAAGATAAAAGTTAAGAGTAAAGAAAAAATTCAATGGAGAAAGTTGTAAAATTGTATATATCTGTTGTTAGTATTATATTTTAAACATTTGATGTAAGTGTATGTGTTTTTGTTTTTTTTTCCTCTTGTTTTCTTTTACTATTGTGTGTTTGGTTTTAAAAATGTAAAATACTCAATAAAAATTATTTTTTTAAAAAAATAATAATTACATGCCTAAGGTGAAGAACTGGTTGCTCATTTTTTAAATTTTAATTCCAGGTTCAAATTTCTAAAAAGTAGAAATAGACTCCAGTCTATCTGAGGTGCATTGGCATAATATTTTTGCTCCAATATGGAATCACCAATTGCTCTCTTTTTATTTGATTATGTGGCTGGAACACTACTGTTAAAACTGATTTAATAACTGTCCAGTGATTAACGAGCATTCAACCTGCAATTAACAGATTGTCTCATTTAATCTCTGAGCAACGAAAATGGCTTGCTTACCACCAACTAAAATTGCTTATTGGGATCGCCGATTCCTTTTGCCCAGATGATTGTTTTTCAGTTAGATCTTTTTAAAGCTATTCGCTACCAGGTCTTTATCTGCTTTTAATTGCATGTGACATTTGTTTTTTTTTTAATGCCTTGTTTAAATAAAAACTCGGCAGGGCCACTTTGTAAGGCCGAGCGGTTGAACGATGAACTGATCGGGTGTGGTGATGATTGTGTGTTTGGCCATAAACTGGTAATTACCCAGATAATAACTATTATAACACGATAGGAAGCCTTTGGATGTGTCGAAACTAAGATTGCCCCAGTCAGCAGGGACAACAATGAGGATGTTGGGAATTGTAGTTGATCAACCTGCAGAGCACCATAGATTTTCCTTGCCTACTGACAGGAACAGCCAGGCCCATGGGGAGGGTCAAAATAAGCCAAGATAATGGTTGTATTTACACAATGGAGGTTTCCCCTACATGCATCAACAGCAGCAACAACAGAGTCCAACTTTTGACGATTCTGTAGGACACAGGTCTCTCCACATCTCCTCATCTAGAAAGAAGGCAGAGAAGAGCAACGAAGATGATGAGGGGACTGGAGGCTAAAACAAATGAAGAGCAATTGCTGGAATTGGGTATGTCTAGTTTAATGAAAAAGAAGGACTAGGGGTGACATGATCGCAGTCTTCCAATATCTCAGGGGTTGCCACAAAGAAGAGAGGAGTCAAGCTATTCTCCAAAGAACCTGAGGGCAGAACAAGAAGCAACGGATGGAAACTAAGCAAGGAGAGAAGCAACCTGGAATTAAGAAGAAATTTCCTGAGAGTGGGAACAATTAATCAGTGGAACAATTTGCCTCCAGAGGTTGTGAATGCTCCAACACTGGAAGTTTTTCACAATTATCCAAATTGTCTGAAATGGTATAGAGGTGTTTCCTGCCTAAGCAGGGGGTTGGACTAGAAGACCTCCAAGGTCCCTTCCAGCTTCTATTCTATTCATTCTCTATCATCCTCCTCCCTTCCCTCTTTCTCTTCCAAAAAAACGGGCCTCAAAAAGCCTCGAAAACGAGCCTCAAAAAACCTTGAAAATGGGCCGAAAAAATGGGCTGAAAAAATGGGCCTCAAAAAGCCTCGAAAATGGGCCGAAAAAAGGCTGGAAAAGGGCTGAAAAAAGGGCCAAAAATTGGGCGCGGGGAAGCCAAAAACTTTTTGTTGTTGTTTTCCTCTTCCAAATTTAGGTGCGTCTTATAGTCCGAAAAATACGGTATTTTATTTTGTTATTTTTTAAAAAAATTACCGGATGATGGACAGGCATTTATTAAAACCACGTTTCAACTCAGTTCCTGATGATTGACACATTACGTCCACTAGAAGTTGGTTCCAAGCTTCCACTACCCTTCCTGTGAAGTTATGCCTCCTTGCCTTTCTCTCCTTCTCTTGTTCTTCTCTTCCTCCTTCTCTTCTGACAGCCTGGGCCATTTCCTGCTGTTTTCTTGGAAACATTTTTTGGAAGTGGTTTGCCCTGGCCTTCTCCATCCTGGGTCTAAGGAGGGAGGGATTGGCCCAAAGTCACTCGATTGGTTTTAGGCCGAAGGCAGCCCTAAAATTCATGGTCTTCTCAATTTTCACCCTGCTGCCTTTAACCACTGAACCAAATTTTCTTTTTATTTTATCTGAATTAACATCCTCACAATAAATCTATTGGTCAAGTTTCAGCGTTCTTGGAAAACTTGCTCTTGTAATCTTTTGCCCAGAAAGGAATCTCAGAGGCGGTGCAGAAAGCAAAATAAGGCAGAAATATTACTTCTTGCGGTTTTAAGAAATGCTACTTCTTCTTTCATGTTGTCTAAAAACTGTGTTATGGGGTTTTTTTACAACTCCACTGCATTCTTGTATTCTTTTTCTTGTACAAATACTGCTGTCAAGCGAGATGTTCCTGATTCTACATCTGACAGGAGTTGGTTTCCTAGAGAATGTTATATTCGTGTATTTTAAATTTCCTTTCAAATCATTTCCATTTTCCTACCCTGCCAGAACGATCTGCCCTTTTGTCTTCTAAGCAGGGGTGAAATGCTCCCAGTTCGGACCCGATCGCCCGATGCAATAGCGATTGTGGCAGGTGGTTCGGAGAACCGGTAGCAAAAATCCCTGCGCGCCCCCTCCCCATGCCCAACTGAGCCGTGCGATCATCAAAGGCTTTTTTTTTTTTACTTTTAAAAGCATTTTATCTACAACCTCTTCAGCCGAAAAAATGCTTTTAAAAGTAAAAAAAAAAAGCTTCTAATGATCAAGCAGCTCAGCTGGCATCGTCAGAGGCTTTTCAAAGCATTTTTTTCTGCAACCACTTTGGCCAAAAAGGTTGTAGGTTGCCTTTAAAAGCCTCTGGTGATCCCAGCTGCCTTGCCTGATCGTCAGAGGCTTCTAAAAGCATTTTTTTCTGCAACCTCTTAAGGTTGTAGAAAAAATGCTTTTAAAAGTAAAAAGGTTGGCCAAGCCCACTGTCACATTAGTGCTCCATGGCATTGACCTGGATACCCTCGAGACCGTCTTCTGCCAGCAGTAGCCTCCCACCAGCCAGTTCGCTCCCACACAGAGGGTCTCCTCAGGGTGCCATCGGCCAAATTATGTTGGCTGGGGACACCCAGGGGGAGGGCCTTCTCTGTGGGAGCCCCTGCCCTTTGGAATGATCTGCCCCCAGAAATTCGTAAAATCTCTGATCTCCGTGTGTTTCGCTGTGCCCTCAAAACCATGTTGTTCTGCCAGGCTGGGCTATCAATGTAAAGATTTTAATTGGTTTTAAATGGGATTTTAAATTTGGGGTTTTATAAATTGGGCCTATTATTTAATAATTTTAATTATTTTTAAATTTTGTCTATCTTTGTGTTTTTAATTAGGCTGTACACCGCCCTGAGTCCTTCGGGAGAAGGGCGGTATAGAAATAATAAATAAAATAAAATAAAATAAAATAAAATAAAATAAAATAAAATAAAATAAAATAAAATAATAAACTAAACTAAACTAAACTAAACTAAACTAAACTAAACTAAACTAAACTAAATAAATAAATAAATAAATTACCACCACCCCCCACCAAGCCATGCCCACAGAACTGGTAGTAACAAATTTTAGATTTCACCCTTGCTTCTAATATTAGATACCCCATTTAATTCCGAAGCATTTGTAAACCTGATGAACATTTTCGTCATCTCATGATCCCCGGAAACACTGGGAATCGATCAACACTTGAATTCTTTGGACAATCCATTCAAAGCTGCGTGCCAATTCAACAGGGAACTGTTAATAAGCACTTTTAAAGCCAAGTCCTTGACTTACAACAGTTCATTTAGTGACCAAAGTTACAATGGCACTAAAAAAACATAACTTATGAACATTTTTCACATTTATGACGGTTGCGGCATATCCCCCAGGTTCACACGATCAAAATTCAAGTGCTTGGCAACTGACTCATATTTACGACGGGTGCAGTGTCCCGGGGTCATGGGATTCTCTTTTTGCGACCTTCTGACGAGCAAAGTCAAGGAGGAAGCCAGATTCACTTAACAACCATGTTACTAGCTTAACAACTGCAGTGATTCACTTAATAACTAGGTCGTAAAATGGGGCAAACCTCACTTAACAAAATGTCTCACTCAGCTACAGAAATTTTAGGCTCAATGGTGGTTGTAAGTCGAAGATTTGCTGCATATCAACTATTTGTCCCAACTTATCCTTGATTAATTTGTCAAACAAATTTTTGCTCTTCCAAACTCAAGATATATTACATCTGCAGCATTCCCAGAGTCTACTAAACAAGTTAACTCATTTTTTTTTAAAAAAAAAATAGCCTGGCCAGATCTTTTCTTGATATATTCATACTTAGATGTTGATAACTGTTACCAGATTGTTATCCATCATTTAATGAAGAACGTTTAAAAAGAAGCAATAGGGTGAACCCATCTCCCTCCCAGGACGTCTTCAAGGAGATGGTCTTGCCCTGAGCGGAGACCATCTGAGGGCATCTAGTCCAGCTCTCCCTCTCTTGCCCTGAGCAGAGAGCTGGACTAGATGGCCTCAGAGACCCCTTTCCAACTCTAAGAGTCAATAGTCTGAATTGTAGCCGGCAAGCTCTTGGCTGTGACTGTCAAATTTAGGCTGTAACCCAGAGAATGGCCGCTAGATGGCAGCATAGTCTTCCATTTTTCCCTCTCATTTTGTCGCCCCCTATCGATCCTTGGTGGTATTGCACCCAGGTTTGGTAGTTCTACTTCGCCCATGAATGGAGGACTTTTTTCCCCCATAACCTGATCAAACATTTCAGATGATATAAATGGGTTATAAAGAAGCCCCTTCCCCACTCCAAACCCGCCCCTTCTCCCACTTTCCAGATTAAAGATCCATGTCCCTTTAAGAGCTCGAAGGGAGGGGCGTGGCCAAGGGGGCCTAACGAATCCGGAGAGAGACGGATAGATGCACCCTTGGTGGGTTGATGTCAGTCTCCACGCGCATGCGTCGCGTTTTCTCCTTAACGTTTCCTTGCGCATGCGTTGTTTTTTTTAAAAAAATTTATTTTCCCCCTGAGGGGAAGACAGCCGGCTGGGACAAACCCCTCCCCACCGCTTTCCCTAGGCGCATGCGCGCTTCTCCCAGCAGGGGCGGACGGAGGCGGGGGAGGGAGGGAAGCGGGCAAAGTCCAGACGGGTAAAAAGGCGCCGCGGCGGCCAAGCGCATGCGCCCCCGAGCGTTTGCTGGCGGTGCTAAGCGCCGGCCGCGCCGCCGCCTTTCCGCGCAGGCGCCGAGGCCCGGCGAGCCTCGGGATTGGCTGCGACGGCCTCATCACGTGACGGCGGCGGCTCTTCCCTCTTTCTCTGCCCCCCCCTCCCTCCACCTGTCCCCGGCGCGTTGGACGCTGGAAGCCAAGATGGCGGCGGAGCTGGTGGAGGCGAAAGTGAGTGAGTGAAAAGAGGCGGAAGGGACCGGGAAGGAGGCGGGCAGCGGGCCGAAAAAAGGACGCTTGTTCTTCGCCCCCGGGGGACGTTGTGGGGGTTGGGGAGGCCCGCTGCGTCTTTCTGTCAGAGCCCCCCCCACAGGGGAGGGTCGGGGGCGTGGCCAAAGGGGAGGGGCCCTCCTCCCGGGCGCCGCAGGCCCCGCCCCCTGACCCCGAGGGAGGCAAAGCCCCCTCAGGAGCCTCCGCTGACCCCTCTTCCCCCGCCCGACCTCCAACCCCCTCCCCCGCATCCTCCTCCTCTGGGCACGGACCCCTGGCGGGACCCTCCCCGCTTTTCCAAAGGGTCTCAGAGCAACCCACCCCCCAGGGTGCTCAGGGGACCCCGGGAAACTTGGGAGCGAAGTGAGGGAGGGTCTCTGGGCGTTGAGGCCGAGGATCGGAGGGGTCCTGGCACCTCAAGGGGCCACAGCCTGGGATGCCAGGGGAGGGAGAGGGACGCCCGGCCCTGTGAAGATGAAGCCGGGGTGGGGGTGGGGTGTCCCAGGAGGGGAACCCACCGACGATGACTGGCTCCGGTGCTTCAGATATGCTCTGGTGTGTATCTGCACGTGTGTGGTTGTGTATATGCATGTGTTTATGTGTGGTTGTGTATACATACATATACAGACACACATACATACATACATACATATCACCATCATTTTAGCCATTGTCTATCTACTGCAGGATGAAGGCCTGCATCTTTCCACATATCTGTCTGTCTATTTTCTATCTGTCTCTATCCCATCCCATCTATCTATCTATCTATCTATCTATCTATCTAATCTCTCCATTTCTCATCTGTCTTTCTATCTGTATCTATCTTTCTGTCTCTCTCCTCTATCATCTGCTATCAACTATCTATCTATTTATCTATCTCCATCATCTCTCCATTTCTCATCTGTCTTTCTACGTGTATCTATCTTTCTGTCTCTCTCCTCTATCATCTGCTATCAACTATCTATTTATCTATCTCCATCATCTCTCCATTTCTCATCTGTCTTTCTATCTGTATCTGTCTTTCTGTCTCCTCTATCATCTGCTATCAACTATCTCTCTTTATCTATCTCCATCATCTCTCCATTTCTCATCTGTCTTTCTATCTGTATCTGTCTTTCTGTCTCTCTCCTCTATCATCTGCTATCAACTATCTATCTATCTATCTATCTCCATCATCTCTCCATTTCTCATCTGTCTTTCTATCTGTATCTGTCTTTCTGTCTCTCTCCTCTCTCATCTGCTATCAACTATCTATCTATCTCCATCATCTCTCCATTTCTCATCTGTCTATCTGTCTGTATCTGTCTTTCTGTCTCTCTCCTCTCTATCATCTGCTATCAACTATCTATCTATCATCTGTCTTATAGATCTGTCTACCTGTTGTCTATTATCTATCATCTGATAGATCTATCTATCTGCCGTCTGTCTCTCTCTTTTTATCATCTATCATCTGCTATCTATCTATCATCTGTCTGATAGATCTGTCTATCTGTTGTCTATCTACTATCCATTATCATCTATCTATCTATCTATCTATCTATCTATCTATCTATCTATCTAGTCCTTGACATACAACAGTTCGTTTAGTGACTGAAGTTCCAACGGCACTGAAAAAAGTGACTTAGGACCTTTTTTCCGCACTTAACGACCGTTGCGGCATCCCCAAGGTCACGTGATCAAAATTCAGACTCTTGGCAACTGGCTCGTATTTATGACGGTTGCAGTGTCCCGGGGTAACGCGATCCCCTTTTGTGACCTTCTGACAAGCAAACTCAATAGGAAACTGGATTCATTTATCAATGTGTTACTAACTTAACTGCAATGATTTCCATAAAACACACACACACACACACACACACACACACACACATATATATATATATAATTATTTATTTATTTATTTATTTATTTTATTTTTTTTATTAGTTAAATTACTATACCGCCCTTCTCCAAATAGGACTCAGGGCGGTGCACAGCCAAAGTAAAAACAGAACATACAAAATTTAAAAACAGTATTAAAATAATTAAATATTTTGGCCGTAAATTAAAACAATCCAATTTAAAATCAATTTAAAATTTAACTCAAGCCAGCCCAGCCCATATATGTATGTATGTAGGTCTTTGGTTATTCGGGTCTTCTCCCACGTAAAATTGGAAGTGTCTTGGCGACGTTTCGACGAAGTCTCATTCATCATCTTCAGGCTGGTGTTCTCGGCTTCGTGCTTCCAGGAGCACGAAGCCGAGAACACCAGCCTGAAGATGATGAATGAGACTTCGTCGAAACGTCGCCAAGACACTTCCAATTTTACGTGGGAGAAGACCCGAATAACCAAAGACCTACATACAAACACCCGCGAAAACCCTCGTATTTCTAATGTTTATGAAGATTCTCAACCATCCAAGTAATGATTGTCTCAAAGGTGCT
Organism: Arizona elegans; assembly: GCA_022577455.1. NCBI lineage: Eukaryota > Metazoa > Chordata > Lepidosauria > Squamata > Colubridae > Arizona > Arizona elegans. The sequence continues at coordinate 13,137,722 of JAKOOJ010000018.1, forward strand.
TTTTCCAAAAGGCAACTGGATTTTCTTGGTTTTTTTCCTTTGAAACCCTTTTGCTTCTCACCCAAGAAGCTGCTTCAGTTCTAATTGAAATTAGAACTGAAGAAGCAGAATAACAGAATTGGAAGGGACCTTGGAGGTCTTCTAGCCCAACCCCCTGCTCAAGCTTTTGGGATGAGAAGGAAAGCGTTTCCAAAGGGAAAAAAAACAAGAAAGTCCAGTTGCCATTTGGAAAAAAAGCATCTTTGGGACTTTGTATTTATAGACTGCTTTTCACTGCTGCTGCTTTATCCATAATTTAACGACGACAAAAGCTACTGGAGTGGCTTTGCGGTGTCTCCTGAAAGCAGATGTTTTGTACCTGTTTTTCCTAGGTGGTGTGCCCCAAAACAACCTGCTTGAAAATGTTTTGTTGGGGTCCCTATGAAAAGTGAGTGGTGGCTTTGCCCTCAAAAGCTAGTCCTCGACTTAATGACCACAATTGACCCCAAAATTTCCATCGCTAAGCAAAACAGTTGTTAAGTGAGCTTTGTCTCATTTTACGACCTTTCATGACACACTTGTTAAGTGAAACATGGCACTTGTTAAATTAGTAAACAATCACAATTGAGTCCAAAATTTCTGTGGGTAAGCCAGACAGTTGTTAAGTGAGTTTAGCCCATTTTACAACCTTCCTTGCCGCAGTTGTTATGTGAATCACTGCAGTTAAGTTAGTAACACGGTTGTTAAGTGAATCTGACTTCCCCATTGATGTTTCTTGTCGGAAGATCTCAAAATGGGATCATGTGACCCCGGGATGCTGCTACCGTCATAAATACATGCCAGTTGCCAAGTGTCCACATTTTGATCATGTGACCATGGGGATGCTGCAACGGTCATAAGTGTGAAAAACGGTCATGTCACTTTTATCAGTGCCGTTGTAACTTTGAACCGTCACCAAACGAATGGTTGTATGTTCAGGACGACCTGTATTAACGGAAAAAAATTAGCATGTATCTTCTCTAACTTATTGCCTATATCAGATTTTTTTCCTATCATCAGGCTATATATCTGCTTAGAGTAATCATGTGCTTGTATTATATAAATTAAAATATATTAATTATATAAATTAAAATAGAGAGGTTCAGCTTCTTATCCGTATACTGAGAGCTAAACCTTCTCTGGAGGCCTGGAGGTGAGAACAATGCTTCATTATTCACAGTGTTTCAGAAAGAGGTTTTTTTTTAATGCCTGTTTTTATTAGTTGGTTTATTTCTTCCGTTCAGTGTTTATTTCCATGGACTTGGTTGCTCCTATTTAAGGCAGGCTAAATTATAATATAAAGGGACGTGGTGGCTCAGTGGCTAAGACGCCGAGCTTGTCGATCGAAAGCTCGGCAGTTCAGCGGTTCGAATCCCTAGTGCCGCATAACGGGGTGAGCTCCCGGGACTTGTCCCAGCTTCTGCCAATCTAGCAGTTCGAAAGCAGGTAAAAAATGCAAGTAGAAAAATAGGGACCACCTTTGGTGGGAAGGGAACAGCGTTCCGTGCACCTTTGGCGTTGAGTCATGCCGGCCACATGACCATGGAGACGTCTTCGGACAGCGCTGGCTCTTTGGCTTTGAAACGGAGATGAGCACCGCCCCCTAGTGTCGGGAACGACTAGCACATATGTGCGAGGGGAACCTTTACCTTTACCTTTACCTGATCATTGTCATCGGTAATCTAGATTGTAAACAAGGTTTTAAAAATATTAAAGGTGGACTACGGTATTTAGAAAAAAGCATCTTAGTGGTTTTAATATGAGTTTGAAATTGTTGGGATTTGAACTTGAATCCGTTCAGAAAGCGGCTAAAAATACACCCTGAGAGGTTGTTTGTGAAATCTTGAAAGCTGCGTGTTGCACGTTTGCTAAGCGGCCTTGAGTTTCATAGGGCGTGCACATCTTGACTTAGAACGATTCATTTAGTGACCGAAGTTGCCACAGCACTGGAAAAGATAGACTTACGACCACTATTTCACACTTAACCGTTGCAGCATGCCCACGGTCAACGTGGTCGAAAATCCCCTTTTGCGACCTTCTGACCAGCAAAGTCAAAGGGGAATCCAGACTCACTTAACAACTGTGTTATTAATTTAACTGCCATGATTCATTTAACAACAGTGGCAAGAAAAGTCATGCGAACCCAGATTGTTGGGGGCAAGAGGCTGACTCTGTAAACAGCTTAGAGAGAGGGCTACCAAGCACTGTGAAGCGGTGTCTAAGTGCCAGTGCTATTTAACAACGGTTTAGCTTAGCAATGGAAATTTTGGGCTGACCTATGGGTCATAAGTCGAGGACTACCTGTTCTCCTATGGAAAAATATCAGACACTGAAATATCAATAATCTGTAGTTATAGTTCTTTCCAAAAGAAAAACAGCAGAATCCTTTTAACTTCGGTTTGGTTTCTTCTGTCTATTTTTGCGTGAAGTGCTATTGTGGCCTCACTTGTCATCAATTTTTTTTTTTTGGTATTTTCTTTATGTGAAACTCTTGAAGTTTCACAACATTTCTCTGTTCTGTGACTCTGTGATTCTCTTATCCAAAGGAGGTTTTCAGGGAAGTTTATTTAATAATCTCAATCTCTTTTTTTTGGTTTTTTTTTTAAAAAGCAACCTAAGTATTCCTTTTTATCTTCAGAAGATAAAAAGCTTTACATAACACAACAGCTAATCTGTTGTTGTTTTTTTTCCATGAAGGAAGCCACTGTTTTGATTGTCCAAAGCTGCTTTCTGTTTTTTTGGGGGTATTGTTTTTTTTTTTTGTGACGTCAAAGGAAATGTTTGGAAAGGGAGTGTGTAAACTCAGGGCCACGATAGATCAGTAAGGTAACCTTCGACTTACAACCATTTGTTTAGTGACCGTTCCGAGTTACAACGGCACTGAAAAAAAGTGACTTAGAACCATTTTTCACACTTAACGACCAATGCGGCATCCCCACGGTCACATGATTAAAATTCAGAGTGCTTGGCAACTGACTCGTACTTGTGACAGTCGCAGCGTCCTGGGGTCACGCGATCCCCTTTTTGCGACCTTCTGACGGGCAAAGTCCATGCGGAAGCCAGATTCACTTAACAATTAGTCATTTAATGATTCGCTTAACAATTGTGGCAAGAAAGGTCGTAAAATGGGGGCCAGATTGATTTTACAGTTGCCTCGCTAAGCGACAGGAATTTTGGGCTCTATAATGGTCGTAAGTCGAGGACCCCTTGAAATCTTGTGAAGCTTTTTTTTTAAAAAGGCTTGTCATATACAGCTTTTCTTCAGTGGAACCTAAATTTTTTCCATCCCATTATCAGAAGAAAAATTAGCTAAGCAAAGATAGGAAGTGGCTCTTATCACCATCAACCATTTGCGTTTGTCTTGCTTACAGTTAAATTCTGTGCAGATAGTCCCCGACTTACAACAGTTCATTTAGTGACCGTTCAAAGTTACAACAGCACTGAAAAAAGTGAACTTATGCCCCTTTTCCACACTTACGACCATTGCAGCATCCCCGTGGTCACATGATCAAAATTCAGACGCTTAGCGACTGACTCGTATTTGTGACGGTTGCAACGTCCTGGGGTCACGCGATTCCATTTTGCGACCTTCCGGCCAGCAAAAATCAACAGGAAAGCTAGATTCACTTAACAACTATGATACTTTGGACCTGTAAGAAAGTTAAGGCTTTTTGGATAAAAATTTGGTGGGTCATGCAGAATGTTCTGAAGAGAAAGATTCAATTTTCTCCACAACTGTTTTTATTGGGTATAGTTAAGGGTTTTACATTGGGGGAAACAAAAATGATATTGTACATGATAACTGCAGCAAGATTGTTGATAGGTAAATACTGGAAAAATGAAGCGCTGCCTTCGATTGAGGAATGGATTTTGAAGATGGCCAGTTTTGCGGAGATGGCGAAGATTTCAGCATATTTAAAAGACTGTTCTCAAGAGACTTATGAATGGGAATGGAGGAAGTGGATAGATTATGTTCAGAACAAATATCAAACTAGGAAGTACCAAATAGCTTTTATTTGAAAATGTTATATTAAGATAGAAATATTTTAAGGTTGAGGATGAAAATTTATTTGAAAATGTTATATTAAGATAGAAATATCTTCAAGGTAATCAGGATGAAAATTTATTTGAAACTGCTATATTAAGATAGAAATAGGTTAATGTAATGAAGATGAAAATTTGTAAGGGGAGGGCGGGGTTCAAGTTTTATACACAAAGGAGGGTTTTTCCTTTTATTTGACATGAGTATACTGTGAGGAAGTCTGGGGGGAGGGGTGGGTTAGGGTGGGTTAGGGAGGTTGGGAAGTTTGGGGTGGGTTGAGGGGGGGAAAAAAGGGGTGAAAATGTAATTGTAAAACTTTTGCAATAAAAAAAAAAAAAAAAACAACTATGATACTAAATGCAGAACTGCACAACTGAACAATGATGGCAGGAAAACCCAAAGGTGCTTTTTTTGTTCAAGAGGCAACTGGACTTTCTGGTTTTCACTTCTCATCCAAGATGCTTCTTCAGCTCTGACTGCACGATGGGGAAATGGAAGGATCCAATCAGAGTGGAAGAAGCTTCTTGGATGAGAGGCAAAAAGTCTACCGTCTACCCTTTCACTTTCAGTTTTTTAAAAATCCAGTCGTGGAAAAAAGAAACTGATACTATTGTGATCTGCAAAACTTGTTCCATGTATACACTTATGCCCATGGAAGGCCCTAACTCTCTCTCTCTCTCTCTTTCTCTCTCTCCCTACCTACCTATCATCTATCTATCTTATCTATTCTATCTATCTAATCTATCTATTATATATATCTATATCTATCTATCTATCTATCTATCTATCTATCTATCTATCTATTATGGCTGCAATTTGAAAAATACCCGGCTGAGGAAAAATACATACTTTTTAAACCTACGATAAGAGAAGAAAGCAAATACGTAGCCTCTACGGGGAAGGAACATATGGTAAGGGTGGTGGCTAACTGATGAGGACCAATCAGTCCGAAATAGATCTATATTAGTCTCCCAATAGGCAGCAAAATGCTGGCTTGCTGTCTGAAGAAGCCTAGGATAGTGGATGTGATTTCACAGAGCTATGGCTGCAATTTGAAAAACTTGGTTTACGTAGGAAAATACCCAGCTGAAGAAAAATACATACTTTTTAAACCTACGATAAGAGAAGAAAGCAAATTATATATATGTGTTTTTCTTCTAGCCAGGTTTTCCCTACGTAACCAAGGTTTTTTTTGTAGCTCCAGCTCAGTAGAATCACATCTACTCGGTTCTGGGCTTTTTTCCTTTCTAACAGTTATATATATATGTGTGTGTGTGTGTGTGTGTGTGTGTGTGTGTGTGTGTTCTAGCCAAGTTTTTCCCTACATAGCCAAGGTTTTTTTGTAGCTCCAGCTCAGTAGAATATATGTATGTATGTATGTATGTATGTATGTATGTATGTATGTATGTATGCAAGTTTTGGTGTATTTGGGTCTTTTCCCGTATAAGATTGAGAGTATCTTGGTGACATTTTGACGAGGTCCCACTCGTCATCTTCAGGCTGGTGTCTTCTGCTTCGTGCTTTTTCCTCGCACAAATATATATATATGTAAAAAGTTAAAATCTCGGGTGTTTTCCGGCATCATTATAAGTTTGTTAGTTAAAATATTTAAAATCCTGGCTAAGATCCCAGGATTTTAAACATTTTAACTAACAAACTTATAATGACGCGGGAAAACACACGAGATTTTAACTTTTTACATGCACACATCCACGAAAACTTAAGACACACACACACACACACACACACACACATACCTATCTGTCTGTCTCTCAAATGATTTACGGCTGCAATTCCTGGCTTAATTATGGTCATAAGGATTAGCTGCATAGAAGTAGCCCTCGACTTACAACCATGACAGAGCTCCAAATCTTTGCTACTAAGCAAAACATTTCTTGAGTGAGTTTTGATTCCTTTTACGACCTTTCTTTTCATCGTCGTTAAGGGAATCGCCAGATTCCCATAACAACTGTGTTACTAATTGAATAGCCGCCGTGATTCCCTGAACAATGATGGCAGGAAAACCCCAATTTTTTTTCCCTCCCAAGAGACAACTGGACTTTCCGTTTTTTTCTTTGAAGACGTTTCACTTCTGATCCAAGAAGCTTCTTCCGCTCTGACCGGACGGTGGGGAAATGGACGGATCCAATCAGAGCGGAAGAAGCTTCTTGGATGGAGAAGCGAAACATTTTCAGAGAAAAAAACAGAAAGTCCAATTCTCTCTTGGAAAAAAAAAATAAGCACCTTTGGGACAATCCTGACCTGGATGACTGAGTATCTGCATGGACATATGGCAGGAAAAGTCGTAAAATGGGGCGGAACTCACTTAGCAAATGTCTCACTTAGCGACAGAAAATTTGGGCTCTGTTGTGATCGTAAGTCGAGGTCTAACCTATATTATAAGCTTGCCAGCAATTTTGTTGGTTTTCCTCCACAAATTTCGCCCTGCGCCTAGTCACACGGAGGTATGTATAAATAGTTGTACATCTGCACTTCTTAAGGTGTTGCCGGAGTGTCGGGGTTTTTTTTTGTGTGTGTGGTTCTTGCATGAAAACCTAGTAGCTCGTAGCAAAGCTTTGAAGAAAATGTGTAAAAGAAAAGCAGGAAAGCCTCGCTTAACGACCTGTCCTTCTATGAGCGAAGTTACAAAGGTCCGCTGGAACAACTTTATGGCCCATAAAGCATTTCCCAGACATCATAAATCCTGACTCTGCTCACCCAACCGGCCTGCGACCCGCATGTCATGGACAGGTTGACTTTAAGACCCATCATCAGAGGTTCTGCAATCATGCGCAACTGCCATTCGCAAGTGGGTTTATTTATTTTTTTTAATGCTGGCTTTCAGCCAAAAAACCCAACACCCATTCAGATGAACGGATTCGCATAAAGACTGCTGCATTTGCTTAGTGACAGCTAGGCTTGCTTAACAACTGCTGCAAAGAAAGAAAGAGAAAGAAAGAAAGAAAGAAAAAGAAAAAAAGAAAGAGAAAAGAAAGCAAGCCAGAAATTTAGTTCTAGTATTTAAATCCTTAAACAGGACATTTTTTAACTGCTAGAACTTTAAATATTTAGCTAGACTTTTTCTCTCTAAATTTGAAATTTTAAGTGATCTGGACGTTTTCCCTTTTAAAAATCTTTTAAAAATCCACTCATGGAAAAAGAAACTGATAACTATTGTGATCTACAAAACATGCTCCATGTATACACTTATGCCCATAGACGACCCAAACTATATATCTATATCTATCTCTATATCTACTGTGTTTCCCCGAAAATAAGACCCTGTCTTATATTTTTTGAACCCCGAAATAAGCGTTTGGCTTTATTTTTGGGGAAGTCTTATTATTTTGGGGTGGAGCAAGATAGGGCTCCTCTTGCCGTCTTAGCTGATTTCCAGCTCTGCGTTTAAATATTTTTGGGGAGGGCTTATTTTTGGGGGGAGGCTTATTTTAGCGCATGTGCTCAAAAGCCCGATTGGGCTTATTATCAGGGGATGTCTTATTTTCAGGGAAACAGGTTCTGTCTGTCTGCCTGCCTGCCTATCTATCTATCTATCTATCTATCTATCTATTCTAATGATTTACAGCTGCAATTCCTGGATTAATTATGGTCGTAAATCGACAACTAGCTGCATAGAGGTAGTCCTCGATTTATGACCACAACCGACTCCCAAATCTCTGCTGCTAAGCGAAACATTTGTCAAGTGAGTTTTGACTCCTTTTATGACCTTTCTTTTGTTCCACTGTTGTTAAGGGAATCACCCCCGTCGTTACGTTAACGACACGGTTGTTAAGCGAATCTGCCTTCCCCATGGACTTTGCTCGTCGGAAGGTCGCAAAAGGGGGATATCACGTGACAACCCCCCCATGACACTGCACCCGTCATAAATACGAACCAGTGGCCAAGTGTCTGAATTTTGCTCACCCGACAGTGGGTATGCGGCAGCAGTTGTACGTCTGTGAAAAAACGGCAGCAACTCTCTTTTTTTTCAGTGCCGTGGTAACTTTGAACGGTCGCTAAACGGACTGTCGTAAGTCAAGGACTGCCTGTTGTTTGATTTCTCATAGAAGGACCTTCTTTCCCTATTCATGTTTAGAGAGAGTGGGTGTTTTCCTGGACGGTTTGGTGACAAAATTAAAGCCCGAATTGGAAATTTCACTGCTGTGTGCATCCTTTTTCCGGATGAAGGTTTAGTTGCGGCTTTTCCAGATGATGCCGGTTGTCCGAATGTTCTCTGCCAACGTGGTTGGTTTCTCTCGCTTGCATATTGTGGGCTTTGGGCTTCCAGTTAGCATCCTCACGTTTTTAGAAATTAGAACCGAGTATTTAGTTCCTGCATGGAGTAAGGCAGAAAGATTTTGACGGTTTTTCTCGCCCGCTATTTTAGGGACTGCGGGTGGTTGATGCTGGATTGTTTTGTTCCTGGACGATCACGGTTTCTGGGCTCTCTCCAGTTCTGCCACCGGGTTTATGGCAAGCATATCCAGATTGTGACTCAGCAAGTCAAATCTATCTTTCTTTCTTTCTTTCTTTCTTTCTTTCTTTCTTTCTTTCTTTCTTTCCTTCCTTCCTTCCTTCCTTCCTTCCTTCCTTCCTTCCTTTCTCTTTCTTTCTCTTTCTTTCTTTCTTTCTTTCTCTGTCTCTCCTTCCTTCCTTCCTTCCTTTCTCTTTCTTTCTCTTTCTTTCTTTCTTTCTTTCTTTCTCTGTCTCTCCTTCCTTCCTTCCTTCCTTTCTCTTTCTTTCTTTCTCTTTCTTTCTTTCTTTCTCTCTCTCTCTCTGTCTCTCCTTCCTTCTTTCTTTCTTTCTTTCTTTCTTTCTTTCTTTCTTTCTTTCTTTCTTTCTCTCTCTTTCTCTCTGTCTCTCTTTCCTCCTTCCTTCCTTCCTTCCTTCCTTCCTTCCTTCCTTCCTTCCTTCCTTTTTCCTTTCAATCGGAATAGAGCTGGAAGGGGCCTTGGAGGTCTTCTAGTCCAACCTCCTGCTGAAGCAGGAGACCCTATACCAGTCATGGCTAACCTTTTACATCACCGCATGCTGGAAATGGCACGCAAAACCATCCCGCCTGGACTGCACAGCCTTGCTGGCCTTCACGCTCGCAGGAGCGCCAAAACCCGGAAGAGCAGCATTCTTCCGCGCATGCGCAAGCTGGCACCCAAACTTCCAGTTTCCGGCATAGAGCCGTGCCTGACAAACCGCTGGAAGTTGCACATGTGTGCGACAAAAACCAGGAAGTGTGCATACGCAATGGAACGCTGCTCTTCCGGGTTTCAGCGCTCCGACGCATGCGAAGGCCAGCTGACCGGCACGCGTGTGTGCACAGGAATGCGAAAGAGGAACCAGCCATGCGTCCCACATGGGATGGTTCTGTGTGCCGCTTCCGGCACGCGTTCCATAGGTTCGCAAAAAGGCCCTATACCATTTCAGACAGATGGCTGCCCAGTCTTTTCTTCAAAACCTCCAGGAACAACTTCTGAAGATGAGCTGTTTTAGCCTGCTCAACAACGATGGGTGGCAGATTGGGGGGGGCGCTCTGCCAGAGCCAGACTGCAAAACAGGGGGGGGGGGGCAATGGGGACCAGGCACAGTAGCTGGTGGACTGCATCAGAGAAATGTGAGTCAATGGCCAAGCAGCTGAATTTTGATCACGTGACCGTGGGGGATGCTGCAATGGTCGTTAAGCGTGAAAAACAGTCGTAAGTCGCTTTTTTGAGTGCCGTTGTAACTTTGAACAAAATCAGTAGCACGGGTGTTAAGTGAATCGGGCTTCCCCCATTTTCCCCCAAGGTCTCAAAGGATTTAACACATTAACAGAGTCGGAAGGGACCTTGGAGGTCATCTAGTCCAACCCCCCGCCCAAGCAGGAGACCATACACCATTTCTGACAAATGGCAGTTAGAAATGATGTAAGGTGCCCTGCTTGGGCGGCAGGATCACATCCCCTTGGGACACCGCAACCGTCATAAATCTTAGTCAGTGGCCACACGTCTGAATCTTGATCACCTGACCGTGGGGATGCTGCCACGGTCATAACTGCGAGACATGATCCTAAGTCACTTTATTTTAGCACCATTGTAACTTTCACAAACGCGCTTTCACTGGACCGGGATGGATTGGAGACCCCTGTCCTTTACGAGATTGTGCAACTTTTGTTGAGGATGTGAATTTTGTTTCCATTATTTTTGTTTTCACCAGGATTCTATCCTTGTGGTGGCAGTTTTAATCCGCAGAAGGCAGCAAATTCCGGAGCAGAATCCATTGCTAAATAAATATATTTATCTGTTTATTTAGGCCTTAGCTGCTTTTGGGGATATTTTGAAAAAAAATCAAGGACGGGGAAAGGAACCAGAAGGATGTTGGCTTGCAGAGCTGTTATTTAAAAAAAAAAGATAAGAGTTGCGCAGGATACTGGTATAAGAGGTAGAGCCAAGTGTTTAGACTAACAGAGTTGGAAGAGACCTTGGAGGTCTTCTAGTCCAACCCCCTGCTTAGGCAGGAAACCCTACACCATTTCAGACAAATGGGTATCCAACATCTTCTTAAAAACTGTCTAGTGTTGGAGCATTCACAACTTCTGGTGGCAAGCAGAATGAGGACCCAGATTGTGGGGGCAATAAGCTGACTTTGTATTAAAAAAAAACACCGCTTAGGGGGGCAAAAGTATGAAGGCTATTGCTTAGCGCATTGTAAGCTGCCCTGACTTTCCAGAGAAGGGCGGCATATAAATCGAACCAATAAATAAATAAATAAATAAATAAAACCGAGTGACTAACTTAATAACTGCAGCGGTTCTCTTAACAACCGTGGCAAAACAGATCGTAAAAATGAAGAAAAACTAACTGAACCAAGGTCTCATTTGGCAACCGAAATTTGGGGCTCAGATATGTGGTCGTACGTCAAGGACTACCTGTGTTTCCCTTAGAGAAGCCTTGTGGCGAAATGAGCAGCTAACAAATTCAATAAAGACAGTAAATTATAAATATTTAGCCTAACGAAAAGAAAGCTTGGGGGACAACCTGATAGCAGCCTTCCAATATTTGAGAGGCTGTCACAGAGAAGCGGGGGTGTTCACCTATTCTCCAAAGCACCTGAGGGCTGGACAAGAAGCAACAACTAATCCAGGAGAGAAGCAACCTGGAATTAAAGAGAAACTTTCTTAATAGTGGAGACAATTAACCAGCGGAACAGCTTTCCACCAGAAATTATGGATGTTCCAAAACTGAAGGTTTTCAAGAAAAGATTGAACAACCATTTGTCTGAGATGGTCTACTCTAAAGACTCCTGCCTTGGGCAAGGGGTTGGACTAGAAGACCTCCAAGGTCCCTTCCTGCCTTACGATTCTATGATTTTCCTCTCTCATTACTCCTCCATGCCTGTATGCTCCTGTACTCTCGCCTCTCTGAGTATTGCCAAATTATGTTTGGGGCTGAGCTTGGGCAGTTACAATGTCCTGCACCAGCTGTCTTATCAAGAAGTCTAAATCTGATGAACAAAATTTATGCGGACGGAGAAAGGCAGAATACTAGATTTTTGTGGCTCGGTGGATTCAGGGGCAAAACTGGAAAACCGTAGCCTTCCCGGAGAAAAATAATCTCTTGTCCTTCTTGAATCTTCTGTCATCCCAAGGCAGGATTGGTCTCTTCTCTTTCGTCCCTTCTGATGAACGGATCCAATAGCTTATCTACACTTTATTATTATTAGCTTGATTTATATGCCGCCCTTCTCCAGAGATTCAGGGCGGCTTACAATGCTTTTAAGCAATAGCCTTCATACTTTTGTATATACCTGCTTAGTAGGGCTTTCGGGCCCCCCTAAACCGAATAAAATAAAATAAAATAATAAAATAAAATAAAATAAAATAATAAAATAATAATAAAATAAAATAATAAAATAAAATAATAAAATAATAAAATAAAATAATAAAATAAAATAAAATAAAATAAAATAATAAAATAAAATAATAAATAAAATAATAAAATAAAATAATAAAATATAATATAATAATAAAATATAATATAATAATAATAATAAAATAAAAAATAAAATAATAATAATATAAAATAATAAAATAAAATAAATAAGCGGTGTTCTTTTTATACAAAGTCAGCTTATTGCCCCCACAAACCGGTTCCTCATTTTACCTACCTCGGAAGGATGGAAGGCTGAGTCAACCTTGAGCCTGGTGAGATTTGAACTAGCAGTAATTGCAGGCAGCTGGCAGCTAAATACTTACTTTAATAGTAGTTTAGTCCACTGCATCACCAGGCTCCTCCAGTGTAGCTTATCTACACTGTAGCCTTCAGTCAATCAGAAGGGACCCTGGAGGTCTTCTAGTCCAACCCCGTGCTCAATGCCTTTAAGGAACTAGAACAGAACAGAAGAACAGAGTTGGAAGGGACTTTGGAGGTCATCTAGTCCAACCTCAAACCCTATATCACAGTGTTTGAAGAGATCGCTCTGTGAGCCACTTCCAGCGCACCTGCCATAGGTTCCCCATCATTTTAGACAAATGGTTGTCTAATCTCTTCAAAACTTCCAGTGTTGGACTGGAGCACCTACAACTTGTGGCAAGCCGTTCCACTGGTTAATTGTTCTCCTAGACAGGAAATTTCTCCTTATTTGTAGGTTGCTTCTCTCCTCGATTAGTTTCCATCCCTTGTTTCTTCTCCTGCCTTCTGGTGCTTTGGGAAATTAATTGATCCCCTTCCTCTTTGTGGCAGCCCCTCAAATACCTTAGAGGTCTTCTAGTCCAACCCCATGCTCAATGCCTTTAAGGAAATAGAACAGAACAGGAAATAACAGAGTTGGAAGGGACCTTGGAGCTCTTGTAGTCCAACCTCCTGCTCATATACCATTTCAGACAAATGGTTGCCTAATCTCGTCTTAAAAATCTCCAGTGTTGGAGCACCCACAACTTCTGGTGGCAAGCTGTTCCACTGGTTAATTGTTCCCACTGTTAGGAAATTTCTCCTTATTTTACTCCTTGAATAGTTTCCACCCCTTATTCTTCTTCTGCCTTCAGGTGCTTTGGAGAATATGTTGATCCCCCCTCTTCTTTGTGACAGCCCCTCAATACTGAAACACTATGAAATGTGAATAGAAGTTGATAGATAAATGATACAGATAATAGAAACTTCAATGAGGGATAAGACAAAAAAGAAATAGAAACTCAGATGACACCAGAATAAATGGAAAAGGGGGATGGGTGCGGGGGGCGGGGGGAAAGAAAGAAGATTATAAATATAAATGTACCACTATGAAATGATAGATTGGGTAAAATGGGAAAGAAATTGAACAGAAAGTATATATTATTAGAAAATTGGAGTTGCTCGGATACCAAATAAGGGAAATATTGCGCAACAAAGGGGAAAGAAAGGAAAGAGGAGTAGAGGGATAGAGGAGAGGGAGAGAGGAATGGAAGAAAGGGGAAGGAGAAGGGGATTCTTTCTATCTACTATCGATCTATCTATCATCTATCTATCATCTATCATCTCTATTTATCATCTATCATCTATATCTATCGTCTATCATCTATCAATCATCTATTATCTATTTATCTGTCATCTATCTATCTTCTATCATCTATCAATCATCTATCATCTATCTATCTGTCATCTATCATCTCTATCTATTTATCTATCATCTATCTCATCTATCGTCTATCATCTATCAATCATCTATCATCTATCTATCTATCCCAGTTCTGTGGGCGTGGCTGAGTGGGTGGGTGGGGGTAATATGACTGAGTGGGCGTGGCCAACCTTTTTTTTTTTTACTTTTAAAACCATTTTTTCTACAACCCCTTCGGCTGAAGAGGTTATAGAAAAAATACTTTTAAAAGCCTCTGATGATCCTAGCTGAGCCGCGCGATCATCAGAGGCTTTTTTTTTTTAAAAGCATTTTTTCGGCCAAAGAGATTGTAGAAAAAATGCTTTTAAAAATTAAAAAAAAAGCCTCTGATGATTGCGCGGCTCAGCTGGGCAATGGGGGGGGGGGAGCAGGGATTTTTGCTACCGGTTTTCCGAACCACCCACCTCCATCGCTACCGGATCGGGCGATCCGGTCCGAACCAGGAGCATTTCACCCCTCTATCTATCTATCTATCTATCTATCTATCTATCATCTAAAATTTTGCAGCTGGGGGTGAGGAATTTGTTGATGATGGTAGAGAATTGGGCTAGATCGAACCTTTTCCGATGGATGCTTTTTTTTTGATATTAAGGCTTGTCTGTCTGTCTGTCTCCTCCCGTCTCGTTCGCAGAACATGGTGATGAGCTTCCGGGTCTCCGACTTGCAGATGTTGCTTGGATTTGTGGGCCGGAGCAAAAGCGGACTCAAACACGAACTGGTAACACGGGCTTTGCAACTGGTCCAGTTTGACTGTAGCCCGGAACTCTTCAAGAAGATAAAAGAGATCTATGAGACTCGATATGCCAAGATTTCTGAACCGGGACAAACCCCCCAGCAGCAACCGCTCCCCCCACCCCCACAGCACCGACCTCCTTCCGAAACCCTTTCCATCCACTCGTCTTACGACCGCAACAGCGCAGTAACCAGGACTGGTCTTTCTACTACCCCCAACATAGACTATCCCTCGCTCTACGGAAAGTATTTAAACGGACTTGGAAGGTTGCCGGTCAAACCGGTGAAGCCCGAAGTCCGGTTGGTGAAGCTTCCCTTCTACACTATCCTGGATGAACTGTTGAAGCCCACGGAACTCGGTGAGTTGGGCCCGGACGATCGCTGGTGACCCTGGAGGCCTGGCCTTCCAGGTTTCGTGGACAGAGGTGGGAACAGACCATTGATGGGGCCTGGAGGAGAAGACCCATCAATCAGGCCTCCTTTGCTCTTTCCCTTTCTTCTCTTCGAAGCTGTGGGCGGTCTCTTGTGGGATGGACAGATGGGTGGGTGTGGCTGGTTCCGAGGGTGGCTTAGAACAATGGTGGGCCAGGAAATAGAGTTATGGGCAGAGAGGACTCAAAGCTTCAGGGTGCTGCTTAAAATTGGCCAATTCTTTAGCAGATGCAAGGTATGCGGTGGTTCAGTGGCTAAGATGCTGAGCTTGTTGATCGAAAGGTCAGCAGCTCAGGGGTTCGAATCCCTAGTGCCACGGAACGGGGTAAGCTCCCGTTACTTGTTCCAGCTTCTGCCAACCTAGCAGTTCGAAAGCACGTAAAAAACGCAAGCAGAAAAATAGGGACCACCTTTGGTGGGAAGGGAACAGCGTTCCGTGCGCCTTTGGCGTTGAGTCATGCCGGCCACAGGACCACGGAGACGTCTTCGGACAGTGCTGGCTCTTTGGCTTTGAAACGGAGATGAGTACCGCCCCCTAGAGCCGTGATGGCGAACCTATGACACGCGTGCCACAGGTGGCACGCGGAGCCATGTTGCCTGGCACGCCAGCTCAGCTAGGGTGCACATGCACACGCCGGCCAGCTAATTTTTGGGCCTTCTGGGCCCACGAGAAGTAGGGAAACAGTCTGTTTCCTGCCTCCGGAGGGCCTGGGGGTGGGGTGGGGAAGGCTGTTTTCACCCTCCCCAGATGCATAGAGAGGATCTGGAGCCAGGTGAGACAGAAAAATGGGCCTACCGGGACGTCGCGTGCCAGGAGCGGGTGGGAGGGGGTGTCGCATGTGCATGTATGGGGCAGGGAGCATAGAATTATGGGTGTGGGCATGCTCATGCGGGAACCTGCCCCACACATCCCCTTCCTGGCACGTGATGGCAAAAAGGTTAGCCATCACTGCCCTAGAGTCAGGAACAACTAGCACATATGTGTGAGGGAAACCTTTACCTTTAGCAGATGCAGTCCATTTTGGGAGAGGTCAAAAAAAGCTACCGTTATCTTTTTCCTAACTTGGGATCCTGGGGGCCCTTGCAGTTCTGTATCTCAAATGCTATCTATAATTGTGCAGGTCTATGACAACTTGGCACAGCCAACTCGCCACAAGACAACACACCATGCCTAATTCGCCATGGGACAAACTCGCCACAGGACAAGAGTTACATTAATATGTCCCAAAAGGTATTTTTTCAAGAGGCAACTGGGCTTTCTGGTTTTTCTTTGAAGATGTTCCACTTTTCATCCAAGAAGCTTCCTCAGCTCTGACTGAATGGAAGGATTTATACTCCTTTCAGACAGCTGGTCATTTGCATACTTTTAGAGAGTCGTTGAGGTCACTTGGAGGTTTATCTGTGTCCTCAGGATCACCTGAGTAGTGCAAATGGCTGTGGAGCCTTCTTGGAATTGAAAGGAGTGGGTTGTAGACTGGAGATAGGTGATGTTGTATCCCTCCCCCTCTGTTGAGAGAGGGGTATTCAATTTTGACATGGTCTCTTTGACCCTTCTTTCAAACCAGTGGTCCTCTTTGTCCAAAATATGGACTCTGCTTTCTTCAAAACAGTGGCCTTTGTCTTTCAAATGTAGATGGACCTCTGAACCTTGTCCTGATGGGTTCTCCTATGTTGTGCCATGCGTTTGTGAAGTGGTTGTTTTGTTTCCCCAACGTACAGATCTGCACATGGCTCACTGCACTGTACTGCATATACCACGTTGCTCAATATGCATCTGGGTATTTTGTCCTTGGGGTGGACAAGCTTCTGCCTTAGTGTATACTTGGGTTTGAAGTGTGCACGTATGTTGTGTTGGCTGAAACCGAAACGTCTTCAAAGAAAAACCAGAAAGTCTAATTGTCTCTTGGGGGAAAAAAGCACATTTTGGGACAACTGTGACCAATATCAGAGAAATTGTTGAATTGTTAAAGAAAGGAAACCAAAGGAGGGACCGAATAAAACGTGCAATGAGAAAAATTAAAGCAATTTTAAAAATGATTTTAAATACCGTATTTTTTCGGCATATAAGACGCACCTTAGTTTTGGGGGAAGAAAATGTGGGGGGGGGGGGTATTCTGCCTCTGCCTATCACGTATTCATCTCACTAGCGTCCTTAGCCTGGTCGGCTTCAGCACATTAATTCGCTGGTTGTGAGGGAGTGCCTCGTTGGAGCTGATAAGCAGCTTCAAAAGCACAGCTGATCATCGGAGGGTGCTCCAGTGACTAAAGCAGGCGAAGTGGGGAAGTGATAAAACAAGGCAGCAGCTGTTCCGGGTTGCCATTTTGGGCTCCGCGCCTCGGGTTTGAACCTCCAAATGCTCCGTTTGAGAGGCGTTCAAGGCTGCGAGGATCGTCAAAGCACAGGGCCGCCGATCGCCGCCCAAAAATGCGACACACAAAGGCCAAAAACGGGGCATACGGAGGCCTAAAACGCGATGCGCAGAGGCCGCAAACGTGATGCACAGAGGTGGCGATCAGCAGCGATGTGCTTTGACGATTCCTGCAGCCTTGAACGGCTCTCAAACGGAGCGTTTGGAGGCTGATAACGTGAGGCGCGAAGCCCAAAAATGCAAGCCATTTTCTGTGGCAATCTCTGCAGCCAGGAAGACAATGCGCGAAGGCCAAAGGGTAGGGGCCGACGGGTGGGCGGGGCTACATTCGGAGAATAAGACGCACCCAAATTTTCAGCCTCTTTTAGGGGGGGAATTCTGTGTCTTATACTCTGAAAAATGCGGTAATTAAATCAAATTTTTGAATTGCTCCCGCGGTGAGTTGTCCCGTGGCAAGCAAGTTGGGCCGTGACGAGTTGGCCGTGACAAATTGCCCCATTCCGATAATTGTGTTGCTGGCCTTCCAGGATCCTTTGAATAAACAAGATTGGGATGAAGTCAGGATGGATAAAAATCCATGATTTTTTTTAAAAAAATCAAAAAAATCAGATTTTTTAAATTTAAATCGGATTTTTTTGATTTAAATCGGACTTTTTTGATTTAAATCGGATTTATTTTAATAAAAAACTTTTGGGGTAAAAATCTATCGTAAGATAGTTTTCTATTTAAGATACATAAATAATTTAGTTTATTCAGCATGAAATGGAGCTTAGTTATGTAGCACAAGGCTGTATATTCTGCAACCCTGGGACTATCGGTGAGTCAACAGCAGGTCAAAGGAGTAGCAGAGATGACAGTCGCTCTTTAAAAATTATGATTTAAATCGAGTTGATTTAAATCAAGCCTTTTTACTAGTGATTTAAATCATGATTTAAATTGTGATTTTAAATCAACTCGATTTAAGTCAAATCCACCCTGGACGAAGTGACCGGTGAATTTGTCTTGGTGACTCTTGAATTTGTCTTGGCTTCTCCTTACGTCCCAAGGGGTATCCGGAAGGCAATCTGTTGTTTTGCACACAACGCGGTGGAACCTTCTTCGGCAAAACTGGCTGAGGCAATCTCTGTGTTTTGATTGCAAGATACGCTTTAAGAGGCCTCGGTGTCCTTTGAGAAATTCCTCATCGCTCTTGATTCTACGCTGCTGCGGGTTGATCTTAAACCGGGGTAGAGATGGAGTCTTTTTATGATCATCTGACGCTGCGGCGTTATGTACGAGAGAGCTCGAACGAGAGCGTGTCTCGTTTGGGTGTGTATTTTCACAGGTTGCTGCTACGGATAAAATGTCCCCTCTTCTTTACAATGGTATTAATAGAACTGTGGGTTGTTTTTCGAGTTGTGAGAATTAACAATTAAGAGGCATTTTTACTGTATGTTAGTCAAACCTCACCTATGGTGCCAGATCCACTTCTCGGGACCAAAGCTTCCGAACGAGGTGGGAAGGATCACGAGATAAAATTAAAAGAGAAAAACCGAGGTGGGACAGGAGAGGATGGCCTGCTTGAATCTGGAAGGACCAGAATTTCAGAATCAGAATAGAACTAGAAGGGACCTGCGAGGTCTTCTAGTCCAGCTCCCTGCTCAAGCAGGAGACCCTATTCCATTTTTCAGACAAGTGGCTTGTCCAGTCTTTTCTTAAAAACCTCCAGTGATGAAGCGCCCACAACTTCTGGTGGCAAGCTGTTCCACCGGTTAATTGTTCTCACTGTTAGGAAGTTTCTCCTTAATTCCATTTCTAAAACTCTGTTTCCACTTATGGAGTACTGAACATAGATTAATGAGAAAAAAAATGAAGGTCAACAATTGTAGAATGAGGCTGCGGCATGACAAAAATGGACAAAAGTGAAGGGGGTCCCAATACTTTCTGAATGCCCTGTAGCTAAGGGTCTCCCTCACTCAGACCAAAATCAAGATCCCATCTGCTATAGCTTCCCATTTCTGCATAGATCAGGGGTCGGCAACCTTAAACACTCAAAGAGCCACAAAGGTCCTAACCGGAAGCCCCCCATTGGATTCTGGAGCCGACCAGAAGTCCAGTTCCCCCACCATAGAGTCTCCTCCTAGCGTGGTATCCTTTTTCCTCTGCCGACCAGAAGTCCGGTTCCCCCACTATAGAGTCTTTTCCTAGAGTGGTATCCTTTTTCCTCTACCTGCCCTAACCGAAAGTCCTATCAATTGTGGAGCCGACCGGCGAAAGGGAGCCACAGCAGAGGGATGAAAGAGCCACATGCGGCTCCAGAGCCATGGGTTGCTGACCCCTGGCATAGATTAACATTTTTCAACCAATAATTTTGGCTTGGCAACTGATATTCCAGCTCCTAGGAAGGCTAGGATGTATAGGCAGTCCTCATTTAGTGACCATAGTTCGGATCATTAAGCGAAGCGGTTGCTAAGTGAAACCATGACCGTGCTTACTTTCATTTCCTGAATAAGTCACGACTAATCCCCCAACTCTTAGCAGAGATGGCCCAAATTGACTGCTTCAATCAAAGGGGATAAAACAACCTGTCAGGTTTCGAGGTCGTCTCAAATAAATTGCATTTCAAACAAAGTCTTTGAAGGAAAACTCCTATTTATTAAGCACGACATTCTAAAATCCGACTCCATCGAAGCCAACACTGACTTCCAGACCCAAAACCCTCCCTTTCCGTTCCCCACTCCTCTGCACTCATTGGCCATCTTCCGAGTCATTCTACCCCTAATCTACTGTTCCAGCTCAAAGGAATTTCCCCCCTCCCATCTCATCTCCTAGGGGATATTATCTCCAGGGAAAATAAGTAGGTGAAAAGTCAAATGTCCCTTTCCAGACGCCTCCGCTTCTCCTTCTTACATTAGCACTAGAGTAAATGTGTTTGAAGTTTGAAGTGCTGACACAACCATACAACTACTCTTGTCCCAAATTGTATAGGCAGGTCTCCTGCTTGAGCAGGGAACTGGACTAGAAGGCCTCCAAGGCAGGGGTGAAATGCTCCCGGTTCGGACCGGATCATGCGATCTGGTAGCGATGGAAGCGGGTGGTTCGGAGAACCGGTAACAAAAATCCCTGCCCCCCCCCCCTTGCCCAGTTGAGCCGCACAATCATCAGAGGCTTTTTTTTTTTTTTTTACTTTTAAAAGCATTTTTTCTACAA
The DNA here is from genome assembly GCA_022577455.1 of Arizona elegans. Lineage (NCBI taxonomy): Eukaryota > Metazoa > Chordata > Lepidosauria > Squamata > Colubridae > Arizona > Arizona elegans. The sequence continues at coordinate 13,158,128 of JAKOOJ010000018.1, forward strand.
CCTCTTCAGCCGAAAAAATGCTTTTAAAAGTTAAAAAAAAAAAAGCCTCTGATGATCGCGTGGCTCAGCTGGGATCATCAAAAAGAAAGAAACCCTTTTTTTCTTTTAAACGCCTCTGACGATCCCAGCTGAGTTGCCTGATCGTCAGAGGCATTTAAAAGAAAAAAAAGCCTCTGACGATCAGGCAACTCAGCTGGGATCGTCAGAGCCTTTTGAAAGCTGAAGAGGTTGTAGAAAAAATGGTTTTAAAAGTAAAAAAAAAAAATGGCCACGCCCACCAGGGTGGATAAAAATGATTTTTTAAAAAAAATTTAAAAAATCAGATTTTTTAAAAATTTAAATCGGATTTTTTAAATTTAAATTGGATTTTTTTTATTTTTATCGAATTTATTTTAATAAAAAACTTTTGGGGTAAAAATCTATCGTAAGATAGTTTTCTATTTCAGATACATAAATAATTTAGTTTATTCGGCATGAAATGGAGCTTAGTTATGTAGCATGAGGCTGTATATTCTGCAACCCTGGGACTATCGGTGAGTCAACAGCGGGTCAAAGGAGTAGCAGAGATGGCAGTTGCTCTTTAAAAATTATGATTTAAATTGAGTTGATTTAAATCAAGCCTTTTTACTAGTGATTTAAATCATGATTTAAATTGTGATTTAAATCAACTCGATTTAAATCAAATCCACCCTGACGCCCACCCAGTCACATTACCCCTCACTTCCACCAAGCCACGCCCACTGAACCGGTAGTAACAAATTTTAGATTTCATCCCTGCTCCAAGGTCTCTTCCAGCTCTATTCTGATTAAAAATCATAGAGAGTCGGCCATTTTTTCAGGCCTTTTCCAAAGACCAACTAATCTAAGGTGTTCTGTAGGGATGAAGTCTCCAAGGGTGGGTACCCTCCAGATATCCTCTGTGAATCTGCCCAGTCACTTTCATAGCACACACACCGCCACCCTCCAGGGTGGCATTGAATGCACAGCTTACTTCTGGGTTGTACAAAAATTGTGTACAACCCACAATTTTCCATTGTATCCTTGTGTTAACCAGAACTGGAGAAAACCTCTCGTCTCTGCCCCCTCAGTTACAGAAACTTTTTAAAAACTTATGAGAGGGGAAGGACTTCGCCTAGCTTGAAATGCAGAGTCGGGACGTTCCACAGGACGTCCTCGACTTATGGCCCCAATGGAGCCCAAACCTTCTGTTGCTAAGCGAGACATTTGTTCAGTGAGTTCTGCCCCGTTTTAATGGCCTTCCTTGCCACCCTGGTTAAGTGACTCCCTGCAGTTGTTACTCACATGGTTGTTAAGTGAATCAGGCTTCCCCCGTTGACCTTGCTTGTCAAGACAGTCGCTAAAGGAGATTGCCTGACCCAGGGACTCTGCTACCGTCGTAACTACGAGTCAAGGGTCTGAATTTTGATCACGTGACCGTGAGGGAGACTGCGACGGTTGTAAGTGTGGAAAAACGGTCTTTTTTCAGTGCCATCGTAACTTTGAACCATCCCTGAACGAACTGTTGTAAGTCGAGAGCTACCTTTACTTGAATTTTATTCATTTATTCTATTTTTTAACTTCCTCTTTCTCCCTTGTAAAGTGATCCCCTATAACAGTGATGGCTAACCTTTTTGCCATCGCGTGCCAGGAGAGGGGGGGGCGGGGGAGGGTCGTGCGCGCACGTGCCCACGCGCATGCGTGCGGCACCCCCCCTCCCCCCCCACTCCTGGCACATGATGCCCTGGTAGGCCCGTTTTTCTTTCTTACCTGGTTCCAGATCCTCTCTGTGTATCTGGGAAGGGTGAAAACAGGCTTTCCCACTCCCTTGGAGGCCCTACGGAGGCTGAAAGGGCCCATTTCCCAACTCTCGGTGGGACAGGAAGTGATTTTTTTGCTGTCCCCAGCCTCCAGAACCTCTCTAGGAGTCTCTAGGAGCCTCTCTAGGAGTCTCTAGGAGTCTCTGGAGGCTGGGGACAGGAAAAAACTTCACTTCCTATCCCACCGGGAGTGGGGAAATGGGCCCTTTCAGCCTCCGTAGGGCCTGCAAGGGAGTGGGAAAGGCTGTTTTCGCCCTTCCCAGATACACAGAGAGGATCTGGAGCCAGGTAAGAAAGAAAAACGGGTCTTCCCCACCCCGCCCCCAGGCCCTCCAGAGGCAGGAAACAGCCTGTTTCCCTACTTCTGGTGGGCCCAGAAGGCCCGAAAATCAGCTGGCCGGCGCGCGCATGCGCCCCAGAGCTGAGCTGGCGTGCCCACTAATATGGCTCCGCGTGCCACCTGTGGCAAGCGTGCCATAGGTTCGCCATCACGGCCCTATAAGCTCTTGGGGTTTTTTTTTTTTAGCATCCAGGCCCAAGCTGGCCTCAAAACCCGTCTTGCAGCTCCTAAGATCCTCTGGCTTGGTTTGCACGTCACGTTTAGCCAATCTGTGGTTTGTTTTGGCTTCCTGCCCTGTGCAGACTCAGCTGTGACGGTTTCCGAGCCGTGGTTTGACAGCTTTGTCGTTGGGCAGCAACTGAGAGTTGAACTCCAGTTGTTTATTTGTTAGTTTATAATATAAAATACAAAAATACACAATACAGGTAGTCTTTGATTTACATTGTTTCGTTTAGTGACCGTTCGAAGTTCAAAACGGTGCTGAAAAAAACCATGACTTTCGACCAATTTTCATACTTGCGACCGTTGCAGCATCTCCACGGTCCCGTGATTGACATTCAGATTGTCAACTGAGTCACATTTATGACCGTCATAGTGTCTCAGAGTTACACGATCCCCTTCTGAGAAGCGAAGCCAATGGGGGAAGCCAGCTTCACTTAACAACCTGTGCTACTAATTTAACAATTAGTACGATTCGCTTAAGAAACGTGGCAGGAAAAAAATCATAAAACGGGGCAAATACTGACTTAACAAATTTCTCACTCAACAAACATCAATTTTGGGCTCAATTGTGGTCATACGTTGAAGGCTACCTGCAGTAGGAAAATAAAGGGACTGCAGAAGGAAGGGAAAATTGTAGAAAAGAAGGGAAAAAGAAAAGAAAAGGCTTTGACTGACTTCTGACTCCCTTTGGTGCCGTAGAATAAGAGAATAGCATCAAACCTCAACTTTTTATTTTTACATAGTAATATAAACCAGCCATTTCTATAACAACAAACATATCTCATCGATAAACCCCAAAATCAAAGTTTCATTCCCCCCCCCACCTCGAGCACAAAGTCCAGAATTTGGCCATCTCTGCGAAGAGTTGTCCTTCAGTTGTGGCTTGTTCAGGAAATGAAAATAAGGTTTTAACTTGGCCTGTGTCTGCTAATGAATTAGAATAGAGCTGGAAGGGACCTTGGAGGTCTTCTAGTCCAACCCCCTGCTCAAGCAGGAGATCCTATGCCCGTGATGGCGAACCTATGGCACGCGTGCCACAGGTGGCACGTGGAGTCATATCTGTGGGCACGCGAGCATTGCCCTAGCTTAGCTCCAATGCACATGTGCATGCCGGCCAGCTGATTTTCGGGCTTTCCGGGTCCACCGGAAGTTGGGAAACGGGCTGTTTCCGGCCTCCAGAGGATCTCGGGGGGGAGGTGGGGAAGGCTGTTTTCATCCTCCCCAGCCTCCAAAAAAGCCTCTGGAGCCTCTGGAGAGTGAAAAACGGGCCTACCGGGCCCACTGTGCCATCATGTGCCAAAAGCAGGAGTGAGTTCGGGGGGGGGTTCGCGCATGCATGCAGGGGGGGGCGCATTGAATTATGGGTGTGGGCGCACACTCGCGTGACCTCCCCCCTGTGCTCCCCTCGCTTTTGGCACACGACGGCAAAAAGGTTAGCCATCACTGTTCTCTGCCATTCCAGATAAATGACTGTCCAGTCCTCTTCTTAAAATCCTCCAGTGATGAAGCACCCACAACATCTGGAGGCAAGTAGTTCCACTGGTTAATTGTTCTCAGTGTTAGGAAATGAAAGTAAGGTTTGGACAGGGAAAGTGTTAGGAAGTTTCTGCTGAATTCCAGGTTGCTTCTCTCCTTGGTTAGTTTCCATCTATTGCTTCTTTTTTTACATTTTTATTGAAATTTATTATCATACAATACAGTACAATCAGTCAGACAGTGTTATTTTTCTACACAGGTTAGATTGGTTCTTCTTTTACTTTTCATCGTAATATAACGTAATTTACATATGCGTCTAAAAATTTATATTAACACTTATCTATCCTTTATTCTATTATCAATCCACCTGTACCAATCATCCCACACCGTATAATATTCTGAGTCTTCTTTCTCATTTAATTCTAATGTCAATTTGTTCATTTCGGCACATTCTAGAACCTTCTGAATAATATGTTCCTCTGGTGGTGTGTCCTTTCCTTTCCAATATTGGGCCTAAGCTATTCTTGCTGCAGTCAGTATATGTATGATTAGATATCTTCTTTTTTTCCCATATTTCGTCTTTAGTATTTCCAGGAGGAATGTTTCAGGTATCAATTCAATTTTTTCATTGGTTGATTTTTGTAGCCAATTTTGAATTTTTCTCCAATACCTCATCGCTTCAGGACAGGAGCACCACATGTGAAAGAAGGTACCTTAGTGGCATCCACACTACCAACATTTGGGGCTTAAATTTGGATAGATTTTTGCTAATCTCGCGGGCGCTAGGTGCCATCTGTATAGCATTTTATATTGATTTTCTTTGTATGTTGCCGCTTTTGTTAATTTATAGTTCCAAATTTATAATTTATAATTCCAAATCATCTCCCGTTCGTCCAAATTTATATTATGTCCAATATTTTTGGCCCACGCTATCATCTATTGCTTCTTGTCCTGCCTTCAGGTGCTTTGGAGAATAGGTTGAGCCCCTCTTCTTTATGGCAGCCCCTCAAATACTGGAATACTGCTTTCATGTCTCCCCCCTAGTCCCGTGATGGCGAACCTATGGCATGCGTGCCCAAAGTGGCACGCGAAGCGAAGTCGCCTGGCAATGCTCAGCCTTGCCAGTTTGTCTGGTGGGTTTCTGGCACGATGATCAGCTGTTCTTTGGGTGCATGGCAGTTCCCAAAACCAGCGTGCAAAAAATGCACATTGGCCAGCTGATTGTTGGGTGCACATGCTCGCCAGAACCTGGAAATTCGGTTTTTCTGGAATGCGATCCCTTTGCGTGCATGGCAGTGCCGAAAACCGGCTGGCGCATGCACACCGACCGGCTGATCGACGTGCGTGCTTGCGCCCTAGGAACCTGGAAGTTCGGCTTTTCTGGAGTGTGGTCCTGACGAGTGCACGCACGACGTTTCCACAGAGGGCCAAAAAGGTTCACCATCACTGCCCTGGTCCTTCTTTTCTCTAGACTAGCCAGACCTAAATCCTGCAAACCGTTCTTTGTATGTTTTAGTCTCCAGGCCTTTAGTCGTCTTAATTTAATTTAATTTAATTTAATTTAATTTAATTAATTTAATTTAATTTAATTTAATTTAATTTAATTTAATTTAATTTAATTTAATTTAATTTAATTTAATTTAATTTAATTTAATTTAATTTAATTTAATTTAACTTTTTAATTTAATTTAATTTAATTTAATTTAATTTAATTTCCAATTTATATACCGCCCTTCTCCCTGAGGACTCAGGGCGGTGTACAGCCAAGATAAGAACATAGAATACAAATATTAAAAACAGTTAAAAATATATATAAATTTGGCCCGAAAGTTAAGAAATCACAAACTGATTAAAAGAATTTAAAAAATTTCTTCTTAAGCCAGCCCGGCTTGCTGGAAAAGAAGGGTTTTCAGGGGACGACGGAAGGCATTGAGGTCATGGATTCTCCTTATCTCAGGGGGCAACTGATTCCAGAGGGTGGGAGCCCCCACAGAGAAGGCCCTCCTCCTGGGGGTCACCAGCCTACATTGTTTGGCTGATGGCACCTTGAGGATGCCCTCTCTGTGGGAGCGCACGGGTCGATGGGAGGTCGTCGGTAGCAGCAGGCGGTCTCGCAGATAGCTAGGCCCTAAGCCATGGAGCGCTTTAAAGGTGACAACCAACACCTTGAAGCGCACCCGGAAGACCACCGGGAGCCAGTGCAGCTCGCGCAGGAGAGGTGTTACATGGGAGCGCCATGTTGCTCCCATCACTACCCGCGCTGCTGCATTCTGGACCAGTTGGAGCCTCCAGGTGCTCTTCAAGGGGAGCCCCATGTAGAGAGCATTGCAGTAGTCAAGGCGAGAGGTGACGAGGGCATGAGTGACTGTGCACAAGTTGCTCTTCTTTGCACTTTTTCCAAAGTCTCAACATCTTTTTTTGTAACGTGGGGACCAAAACTGGATGCGGCATTCCAGGTGTGGCCTTAATAAGGCTTTATAACGCGGTACTAATAACTTCACGTGATTTTTGATTCTGTGCCTCTGTTTATAACAGTCAAGGATTGTATTGGCTTTTTTGGCTGCTGGCTCATATTTAAGCGATCGTCCACTGGGACTGTTTCGGAGCCAGGTTTCGCCTAATCTGTCCTTGTACCTTTGATTTTTTCCTGGCAGGATGGATAAAAATCAATGATTTTTTTTAAAAAAATCAAAAAAATCAGATTTTTTTGATTTAAATCGGATTTTTTTGATTTTTATCGAATTTATTTTAATAAAAAAACTTTTGGGGTAAAAAATCCATCGTAAGATAGTTTTCTATTTAAGATACATAAATAATTTAGTTTATTCAGCATGAAATGGAGCTTAGTTATGTAGCATGAGGCTGTATATTCTGCAACCCTGGGACTATCGGTGAGTCAACAGTGGGTCAAAGGAGTAGCAGAGATGACAGTTGCTCTTTAAAAATTATGATTTAAATCGAGTTGATTTAAATCAAGCCTTTTTACTAGTGATTTAAATCATGATTTCTCCACATTAAATTTCATCTTGTTCGTGAAATCAGGTGGTCTTCACTGCATCCCCCCAGGCCAGGCAAATCCTTGTTAGTTTGACACCCATCATTGCATTCCTTGCAGCGCCGATCTTTGGATAGCACATGGCTTGCTCCATAGTGATTCTTGAGGAATTCTTCCTGTCATAGAATCATAGAATCCTAGGGCTGGAAGGGACTGTGGAGGTCTTCTAGTTCAGGGGTGGGCAAATGTGGCCCTTTTACAACCTGTGGACTTCAACTCCCAGAATTCCTGAGACAGCTTGGTTGTCTCAGGAATTCTGGAAGTTGAAGTCCACAGGTTGTAAAAGGGTCACATTTGCCCACCCCTGTATCTAGCCCAACCCCCTTCAACTCCCAATTCTGGGAGTTGAAGTCCACAGGTTGTAAAAGAGTCACATTTGCCCACCCCTGTATCTAGCCCAAGGCCAGAGTCCTTATACCATCCCAGATAATTCATGCCAGGTGAAATGATATTTTTCAATGAACTCCCCCATTCACTGGTGATGTTCCTTGGACTAGTAATGAGACGTCTGCCAACTTGGCAGCAAGATCCCAGAATTGTACCAAAGTCAATGTATGTTGCTTAGAGTCCCAATCTGTGGGTAGCAACCTCGTCGAAACTTTTTAAATAAATACGTCGATCCTTACAGGTAGTCCTCGACTTACAATGGCCCGTTTAGTGACCGTTCAAAGTTACGCCGGCACTGAAAAAAGTGACTTGGCATTAAGTTTTTCACACTTAGGGCCTTTGCAGCATTCCCCCGTGGTCACGTGATCAAAATTCAGATACTTGGCAACTGACTCATATTTATGATGGTTGCAATGTAATCCCCTTTTGCGACCTTCTGAAAAGCAAAGTCAAGGGGGGGAAGCCAGATTCACTTAACAACCGTGAGAATAGAATAGAATAGAAAATATGGAATAAGGATATAGAATAAGGATATAGAATCAAATAGAATTTGATATTGATTTTAATTGAAATGTTTTAAATTATGGGCCAAATTTTATTTAATTATTTTAAATCTATTTTAACTTTTGTGTATGAATGTTTTATATTTAGCTGTTCACCGCCCTGAGTCCGGAAGGAGAAGGGCGGTATAGAAATAAAATAAAATAAATAAATAAAATAAAATAAATAAATAAATAAAGGATAGGATAGGATCAGAATCAGAATAGGAGCTGAATAGGAATAGAATCGGAATCGAATAGAACGAGTAGAGAAAAGTAAAGAATAGGATAGAATAGAATAGAATAGAATAGAATAGAATAGAATATATGGAATAAGGATAGGATAGGATCAGAATCAGAATAGGAGCGGAATAGGAATAGAATCGGAATCAAATAGGAATAGAATAGAATAGAATAGAATTAGAATTAGAATTAGAATAGATAGAATAGGAATACGAATAGAATAGAATAGAATAGAATAGAATAGAATAGAATAGAATAGAATAGAATAGAAAATATGGAATAAGGATAGGATAGGATCAGAATCAGAATAGGAACGGAATAGGAATAGAATCGGAATCAAATAGGAATAGAATAGAATAGAATTAGAATTAGAATTAGAATAGATAGAATAGGAATACGAATAGAATAGAATAGAATAGAATAGAATAGAATAGAATAGAATAGAATAGAATAGAAAATATGGAATAAGGATAGGATAGGATCAGAATCAGAATAGGAGCGGAATAGGAATAGAATCGGAATCAAATAGAAATAGGAATAGAATAGAATAGAATTAGAATAGATAGAACAGAATAGAATTAGAATAGAATAGAATAGAATAGAATAGAATAGAATAGAATAGAATAGAATAGAATTATTATAGAATAGAATTAGAATAGAATAGATGCAGAATCAGAATAGGAGCAGAGCAGGATAGGTAGGATAGGATAGGAACAGGAGCAGAGCAGAATAGGAATAGAGCGGAGCGGAGCAAAACAACACAACAAAAAAAAAAACACAACAAAACAAAACAAAACACAGAAGAGAACAGTTGGAAGAGACCTTGGAGGTCTTCTAGTCCAACCCCCTGCTCAGGCAGGAAAACCTACATCATTTCACACAAATTATTGTCCAATCTCTTCTTTTAAAAACTTCCAGTGTTGGAGGATCCACAATTAATGATTGCAATGATTCACTTAACAATGGCAGCAAGAAAGGTCGCGAAATGGGGCAAAGCATTCACTTAACAAACATCTCCCTCCGTGACATAAATTTTGGGCGTACCTGTATTTAAAACAAATAAATCGAATCCTGCTCCGGAAAAATACTGGGCCAATATTCCCATTCTCCCAGGCACTCTTAGCGAGCTCGGACATAACCTTTCCTCCTCCTAGAACTGCTGAAATGAACCTCTCCAGCCCAGCTGCAGAAGCCTTGATAAGAAGCCCCTGCTGTGAATTAACACCTCATAATTAACATAATTAAATTTAGCAAATGGCAGGAGATCTTACAAGCTATAAGTGGAGAAAGCAGGCAGGATGCTCGTGTTCTTGTCATCGTCCCTGGCCAAAAAAAAAAAAAAAAAAAAGTTGTGGATTTTTTTTCCTTGCCGTCAAAAAATCCCCTGGATTTACAATCTTTTTTTTTTTTTTTTTAAACCTTGAGAGGGTAGTTTGGCAGTTGTGTTAAACCTTGTCTCCTCTCAAGGTCATCAGACTCATCTAGCAAGTAAGTTAGATAAGGTCAATGTTTTTCTTATCACCGGTTTGAACGGCCTCAGTTGCAGTCTGATGATAATTTTGAGGTGCCCTTGATGCTCTCTGATGCTTGGCTGTTTTCTTGCAGATGTTTCATGACCCAACATCATCGTTATCAATAGCAAAAGTGAGCACTGGTTACGTTACCTAGTTGGGTCATAAAACGTCTGCAAGAAAACAACCAAGCTCAGAGAGCGCCAAGGACCCCACAGTCATTGTTCTCCTCTCCCTCCTCCTCCTCCTCTTCCTCTCCACAAATTCCATCCCTTTCTAGCACTGACTAAATTACTTAGTTGGGTCATTAAACGTCTGCAAGAAAACAACCAAGCTCAGAGAGCGCCAAGGACCCCACAGTCGTTGTTCTCCTCTCCCTCCTCCTCCTCCTCTTCCTCTCCACAAATTCCATCCCTTTCTAACACTGACTAAATTACTTAGTTGGGTCATAAAACGTCTGCAAGAAAACAACCAAGCTCAGAGAGCGCCAAGGACCCCACAGTCGTTGTTCTCCTCTCCCTCCTCCTCCTCCTCCTCTTCCTCTCCACAAATTCCATCCCTTTCTAGCACTGACTAAGTTACTTAGTTGGGTCATAAAACGTCTGCAAGAAAACAACCAAGCTCAGAGAGCGCCAAGGACCCCACAGTCGTTGTTCTCCTCTCCACAAACCCCCTCCTCCCTCTAGCAGTGAAGGTGTTACCCAATTTGGTCATGAAACGTCTGCAAGAAAACCACCAAGATCAGAGAGCCCTGAGGATCAACCATGAAGTACAAATACTCTCTTCGATTGAGGATAATTTTCTTGGTTTGGGAAGTCCCTCTGAAGGGCAGCTGTTTCTATAGGATCCTACACAGGAACCCATAATGGATTCTCTTTCCTCAAATACCAGTCGGGCTTTCAGCCAGATCTCCTTGGTCTCGGGTCATCCACGGAGGTGACTTTTTGGTGAGGTTTCTCTCTCTTTTTTTTTTTTAAACAAAACTTTATTGATTGTTAAAAAAAACATTTAAAACATACAAGTTTCTCTCAGTCAAGAAACAAATTTACATATACAGTACATAAGCTTCACCTATTGACTAATTTCCATTATTCTATATACATATATTAAGTATATTATATGTACATATATACAAACAGTAACATATTTCATATTCTATCCCTCTGACAGTGCTGTTTTTAGTTATATTAATTTCTTCTAAATTTCATCTCTATTTCCTTTCCTCTGGTTTATCCATTGGTACCATCTATTCCATATCGCATAATATTTTGAGTCCTCCTTATCCTGTAATTCTAAAGTTAGTTTGTCCATTTCTGCGCATGTATATATTTTTTGTATTAATTCCTGGTCAGTTGGCAGTCGGTCGCTTTTCCAAAATTGTGCTAGCGCTAATCTAGCCACCATGATTATATGAAGCATTAGGTATTTTATGTCATTTCGGATGTTCTTTTTAATCATGCCTAATAGAAAAATCTCAGGTTCTAATTGGTGAGATTTCTCAATCTCCTTCCGATTGCCTCCCCTTGACCTTCGTCTTTTTGCCTTCCCTGTCCAGTCCCGCAGAACAACGAGAAACTTCAAGAGAGCCCCTGCGTGTTTGCCCTGACGCCACGACAGGTTGAGCTGATCAGGAATTCCAGGTAAGTTCTTCGCGAAGTGCCGTGCAAAATCGAAGGCTTCTCGGAGTGATGAATGGTAAAATAAAATATTTTTTTTTTTAAAAAAAAAAATCTGAGCGAGGTTTTTGAGTGTCTTGTGGCAGACTAGCCAATCCAGCAGCGCAAAGTCCATCTCGTTTTAAAAATACCGTCTTTGCCGTAGATGAATCTCTCAACCTCAGTGTTGCTCCAGGAAAATGGGAGCATGAATGGTTTCTCTCTAATTGGCGTTTGTTCCTAAGAAACCAATTCCAAATGGTTACGTCGGTATCCCTCAGCAATCATACAGGTAGTCCTCGACTTACAACTAGTTGCTTAGCGACCATTTGAAGTCACAGTGGACTCTCCCAAACGACCAGGATTTTGAAGTTTTGAAAGGGAGAGAGAGAGAGAGATGGAGGGAGGGAGGGAGAAAGAAAAGAAAGAAAGAAGAAAGGAAGAAAAGAAAGAGATAGGAAGAAAGAGGCAAGAAAGAAAAAGAAAAAGTGAGAAAGAAAGAAAGAAGAAAGAGAGTGAGAGAAAGAGAACAAAAGAAAAAGGAAGAAAAAAGGGGAAAGAAAAAAGTGAGAAAAAGTGTGAGAAAGGAAAGAAAGAGAAAGAAAGTGTGTAAGAGAGAAAGAAAAGGAAGAAAAAAGAAGGGAGAAAGGAAAGAAAGAAGTGAGAAAGTGTGAGAAAGGAAAGAAAAAGTGTGAGAGAGAAAGAAGGAAGAAAGAAAGGGAAGGAAGGGAGAGAGATGGAGGGAGGGAGAAAGAAAAGAAAGAAAGAAGAAAGGAAGAAAAGAAAGAGATAGGAAGAAAGAGGAAAAAGAAAAAGAAAAAGTGAGAAAGAAAGAAAGAAGAAAGTGAGAGAAAGAGAACAAAAAAGGAAGAAAAAAGGGGGAAAGAAAAAAGAGAAAAAGTGTGAGAAAGGAAAGAAAGAGAAAGAAAGTGTGTAAGAGAGAAAAGAAGAAAAAAAGAAGGGAGAAAGGAAAGAAAAAAGTGAGAAAGTGTGAGAAAGGAAAGAAAAAGTGTGTGACAGAGAAAGAAGGAAGGAAGAAAGAAAGGGAAGGAAGATAGGTCATATGATCTTTGTGGGGCCCCTCATGATCACATGACCATGATTCAAGATGGTTTCCAGCCATGTTTACTTAACGACTGCTACAGAAGAGGGGGCCTAAAATCAGACGCGATCATGTGATGATGGCTTGCTTAACAACCGGCACGATTTTTACCGGCTCAATGATGGCCGTAAGTCGAGGACTAACCCATCTGTGAAATATATTTCTCTCCACTGAACGTATGGCTTTGTCAGTGGCGGGAAACTCCCCTCTCTCTCATCCTCACACTGTTTGGCGGCGGGCTGTGGCTGATGAGCCTTGGAGTCCTAGTCACCCCAGCGGGAAGCAGTTTAGCACATCTGCCATCCCTCCTGATTGAGGGGTTTAGCGGTCTCCTTTTGGGGCTTTCCACCACCGTTTGTCTTGGGAATCCCTCTGGAGCCGGGCTCGATTCTTTGTCCAAACCTGTTCGAAGTTAATTGCACACCCTCCAAATCACAGGCTTTGTGGCAGATGGGTCATCTCTCCTTGTGTGTTGTGTGTATGTGTGTGTGTGTGGGTGGGGGGGTCTAATCTGGGATTTTAGTTTAGTTTATTTATACTTCTATGCCGCCCTTCTCCCGAAGGACTCGGGTCGGCTCACAAAGATAAAACAATAAAACAGTAAAATTACGACTAAAATACTCAATTAAAATCCCCAAAGGATTAAAGTTAAAAGCTCCCATCAGATCAGCAAATTTGTTGGAAAAGCCATGTCTTCAGGTCACCGCGGAAAGAGCGGAGGTCGGTGTCAGCATTCTGATGCTGCCATAAAAAGGAGGAGACGAGGCTTGACTTTTCACCTACTTATTTTCTCTGTAGATAATATCCCCTGGGAGATGGGATGGGGGGGGGACATTCCTGTGGGTTGAGGTCAGAAGCTGGGGAGACTGACTTGGAAGATGGCCGATGAGGAGATGAGAATTGGGGAACGGAAAGGGAAGGGTTTGGGGGTCAGAGGGTTAGTATCAGCTACGACGAAGTCGGGGCCAGATCTGTCGTACTCAATAAATGGACTATTTCAGCAAAGATTAATTGTTTGGGAGTGCAATTTATTTGAGATGACATCGAAACTTGACAGTCGGGGGCCATCCGGAGCCCAGTGGGTAAACCATTCCAGAGGGTCGGTGCGCTCACAGAGAACGCCCTCATCCTGGGCGCCATCAGCCGACATTGTCTGGCTGATGGCACCCGGAGGAGGACAGTCCTATGTGAGTGCACTGGGCAGTTAGAGGCAGGCAGAAGATGATCCTGTAAGTACCCCGGCCCATGCCATGAAGGGCTTTATAGGTAAGAACCAGCACCTTGAAGCGCATCCGAAGGACCACCGGTAACCAGTGCAGCTCGCGCAGAAGAGGTGTAACACGGGAGTAACGGGAAGCTCCTGTAACAACCCCCGCGGCTGCATTCTGGACCAGTTGGAGCCTCCGGGTGCACCACAAGGGCAGCCCCATGTAGAGGGCATTGCAGTAATCCAAACGAGAGATGACGAGAGCATGTACGGAGGGCATCCCTGCCTAGGAAAGGGTGCATTTTAGGGCATGAATGAAGAATTGTCAGCTCGGGAAAACCCAAGTCAGATCTGCTCCTTTAGTTACTTGGTTGTTGTTGTTTTTTCCCTTTTTTTTTTTTCCCCTCCCATCTGCCTAAATCGCTTGTGGTTTTTCTGGTCTTGATCTGCGTGTGCTCTTGTCATTCGACAGGGAGTTGCAGCCGGGCGTGAGATCAGTCCAGGTTGTCCTCAGGTAAGCTAAAGGTGCTAATTAACCCTCTTTCCTTAGAAACCAGGGATGGGGGTGGAGGGAAGGGAAGGGAAGGGGATTTAAACAAGGCAGGGGTGCAAGCAGGAGCCAAAGCGTTGCAAAAGGTGTGTTTGCCAGTCAAATACTTTGGAGATTCTCAGCCATCCAGGTCACGGTTATCCCAAAGGTGCTTTTTTCCCAAGAGGCAACAGGACTTTTTGGTTTTTCTTTGAAGACCTTTCGCTTCTCATCCAGAAGCTTCTTGGATGACCTGGATGACTGAGAATCTCCATAGAGCAGGGGTGGGCAAATGTGGCCCTTTTACAACCTGTGGACTTCAACTCCTAGAATTCCTGAGACAGCTTGCCAAGCTGTCTCAGCAATTCTGGGAGGTGAAGTCCACAGGTAGTAAAAGGGCCACATTTGCCCAAGACAAATGGATTTGGAAACATTCCTGATACCTTTCCGGCCCCCAGGGGGCAGCCTTGACCTGAAATTGAATCATAGAATCCCGGTGCTGGAAGGGACCTTGGAGGTCTTCAAATCCAGCTCCCTTCTCCAGGCAGGAGTCAAAACTCTAAATTTTTAGAGAATACAGGGGGTGAATTGAGTTTAGATTTAATTGTTCTGTACATCCCAAAGGTGCTTTTTTTCAGGAGGCAAGTGGACTTTCTTGTTTTTCTGTTTCGCTTCTCATCCAAGAAGCTTCTCCAGCTCTGACAGGATAGTGGGGAATGGAAGGATTTATATTCCTTGCAGACAGCTGGACATTTGCATCCTTTTAGAGGGTCGTGCTCTTGTCTGCAAGGAATATTCCATTCCCGCTATCCTGTCAGAGCTGAAGAAGCTGCTGCTGCTTCTTCTTCTTCTTCTTCTTCTTCTTCTTCTTATTATTATTATTATTATTATTATTATTATTATTTAATCTTTAGTGAGATTCACAGCCTTTGAGGCTGGTTAATAGCTCAGCAGCTCGAGTCCCAACCAAGGACCTAGGAACTGTTAAGGTATCAGTTCCTTAAGTTAAGGAACTTAACTTAAGGAACTCAGTTCCTAAGTTAACTCAGTTCCTAAGTTAAGGAACTGAGGTAAGGTGGTTTTTGTAGTGTCAAAATGTTCAAGTCCGGTAAATTTAGAATTTCTAAATAGCGGGGTAGCCCTTTGGGTATTATTATTACTATTATTATTATTATTATATTATTATTATTATTATTATTATTATTATTATTATTATTATTATTATTATTATTATTATTATTATTATTTCTATGCCGCCCACTCTCCGAGGACTCTGGGCGGCTTACACCAAAGACAGTATACTAAATAGCATATTGCCCCCAACAATCTGGGTCCTCATTTTATCCACCTCGGAAGGAGGGAAGGCTGAGTCAACCTTGAAGCCGGTGAGATTTGATCCGCTGATCTGCCGAACTAGCAGTCAGCTGAAGTAGCTGCAGTACTGCACTCGAATCACTGCGCCACCTTGGCTCTTAACTTTTCTTGGAAACTTTGGAGAGTTTCCTCCTTTAAATTCCTGGGAGTCCATCTCAGCGAAGACCTCACCTGGAAGATCAACACTATCCAGGCGGCCAGAAAGACCCAATAGAGACTCCACTTCCTCAGAGTCTTGCGAAAAAAACAACAACAAAGTGGAACAACAACTGGTGACCACCTTTTACCGGTCCACCATAGAAAGCGTCCTCACTCAGTGCGTTACGGTGTCGTATGTTGGCTTGACAGCCGCGGATAGAAAAACACTACGGAGGGTGATGAGCACAGCACAAAACATCGTGGGCTGTCCCCTGATACCACTAGACAAGATCGCTAGGCCTCGCTGCCTTAGAAGAGTGAGGAAAATCCTCAGGGACGACTCACACCCTGGTCAGCCCTTCTTTATTCTCCTGCCTTCGGGAAGGAGATCTAGAAGTATAGGCAGCCGCACAAACAGGCTGAGGAACAGTTTTTATCCGTCGGCTGTCAAGACTCTTGAATGAAAAATAACTACAACAAGATAGTACGGTTGAATTGCGGGGCCGGCGTGACGTGCAATAAGTTCCCATCAGGGATGAAGTGGTGGGAGGCTCCGCCTACCCACCCAGACGTCATCACGTCCCATTTTTGACCCTCTGCGCAATGTGGGGAGGAAACGCTAGTGAGAGCGTGCGCAAGCTCACATTTGCGAACCGGTAACGAAGATAAGTGAATTTCGCCCCTCGTTCACATGGTGCAATAGGATTGGGTGTTTGTTAGCAGGATTCAGTGGGATAGGGATTTTTTTTTCTTCTTCACGAAGAAGGGAGTCTCAGCCAGTCTCATAGCACCCATGTTGTACTCTGACGATAAAGGTTTGAATTGAATTTGAATTCTTGGATGAGAAGCGAAACGCCTTCAAAGGGAAAAAAACCAGAAAGTCCAGTTGCCTCCTGAAAAAAGCACCTTTGGGACAACCCAGTGATGAAATCTAAAATTTGTTACTACTGGTTCTGTGGGCATGGCTTGGGGGTGGGGGTGGGTGGGGGTAATGTGACGGTGGGCGTGGCCAATTTCTTTTTTTTTAACTTTTAAAACCATTTTTTCTCCAACCTCTTCGGCGAAGAGGTCGTAAAAAAATGCTTTCAAAAGGCTCTGAGGATGCCAGCTGAGTTGCCTGATCAGCAGAGGGTTTTTTTTTCTTTTAAAAGCCTTTGACGATCCCAGCTGAGCCGCGCGATCATCAGAGGCTTTTGTTTTTACTTTTAAAAGCATTTTCTCCACGGAAGAGGTTGTAGAAAAAATGCTTTTAAAAGTAAAAAAAAAAAGCCTTTGATGATTGTGCGGCTCAGTTGGGCATGGGGAGGGGGGGTAGGGATTTTTGCTACCGGTTCTCCGAACCACCCGCCTCCATCGCTACCGGATCGGGAACATTTCACCCCTGGGACAACCGTGACCTTGGATGACTGTGAATCTCTACAGATTGTTCTGTAGGAACTCTTGATATAAAAATCAGGTTTGAGCACCCTGCCTCTAGTCGCTCACCGACACGCCCAGAAAAGGAATGCAACTCCTGTTTTTCATTAAATCTTCTTTATCCTTCCTTATCTGAGAGGAGGAGGAGGAGGAGGAGGAGGAAGGAGGCACTCCTTGCTTTCTCCTGTAAGTCAAGTTTGAAGAACGGTAAAGTCAAGCCAGGGATGACAGCAGAGGGAGACTAGATTGGGATGGGTGTGCGAGCTGGCGAGTAGTGCAGATTTGGAAAATTGCATCCAATCCTGGTCACCATGGTATAAAAAAGATGTAGAGACTCTAGAAAGAGTGCAGAGAAGAGCAACTAAGATGATAAAGGGCCTGTAGGCTAAAACATATGATGAATCTTTATACTTTATCTTTTATTAGATTTGTATACCGCCCTTCTCCTTTTGGACTCAGGGCGGTGAACAGCCAAAATAAAAACATTTGTACACAAAAGTTAAAATATTTTTTAAAAATAATTAAATGAAATTTGGCCCATAATTTAAAACATTTCAATTAAAAATCAGTATCAAACGTTAAAACCAACATGGAATCAGACCAGCCCGGCTAAGTGGAAAAAGTAAGTTTTTAGGGCCCGACGAAAAGTCCGGAGATCTGAGATCATTCGTATCTCTGGAGGTAGATCGTTCCAGAGGGTAGGTGCCACCACAGAGAAGGCTCTCCCCCTGGGGGGTCGCCAGTCGACATTGTCTGCCTGACGGCACCCTGAGGAGGCCCTCTCTGTGGGAGCAAACCGGCCAGTGGGAGGCTATTGGTGGCAGAAGGCGGTCCTGTAAGTACCCTGGCCCTAAGCCATGGAGTGCTTTAAAGGTGGTCACCAACACCTTGAAGCGCACCCAGAAGTCCACCGGAAGCCAATGCAGCTCGCACAGGAGAGGTGTCAAAGTGGGAGCGCCCCGTCGCTCCCATAATCCCCCGCGCGGCCGCATTTTGCACCAATTGGAGCCTCCGGGTGCACCCCAAGGGGAGCCCCATGTAGAGAGCGTTACAATAGTCCAGACGAGAAGTGACGAGTGCTTGAGTGACCGTGCGTAAGGAGTCCCGATCTAGAAAGGGGCGCAACTGGCGTATCAGGCGAACCTGATAAAAAGCCCCCCTGGCCACGGCTGTCATATGCTCTTCTAAAGACACCCGTGCGTCCAGGAAGATGCCCAAGTTGTGGGCCCTTTCCGTGGGGGCCAGTGAATGAATGCAGGAACTGGGTGTGAGTAGTCCCGTGATGGCGAACCTATGCCACACGTGCCAGAGGCATACAGAGCCCTCTCTGTGGGCACATACTCCGTTGTCCCAGCTGGTTGTTGGGTTTCCGGAGGTCTGGTGCGTGTGCGCATATGGATACTCGTACATGCATCCTCCAGTTTGGGCACTCTGCTTAAAAGGTTAGCCATCACTGAACTAGTCTAATGAAGACAAGAACTTCAATGAATGAATCAAATCAATCAATCAATCAGATTAGAGCTGGAAGGGACGTTGGATGGTCTACCGTCTACCATTTCAGACGTGGCTGTCCAGTCTTTTCTTAAAAACTTCCAGCGATGAAGCACCCACAACTTCTGAAGGCAAAGCTGTTCCGCTAGTTAATTGTCCTCCCTGTTAGGAAGTTTCTCCTGAATTCCAGGTTGCTTCTCTCCTTGGTTAGTTTCCATCCGTTGTTTCTTGTCTTGTCTTCTTGGGCTTAAGACTGTTATCATGTCACTTAGGGTGACATGATAGCAGTGTTCCAATACATGTGTTGTGGCCTGCCAGCGGCCTGCGTGAATCATGGCTGATCCCGACGACTAGGAGGCTGGTGTGGTGTTGCGCCAGCAGCCTGCACAGCCGGTGCTCACGTCGGACAGCGAGGAGGCTGAAGAGGATGTGGTGCCTGTTAAGGATATTGTTGTTGTGTTACCAACCAGCAGAGTGTAGAGCACAGAGAAACGTTACTGAGAGCAATGAATAGGAGATGTGCAAACTGGTTTATCAAAAGTTTACTTTATAGTGAAAAAAAAAACAATCTCATAGTCTTTAAATCAATCCAAGCCTTTGCCAGTTAAATCAGTCCAGTGATACAAATACCTTCTTACCACACAAACAGTAGTTGGTTAGAATAACAAGTTCACTCTGGTTCACAAACCACGATGGTAGCAAATGTATCCAACGATGATAGCACAATGGTAGCAACTCCTCACACTATGGTAGCTTATCATCAACTGAATACGTTACAGTACTTTTCTTAAATACGTTCACAACCAATTACAGCATGACTCAGCATTACAATGAATCAGCAGGAAAACCTTAAAGTCACACAATACATATTCATATTAAAGTCACAGAATACATATATTGCCTGAACAACTTGTTAGGCTCAAACCATATCCTAACAGTGCCAGAGGCAGAGACTCAGCCAGGGCCTTCAGAACCTCCAGAGACTCCTTCAAGTGGAGAGAGCGAAGTGGAGGAGCCTCTCCTCAATGATCGAGCACGCAGGGCTGCCAAAAGGCAGGAGTGGCTACTCAGGAGGAGGAAGTCTCCTCGAGAGTAAGGCTTGAGGATAATTGGCCACTCTCTTAGCCTATTTAAGTCACACGCCGTTAGTAAGTTTCTTGCTGGAAACAACTTGTAATTATCATCAGAGCATTTTTGGAAAAGTCTTATAGTATCTTGTTTTCTGGGCTGGTTGCCAACCTTTGCCAGACTTTGGTTTATTCTTGCTACTTAATAAATTTGATAAGGACCTTTGGTGCGTGTCAATATCCTCGGGAATTCGGAGCTGGGGCAGAACAACATGAGGGGCTGCTACAAAGAAGAGGGGGACAGCCTATTCTCTAAAGCACCTGAACGCAGGACAAGAAGTAATGGATGGAAACTTAGGAAGGAGAGAAGCAACCTACCACTGAAGAGAAATTTCCCGAGAGAGAGAACAATTAATCAATGGAATGGCTTGCCTCCAGAAGTTGTGAATGCTCCAACACTGGAGATTTTTTAATCCTTCACAGCCTTCTCTAAGCGGTTTACAGAGTCAGCCTGTTGTCCCCAACAATCTGGGTCCTCATTTTATCAACCTCGGAAGGATGAAACGCTGAGTCAACTGTGAGCCAGTCAGGATCGAACTGCTGGCAGTCGGCAGAATTAGCCTGCAGTACATACATGCATACATACCTACATCTACATCATTTATATATAAACACACATACATACATAAATACATACATACACACTTAACGTATTATTATATTTTAGAATAGAATAGAATAACAGAATTGGAAGGGACCTTGGAGGTCTTCTAGTCCAACCCCCTGCTCAGGGAGGAAGGCCTATACCATTTCAAACAAATTGTTGTCCAATCTCTTCTTAAAAACTTCCAGTGTTGGAGAATTCACAACTTCTGGTGGCAAGCAGTTCCACTGGTTAATTGTTCTCACTGTCAGGAAATTCCTCCTTAATTCTAGGTTGCTTCTCTCCTCAATTAGTTTCCACCCATTGCTTCTTGTCCTGCCTTCAGGTGCTTTGGAGAATAGCTTGACTCCCTCTTCTTTGTGGAAGCCCCTGAGATATTGGAACAATGCTATCATGTCTCCCCTAGTCCTTCTTTTCATTAAACTAGACATGCCCAGTTCCTGCAACCGTTCTTCATCTGTTTTAGCCTCCAGTCTCCTAATCGTCTTGGTTGCTCTTCTCTGCACTCTCTACATAATGCTCATGGCTCTCTCTCCCATCTCGCTCTCTTAACCTGTGCTTCCTTTCTCAGAATCTGCTACACAGATACCAGCTGCCCTCAGGAAGATCAATATCCCCCGAATATCGCTGTCAAAGTCAACCACAGTTATTGTTCGGTTCCGGTAAGTGATTTTGGGACGTTCTCCGGAAGGATCGGTGGGCCGCGTCTGTTTGAACTGGGCTTCTCCTTCATCCAGGTTAGCTGGAGACCCATCTCCACTTGCTCAACCTGCTCCTTGTAAGGGTCTCAGAGCAGAAGGTGGCAGCTGCCGATTCAGTTTGGGCAGTACTCCTCGCCTTCCTCTGCTGTGAACACCACTGCCTCCCCCCACACCCCTTGGGCAAGAAGGATAACACTGCACTTTTCTTCTTTCTTGGCCCCTCTCACCTCAGTCTTGGGTCGAGCCACGTATATTTTATAAGCTACCTCCAGAAGTAGGCATCCCGAGGTTTCCCCTATGGCAGGGGTGTCAAACACGATTTCATTGAGGGCCTCATCAGGGTTGTAGTTTGACCTCGGAGGGCCGGGATGTGTGGGGCTGGGGGAGGGCGGGCGTGGTGATGGTGGGTGTGGCTGGGGGGACATGGGCATGGTGGGCATGACATGGGACTCGTGTCGGGGACACCAGTGGTGGCCAGGTGCTAAGGCAGGACTTCCCTCAGACCCTCCCTAACTCTCATTATAATCTCTCTCTCTCTCTCTTTCTTTCTTTCTTTTTTTCTTTTCTTTTCTTTTCTTTTCTTTTCTTTTCTTTTCTTTTCTTTTCTTTCTTCTTTCTTTCCTTCCTTCCTTCCTTCCTTCCTTCCTTCCTTCCTTCCTTCCTTCCTTCCTTCCCCTTCCCTCTTCCTTCTCCTTTCTTCTTCCTTCCCCTCTCTCCTTTCTTGCTCTCTTCCCATCTTCCCTTCTTTTTCTTCGTCTTTCGTCTTTCCCTTTCTTCTTTCCTGTCCCTTCTTGCATGCCCAAATGCAAAAGGGGAAATATTTCTCCTTTTGTTTTGTTTTTAGTTTCGTTTTCATAGTTCTCTGCCAGTAAAAACGGAGCTCAGGGAGGCATGCGGGGCCTGCCCGTGCCCCATTTTTGGCCTGGACGGCCTCCTGCAACCCTCTGCCAGTAAAAACAGACCGCAGGGGCCTTTGTGCTGCCTCCCTGCCTTCCTGTTTTCAGCCTGGATGACCTCCTGGAGCCCTCTGCCAGTAAAAATGGAGCTCAGGGAGGCGTGCGCCGCCTGCCTGTGCCTCGTTTTCGGCCTGGACGGCCTCCTGCAACCCTCTGCCCATGAAAACGGAGCTCCGTTTTTGTTGGCAGAGGACTGCAGGAGGCCGCTGTGGCTGAAAACGGAGTGTGGGGGGTGGGCGGTGCGTGCCCCCTCCCGAGCTCCATTTTTGCTAGCAGAGGCACCGCAGGCCGCTCCTTTGCTGTTTCCAAGATGGCCACACGGGCCAGATCTAAGCCCTGAGTTTGACACCCCTGCCTTATGGCGTCTGATGCCCGTCTTCACATCGTCGAGATGTGGCCGCCTCATTCCCTCCCCACGAGAGAAGACCAGAGTCTTCAATGTTCTTTCTGATCACCTTCCCTCAACAGCCCTTTTCTCTTTCTCTCTCTTTTTCCAGGGCTACTACCCTTCCAACAAGCCCGGGGTCGAGCCGAAGAGGCCTTGTCGTCCCATCAACCTCACTCATCTCATGTACCTGTCTTCCGCCACTAACCGCATCACCATCATCTGGGGAAACTACGGGAAGGTGAGTATCGTGTCGGCTAGCAGGGGTGGGCGGGTTTTACCCTGCTTTCTGCACCGGCAGGCCTCTCGCCTCCATTTCAGGGGTTGGAGCTGCTGGCACACGGTGGGGTGGGGGAATTCGCTCTTTCAGACTCTGCAATCGGTCCTGGGAGAGGCGAACCTTGCGGGTTTTCTGTCACCCATGATAATCCGCTGGGCGTTCCAGTCATGACAAGGGACTTCTAAGTGGCTTTTAGAGTCGTAAAAACAACACTAGCCCTGATGATGTAACCTAGTTGGGTCCTGAAACGTCTACAAGAGAATCACTAGTTCAGAGAGCACCAAGGACCTCACTGTCATTGTTGTCCTCCTCCCTTCCCCTTCCCCCTCTCCTCCTCAAATCCCCTCTCCTTCTAGCACTGATAATGCTACCTAGTTGGGTCATGAGATGTTTGCAAGAAAACCACCCGGTTCAGAGAGCACCAAGGACCCCACAGTTGTTGTCCTTCTTCTCTTCCTCCTCTTCCTCCTCCTCCCTCTCTCACATCCTCTTCTAGCTCTAATAATGCTACCTAGTTGGGTAATGAAATGTCTGCAAGAAAACCACTAAATTCAGAGAGCTCCAAGGATCCCACAGTTGTTCTCCTCCTCCTCCTCCTCCTCCTCTCCCTCTCCCATGCCCCTTCTGGCATTGATAATGTTACCTAGTTGGGTCATGAGATGTCTGCAAGAAAACCACCAGGTTCAGAGAGCACCAAGAACCCCACAGTAATTCTCCCCCTCCCTCTCCCCGTCCCCCCTTCTAGCATTGATAATGTTACCTAGTTGGGTAATGTACAGGTTTGCCTTGTACACCAATTGCGACCCTACCTGGATCGGGAGGCTCTTCTCACAGTCACTCATTTATTTTATTTATTTATTAAATTTATATACCGCCCTTCTCCCGAAGGACTCAGGGCGGTGGACAGCCGGAATTAAGATACATATAATATAAAAGTTAAAAATAACTAAAATAAATTAAATCGATCAGCCTCCCAATTTAAAACCACACATCTATATAATTTAAAAAACTAACCCATAAGACCTTTTAGGCTAGGCCGGCTTGGTGGAATAAAATAGTCTTCAGGGCCTTACGGAAAGTACGGAGATCCGGGATCAGCCGTATTACGGGAGGGAGCTCATTCCAGAGGGCGGGTGCTCCCACAGAGAAGGCTCTCCCCCTGGGGGCCGCCAGCCGACATTGCTTGACTGACGGCATCTTGAGGAGGCCCTCCCTGTGAGATCGTATTGGCCGGTGGGAGGTTATCGGTTGCAGAAGGCGGTCTCGTAAATACCCTGGCCCTAAGCCATGGAGCGCTTTAAAGATGAGAACCAATATCTTGAAGCGCACCCGGAAGACCACTGGGAACCAGTGCAGCTCACGCAGGAGAGGTGTTACATGGGAGCGCCAAGTTGCCCCCATAATCACCCGCGCAGCCACATTCTGGACCAGTTGGAGCCTCCGGGTGTTCCTCAAGGGGAGCCCCAATAATCCAACTTCACGGAGACTACAGTTGGTCCCAGAATGCAGCCTCTCGAGCGGTCGTGGGTGCACCTAGGTACTCCCACATTACACCAATCCTCCGTGAGCTTCACTGGCTTCCTGTTGGTCTTCAGTCACAATTCAAGGTGTTGGTTATTACCTTTAAAGCCCTACATGGCTCAGGGCCAGGCTATCTTCGAGACCGCCTTCTACCTCATAGCTCCCAACGACCGGTAAGATCCTACAGAGTTGGCCTCCTCCGGGTCCCGTCAGCTAAACAATGTCGCCTGGCGGGTCCGCGGGGGCGGGCCTTCTGTAGGCTGTCCCGGCTCTCTGGAATCAGCTATCTCCTGAGACCAGGACCGCTCCCACCCTACTGGTCTTCCGGAAAATGGTGAAAACCTTGGCTTTTCCGGCAGGCTTGGGGCCGTTGATCTCACCACTGCGATCTTGTGAGATCCGGCCATGAGTGGTGTGTATGGGGTTTTTAACGTATCTTATTGTATATTGTTCATACTGTCTTTGGTGTAAGCCGCCCAGAGTCCTCGGAGAGTTGGGCGGCATAGAAATACGACTAATAAATAAATAATAAAATAATGAACCGCCTGTAAGGAAACCACCAAGCTCAGGACCCCACACTCCTCCTCCTCCTCCTCTCCCATCGCCTTCTAGCACTGATAATGTTATATAGTTGGGTAACCCTGTAAGGAAATCACCCAGCTCAGGGAGCACCAAGGATCTCACACTCCTCCTCCTCCTCCTCTCCCATCGCCTTCTAGCACTGATAATGTTATATAGTTGGGTAACCCTGTAAGGAAATCACCCAGCTCAGGGAGCACCAAGGATCTCACACTCCTCCTCCTCCTCCTCCTCTCCCATCGCCTTCTAGCACTGATAATGTTATATAGTTGGGTAACCCTGTAAGGAAATCACCCAGCTCAGGGAGCACCAAGGTCTCCACAGTTCATTCCTGAGCTACAAATATTCTCTTCTATTGGTGTTAAGAAATTTTTTCTAACAAAACGGGTCAAAACACCCGATTGATTTTCATCATGCCCCACAAACATGAGTGAGCCATTTTGCAAAACAGATTATTATTATTTATATTATTAATGCAACTTACATATCGCCCTTCTCCCCAGGGGGACTTAGGGCGGCGGACAGCCAAACTTAAAACACATATAGTACAAAAGTTAAGAAAAAACTAAAATGAATTAAATCATCGGCATTTCCAATTTAAAATCCCAGATCTGCAAAATCAAAACGTTCCCAATTTAAAACCCAGAATCAATAAAATCGAAAATTAAAAAACCCCATTAAAACCATTTTAAGCTAGGCCAGCTTGCTGGAATAAATAAGTCTTCAAGGCCTTTCGGAAAGCGTGGAGGTCCGGGATCAGTCGTATTCCAGGAGGTAGCTCGTTCCACAGGTTGGGTGCCCCCACAGAGAAGGCTCTCCCCCTGGGGGCTGCCAGCCGACATTGCCTGACCGACGGCACCCTGAGGAGTCTCTCTCTGTGCGAGCGTACTGGCCGGTGGGAGGTTATCGGTAGCAGCAGGCGGTCTCGCAGGTATCCCGGCCCTATGCCATGGAGCGCTTTAAAGGTGAGAACCAACACCTTGAAGCGCACCCGGAAGATGATAGAAGGATTGCGCTGGGCTGTAAGTCTGTGGTTTTTCTCAAAGAAAGGACAAAGCAGAGCTTTGAGTTAGAAAAAAAATGAGCAGTTCCAGCAAAGGGTTTATTGCCCAATCGATAGGTGATGTAACGGAAACATTTTTCACACTTATAATCGTTGCAGCATCCCCATATCACGATTTACATTTGTATGCTTGGCAACTGACTCACATTTATGACAATTGCGCTGTCCCAGGGTCATGCGATCCCATTTTGCAACCTTCTGACGAGCGAAGCCAATGGGGGAAGCTAGATTCGCTTCACACCAGGGTTACTAATTGAACAACCACAGTGATATACTTAACCAGTGGTGAAATTTAAAATTTGTTACTACCGGTTCTATGGGCGTGGCTTAGTGGGGGAGGGGTAATGTGATTGGGTGGGCGTAGCCTTTTTTTTTTTTTTTTTTAACTTTTAAAACCATTTTTTTCTACAACCCTCTTCGGCGAAGAGGTTGTAAAAAAATGCTTTCAAAAGGCTCTGACGATCCCAGCTGAGTTGCCTGATCGGCAGAGGCTTTTTTTTCTTTTAAAAGCTTTTGCCGATCAGGCAACTCAGCTTGGATCATCAGAGGCATTTAAAAGAAAAAAAGCCTCTGCCGATTAGGCAACTCAGCTTGGATTGTCAGAGCCTTTTGAAAGCATTTTTTCTACAACCTCTGAAGAGGTTGTAGAAAAAATGCTTTTAAAAGCCTTTGACAATCCCAGCTGAACCGCGCGATCATCAGAGGCTTTTTTTTTAACTTTTAAAAGCATTTTTTCAGCGGAAGAGATTGTAGAAAAAATGCTTTTAGAACTAAAAAATAAGCCTCTGATGATTACGCAGCTCAGCTGGGCATGGTGTGGGGGCAGGGATTTTTGCTACCGGTTCTCCGAACCACCTGCCTCCATCGCTACCAGATCGGGCAATCTGGTCCAAACCGGGAGCATTTCACCCCTGCACTTAATCAATATAGGAAGGGTCATCAAATGGGAGGAAAACTCATTTAAAATGCCTCGCTCAGCAGCAGGTATTTTAGGCTTGAATTGTGGTGCTAAATGTGACTGCATTTTAGAACATTGTGCTTGGGACGTTACAACAATGTGGAACAACAACTGATGGCCTCCTTTTACCAGTCCACAATAGAAAGCGTCCTCACTTATTGCATCATGGTATGGCATGCCGGCTTGACAGTCGCGGTGTTGTGGCCCGTACGTGGTCTGTGCGGCTGGTGGCTGATTCGGACAGCGAGGAGACTGGTGTGGTGCTGCGCTAGCAGCCTGTGCAGCTGGCACTCGAGTCAGACAATGAGATTGGAGAAGATGTGGTGCCAGAGGTGGAGATTCAGCCAGGGTCTTCAGAACCTCAAGAAGCTTCCTTAAGTGAAGAGGAAGAAGAGGAGGAGCCTCTTCTCGATGCACGGGTGCGCAGAGCTGCCAAAAGGCAGGAGTGGCTCCTCAGGAGGAGGTTTCCTCGAGACTAAGGCTTGGGGCTAATTGGCCACTCCCTTAGCCTATTTAAGAAGGAATGCCGACTGAAGCAATTTGCAGGGAATAACTTCGTTCCCTCTCCTTCGTGCCTTGATCTTAGTTTTCTGCAAATTGCTTCTGGGCTTCCTGCCAACCATAGTAAGATTAAGATTATTTCTTCTTTGGATTCTTGCAAGCTGTTCAAAAAGTTAATTAACAGCCTTTGTTTGAAAAACTGATTTTATTTTAGTAAACTAAGGTTTGTACAGACTTTGTGTGTGCTGCGTTCTTTGGGGTCTGTAGCTGGGGCAGAACACGCGGATAGCACTAAACATCGTGGGCGGCTCCCTGATACCACTAGACGAGATCGCTAGGACTCACTGCCTTAGAAGAGGGAGGAAAATCCTCAGGGACGACTCTCACCCTGATCATCATTTCTTTACCCTCCTACCATCGGGAAAGAGATATAGAAGCATAGCCAGTCGCACAAACAGGCTGAAGAACAGTTTTCATCCATGGGCTGTCGGACTCCTGAATGCAAAATAACATCATAACTACGTAGTATGACGGACTGCAGGGCTGGCGCAATGTGTAACATGTTCACACCGGTACAATAGGACTGGGTGTTTCGTTAATATGGTTTATTGGGTTAGGGATTTTCTGTCTTTGCTGTGAGTTGTATTGTGTTGGGGGGGGGGTGCACTGAGGGAGCTCAACCAATCTCGTACATATGTTGTGCGCTGGCAATTAAGATTTGAAGTTGAATTGGTTCTCCCTCTTCTTTACAGAGCTACTCTGTGGGCCTCTTCCTGGTGCGACAGACAACGTCGTCAGAATTGTTGCAGCGATTAAAAACCATCGGCATTAAACACCCAGAACTTTGCAAGGCCCTCGGTGAGTTGGTTCAACTCTCATTCCGTATCTCTTTCTGCCCCCTTTTCTCTGTAACTGAATCTTTAGCTTAACCTGGAGGGTTATCTAAGGCCTATTTAGGCCACTTACCGTATTTTTCAGAGTATGAGACGCACCTCCCCCCCCCTTAAAAGGGGGTGAAAATTTAGGTGCGTCTTATACACCGAATGTAGCCCCGCCCACCCACTGGCCCCCACCCTTTGGCCTCTGCCTTCCAGCAGTTACCTCCTTGCAAGCAAACAGCAAGAAAAACCATCTCCTTTCAGCACAGCCTAATTAGCACAAGTTGATTCAATGACTCTCAGCTGATTTGCTCTCAGCTGTTTTGCACAGGGCTCTGCTCAGGGGTGAAATGCTCCCGGTTCGGACCGGATTGCCCAATCCGATAGCGATGGAGGCAGGTGGTTCAGAGAACTGGTAGCAAAAATCCCTGCCGCACCCCCCCCCCCCAATGCCCAGCTGAGCCGCACAATCATCAGAGACTTTTTTTTTTATTTTTAAAAGCATTTTTTCTATAACCTCTTCAGCAGAAGAGGTTGTAGAAAAAATGGTTTTAAAAGTAAAAAAAAAAAAAAGTTGGCCACGCCCACTCAGTCATATTAACCCCCCCAATCAAGCCACGCCCACAGAACCGGTAGTAACAAATTTTACATTTCACCATTGGCTCTGCTGCTTGCTGCAAAGAGGTAAATTGCTGGAGCAGATTTTTTTTTTCCTTGTGCTAATCAAGCTATGCTGAAAGTGAAAATGAAAGTAAAGCAGGCTGTTTGCTGTTTGCTGCAACGAAGCAAAATTGCGCAGAGGCAGAGGGAGATTTCTTTTTCTTCTTTTCCTCACCAAAAAAGGTAGGTGCGTCTTATACTCCGGTGCGTCTTATACTCCGAAAAATACGGTAATTTTGCAAGTGGTCTAAAATTGGGACAGTCCAGAGGTGACCTTGAAGAAGGAGACTCGTCCCATCTCTGATCTTCGAGGGAGTTGAGGCAACCAAACCTCACCCCTCATATCGCTCCTTGGTTCTCATTCGGTCTTCTCTTCCCCACCCTTTGACCCCCTTCCGCCAACCCTGCAGTCAAAGAGAAGTTGCGGCTGGATCCAGAGAGCGAGATTGCCACCACTGGCGTCCGAGTATCTTTAATATGCCCGGTAAGCATTGTGCTACAAGGCAAGAACTTCAGCAAAAGGTACTTCTGGACAGAGAAGCTAAAATGGCGCATCTGCTAGCCAACAGTCGTTAAGTGGCTGGTCGCTGAGAACCTATTCTGGCGGATGTGAAATGCACCCGTGAAATTTTGAGCTTTTGAATCCAGTCCCTGAGTTCCTTAACCAGAAGTTTTTAAACTTCTAGTCCAACTTACTGGTTGGAAGGCTAAGTACCCCTTTCGCCCCCTTGGGGAAGCAGATTCATCCATCTGTCCATCTATCCAATCAACCAACCAACCATCTATCCATCCCTCCCTCCCCCCTCCCTCCAACCAACTTTCCATCCATACATCTATCCAGCCAGCCAGCCCTCCAACCAACTGCCCATCTCTCCCTCCCATCCTCCCTCTCTCCCTCCCAACTCTCCCTCCCAACTCTCCCTCCATCCATCCAACCAACTAACCCTATCCCTCCTTCTCTTCCACTAACCAACCAACTCTCCATCCAACCAACCAACCAACCAACCAACCACCCATCCCTCCCTTCCTTCCTCCCTCTCTCCCTCCCTTCCACCAACTTTCCATTCATCCATCCAACCAACCCTATCTCTCCCTCTCTTCCACTAACCAACCAACTCTCCATCCAACCAACCAACCGCCCATCCATCCCTCCCTTCCTTCCTTCCTCCCTCTCTCTCTCCCTCCCACCAACTTTCCATTCATCCATCCATCCATCTGACCAACCAACCACCCTCTATCCTTCCCTCCCTCCCTTCCTCCCTGTTGTGACTAGGCCCAAGTAGGTATTATCAGACACAATCAGTCCTAAACAAACATATTTTATTACAACAGCTGAGAATTACTTCATTCTCAATTTAGTCCAAATTAAGTCCAAAATAAATCCTTCATAAACAGTCCTTCGGCCTTATCACCAACCTTTGTCTCCTTTGGCACCCTGCCAAAGGCTTCTCTTGGCAAAAGTTCAGAAGCAAGAGATGCTTCTGAAATAAGAAACAAATGTAGCAACGTTGCTTTCTTTCAAAGATCCCAAGAGCCATTGCTGCTCTTTTAAGCCTTCTGGGAGGGGCCAATCATCTCCTGGCCTTGCTCCTGAGTTGTCCTTTTTGCTTGCCTTCTGGCAGCTCTGCGCATGCGTGCACTAGGAACAGGCTTCTCCTGTTCCTCTGCCTCTCTGCTATCCGCCTCTGGAGGCTCTGGAGTCCGCGCATCGCTCCCAGATGGCCCTGGCCCCATCTCTGCCTCCGACGCAGAGCCCTCGTCCGGGCCTTCCCCAGACTCCAGGACTGGTCCATTGTCCTCTCCAGCCAACTCACTGTCTGACTCCGCTGCCAGCTCCGCAGGCTGCTGGCGGACCACAACACTTCTTCTCACTAACCAACCAACTCTCCATCCAACCAACCAACTGCCCATCCCTCACTCCCACCCTCCATTCATCCAACCAACCAACCCTATCCCTCCCTCCCTCCCTCCCTCCCACTAAATCAACCAACTCTCCATCCAACCAACCAACCAATCAACCAACCACCCACCCATCCCTCACTCCCACCCACCCTCCCTCTCTCTCTCCCCCTCCCTCCCACCAACTCTCCATCCATCCATCCGAACAACCAACCAACCAACCCTCTATCCCTCCCTCCCTTTCACTGACCAATTATTCTTCCTTCCTTCCCTCCAACTCACCCACCCACCCATCCACCCACCAACCAAATAGCTTACCTCCAGAAGTTGTGGGTGCTCCCTCATTGGAGGCTTTTGAGAAGAGACTGGACAACCGTTTGTCTGAAATGGTATAGGATTTCCTACTTGAGCAGGGAGTTGGACTAGATCCCTTCCAACTCTGTTATTCTGTATTTGACCAGTATCTATTCTAAATTCGGGTTTTTTGCCTGCGGCTCTCATGCGGTTTTTTTTTCCTCTTCCAAAGCTGGTAAAGATGCGCCTGTCGGTACCGTGTCGGGCGGAAACATGTGCCCACCTGCAGTGCTTCGATGCAGTTTTCTACCTGCAGATGAACGAGAAGAAACCCACATGGATGTGTCCGGTGTGTGACAAACCAGCCACATATGATCAGCTGATGATCGATGGGTTAGTTGAGTCAGTTATTTGCCAACATAAAGCAGGACACCTCGTTACAGGAATCGCAGGAGGGCCAAGAAACTTGGGGGGGGGGTCCTTAGTGCTCTCTGAGCTTAGTTGTTCTGTCCCCCTTCCTCACACAGGCAAACATAATACCAAGCACGCCTGCCAATATTTTATTAGGAAAACAGATTAGAATTCCTGGCAGACCAAGCTTTGGCAGCAAACTGCCGAATGCCTGCCAAGGTTAACCACAAGATAAGAGTTTAGTCAATGTTCAGTCCAAAATATATCCAAGCCGAATTTCAGAGATCAGGATGTGACTTTCAGGGTTTAACTTTGTCCGTCACAAAGCCTGAAGAGCCATCCCACCCACTTTTATTCCTGGTGGGGCGTGGCTCCGTGACTCAGCTCAATCTCTGGCCTTCCCACGCCTCTTCCGTTGCTGCGCACGCTTCTCCCTCCAACGCTGCCTGGGATTAAGCCAGGATTCATCCTCCTCGCTCCCTATCAATTGGTGCTCCGATATGCCTTCCTCCCGGCACATCCCAGGCTGTTCCTCCTGGCCGTCGGATGGAACCTGAGGCATTGCCAGAAAGGAAGGTCCAGGAGAGGGAGGCCTTGTCAGTTCCTCCCCATCACCTTCTGAGTCCTCCTCCTCTGTTAGGACAGGCTAGGGAGTGGGGGTCACAACATTAGTTGTGTTCTTGCAGACGTTTCATGACCCAACTAGGTAACATCATCAGTGCTAGAAGGGGGTGGGGTTTGCTTTCTGTTATATACAAGTGGCTGCCCCCCCCCCCCCCAAAAATAAGACCTGGTGCCTTTTTTTTGGTGGAAAAAAATATAGGACAGGGTCTTATTTTCAGGAAAACGATAGGTTCCGTGTGTCAGGGTTCGAAGTAATACGCCCATAGCAAGCAGAACTCTGAGGCAAGCAGGTTCTTCAGAGAGCAGGTTTATTGGATGTATCATATTGGCACAGGCTGATGAAAACCGACTCTTAAAGGTTCCCGCGGTTTTCACCTAATAAAAAGTAAAAGTTATTCCCCCTTTCCCAAACCAGGGGTGAAATGCTTCCGGTTCATACCGGATCGCCCGATCCGGTACCGATGGTGGCAGGTGGTTCGGAGAACCGGTAGCAAAAATCCCTGCGCCCCCCACCCCGCCCATGCCCAGCTGAGCCACACGACCATCAAAGGCTTTTTTTTTTTTTTTTACTTTTAAAAGCCTTTTTTCTACAACCTCTTCCGACGAAAAAATGCTTTTAAAAGTAAAAAAAAAAAAAAAAGGCTCTGACGATCGTGCGGCTCAGCTGGGATCCTCAGAGGCTTTTCCAAGCATTTTTTTCTGCAACCTCATGGCCGAAGAGGTGGTAAAAAAAATGCTTTGAAAAGTCTCTGACGATCCCAGCTGAGTTGCCTGATCGGCAGAGGCTTTTCAAAGAGTTAGAAAAAATACTTGGAAAAGTTTAAAAAAAAAACAAAGTTGGCCACGTCCACCCAGTCACATTACCCCACCATCACCACCAAGTCACGCCCACAGAACGGTAGTAACAAATTTTACATTTCACCCCTGTCCCAAACAATTAGAATGTCAGGGTTCCAAGTAACACCCCCAACGAAATCAAACTCCGAGGCTCGAAGTTCCTCAAAGCTAACTTTTATTGGAGATGTCATATTGGCACATCTGGGAAAATCCGAATCTGAGAGCTTCCGGGTTTTCCATACCCAAAAGAAAGTTCAAGAACCTTGCCCCTCTCCCACATGTCCACCACAAATCCAACCAGGTACCGTCCAGAACAGAAGATACCTCCTCATTCCTCTCAGCACAGCTGGAGGGCACGACGGCCTTGACTTTCTATAAGGAATTTTATTGTGACTACGTATCGTCTTCCCTCTATGCTCGTTTTTTGCCCTCCCCAAGCTCTAGAGGCTTCCTTGGAGCCTAGGGAGGGCAGAAATGGCCTCCCCCCCTCCCAGAGGCCCTCTGGAGGCCGGAAACGGCCCGTTTCCCAACTTCCAGTGGGGCCCAGAAGGCCCGAAAATCAGGTGGCCGGTGTGCGCATGCTCGCTGCAGCTGAGCTAAGGCAACGCTCGCGTGCCCACAGATATAGCTTCGCGTGCCATCTGTGGCACGCGTGCCATAGGGTCGCCATCACGGCTCTATGCAATCCCCCCCACTCCCAATTTCCCACAGTAGGATTTGTGGCAGGCCTGAAGCCTGAAGGCACAAAGGTAGAAAGTTGGCTTCCAGGTCTGACACAGTCACATGGTCCAATCAAGGTGCTGTCCTGTTGCTTAGTAACGACACTCCTCCTCTCTTCAGCCTGTGGGAACGTCCTTGGTTCTCAGAGGAAACCATTTTGTTTTGGCTACAAAACCCCAGGTATCTCTATTCCCCCCTCCCTTTTCCCTCAGCACCGTTGTGGCAACTCTGAAGCCTCCAAGATGGCCTCAGATAGGCCAGCTTCAGAATTCTGGGAGTTGAAGTCCACAAGTCTTAAAGTTGCCAAGGTTGGAGACCCCTGCCCTAGAGAATCGCCACATCTCACAAAACTTTGGTGATCTGTCCTTGACGTTTACCAAGATCTTTAATATTCTTCTGCAGGAATTTAAAATTGTAATCGTTGATTAAAATTTCAAGTTGGCTCCTGGTTTTGGGTGGAGCAGGCAGTCGGATGCTTTGGTATCTGGTAAGCCTTGGCTTGGTGACCTCTCTGCCTTCAGATATGGTCCTGACGATTTCCTGAAACCCCTGTGAGATGGAAGCCATTCCTGGGAAGCCCTGAAGCTTCTCGAGTCTGAAATCACCAGCTGGGTTCCCCATCTCTCTTTAGGCTCCTATCGAAGATCTTAAAGGAATGTGAAGATGCCGACGAGATAGAGTACTTGGTGGATGGCTCCTGGCGCCCGATCAAAGCCGAGAAGGAAAGGAGCTACAGCCCTCAGTGTCCGATACTCGTCGTGGGCGGATCCACAGGTGGGTCTAAAAAGTCACAGTGGTCGTGGACTCTACCCAAATCAGGAAGGCCAGAGTCATCTCCCCTAGTTGATTCCAACTTGTGTGGTATTGTCCAAAACTATGTCCTCCTTGATATCTGTCAGCGTTCCAGAAAAACCCCAACTCCAAGTAAAGACGCGGAAGCAAACATTTTTCCAAAGTTCTCTTTACTAGAATAGGCAAACTGGCACATCTGGGAAAACCCGAATCTGAAAAGCCCGGGTTTCCCTTCAATAAGTCAAAGCTCCCAAAACCATCCCCTTTCTCCCCAGTTGATCACATGCTTCAATCAACGTCCGTTCCATCTTGATCCAGCCCCCTGACCACTCCTTCTCCAGATGCTGGATCGCCCTGACCTTGACCGGCAGGAAGAATGCTGTTATGTCTACTAACAACCCCTCTCCTTAATCCCCCCTCCTACTTTCCAACACATTAGAAGGTGGCAGCATTGAAGCTTCCGGCCTAATATGGCTTCCAAAGCTGACAATACCATTGACATTGGCTCCTACCATCTTAACAATTAATGAACAATTAATCGGTGGAATGACTTGCCTTCAGACGTTCACCCGTCTTAAAGAAGCCAAATGTCAGGGTTCCGATACCAAGTTGACACCAAGGTTGAGAAACGTGGGCACAGGTAGTCCTAGATTTACGAGCCCAAGATTTCTGTCACTAGTTTAGTTTAGTTTAGTTTTAGTTTTAGTTTTAGTTTAGTTTGATTTGATTTGTATACCGCCCTACTCCCGAAGGACTCAGGGCGGTGAACAGCCACAGGATAAAAAACATAAATACAAAATTTAAAACTGAATAAAATCGAATTAAA
The DNA here is from genome assembly GCA_022577455.1 of Arizona elegans. NCBI lineage: Eukaryota > Metazoa > Chordata > Lepidosauria > Squamata > Colubridae > Arizona > Arizona elegans. The sequence goes on from JAKOOJ010000018.1 coordinate 13,193,246, forward strand.
CAATTTGGCCAAAGACAGATTTAAAACACCCCAATAAATTAAAAACGAATTGAAATTTACGTTTTAAAAAGGGAAAAAAGGGAAACAGTTAGGCCAGGCCAGCCTGATGGAATAAAAAGATCTTGAGAGTGCAGCGGAAGATGCGTAGATCCGGGATCCTCCGTATCTCCGGGGGGAGCTCATTCCAGATCGTAGGTGCCCCCACAGAGAAGGCTCTCCCCCTGGGGGCCACCAGTCGACATTGTTTGGCCAACGGCACCCGGAGGAGCCCCTCTCTATGAGAGCGTACTGGCCGGTGGGAGGCTACTGGTGGCAGCAGGCAGTCCAGTAAATAACCAGGTCCTAAGCCATGTCTCACCAAGAATGTCCCACTAAGTGAGACATTTGTTAAATGAATCTTGCCCCATCTTACCCACCCCAGTTGTTAAGTGAGTCACTGCATCTATTAAGCTAGTAACCCACTTAGTAACTTAAGTGAATCAGACTCCTCCATTGCTTGTCAGAAGGTCGCAAAAGGGGATCCCATGACACTGGGACCGTCATAAATACGAGTCAGTTGTCAAAGGTCTGAATTTCAATCATGGGACCATGGACATGCCTCAGCAGTTGTAAGCGGGGGGTGGGGGTGGGGACTTCCCGGTCCAGAGTCCCTTTTTTGTCAGTGCCGTTGTAACTTTGCACGGTTACCGAGCGAACGGCTGTTCGGTCGAGGGCTACCCTCTAAATGTTTACTTTCTCCTCGTACATTTCCAGGGGGCACGTCGGATGTCAACGGGGTGCCCCCTCCCGCCCCCAACATGGAGAACGGTAAGATCCCAGCCGACGTAGTCGATTTGACACTGGACAGCTCGTCCTCGGAAGAGGAGGAAGAGGAGGAGGAGGAAGACGACAACGGTGGCGGGCCCAAGAGGAAAGTCCCCCGCCTGTATAAGAACGGCCTCGCCTCCGCCTGCTGACCGCCGGCAGCACCGGGTCACTTCCACATGGGAAAGCTTGAAATCCTCGGTGCTTACTCAGATTAAACGGGACAGGGCGGGGTATCTTATCCCCCCACCCAGCCACCCAATCTTTCACCTTCTCCTCCTCCAAAGCATCCTTGGACTTCCCGAGATTATTCCAAGTTTAAAAAAAAACCATGACTTTGTTTTTATCGGAAAGAAACAGACCCATCTGGATGAGCGCTGATGCATGGCTGAAAGACACCCCCCCCCGACCATCATCACCTCGCAACCTAACGCCTCGTCATCTCTCCGCCTTTGGCTCAGCTTTTGAACCGCCTTTGGACGTGACCAGGAGTGGCGGAGTGGGGTGGGGGGCACGCCTGTCCTGCACGCAACCCTTTGGGAATGGCCACCGACTCTCTCTCTTCTTCCCGAGCGTCCGTTGTCGTTCTCCCCAACGCCCCTTGCTTTCTGGTTAAACCTGGCCGGTGAGAACTGATTCCGCTACCGGCCAGTTGCCAGGACTTTTCACGGGTGTCCGAAGTCACGTTTATGTCTTTTTCTTCTTTTTTTCCTTCTTCTTTATGTTCCATCAGCCTTGTTCGATAACCATTCCTGACTCTCTTTCTCTCTCTCTTTTTGCTCTCTCTTTCTCTCTCCCCCCGTCCCTCCCCACCCCCAAAAAACCCACCCCACCGGACCGGGTGGAAGGGTGTTGCTTCTTCTCATCCTTAAATCAGCTGGAAAGGTTTATAAAACCCAGCGAGAGAGATCCAGGTTTTTCTGATACCCGTCGGGATGGAAGGTAACGGGGCTGGTGGGAACTGAAAGGAGATGGAAGGATGGGAAGGGGAGAAAACCCCACCACGGACGTTTCCGCACCGAATCGTCTCGGCGGGTCTCCCTTTTTCCCCCGGAGAGAACCTCATGTAAAGAAAGAAAGGGAAAAAAAAAAAAAAAAAACCAACCGGAACTTTTTTCTTTTTTTTTCTTTTCTTTTTTAGCCTCTTATGAAAATATCGTAGAATTCTAGCATAGCGACGAGCAACTGTTTATTATTATTTTTTTTTAAGTTGAACAGAAGCCATTTGGGCGGGTGGGTGGGTGGGTGGGGTGGAAAACGCAGAAGAGGAGAGTTGGAAACCAGGTTGCGGGGAGGGATGGGGAACACGGGTGTTGCTGAACAAGGGGAAGGGCTCAAACCACGAATCGTTGGGGTTTTTTTTTTCCCTTTGGTATTTTTTTTTCCTTTTTTTTTTTTTTCGAAGTGCAATAACTCAGTGTGTTTTGGAAGACGGAAAAAATTAGGACGGGCCTGTCCTCCCGTCGGCCGGGCATGGTGAGAGGGTCTCGTTGCCCTCTCTGGGTGAGGACGGACGAGCGAGGTGGGCCTTCTGGACAAAAATGCCAGATGGAGGAACTCTCTCACTCTCTCTCTCTCTCTCTTTCTCTTTTTGTTTTTGTTTTTTTGGTTTCTAGCCAACTACCTCGGTTTTAAAAAAAAAGAAAAATAGAAATAAAAAAAATTCAGGTGTAGGTCAGTCACAGACAAAAAAAAACAACACCACACGGTGCGGAGCCGAGCTGGGGGTGGCTGCGGGGGGAGGGAGGGACACGGCATGCCAGTGACTGTCTTTGCTTTTTTTTTCTTTTAAAAAAAATGCCTCTGGACTTCCAGCTGTTTTGATACTTGTGTGTCTCATCCTGCTTGTGTGTCTCCCTCTTGTGTGTTTGTGCCCCTTTGGAGACATCCCTTCTCCGCCTGGCCTGGTGAAATGACCCAGCTTCCTTCGGATCGTATTGGTGGCGAGGGAGGAGAGCTTCCCCTGTTGAACCCTTCCCTCCTCCCCCTCCAACACATGGTATCCCCATTTGCTCCTCTAGCAAGGGGGTGGGTCTCCCCGCCCCCTTCCCCAGGGTGGTAGGGGGCCAAACAGAGGAACGCAGAGGATGGCCGATCTTGCTCCCTCTGCAAAACAACCGGGAAATGATTTTAGTCTGGCCCCTCTTTTTTGCAGTTTTTTTATTTCTCTCTCTCTTTTATTTTTTGGTGGTCTGGTTTTAAAGGATGCCACGCCTTCTCTCTCTCTCTCTCTCTCTCTCTCTCTCTCTCTCTCTCTCTCTTTGTGTTTCCTCCTGTCCAGCTGCAATGGGTTCTGGACCAGGTCTTCATTTTTATTCAGTGTTCAGTCATCTCCCCGTTTCCTTTGTTTGGGGGTGGGGGGCTGTCTCCTCTTCCTCCCCCCCAGGGAAAAAGTGTATTGTCTCACTTGGTTTTAACCCGCCTTTGAGATGCATTTTGGTTGGAGAAATGCATCGGATGTTTTTAAAAGCATGCCCTAAAGGTGGTGGGGGGGGGGCGGAGAAGGGACGTCTTGCAAAGCCCGCTGATTTGTGGCGAATTTTCCCCCTTGCCTTGGGCTATCTCTCTCTCCCCCCCCCCACCAATAAAAAGGAGCTAAGCCCTCTGACGAACTTTTAAAAAGCCCCTGGGATATGCAGCACCAAGCCTGAAGACCCTCCCTCCCTCCTTCCCTCCCTCCCTCCCTTCCTTCCTTCCCAAAGTCCAGATGAGGAAAGACTGATGAAGGAAAGAAAAAAAAAAACCGGTCCTTCCTTGGACTTTCCTGTCCCTTTCCGTTGCTCCATTGTCCTCCCATCCCTGGCTCCCACCAACTAATATTTTTACAGTCAAAACATCTCAAAAGTTAAGCAATATGTTTGCTCTGTTTTAAAAACGCATCACAACACTGTCGTTCCGGCCCAGGGAAAAAAAGGGCCTGAACAGAATTTTTCTTGTATAGATTGCTTCTACAGCCACCAAGTAGGACATAGGACTTTCCTTCTCTCGGTGTTTGTATTTTTAATTTAATTGCGCGTTAAAACTTCTTCCCTTTGATTTCTCCTTCTGAGCCCGTCACTGCTGAGACTTTTTCTCCTCCTTTTTCTGTTTTTATTTCTCTCTCTCTCTCTCTCTCTCTCCCTCTCCCTCTCCCTCTTTAGCTCAGCAAAGTTTTTTCAGTCTGTACATACGTTGGTTGTTTAATTTTTTAAAAAACTTAATCTTTCTTTTAGCTTCTTCTCGTTCTTCCTTTCTTCCTGTTTTTTTTTTTTCATTTGTAAAGCAAAAAAGTTTTTTCTTTCTTTCTTTCTCTCTTTCTGCACACATTCTTCAGAACTCAAGATAGTGTTTGTTAAATAAATAAAAGGAAATATTTCAATTTAGCTTCTCGTTTTCCCTGGTGGGCAAACACAAGGGTCTGTTTGGGGTTTGGCCGGATTCGAGCATCATTGGGGGTCCTGGTTTCTGGAGGGGATAGCCAGGGGAGTCTGGAGATGGACCCCTCCTCATTGTACGACTTGGGGAGACACTGCTTTGGAAAATGAAGGTTCTACAGATAGTCCTCGACTTACGACCACAATTGAGCCTGAAATTTCTATTGCTAAGTGAGACGTTTGTTAAGTGTAACTTTGCCCCATTGTATGAGGGTTTTTTTGCCTATGTCATTAAGTGAATCACTGCTGTTATATAAGTTAGTAACAAGGTTGTTAAGTGAATCCGGCTTCCACATTGACTTTTGCTTGTCAGAAGGTCCCCCCCCAAATGATCACATGACTCCGGGACACTGCGATACACTGTCATAAATACAAGTCAGTTGCCGAAGGCCTGAATTTTGAAGTGTCTGAATTTTGATCATGTGACCAGGAGGATGTTGCAATGGTCGTAAGTGTGAAAAAGGCCATAAGTCACTTCTTTCAGAGCTGTCGTAACTTTGAACGGTCACTAAATGGACCGTCGTAAGTCTAGGACTACCCGTGCTTGGCTTTTTCTTTCCTGTCAGAAACATCACAGTTGAAATAAAGCATACGATAGGACATAAAGCTTAAAATATAAAATACAAGATTAAAACACAGGTAGTTCTCGATGTACAACAGTTTGTTGAGGGACCGTTCAAAGTTACGACGGCACTGAAAAATGTGACTGATGACTGTTTTTCACCATTCTGACCTTTGAACTTTCCAGATTCACTTAACAACCGGGTTAGTAAGCTATCAACTGCAGTAATTCACTTAACCAATTGCGGGGTGCTTAGATCTGGCCTCGGGGGCTGCCCTGGAAACAGCAAAGTGGTGCTTCTGCCGGCGAAAACGGAACTTGGGAGGACGGCGCATGTTTTGGAGCTCAGAGCCCGCTGAGTTTAAAACAACTCTGAGGTAAAACAACCCTGATGCCGCCCTCAATGAAATCAAGCTTGACATCCCTGCCATAGGTCGATTTTTTCATGGGACAGTGGGTTAAGATGCTGGCCTTGTCGGCTGGAAACACAGCAGCCGAGGTTCAAGACCTGAACACGCGATGGGGTGAGCTCCCGTCCTTGCCTCGGTTCCTCCCAACCTAGCAGTTCGAAAGCAGTTGCAAATGCGAGTAGATAAATGGGTACCCCTTCGGTGGGAAGGTAACGTCATGCTGGCCACACAACTGCCGAAATGTCTTCAGGCAGAGGTGGCTCAATGGCCTTCAAATGGAGATGACAAATCGAATCGAATTCTTTATTGGCCAAGGGTGATTGGACACACAAGGAATTTGTCTTTGGTGCCTACGCTCTCGGTGTACATAAAAAGAAAAGATACATTTGTCAAGAGTCATAAGGTACAACACTTAATGATAGTCAAAGGGAACAAATAAGCCATCAAATCATATTAGGAAACAGTCATTATAAATCGTAAGGATACCAGCAACAAGGTTAGTCATAAGTGGGAGGAGATTTATTTATTTATTTATTGGTTCGATTTATATGCCGCCCTTTTCCGGAGACTCAGGGCATCTTACAATGCTTTAAGCAATAAATGGGTGATAGGAACGATGAGAAGAGTAAAATCTGCACGAACTCCTTTATCTTCCCCTTTTTTAAACTCTGCTTTCGAATCCTTCGAAGTTTTCCGTCGACCTAAGGAAGCTTTTCCTGGATTTCAATCGCTGCCGAGCTGGTTGTAGGCCATGGATAGGGTGTTTTGTGCGTTGCCTGAATCCCGTATGTGCACAGATGGAGCTGCTCTTGCGCGGCCTGGTTCCTGGCGGGCCACAGCCCAGTGCCAGTACACAATCCTAGGGGTCAACATATTGGCACCATTGGGCTGTGTACTGGCACCGGGCCGTGGTTCACAGGACAAGCGAGAGAAGCCTATCCGTGCATGCATGGGATCTAGGCAACACACGAAATCATGCCCAACCACTCTCAAAATTAGCCCCTGGCACCAGAGGTGGGTTTCAGCAGGTTCTGACCAGTTCTGGAGAACCCGTAGTAAAAATTCTGAGTGGTTCCCTCCCCCATCTATTCTCTGCCTCCCGAGTCCCAGCTGATCGGGAGGAAATGGGGATTTTGCAGTATCCTTCCCCTGGAGTGGGGTGGGAATGGAGATTTTACAGTATCCCTCCCATGCCATGCCCACTAAGCCATGCCATGCCCACCAAGCCACACCCACAGAACTGGTAGTAAAAAATTTTGAAACCCAGCATTGCCTGGCACCCCAAAGATTGGGGCCATCTGGTTGAGATAAAAATGATTTAAGCCTCTCTGTATGTTGGTGCTTCTCACAGATGGGCCGATGCCGGCTAGATGGTTTGTTTGTTTGATTAAATTTGTACACCGCCCTACTCCTGAAGGACTCAGGGCAGTGAACAGGCACAGAATAAAATACATAAATACAAAAGTTAGAAACAATTAAAACCAAATTAAATAATTTAGCCCAAGACAATTAAAAATCCCCATAATTTAAAAGAAATTAAAATTTCAGTTTAAAAATTTAAAAGAAAGGGGAGAAAATTAGGCCAGGTCGGCTTGCTGGAATAGGAGGGTCTTAAGAGCACGGTGGAAAGTGCGCAGATCCGGGATCCTCCGTATCTCCGGGGGGAGCTCGTTCCAGATAGTGGGTGCCCCCACAGAGAAGGCCCTCCCCCTGGGGGACGCCAGTCGACACTGCTTGGCTGACGGCACCCGGAGGAGCCCCTCTCTATGAGAGTGTACCGGCCGGTGGGAGGCTGTTTGTGGTAGTAAACGGTCCCGTAAATAACCAGGTCCTAAGCCATGGAGCGCTCTAAAGGTGGTAACCAAAACTTTGAAGCGCACCCGGAAGACCACCGGGAGCCAGTGCAGCTCGCGCAGGAGAGGTGTCACACGGGAGATGGTAGATTTTATCTCTACAGGGGTAGATTTAAGGCATCCGGTAATAATTCTGCTAGTTTCATTTAGAGCAACATCTACTTTCCCAGCATGTAGGTATAGTAAAGGTCAGGGGTCTGCAACCCTAAACACTCAAAAGAGCAATTTGGACCTGTTTCCCACAGAAAAGAAAACACCGGAAGCCACAAAACCCTTCCCGTGCCTGCCTATTTCTTGAGTGGCCACAAAACTAGCATATGTAGTGCAGGGGTGAGTTCTAAATTTTTTTACTACCGGTTCTATGGGGGTGACTTATTTTGTGGGTGTGGCTTGGAGGTTATGTGACTAGGTGGGTGTGGCTAGCTGGTCAGAGTCATCTCTGGAAGGTCCTCACACTTATGACCAGTCCTCGCACTTACGACCCGACTCATTTGTTTGCTTTTAACACTGATCAGCTGTAGGACGGCCCTTTGAGGCCCCGTGGCAAGAGTTTAAACAGTTTTTTTCCCTCTAGTCATCAGCTGGGACTCAGGAGGCAGCAATAGATTGGGGGTGGGACCAAATAAAAGGTAAGAATAACGTGGGTGGGTGGGTGGGGGAGAACCGGTTTGGTGACGTCATATCGTCACCGTACCAGCTCGGCCGAACCGGACTGAACCGGGAGGAACCCACCACTGATGTAGTGGAATTAAATGTTCTGTTTTCTTCTGAAACTTTTCTTGGACTTATCCATGGTTGGCCTACCGGGGGTTGAAAAGCTCAATAAATCGCGTGCCAGCGGGTGTCGCACATTGGCGGTTGTGACAACATATTTTGAGTGACAAGGAGCCGCAGCAGAGGGGTGAAAGAGCCACATGCGGCTCCAGAGCCTCAGATTGCTGATCCCTGGTGTAGGTGGTACCTGGTCCATTAGCAGTAATTGTGAGAGGGATCTTGAGAGTCCTAGTGGACAATCACTTAAAACATGAGCCAGCTCTGTGCAGCAGCCACCAAAAAAAGCCAATATAATCCTAGGCTGCATTAACAGAGGGATGGAATCAAGATCACGTGGAGTGTTAATACCACTTTATAATGCCTTGGTAAAGCCATACTTGGAATACGGCATCCAGCTTCGATCATCACAATGTAAAACCAATGTAGCTCTGGTAGCACAGCAGACTAAAGCCCTGTTATTAACATCAGCTGCCTGCAATTACTGCAAGTTCAAATCCCACCAGGCTCAAGGTTGACTCAGCCTTCCATCCTTTCTAAGGTAGGTAAAATGAGGACCCAGATTGTGGGGGCAATAAGTTGACTTTGTATAAAATATACAAAAGTATGAAGGCTATTGCTTAACGCATTGTAAGCCGCCCTGAGTCTTTGGAGAAGGGTGGCATATAAATGAAAACAAAAAAATAAAATAAAATGTTGAGACTCTAGAAAGAGTGCAGAGAAGAGCAACAAAGAGGGTTAGGGGACTGGAGGCTAAAACATATAAAGAACGGTTGCTGGAATTGGGTCTGTCTGATTTTTCTTTTTTTAATTAGATTTATATGCCGCCCTTCTCCGGAGACTCAGGGTGGCTTACAATGTGTTAAGCAGTAGCCTTCATACTTTTGTATATTTTATACAAAGTCAGCTTATTGCCCCCACAACTGGGTCCTCAATTTACCTACCTTAGAAAGGATGGAAGGCTGAGTCAACCTTGAGCCTGGGGAGATTCGAACATGCAATAATTGCAGACAGCTGAATGTTAATAACAGGCTTTTAGTCTGTTGAGCTATCCAGGCTCCTTTTTTTGATTTAATCAAAAAAAGGACTAGGGGCAACATGATAGCAGTCTTCCAATATTTGACGGGTTACCACAAAGAGGAGGGGGTCAAGCTATTCTCCAAAGCACGAGAAGGCAGGACAAGAAGCAACGGGTAGGGACTAATCAAGGAGAGAAGCAACCTAGAACTAAGGAGAAATTTCCTAACAGTGGGAACAATTAACCGGTGGAACAACTGGCCTCCAGAAGTTGTAAATGCTCTAACACTGGAAGTTTTAAAGAAGAGATTGGATAACCATTTATCTGAAACGGTATAATAGGATTCCTGCCTAAGCAGAGGGTTGGACTAGAAGATCTCAAAGATCCCTTCCAACTCTGTTATTCTATTCTATTCTAACTTCCGGAGGCAACCCGTTCCACGGATTAATTCTTCTGTCAGGAAATTTCTCCTCAGTTCTCAAGTTGGATCTCTCTTTTAATGATCTTGTCCTGCCCTCCAGTATTTTGGTCAATCCCAGTTGCGTCCCTTTCTGGATCGGGACTCCTTGTGTACAGTCACTCATGCCCTCGTCACGTCACGCCTGGACTACTGCAATACTCTCTACATGGGGCTCCCCTTGAGGAGCACCCGGAGGCTCCAGCTGGTGCAGAATGCGGCCGCGCGGGGGATTATGGGAGCGACGTGGCGCTCCCATGTAACACCTCTCCTGCGCGAGCTGCATCGGCTCCCGGTGCGCTTCCGGGTGCGCTTCAAGGTATTGGTTCTCTTCTTTAAAGCGCTCCATGGCTTAGGGCCAGGATATTTGCGAGACCGCCTGCTGCCACCGATAACCTCCCACCGGCCAATACGCTCTCACAGAGAGGGCCTCCTCAGGGTGCCGTCGGTCAGGCAATGTTGGCTGGCGGCCCCCAGGGGGAGAGCCTTCTCTGTGGGGGCACCCGCCCTGTGGAACGAGCTGCCTCCTGGAATATGACTGATCCCAGACCTCCGTACCTTCCGTAAGGCCCTGAAGACTTATTTATTCCACCAAGCCGGCCTAGCCTAAATGGTTCTTAATTGGGATTTTAAATTTTATAGACTTGGGGGTTTCTAAATTGGGAAGCCAACGATTTAATTCTTTTTAATTATCTTAACTTTTGTATTGTATGTATTTTTAATTTTGGCTGTTCACCGCCCTGAGTCCCTTCTGGGAGAAGGGCGGTATACAAAATAAATAAATAAATAAATAAATAAATAAATAAATAAATAAATAAATAAATAAATAAATAAATAAATCCCCCCCACATCCCTCTGTGATAGCCCCTCAAGTACTGGAAGACTGTGTGAGATATAAAAACCCCAATTGTATACTCACAATTCAAAAGCAAGCCCGGTGCCCAAAATCAAAGGTTTATTGGAGATATTGTGAAGAAAAATAAAAAGCGGTGGCAAGCGCAGCCTCTTAGCCCTCCCAACTCCCCTTTATTCTCCTAAGTCATTCTCCAAGTTCTTTTACCCTTCAAAGGGGTCATCTTGACAATTCCTGCCTAACGAGGACTATCTTATCATGTTTACTTTTAACTTCACCTTGGGCGGATGTTCCTTTCTTTACTGATAGTGGTTTTGCCCAAAGCGTAGGTTCCCTGTCTCCAAGGGAGCTTTTAGCAAGTCATAACACTGTTGTCTCTACTAATTACAATTTGTGGTCAGTTTGCAACCGCAAGAACATCATAGCTTTTTAATACTGTAGGAAGTTAGCGCCCACCGCTCGCTTGGAAGAATGAAATATTTTAGGAAATATTAAAAAAGGCAGAATATATTTCCCTGGATGAGAAATGGAGAGACATGTTTTAAAGACAAAGCAGCTTCCTACCTTCCCCCCACCTTTGTCAATGGGCCATTAAGGCCTCAGCCAAGCTCACTCATTCCCCCCACCTTTGTCAATGGACCATCATCTGCAACCCAATAGGACCCATCTAGGACAGAAACTCCCCACATGGCACCTGGGAAAATTACATCAGCCAGCAAGGCTAGCTAAGACCCCCCACCCACCCCCTGGGAGTCTGACAACCAATCAGGATACTCTTTCTGTGCCCCAGGAAGTTCAAAGCTCAGAGAGGGCATAAAACCCCAGGGACTTGCACCATCTCTGCCCTTTTCTGTTCAGGAACTCAAACCATGTGATCCTGTCCACCATTAAACCATCTTTCCAAGCAGTCTCCATGTTTCCAGTGTCTTTTTCCCCACTTGGAGTTGAACCCAGAAGACATACTTCTTCCAACAATACATTAAACACTTTTATAGAAGAGTAATTTATTATTCATTTCCTTCAACTGCTATCATGTTCTCTGCCACCCCTAGTCCTTCTCTTCCTTTGACTGGAGTCAATAGACATACCGAGTTCCCTCAACCATTCATCACGATTTAGCCTCCAGACCCCTGATCATTTTTGTTGCTCTTCTCTGCAATCTTTCTAAGGGGAGGGGGGGGGGTCCTCAACATTTTTGTATAAAAGTCACACAGGATCATTATTGTGTCGGTTGGCCTGATCCATTTTTTTTCATATTCTACAGTTCTATTTCATAGGATTCAGCAAGACATAACTTCTATCCAAGCAGTAACAGGGCCTTCCCATTGTGAGAAGCCCCTGCCCCCCCCCTTTAGAAGAATGAAATATGTTGAAGACTATTAAAAAGGCAGATTATATTTCCGCAAAGGGAGAAATGGAGAAACATGCTCTTAAAGACAGATTCAGACTTTCTTAATGCCCCCCTCCCCCAGCAGATATTTTGTGCCCATTAAGAAAGATTGGGCCAATCTATCTGTAAAACAAAAGACTTTCAGCTCCAGGGTGATGGGATTAAGAACAGGACATGACCCCTCTGGATATAATAGGATTAACCTAGGGAGTGAAATCCAGTAGGTTCTGACAGGTTCTGGAGAACCAGTAGCGGAAATTTTGAGTAGTTCGGAGAACTGGTAGTGGAAATTTTGTGTAGTTCAGAGAACTGGCAAATACCACCTCTGGCTGGTCCCAGAGTGGGGTGGGAATGGAGATTTTGCAGTATCCTTTCACTGGAGTGGGGTGGGAATGGAGATTTTGCAGTATCCTTTCCCTGGAGTGGGGTGGGAATGGGGATTTTGCAGTATCCTTCCCCTGGAGTGGGGTGGGAATGGGGATTTTGCAGTATCCTTCCCCTGGAGTGGGGTGGGAATGGAGATTTTGCAGTATCCTTCCCCTGGAGTGGGGTGGGAATGGAGATATTGCAGTATCCTTCCCCTGCCATGCCACACCACTCCCACCAAGCCACCCCCACAGAACCGGCAGTAAAAAAATTTGAATTTCACAACTGGATTAATCCACTCTCATTTAGCAGAAGATACAGAGCTCACTACATTGCACAATCTCCTAAAGGCATGTCAGACATTGCACAACTCCCATGGCAACATCTCTGAAACTTATAAAAATCCATGTACTCCTCAAATCAATGGGTCACCCGCACCAGAACCACAAACCCTGGATCATCATTAAACCATCTTCTGTCTTAGGCCCAGTACTCTTCAATATCTTCATAAACGACTTAGATGAGGGAATAGAAGGGAACTTTCCAAATTTGCAGATGATACTAAGCTGGCAGGAATAGCTAACACCCTAGAAGATGGGCTCAGGATCCAGATGGATCTTGACAGACTTGAACATTGGGCCCTATCTAACAAAATGAAAATTCAATGTAGAGAAATGTAAAGTCTTACACTCAGGTAAAAAAAACCCAAAAGCACTCATATAAACTGGGTGAAACCAGGTTTAATAGCAGTAACTGTGAGAGGGATCTTGGAGTCTTAGTGGACAACCAGCTAAATATGAGCCAGCCGTGTGCAGCGGCAGCCAAAAAAGCCAATACAATCCTAAATTGCAGTAACAGGGATACAATCAAGATCAAGTGTGGTATTAATACCCTGCTATAAAGCCTTAGTAAGACCACATCTAGAGTACTGCATCCAGTTTTGGTCACCACACTATAAAAAAGATGTTGAGACTCTAGAAAAAGTGCAGAAAAGAGCAACCAGGATGATTAGGGGACTGGAGACTAAAACATGAAGAACGGTTACAGGAACTGGGCATGGGTAGTCTAGTGAAGAGAAGGACCAGGGGAGACGTGATTGCAGTCTTCCAATATTTGAGGGGCTGCTACAGAGAGAAGGGGGACAAGCTATTTTCTAAAGCATCTGAAGGACAGACAAGAAATAATGGATGGAAACTGATCAAGGAGAGATTTAACTTGGAAATAAGGAGAAAGTTTCTGACAGTGAGATCAACCAATGGAACAGAAGTTGCCTTTGGATGTTATGGGAGCTTCATCACTTGAGACTTTCAAGAAGATATTGGACTTCCATCTGTCAGAAATGGTGTAGGGTCTCCTGCGTGGGGGGTTGGACTAAATGACCTCCAAGGTCCCTTCCAACTCTGTTAATCTTTCCAATCAGCCTCCATGTTTCCAGTATCTTTCTCCCAGCTTGGAACTGAACCAGATGGATATTTCTTCCAACACCAAGCAGGGATGTAACCAAGCATATTTGATGGCAAATATGTATGTAAAAAGGAATGACTTTATATTTATGGACAAGGTAATCACATTATACCATGGTGGCAAGATTGTATATTTTATTTGTGTATAGAATATATTAATAAAAAATATTTTTTAAAAAACAACTGAGTAGAGAAAACTCTTTTAACTACTGAAAAAATTCTCACTAAAATCCTTAAAACATTTCTTCGGGTGCATCCATTCCAAGCCCTGTTGCTATGCTGACTGGGGAATTCTGGGAATTGAAGTCCACTCATCTTAAAGTGGCCTGGAAAAAAAAATACTGTATTAATTGAAATTAATACATTGAATTTTATTGAGTTTAAATTGAATTTTCTGGGAAGGGCTCCTATGGATGGGTCCCCAAATTTTTATAAATATCCGCCTTTAATAATATATTTTGGAGTGATACCAAGCAGCTTCAGAGGCATATTACACGCAAGCATTATTTTTCCACTCTATTTCAAATTCACTGCTGCCCATTCGGGCGTCAGGCACGTGGTTGAATCGCCAGCAGGCGCTTCCGGGTTGATCGAACGGTTTTTTTAAAAAAAAAAAAGTGGGAAGAAGAAACTGCGCAGGCGTCAAGTTAAGAGCCTCCTCCCCCTCCCTTTCTTTTCTTCCTTCCTTTCTTTCCCGCCTTCGTATCATAGAGAGGGTCTTTCGGATGAGGCGCGTGCGCCCCGGGTTTCCTCGCTCGGCCCCGCCTCTTCCCTCTGGCTCTCCCCGCCCACTCCGGCGTCCCTCATATAAAAAGCGGCCGGTTGACGTCAGCGTCCTCTTCCGCCCGCTCGACCCCTGCCAACGAGACAGGGCAGTTCGAGCCGCCGCCATTGTTGCCGGTATTTTTTTTCCCCTTCTTACCCCCCCGCTCCTGCGGAGAATCCGAAGCCATCCGCCAACATGGTGAGCCATCCGAAACCGGGAGCGACTTGGGGGGAACCTCGGGCACCCGAGGCCTAGGGAGGCGTTGGATAAGGCCGGGTTCGGAACGAAGGGGATAGGCCCCGGGTTGGAGGCCTGCGGGGCTTGTGGGGAGGGGGAGGGAAGGCCGCGGCCTGGAACAGCCCGCCGTCTGGAAGAGCCCCGGAAGGGGGGGGGGGGGTTAGCAACGCAAGACAATACGCGAGGAGGAGGGGGGGGTAATTTGTGAACGTGGCGACTCCAGAGTTACGTGGACCAGTGTTAGGCTATGGATCTACCCCCCCCTTTTTTAGGGGGTGCTTCTCCCCTGGGCCGGGCTAAGGATGACGGGAGTTGTAGTCCAGCGCCTCTGGAGAGCTCCAATTAAAAAAAATGCCTAGTGTGCATGCTATTAAAGCACCTTGAGATCTAATAGAATAGATTGGGGTGGGGGAAAAAAACGCCCTTTCGCCATGCTGAGGGTGACGGGAGTTGTAGTCCAGCGCCTCTGGAGATCTGCCAATCAAAAATGCCTAGTGTGGATGCTGTTAAAGCATCTTGAGACCCAATATTATTAAAAACAGCTTTTTGTATATGTAGTTTATATATCTATGTGTGTATAGATAGATGACATTGATTCTGATATACATAATCTTTTAACAGAGTTGGAAGGGACCTTGTACGTCATTTAGTTCAACCCCATTTTTTATATATATATATATATATATATATATATATATATATATATATATATATATATATATATATATATATGTTTTTCTTCCTTTTTCGTAGGTTTTATATGTATGTCTCTAGCCAGGTTCTACCTACGTAAACCAAGACATTATGCAGCTCTAGTTCAGTGAAATAATTCACTGTGAATTGTGATTTCACTGAACTAGAGTTGCATAATATCTTGGTTTAGGTAGGTAGAACCTGGCTAAAGAGACATATATATATATATGTATAGTTAATATTTCGGGTTTCTTCCCGTGTAATTGTGGATATATCCCTAAAAGGGTAGAAGCGACGTTTCGACAGAATCCCATCTGCCATCATCAGGCTTATGTCAGCAGTCATTTTGTACTAATATATATATATATATATATTTATTTTCTTATTTCTTCGTAGGGTTTATGTGTGTTTTTCTTCTAGCCAGGTTTTCCCTACGTAGCCAAGGTTTTTTTGTAGCTACTGAGCTACAAGGTTTTTTTGTAGCTACTTTTGTATTCTACTGAGCTGGAGCTCAGTAGAATACAAATAATAATATAATAATATTATATTAGGCAGAAATTTAACAAGTGAAGCCCTCCTTCTGTCTACTTCTCCTTTCTCCTTCCCAGCAGAAATATCTATATTGACTAATAGATGGTCGCTATTTTTTCCCCCTTAAACAAAGCTTTAAGGGGCAGTGAATCATAGACGGCCCAAAATTTATTTTCCCTTTGTTTTTTGAAAGAGGGCTTAATACTTAACCTTCTTCTCCCAAGGATTACAGGCAGTCCTTGATTTACGGCCACAATTTAGCCCCAAATTTATGTTGCTAAGTGAAACATCTATTGAGTGCCTCAGTTTTATGACTTTCCTCGCCACAAATCATTGTGTTTCTTCAAGTAGTTGTTAAATGAATTTGGATTCCTCATGGACATGGCTTGTCAGAAGGTCGGGATCGTGTGATTCCCTCCCCCCCTTCCGGGGGCACTGCAACCATCATAAATACGAGTCAAGCATCTGAATTTCAATCATGTGACCGTTGGGGATATGCTAAAACGGTCATCAATCATTTTTTCCAGGGCCATTGTCCCTTCGAACGGCCACTAAACAAACCGTTCTAAGTCGAGGGCTACCCATCTTATTAATTTCTTGGAACGATTTCCTCTTAAAATACTTCGCCTTGGCCGGCTTCTCTTCTTTTATTTCTGCGCAGCAGGGCCTGGTTGTAATAATAATAAAATAAAATAAAAAACCTGACCTCATTGTGGGATGACTCAGATTTTTTTTGCTCCCCTCCTCCACGGATTCAAGGCAGGAGAAAGTAAAGGGGGTGATGTAACTCCTACTTTGCCAGCTTCCTGAAGATTATTAGGTGGGGAGGGGGGGTGTTTGCTGATAAAACCACTTTATTCTTTGGTTAAAAACTTATTTTGAGGAGGGCTGGCTGCTTTTCCGGTGCGCCATTCAGTTTCTCTGATTTTTTAAAAAAAACATTTTTTTAAATTCAGCTTTAATACATTTTCTGTAGCTTCTCTTCCATCCAAGCCTGGTTTCCCAGCCTCCCTCTTTTTTTGGGGAGGGGGGTGTTTGATAGTTGCTGCCCTAACCTTATGTGCCGAAATAACCATTCAAGATGTCCGCGGGGGACGTGATGTGGCAAAACAACAACACCCGTGTCCAGCAAAGGATTTGGGCCAGCTCCAGCTTGTCCCTGCTTGCCAAAGGGGAGGAAGGTTGTGTTTTCCCCCCACATCTTGTCTAAAAACGTATTTGGCGAGAAGTGGCTGGGGGTGGTGGTGTGTGGAACGTGGCACAGAGGCATAGGGAGGGTGTCACACCTGTATTGCGGGACCTGCAGCTGGTTACTTTCGCTGCTGTTGTTGGGTGCCGTTAAAAGTGCTGACGTTAACCTGGAAAATATTTTCCGGCTTGCCTGGATCTCCTTAATGGAATCCGACCGGCTGTTGTGGTTTATCTTATCTCACTTCTGTCTCGTCTCCTTCCCTGCCCTTCCCTCCTGCCCTTCCTTCCTTCTCATCCATTTATCCCTCCTTCCTTCCTTCTCATCCATCTATCCCTCCTTCCTTCTCATCCATCTATCCCTTCCTTCCTTCTCATCCATCTATCCCTTCCTTCCTTCTCATCCATTTATCTTCCTTCCTTCCTTCTCATCCATCTACCCGTCCATCTATTTCTCCCTCCTTTCTTCCATCCCATCCATCTATCCCTTCCTTCCTTCTCATCCACTTATCTTCCTTCCATCCCATCCATCTAACCCTTCCTTCTCATCCATTTATCTTCCTTCCTTCCCTCCTTCCTTCTCCATCTATCCCTCCTTTCTTCCATCCCATCCATCTATCCCTTCTCATCCATTTATCTTCCTTCCTTCCCTCCTTCCTTCTCATCCATCTATCCCTCCCTTCTTTCCTTCCTTCCATCCATCCCATCCATCCATCCCTCCCTTCTTTCCTTCCATCCATCCCATCCATCCATCCCTCCTTTCTCCCTTTTCATCCATCTGTCCCTTCCATCTTTCATCTATCCCTTCCTTCTCATCCATTTATCTTTCTTCTTTCCCTCCTTCCTTCTTATCTATCTATTCCTCCCTTCCATCCCTCCCTCCCTCCCTCCGTCCCTTTTTCCCAAAGTCCACAGATGAGGAAGACTGATGAAGGAAGGGGGGGGGGGAGAAATGGTCCTTCCTGATTTTGGGGGAAAACATCAGCTGTCTAGGATGGTGTCCTCCTTGAGATATCTTAATGCCTTCCCTGCCACCTTTGGCAGAAGGCAAAGCCAATTCTTCCACAGGGCATTTCGGCTGTCAAAGTGCCACTTTATTCTACCATATGGTTGGCTTTAAGGAGATTCTCAGTCATCCAGGTCACAGTTTTCCCAAAGGTGCTTTTCTTTCAAGAGGCAACTGGATTTTCTGGGTTTTCTTTGAAGGCCTTTCACTTTTCATCCAAGAAGCTCTGACTGGATGGTGAGCAAAGGAAGGATTTATATTCCTCAGAGTTGGTGCATTCAGAGTGCTAATAACCAGATGATTGCAAGGAATATAAATCTTTCCATTCCCCACCATCCAGTCAGAACTGAAGAAGCTTTTTGGAGGAGAAGTGAAACATCTTCAAAGAAAAACCAGAAAGTCCAGTTGCCTCTTGGAAAAAAAGCACCTTTGGGACATTCTTTTATTTTACCTTGTAAGGCACCAAGCCATGGAATTTTTGTGTTTTTTATTTTGCTTTTTATCCAGGCTTTTTATTTATTGTTTATAAGTTTAACTCAAGCTGGCGAGCATACCTAATGTTCCTTCCTTCCTCCCACAACAACAACCCTGTGAAGTGGGGATAGGGCTGAGAGAAAGGGACTGGACCAAAGGCACCCAGCTGGTTTTCATGGCTAAGACGAGACTAGAAGTCCCAGACCCCTGCTTAAAAATCCAACAAATCGACTGATCTGATAATTTGTAATTCAGTATAACACAAATCCCTGGTTCAAAAAAAAAAAATCTTAATCAACTTTTCTGATAACTTGTATAGGTAGTCCTCGACCTACAACAGTTCATTTAGTGACCGTTCAGAGTTACAACAGCACTGAAAAGTCATGTGATCAAAATTCAGACACACTTGTCAATTGACCCATATTTATGACGGTTGAGCTGTCCCCCTTTGTGACTTTCTGACGAGCAAAGTCATTGGGGAAGTCAGACTCACCTAACTGGCAGGAAAGTTCATAAAATGGGGCTAACTGACTTAAATGTTTCCCTTGACAATAAATTTTGGACTCAATTCTAGTCGTAAGATGAGGACTACCTGTAATTCACATGTACTACCGGTTCAAAACCCCCCACCCCCAACCTAAGAGGGTAATGAAAGATACTGTTGGCATATTGCCTTGCTTACATAATGGATTGTGTCATGGAAACACGATGACATTTCTGGCCAGCTCAGGATGTTCTGGTCTGCCGTTGCTGACTGCTTCCTTACCTTCTGAATTTTGTTCTTACTGTAACATTTTAGGCTTTGTGAATAGTCAGTGGAAAGGGTCTGGGTCCCCGGGAGGCAGGCAGATTAAATAATTTTAAATGTAATAATTGGAGGTGAAAATAGGATTTTAGAGACAGTGCAGAGAAGAGCAACAAAGAGGATTAGGGGACTGGAGGCTAAAACATACGGTTGTAGGAATTAGGTAGATCTAGTCTGATAAAAAGAAGAATTAGGGGAGACATGATAGCAGCCTTCCAATATTTGAGGGGCTACCCCATAGAAGAGGGGGTCAAGCTATTTTCCAAAACCCCCAAAGGCAGAGCAAAGGAGTAACAGTTGAAAGCATATCAAATAGAGATCCAGGCTACAATTAAGGACTAATTTCCTGACAACAATTAATCCGTGGAATGGCTTCCATCCAAAAGTTCTGGGTGCTCCAATATTGGAAGTTTTTAAGAAGAGAGAGAACAACCATTGTTCTGAAATAGTATAGGACCATGACACACGAGCCGTCATCCCAGTTCAGTTCTGCCGCGCATGTGTGTGTGCCTCCCGCCAGCCTGCTGCTCATCAGGTCTCTGCTGTGCATGTGGAGGCGGGGGGTGGCGGAGTGCATGGAGGGGCCCGTACGCGCATTGCATTTTGGGGGTTCGGGTGTGTGTGCATTGGGCGCTCAATCCGGAAGGTAAGCCATCACTGGTATAGGACCTCCTGCCTAACGGGGTTGGACTAGAAGACCTCCAAGCTCCCTTCCAACTCGTGTTATTCTGTCCCGGTGGGGTTTCCATCTCCTTTGAGAAGGAAACTGGTGGCTTGTTGGTCCAACACGGTCACCTTCTTTCTCCTGTTTTCCAGGTGAACTTCACAGTAGACCAGATCCGGGCCATCATGGATAAAAAGGCCAACATCCGGAACATGTCAGTGATTGCCCACGTGGATCATGGGAAATCCACTCTGACCGATTCGCTGGTATGCAAAGCGGGGATTATCGCCTCGTCCCGTGCCGGGGAGACCCGTTTCACCGACACAAGAAAAGACGAGCAAGAGAGATGCATCACCATCAAGTCGACGTAGGTCCCTTTGGTTGAATCTTTTGAGGCAGGTGGGTGGGATGAGAGAGAAGGAGCTAAGTTGGTTGCCTTACACAGCAGTTCGTTTAGTGACCGCTCAAAGTTACGATGACACTGGAAAAAAAGGGACTTCTGATCTTTTTTCACAGATAACGACCTTTACAACATCTCACATGATCAAAATTCAGACGCTTGGCAACTGGCTCATATTTACGACCGTTGCTGTGTCCCAAGGTCATGTGGTCCCTTTTTATGACCTCCTGACAAGTAAAGTCAATGGGGATGCCAAATTTACTTAGCAACTGGGTTACTAGCTTATCAACTGCAGTGTTTCTCTTAACAGTGGCAACAAAGGTTGTAAAATGGGGCAAAACTAGCTTAACAAGTGTCACTTGGCGAGAAATTTTGGGCTCAATTGTGGTTGTAAACCAAGGACTAACCTGTACGGAAGTCCTTTTGTGCTGCTTGCTGTGATGTGGGCAGATGAACGATGGAATGTCTCTTTTCTTTTTAATTTTTAAAATTTGTTTATAATGTAAAAACATACAAAACATACAAATAGGGAAGGGGAAGGGAAGAGTGCAGGAAAGAAGGGAAAAAGAAAGAGAAGGCGTTGGCTTCCGACTCCCTTTGGTGCAGTAAAATAAGATAGTACATCAAACCTCAACTTACTACTTTTACAGAGTATAAACTAGCCATTTCTACAACAACAAATCTAATCGGTGAAACCCAAAATCAAAGTTTCATTTTTTTCCCCCCACCACAAGCACAAAGTCCAGAAGCGGTTTCCAAGTAGAAACGAAAGTACTTAAGGTTTTTTTTCCCCTTTCTTTTATCAAAGCAGTCAATTTAGCCATCTCTGCCAACTCAATTTTTGCAGCCATTTGTCTTTTGTGAGGATCGAAATGTCCTTCCGTTTTTGTGCGTAAAGTAGTCTTCCCACCGTCAACATATATATGTAACATCAAAGTTCCAATCCCCCCCACTCCCAAAGTCTTTTCCCATTAAACCCAAAAGAAAGGTTTTCGGTTTTATCTTTACATTCACTTTTAAGAATCTGGAATGTCTGTAAACTTTCTTCTGCGTCTTCCCTTAGGGCCATTTCCCTCTTCTACGAGCTCTCAGAGAACGACTTGGCCTTCATCAAGCAGAGCAAAGATGGCTGCGGGTTCTTGATCAACCTAATCGATTCCCCTGGCCACGTGGATTTTTCTTCAGAAGTTACAGCTGCCCTACGGGTCACCGATGGTGCCTTGGTTGTTGTGGATTGTGTTTCCGGTAAGAAACTGGCTCCCTGCTCTGAGCTTTCTTGATGCGTTTGTCCAGTGGGCAGTGCTAAGGATGTAGAGCAGGGGTAGCCAACCTTGATAAGTTTAAGACTTGTGGACCACAACTCCCAGAATTCTGAATTCAGCGTCAACTTCCCATCGCCCGGTGCGCTCTCACAGAGAGGGCCTACTCAGGGTGCCGTCGGCTAGACAATGTTGGCTGGCGACCCCCAGGAGTAGAACTTTCTCTGTGAGTGCCCCCACCCTTCGGAATCAACTTCCCTTGGGGCTCCGGTTGTCCCCTGACCTTCGCACCTTCCGTCGTGAATTGAAAATCTGGCTATTTCCCCCAGCCTGGACTGACGGAGTAGTATATTTTAAATTTTTAAAAAATTTTACATTTTTTTAATATTTTTTGTGTATATTTGTTGATTTTAACAGTTGTTTGTCGATTGTTGTGTGAGCCGCCCTGAGTCCTTGGAGATAGGGCGGCATACAAATTTTATAAATAAATAAATGAATGAATGAATAAATTCCCACTTTGTGGATTTTAAGGCTTCTGGACTTCAAAGCCACAAGACTTTGAGACTTCTGGACTTCAACTTCCTGAATTCTAAATTCCCACTTTAAGACCTGTGGACTTCAACTCCTCATGACTTTAAAGACTTCTGGACTTCAACTCCCCAAATTCTAAATTCCCACTTTAAGATTTGTGGACTTCAAATTCAAAAGGCTTTAAAACTTCTGGACTAACTCCCAGAATTCTAAGTTCCCAGTTTAGGACTTGTGGACTTCAACACCAAGAATCCACAGATCTTAAAATTGCCAAAGTTGGACACCCCTAATGTAGAATGTTCCTATTCTCTATATGGCTCTGCCAAAGTGATGGAAGTGACAGCACTTATGGAAGACAAGCTGAGCTTTCTCTTCTTCCTCTCCAGGGGTGTGTGTCCAGACTGAGACTGTCCTGCGCCAGGCTATCGCTGAGAGGATAAAGCCCGTCCTGATGATGAACAAGATGGACCGGGCTCTGCTGGAGCTGCAACTGCAGCCCGAGGAGCTGTACCAGACCTTCCAGCGCATTGTGGAGAACGTCAATGTCATTATCTCCACCTACGGGGAGGGCGAGACCGGCCCCATGGGCAACATCATGGTAAGGGTTTCCAACGAGCAGTGACATTCTGAAGAAAATCTGAATGGACATGTTGATATCGGAAGGCAGTGCAAAATTTTTCTTTCCCAAGATCAGAGGGTAGGGGACCTTTATGGCTTGTGGACTTCAACTCCCAGAATTCCTCAGCCAGCAGGGAGGAACTATGGCCCCTTTATGGCTTGTGGACTTCAACTCCCAGAATTCCTCAGCCAGTAGGGAGGAACTATGGCCCCTTTATGGCTTGTGGACTTCAACTCCCAGAATTCCTCAGCCAGCAGTCTCCAAGTCATAAAGGGGCCATCGTTCCCCATCCTTACCCTAGATCAGTGATGGCTAACCTTTTTGCCATTGCATGCCAGGAGAGGGGTGGGTGGGGGAGGGTCGTGCATGCGCAACCCCCTCCCCCCCACTCCTGGCACATGATGCCCTGGTAGGCCCGTTTTTCTTTCTTACCTGGTTCCAGATCCTCTCTGTGTATCTGGGAAGGGCGAAAACAGCCTTTCCCACTCCCTTGGAGGCCCTACGGAGGCTGAAAGGGCCCATTTCTCTCGGTGGGACAAGAAGTGACATTTTTTGCTGTCCCCAGCCTCCAGAGGCTCCTAGAGACTCTCTAGGAGTCTCTGGAGGCTGGGGACAGGAAAAAAACATCACTTCCTGTCCCACCGGGAGTCGGGAAATGGGCCCTTTCAGCCTCCGTAGGGCCTGCAAGGGAGTGGGAAAGGC
The DNA here is from genome assembly GCA_022577455.1 of Arizona elegans. Classification (NCBI taxonomy): domain Eukaryota; kingdom Metazoa; phylum Chordata; class Lepidosauria; order Squamata; family Colubridae; genus Arizona; species Arizona elegans. Next base: position 13,216,481 of record JAKOOJ010000018.1, read on the forward strand.
TGTTTTTGCCCTTCCCAGATACACAGAGAGGATCTGGAGCCAGGTAAGAAAGAAAAACGGGCCTTCCCCCACCCCTCCCCAGGCCCTCCAGAGGCAGGAAACAGCCTGTTTCCCTACTTCTGGTGGGCCCAGAAGGCCCAAAAATCAGCTGGCCGGCACGTGCATACGCCCTAGAGCTGAGCTGGTGTGCCCACTAATATGGCTCTGCGTGCCACCTGTGGCACGCGTGCCATAGGTTCGCCATCATGGCCCTAGATGGATTCAGATAATTTAGGCTGCTTACAAGGGACATAATTTCTACTAGGTGGTGGAACAGATGTTTGGCTTTGTGCACACCATTAGCAATTTTTAGCCCAGTCTATCTGGAGGGTATCGGGGTGTACATGTTTAGAAGTTACTCCACGGGTAATCCTTAATTTATGACAGGTTGCTTAGCAACTGTTCAGAGTCAGGATGACCCCCTGAAATGGTAGTGGCAGCTCAGTTCCAAAGTTTCAATGGTGATCTCTGTAGTCACCATTTGCAAAATGCAGTCACCTCTGCATTCTGGACACTTGGCAACTGCCTCACTAACACAGTCTTTCCTCTTAGAGAATAGCAAAGGAAATCATGAAAATAAAGGAGAATATTTGTAGCGTAGAGTTGAGATTGGGGGTCTTTGGTGCTCTCTGAACTTCTGACTAACACTGATGCTGTTACCTAGTTGGGTAATGAAACGTCTGCAAGAAAACAATGAAGTTGAGAGAGCCCCAGTTTCAGTTTCAGTTTTATTAGATTTATATACCGCCCTACTCCCGAAGGACTCAGGGCGGTGAACAGGCACAAAATAAAATACCTAGATACAAAAGTTAAAAAACATAATTAAAACCAGATTAAATAATTTAGCCTGAGACAATTAAAAATCCCAATAATTTAAAACAGATTAAAATTTCAATTTAAAAGAATTTTAAAATGGGAGAAAATTAGGACAGGCTGGCTTGCTGGAATAGGAGAGTCTTAAGAGCACGGCGGAAAGTGCGCAGATCCGGGATCCTCCATATCTCGGGGGGGGGAGCTCGTTCCAGATAGTGGAACGAGCTCCCCCCAGAGGGAGGAGGGACCCTACAAATCGTGCCCTTCTAGGGAACACACCACAGAGTCTCAGGTGGATTAAATTCTCTTGCCTGTTCTTCCTCCCCTAGATCGATCCAGTCCTCGGCACAGTCGGCTTTGGCTCCGGCCTGCACGGCTGGGCTTTCACGCTGAAGCAGTTTGCCGAGATGTACGTGGCCAAGTTCGCAGCCAAAGGCGAAGGGCAGCTGAACTCCGCCGACCGTGCCAAAAAGGTGGAGGACATGATGAAAAAACTCTGGGGCGACAGGTGGGTAATTTAGGATTGTGCAAATGAGGATCTCCGCGTAACACGGCTAGAAGACTTAATTGTTGACAGGCTGCGTTCGTGCAGGAGAAGAGAATGCCCACATTTGACCTCAAGTCTATGGAGGTTCTCCGTCATCCACGTCATCCAAAAAGGTGCTTTTTTTCAAGAGGCAACTGGACTTTCTGTTTTTTCTTTGAAGACGTTTCGCTTCTCATCCAAGAAGCTTCTTCAGCTCTGACTGGATGGTGGGGAATGGAAGGATTTATACTCCTTGCAGACAGGTGGTCATTTGCATTATTTTAGAGTCCTTGAGGCCACTTGGAGAACCCTCATGATAAGACAAGAGCCTTGGTAGTACAGTGGTCTAAAGCACCCTGTTATTAACACCAGCTGCCTGCAATTACTGCAGGTACGAAGCTCACCAGGCTCAAGGTTGACTCAGCCTTCCATCCTTTCTAAAGTAGGTAAATTGAGGACCCAGATTGTGGGGGCAATAAGCTGACTTTGTATAAATATACAAAAGTACGAAGGCTATTGCTTAGCGCATTGTAAGCTGCCCTGAATCTCCGGAGAAAGGCGGCATATAAATCAATTTTTTTTTAAAAAAGACATCATAAGCCTTGGTAGCGCAGCAGATTAAAGCATTGTTAAGTAACACCAGCTGCCTGCAATTACTGTAAGTCCAAATCTCACCAGGCTCCAGGTTGACTCAGCCTTCCATCCTTCCTAGGTAGGTAAAATGAGGACCCAGATTGTGGGGGCAATAAGATGACTTTGTATAAAAAAGAACACCACTTTGGGGTGGGGGGGGGCGAAAGCCCTACTAAGCAGGTATATCCAAAATATGAAGGCTATTGCTTAACGCATTGTAAACCACCCTGAGTCTCCGGAAAAGGGCGGCATATAAATCGAACCAATAAATAAATAAATAAATCTATCTCCAGTCTACAACATAGTCCTTTCAGCACTTCCAAGAAGGCTCCCCACCCATTTGCACCAGTCAGGTGACCCTGAGGACACAGACAAACCTCCCAAGTGGTCTCATCGATTCTCCAAAAATAATGCAAATGACCAGCTGTTAGAAATCCTTCCGTTCCCCATCATCCAGTCAGAGCTGAAGAAGCTTCTAGGATGAGAAGCGAAACTCAAAATGTCTTCATAGAAAAACCAGAAAGTCCAGTTTCCTCTCGAAAAAGCCCCTTTAGGGTTTGACCTCAAGGTTTTCTCGGTGCATTAAGGAACTAGAGGAAGGGAATCCTTTTATTAACTGCAAAGATGCCGCAAATGAAAATGTATCATTAAAGAATTGGATTATTCTCTTTTGTTTCAGGGGTTTTGCAAGTTTTAAGATGTGTGAACCTCAACTCCCAGAATTCTCCAGCCAGCATGGCTGACTGGGGAATTCTGGGAGTTGAAAGGACCACAAGGTCAGGAAAATACGATGTGTAATTCATTGTTACTGAGAAATTTCCCAACAGAACAATTAATCTGGAACAACTTGCCTCCAGAAGTTGTGGATGCTCCAACGCTGGATGTTTTTAAGAAGAGATCGGACAACCATTTGTCTGAAGTGGTGTAGGGTTTCCTGCCTGAGCATGGGGTTTGACTAGAAGATCTCTAAGGTCCCAATTGTGCTATTCTGTTGTTTTCTGATTGGCTTTACCACGCTTTAGTTAAACTCAATTTCTCCTTAGTTCTAAGTTGCTTCTCTCCTTCATTAGTTTCCATCTGTTGTTTCTTGTCCTGCCTTCAGGTGTTTTGGAGAATAGCTCGACTCCCTCTTCTTTGTGGCAACCCCTGAGATACTGGAAGACTGCTATCATGCCCTGATCCTTTTCATTAAACTAGACAGACCCAATTCCAGCAACTGTTCTTCATATGTTTTAGCCTCCAGTCCCCTAACCATCTTCGTTGCTCTTCTCTGCAATGTCATGTCTGAAAGACCACTGAAGATTCAATTAAGCTGATGTATTGCTAAAACAGGCCAGGCATAGGAATCTTCTCAGTTCAAGTCAGAATTAGATAAGTGTCAACAGCATTCAGGGGAGGTTGGGACTTCTTTCGCTTGTAGCTACATAGGGATTCGAGGCAGATCCCTCTTGGGATCCCCTGGGGCGCTCACATTGCAGCACTGGTCAAAAGGGCCCAGCAGAGATTATACTACCTGAGACTTCTCAGGAAACAACAGCTGAATGAAAAACTGCTGGTGACCTTCTACGGTTGAACCAGTATTCTAATTTATGGCACCTGTGTGATGCAGTGGCTAAGACGCTGAGCTTGTCGATCGAAAGGTCAGCAGTTCGAATCCCTAGTGCCGGGTAACAGGCTGAGCTCCTGTTCCTTGTCCCAGCTTCTGCCAACCTAGCAGTTCAAAAGCAGGTAAAAAATGCAAGTAGAAAAATAGGGACCACCTTTGGTGGGAAGGGAACAGCGTTCCGTGCGCCTTTGGCATTTAGTCATGCCGGCCACATGACCATGGAGACGTCTTCGGACAGCGCTGGCTCTTCGGCTTTGAAACGGAGATGAGCAACGCCCCCTAGAGTCAGGAACGACTAGCACATATTTGCGAGGGGAACCTTTACCTTTGTATGGTTTGCCAATTGCACAGTGGCAGATAGGACAATGCTCCAGAGGGTTAACATTATTGCTTAGAGGATCATTGCTTGCCCTCTCCCCTCCTCGGAAGAGCTTTATAGCTCCCGCTGCCTTAAGAAAGTTCAAAACATTCTTAAAGATCCATCTCATTCTGGGCACCCTTTTTTTTTTTTAAAAAAAACTATTACCATCTGGCAGACGGTACAGGACAATAAAAACAAGGACAAATAGGCTGAAAAACAGCTTCTATCCCAGAGCAGTAACTATATTGAATTCTACTGCATTGTGCAATATTAATGCAATATCGGGGGGTTTTCAATTCAATTGTACGGAATGTGAAGGAAGTGTGTTTTCACACATTCCAAAATTGTGGAAACCTTTTCGGAAAAGTATATTTTTGAGGTTTGATGGCTAATTACAGCACTTTTTTGGGGGGAGTAGTACCAAAAATTATCAATGGAAAGATAATTTAATCAAGAATGTAATGCATTTCAACCTTTGAGAGAGAAAAGTGGCTTTTTTTTTCATGGAATTTGAGATTTTAGGCCAAATTCCTGCAGCCTGTGCCAAACAGTCCTTGCACTCAACTTGACATTGCATTGTACCATTTCATCTTGTATCCACCTGGATGATTTTCTCCTGTCACCTAGGCCCAGTCTCTTTTCTGCACCTTTTCCTACCTTTACCAGTGTGGTTTTGTAGTGACTGAGTCTCCTTATACCTCTTCAAAAATTTAGAAATGCCACTTTCGGTTAAGTTTCTACCAATTTTTCAACTGTAGCCTTGTTCACTTAATAATACTATTTTACATCGGTTTCTGGGTGACTGGTCAACACTTTGCACCATTACTTTAATTTTATTACATTTTACAAGCTCACTAAATGAAAACACAAAAAAACCATATTATATTGTCTATTGATTAGAAACCTAGATATTAATATAGATATTGGAGAGAGACGGCTATAGATATTATTAAGGGATATTAAGGAATAATAACTGTGATTATCAATATAGGTAGTATGCATTGGCAACTGTGAAAACACAAAAAAACCTCAACCAAAGACAGCGATCACATAACACACTGACAAATGTCTCAGCTTCAATACATGACATTAATAACTGAATCCTACTGCGATCTGATTGGCTCATTGCCAAAACAAGATGACACCTGATTGGCTCTCTAAACACTCATGCTCATTGGCTACAATCAGATGAAGGAAAGCTACCTGATATCAACCTAAGCAAGCTGTGCTTCCTTTTTCTGGTTATTTGGCTATAACGTTTCATAGAATACAAATTTTGTTGCATTACATTCTTGATTAAATTATCTTTCCATTGATATATATACCGTATTTTTTGGCGTATAAGACGCACCGGAGTATAAGACGCAGCTACCTTTTTTGGTGAGGAAAAGAAGAAAAATCTCCGTCTGCCTCTGAGCAATTTTGCCTCGTTGCAGCAAACAACCTGCTTTACTTCCATTTTCGTTTTAAGCATAGCTTGATTAGCACAAGGAAAAAAAAAAATCTGCTCCAGCAATTTACCTCTTTGCTGATCCAATCAATTTGTGCTAATTAGACTGTGCTGAAGCTGAGAGGAGCTGTTTTTTCTTGCTGTTTGCTTGCAAGGAGGTACCTGCTGCGATGCAGAGGCCAAAGGATGGGGGACAGTGGGTGGGCGGGGCTGCATTCGGTGTATAAGACGCACCTAAATTTTCACCCCCTTTTAGAGGGGAAAAAGGTGCGTCTTATATTCCGAAAAATACAGTAATTTTATGGTACTACTCCAAAAAAAAAAAAAAATTAGTGTTATTAGCCATCAAACCTCAAAAATACACTTTTCCCAAAAGGTTTCCACAACTTTGGCCACTACTGTATAATCTACAGTGAAGATGGCATTTAATTTTGTTGCACGAGGTGCATTGACAATATTAAATAAATCTTTACACCGCCCCCAGTTTCTGCCACTCTTCCTCCTTGAGGAGCTTACTTAAAACGGGGGAGTCTTGACAAAACGTAAACCTCCTCTCTTATTTTTTTTCCCTCTCCTTTCCCACAGGTATTTTGACCCGGCGACTGGCAAGTTCAGCAAGTCTGCAACCAACCCCGATGGAAAGAAACTACCAAGGACTTTCTGCCAGCTGATCCTAGACCCCATCTTCAAGGTAGCACCCCCTCTCCCTCCCGTAGTTTTCTCGGCCGACCCCAAACTAGACCCACTCCAATGCTCAAGATGCCTTGCCTCTGCTACCCTGTGCATGATGACGAAAATATTTCTTCACTTTGACCTGATGTTTTTATGCTTGAAGAAATTTTGCAATATCTGACACAAAGTAGAATGAGTCTAGAAAGATACCCAGGTTGTGGGGGAGGGAGGGGAATGTCTCTCTAGGCTGAATTGAGCCCTTTGGACTCCAAGGGGGAGGGCGCATCTGGCCTGCAGGGTGCTTTGATCTGGCTGGAGGGGGGGGGGGGGGGGCTGCCCTGGAAACAGTGAAGGACCGAGCCCCAGTGCCTCTTCCAGCGAAAAAGGAGCTCAGGAGGGCTGCTTTGTGTATTTTATTTTATTTTTTTATTTTAATTCAATTTATATACCAGCCAAACTTAAAACACATATAGTACAAAAGTTAAGAAAAAACTAAAATAAATTAAATCATTGGCATTTCCAATTTAAAATCCCAAATCTGCAAAATCGAAAAATGTTCCCAATTTAAAACCCAGAATCAATAAAATCAAAAATTTAAAAACCCCATTAAAACCATTTAAGCTAGGCCAGCTTGCTGGAATAAATTAGTCTTCAGGGCCTTTCGGAAAGTGTACATACATATTTGCTTTATGCACTTGCCTGCCGCTGTTGTGGCCTGTTGTCCGCCAGCCCCTCCAGCAGCAGAATCGGAGGAGAAGGTGTGGGAGTCATGGTCAGCAACAAGGCAACCTGAGAGCTCCGAGGGGGAAGAGGGAATGGAGCTGGCAGAGAGAAAGGGATAGAGATGGAGCCTGGCCCGTCCGCCAACTCTCAGATGGAGAGTCAACAGCCCCCAGGCCTGGAGGTAGCTGATGAGGAAGAGGAGGAACAGCTGGGTCCAGTGCCTGGCACGCAGATAGGCAGAGGAGAGGAGAGCAGTGGAAATCTATGGGCTGGTCCTTGGGACAAAAGAGCCACCGCTGCTAGGAAAGCCCCATCCTAGCTCTGGGGATAAAACGCAGGAGGGGGAGATGAATAGATGTGGTAGACAACTATACATCTCCTGGACGGATGGACGGACTTGTTAGCTTGCGGTGAGAGAGAAACTTTTTGCTGGTGCTCCTAATAAAGGAATCTTTTGAGTTCACTTCAGAGGATTTGTCATATATGGGGAGTTGGGTCAGAACAGCTGCTTGTGTGGGCCAGTTCCCAACAGGCTGCGACCTGGTACCGGGCCAAGGACTTGGGGTGGGTGGGTGGGGGCTACCCTCAGTTAGAAGAAGCAAGACTGCCAGCAGAATGACTCCCTCCCTTATTTGCTCGCTGCCCCTGCTGGAGATTTGACCTTTCTGTCACACGACCTTTGTCTCCGAAGGTATTCGATGCAATCATGAACTTCAAGAAGGAAGAAACGGGCAAACTGATTGAGAAGCTGGACATTAAGCTGGACAGCGAGGACAAAGGGAAGGAAGGCAAGCCTCTGCTGAAGGTAAGGCAAAACGGGAGCCTTGTGACGACGTATGATTTTGGGGGGGGGGGGGGGCGGGGACGGGTGGGAAAGGAAGCAATTTTTTTTTAAGAGTCTGAAACAAATCCGCCAGTTCCGTTCAGGATGGGCCACGTTTTAAAGGAAAACGCGCAGGGACCCCAGGGTGATTTAATGAGATTTAGAATTTTTTTCTAAAAAAAAAGAATAGAATAAAGCTGTAAGGGGACTTGAAGGTCTTATAGTCCACCCCTCCCTCCATCCTCCCCAAGCAGGAGAACCTGAACACGACAAGGTTGGGGACTGGGGTTGCCACCTTTTGTTCCCCCTCCCCTTCTAGGAAGAATTCTTCCTTCACGGTCCCTGCAGCTCAACCCCTGACCGAAAAAAAAAAAGACATGGCTTAACAAACTGCTTCAGCAAAAAAACCCCTAAAAAACGAATACAATCCTTGGTGGTATAAACAGAGGCATACAATCAAAATCACATGAAGTCTTACTACCGCTTTATAAATCCTTAGTAAGGCCACACCTGGAATAATTGCATCCAGTTTTGGTCACAAGAAAGATGTTGAGGCTTTGGGAAAAAGTGCGAAGAAAAGCCACTAAGATAATGGAGACTAAAACATGAATAAGGATTGGAGGATTTGGGTTAGGCTAGTCTAGGAAAAAAAAGGACTTTGGGGGTGGGCGTGATAGCAGTCTTCCCCAAAGAAGAGGGGGTCAATTTATTCTCCAAAGCACCTGAAGGCGGGACAAGAAACAATGGATGGAAACTGAACAAGGAGAGAAGCAACCTGGAATTAAGGAGAAACTGCCTAACGGTGAGGACAATTAACCAGTGGAACAGCTTGCCACCAGAAGTTGTGGATGCTTCATCACTGGAGGTTTTTAAGAAGAGACTGGACAGTCACCTGTCTGAAATGGTAGAGCGTCTCTTGCTTGAGCAGGGGGTTGGACTAGAAGACCTCCAAGGTCCCAGCTCTATTCTGATTGAAACTGACTGGGCACCACACCCTCGTTGTGCTGCCTTTGTTAGAGAAGACTCTTGAGAGCACTCTTGGACTGCAAGGAGATCCAATCAGTTGATCCTAAAGGAAATCAACCCTGATCGTCCTTTGGAAGGACAGATCCTGAAGCTGAAGCTCAAATTCTTCGGCCACCTAATGAGAAGAGAAATCTCCTTGGAGAAGCCCCTGATGTTGGGAAAAGAGGGAAGGCAAAAGGAGAAAGGGACAGCAGAAGATGAAATGGATAGATAGTGTCATTCATGCATATTGAACATGAATTTGGAGCACGGGGGGGCTTGGTGTGCTGTGGTCCATGGGGTCATTAATAATCAGACACAACTAATAGTAGGACTACACCTAAGAGTACTGCATCCAGTTTCGGTCACCACGCTATAAAAAAAGATGTTGAGACTAGAAAGAGTGCAGAGAAGAGCAATCAGGATGATTAGGGGACTGGAGGCTAAGACATACGATGAACGGTTGCAGGAACTGGGCCTGGCTACTCTAGTGAAGAGAAGGACAAGGGGAGACACGATAGCAGCGTTCCAATATTTGGGGGGCTGCCACAGAGAGGAGGGGGTCAAGCTCTTCTCCAAAGCACCCAAAAATCAGACAAGGAACAGTGGATGGAAACTGAACAAGGAGAGAGATTCAACCTAGAAATAGGGAGAAATTTCCTGACAGTGAGAACAACAGAAGTTGTCTTCGGAAGTTGTGGCAGCTTCATCCCTGGAAGTTTTCAAGAAGAGATTGGACTGCCATCTGTTGGAAATGATGCAGGGTCTCCTGCTTGGGTTGGTGGTGGGGGTTTGAACTAGATGACCTCCAAAGTCCGTTCCAGCTCTATTCTGATTGTTTGAGGATCCCTTGGAGGGTGGGAGGGGCTTGAACCTTCCTGATGTAGGCAGCTGATGGGCCTGGGACCTTTTTTTTCCCCACAACTTTTGACTCCATGGTTTCCCCTGGTAGGCTGTGATGCGACGCTGGCTCCCTGCAGGAGAAGCTTTGCTGCAAATGATCACCATCCATCTGCCTTCTCCGGTCACCGCTCAGAAATACCGCTGCGAGCTGCTCTATGAAGGTCCCCCCGATGATGAGGCTGCCATGGGTAGGTGGTCCTTCTCCCCGTCCTCTCTCCTTCTCCCCCCCCCCCCAAGAAGTTCTTGTTCTGACCTAGGCTTCCTGAGACAGTAAAAAGCACACAGTTAGTCCCCAAAACCCTCTTTTTATTTCAACGGCTGTGAATTCTGTTCATTCACAGATGAGTCACAAATAGTAGAGTCCAACAGAAGTCTGCTACAGTCCTTCAGGATAAGGCTGATAAGCACCCACCTTCATCTCCCTTGACACGCTGCCAAAGACCTAATTGGCAATTAGCTTTGCAAGGCCACACAGAGCACAAAGTCAAAAACGGAGCTGCAGAATTTTAAACAAGCAACAGTTGCTTCCTGCAAAGGCTCATGTCCCTTTGCTCCTCCCTTATGTCTTATGGGAAGGGGCCAATTATCTCCAAGCCTTACTCCCGAGTCGTCCTTTTTGTCTTAACTGTTCTTGCCTTATGGCAGCTCTGCATGCGCGCACTGGGAACAGGCTCCCTCTGTTCCTCTGCCTTGCTGATGTCAGACTCTGGAGACTCCAGAGTCAGCACATAACTCCCAGATGGCTCTGGCCCCATCTCTGCCTCCGACACAGAGCCCATCGTCCGAGCCTTCCCCAAACTCCAGGACTGGCCCATGTTCCTCGCCAACCTCCTCGCTGTCTGACTCTGCTGCCAGCTCTGTAGGCCGCTGGCGGACCACAACAGTTCTCCACAGGAGCATCAAGCACGTCTTCTCCCTCCCCCCTTCTTTTAGGCATTAAGAATTGTGACCCCAAAGGACCCCTGATGATGTACATCTCCAAGATGGTACCCACCTCTGACAAGGGCCGTTTCTACGCCTTCGGCCGAGTGTTTTCAGGAGTTGTGTCCACTGGCCTCAAATGCAGAATCATGGGACCAAACTACACGCCAGGAAAGAAAGAAGATCTCTACCTGAAGCCCATCCAGAGGTCAGTCTTGGAGTGGAGAAGGGGTCGGGTGCCGGCTGTGGGAGGGAGGGGGGGCAAATGGCCATTATTCTCTCTTTTCCTTCTCTGTGAAATTGGCATACTCTTGGGTGGGTTAGGAGTTTGGTCTAGTGCAGGGGTGGGCAATTGTGGCTCTTTTACAACCTGTGGACTTCAACTCCCAGAATTCCCAGAATTCCTGAGACAGTTTGAATTCTGGGAGTTGAAGTCCACAGGTTGTAAAAGAGCCACAATTGCCCACCCCTGGCCTAGTGGTTAAGGCAGTGGGATGGAAGCTAGGAGACAGTGAGTTCTAGTCCCATCTTAGTAGGCATGAAAGCCGGCTGGGTGACTCCGGCCAATCAGCAGGTGACAGTGAGTTCTAGTCCTTCCTTAGGTATCAAAATCGGCTGGTTGACTTTGGGCCAATCACCAGGAGATGTTGAGTTCTAGTCCTGCCTTAGCCAAGAAAACTGGCTGGATGACTGGGCCAATCACCAGGAGACGAGGAGTTCTAGTCCTGCCTTAGGCATGAAAGCTGGCTGGGTAACTGGGCCAATCACCAGAAGATAGTGAGTTCTGGTCCCGCCTTAATCATGAAAGCTGGCTGGGTGACTTTGGGCCAATCACCAGAAGACGCTGAGTTCTATTTCTGCCTTAGCCAAGAAACCTGGCCGGGTGACTAGATCAATCATCAGGAGACAATGAGTTCTAGTTGCTCCCTAGCTGGGAGCCAGTCACTTTTGGCTTGTCCCACCTCGCAGGGTTGTGAGAAAAAGAGAAGGAAACCCAATTTTACATGGTAAATAGGGAATTGGTCAGTATTTAAAAATTGGAGGAAATTTCAGAAAACCCCCAACTTCTAGCCTCTTCTGCCAGAAACCGCTGGTCCTTAGCTTTCTCCAGCACCTGGGCTGTGGCTCACCGTGTCTCTCCTGCTCTTCTCTCCCTCCAGAACCATCCTCATGATGGGCCGCTACGTGGAGCCCATTGAAGACGTGCCTTGCGGTAACATCGTAGGCCTGGTTGGTGTCGACCAGTTCCTGGTCAAGACAGGCACCATCACCACCTTCGAACACGCCCACAACATGCGTGTCATGAAGTTCAGCGTCAGCCCCGTTGTGCGTGTGGCCGTGGAGGCCAAAAACCCGGCTGACCTGCCCAAACTGGTCGAGGGCTTGAAGAGATTGGCCAAGTCTGACCCCATGGTGCAGGTGAGGTGGGGGTGGATCCACCTGGAGATGGTTTGCAACATGGGCATCTTTTTTTTTTTTTTGTAAATATTTTTTTATTTTTTTCCAAATATAAACATAAAATATAGCTTTCAAGAACAGAGTTTCGATCCGATCATAGATGGTTAACATGCTTACATTCTTTTAACACGCTCTATTCCACTTTTCCATTACATCTTTTAAAAGTTTAAAACAGGAAAAAAAACCCCCCCAAATTTAAACATAAAATTCTAACATTTTCATCTAAACAAATCTAATATATCAATACAGTTTTAGCTTCAAATTAAATTTTAACTCATTATCTTTGTATCTATATCTCATCAATATCCAATTAATTGTTAACAATATTCTAGTCTCTTATTCTAATTATATACCTTACAATTTTATCACCAGAATTATCAAGTTCAATTTCAATACAACTCCATTTTGTTAAAATTTATAAAACACAATTTTATCGACATCTTAATTATTTGACCCTTTTTATCAAATCACAGTATCTTAAACTTTCCAATTTAATATCCCACTTATTACACAGTTTTATCACAAAAAAATGTTACTTATTCTTCATGGGCATCTTTGAACCAAGCAAGTTTGCTCGATTAGTCCTCGACTTAACAATCATAGAATAGAATAAGAAGAGAAGAGAATAAGAGAGAAGAGAAGAATAGATAATAAGGATAGAATAGAATAGAGAGAATAGGAATAGAATAGAAATAGAATAGAATAACTTTATTGTCAGTTTGAATGTACACTAATCAACATACATCAAAACAAATTTTTTTTGCATACAGCTCTCAAAGGGTCTCCACCTCCAATGATACACTACATAAACATGACTAAATAAATAAATATACAAAATTATGCATATACCCACATATATGAGACACAGAAACAACACAATCTAGTTCGGATGTATACATGTACATGGCGAGAGAAGCAAATCTTGCAAGTTTACCAGACGGATGGCATAGGGAAGCTGTTACAGAATCTGGTAGTCCTGCTAGAAATACTTCGAAGCCTCCTCCCGGAGGGGAGCAAGAGAAACAGACTGTGAAGTGGGTGTGTGGGGTCTCTAACAATGCTTTGAGCTTGAAGCACATAGCGCTTATAACAGTGGTGGGATTCAGCCAGTTTGCACCACTTCGGGAGAACCGGTTGTTAAATTACTTGAATCCCACCACTGGCTTATAAGCAGCATCCTGAATAATGGGAAGTGAGCTTTCTATGTTCATCGCTTCTCGGCCTTTTGGCTAAGATCAAGTGTAGTATCCTATGTTCTTCTCCACTGTCCTCACCACTCTCTGTATGGACCTTCTATCTGAGGCACTGCTGCCACCAAACCAAATGGATGCAGTCCATCGTGCCTCTGTAAAAAGTGGCCAGGACAGAAGGAGAAAGATGTGCTGTCCTCATCTGATGCAGGAAAAGCATATGCTGGTTTGGACACTTTAAGGATGATGTATGGAGAGATTGTTAGTGCAGTCAGATATTTGCACATCAAGATACTTAATACTGTTGGCCACCTCTACAGCTGCACCCTTGATACTGAGTGGAGTATGACCTCTTTCTAAAATCTACAATACAAAAAGGCAGCCTGGTTCCCTCTTCCTGGCCTAGTCTGGTGACTGGGAAGTGGGGTCCTTGCGTTAGGAAAGGGTATTGATGCATCTCAATTTTCTACCTCCTTTTTCTGATCGTTAGTGTATCATTGAGGAATCTGGAGAGCACATCATAGCTGGAGCCGGAGAACTGCATTTGGAGATCTGCCTGAAGGATCTGGAAGAGGATCACGCCTGCATTCCCATCAAGGTAGCTATTTTGCATCCGGTCTCTCTATTTATGAAATCGATACCAATAGCGGATGGGAATATTTATAGCTCAGGGTTGAACTGGGGGATCTTTTGGGGCTCTCTGAACTTGGTGGTTTTCTTGCAAATGTTTCCTGACCCAACTAGGTAACATCAGTGCTAGGAAGGCAGTGGGGTTCGTAATGCTATTTATATTCAAATGGTTTGCCCTGTTAAGTGGGAGTATTCTTCACGGGGGAAGTGGAGCTCCTTGATTAGACTGTTGTTTACTGTTTGTTTCGCAGTTCCTTGATTGGTGTATTGTTTGCATTTTGATCGTTGGTCTAATCTTAATCTTGGTGTTAATCTCTGCTCATCTGGATCGGATTGCTGGTGAAGAAGTGGTTTCCTGTTTCCTTTGTATTGTCTCTGTTGAATGATATGTAGATCTTGTTTATTATCTCGTATGCCTTTGGTTTATACACCTGTCCATCTTCTGAACGTGACTCTTGAGTGTTTTATTAATATTAGCAAAGAATTTTTTAAAAACCCAAGAAATCTCTCAGTGGCTCATCTTATATCCAGGTCTTTAGCACTTGATCAAAGGCCAGAAGGGTTGAAAGCGACCTGATCTTAGGGTTGTGGTGTTCCACAGGGCAGGTGCTGGAACCAAAGACACATTTCCTAGGTCCCATAAAATGACACTCTTTTAATTGATGGGACCCAGAGTGTGTCTCTCCTATTGTCAGGGTTCCGAATAATTCATCCGAAGAAATCAGAACTCCAAGGCAGGAACGGTCCTTGTATTTATTGGATGCATCATATCAGCACAGCTAGGGAAAACGCAACTCTAAAAAAGTTTCCTGCGGTTTCTGTATAATTAAAAGAATAAAAGTTTCCCTCCCTGGGTGTCACAGGTCACGTTGTCCAATTAAAGCAGCTGGCGGGCTCCTTGGTCACGCCTTCTCCTCTATCAGCTGCCACCTGTTGGGATGACCTTGGTTCCCACGGGAGAGCACTTCTCCCCTTCCAAACTATGTGGCAACTATGAAGCAGCAAAGATGGCTTCAGCCAGGCTCAGTTTTTATTTTATTTTACTTTATTATTTTTTATTAAATTTGTATACCGCCCTACTCCCGAAGGACTCAGGGCGGTGAACAGCCAGATAAAATACATATAATACAAATGTTAAAAAACTGTTAAAATACAATTAAATAATTGGCTCAGAGAACGAAATTTAAAAACCCCAAATTCATAAGACAAAATTTAAAATTTAGAAATTTTAAAAAGTTTAAAAGAGAGGTTAGGCCAGGTCAGCCTGTTGGAAAAGAAATGTTTTAATGGCACGGCGGAAAGCGTGCAGGTCCGGGATCCTCCATATCTCCGGGGGGAGCTCGTTCCAGATGGCAGGTGCCCCCACAGAGAAGGCTCTCCCCCTGGGGGCCGCCAGTCGACTGTTTGGCCGACGGCACCCTGAGGAGCCCCTCTCTATGGGAGCGTACTGGCCGGTGAGAGGCCACTGGTGGCAGAAGATGGTCTCGTAGATACCCCGGTCCTAAACCATGGAGCGCTCTAAAGGTGGTAACCAAAACCTTGAAGCGCACAAAGAAGACCACAGGGAGCCAGTGCAGCTCGCGCAGGAGGGGGGGGGGTCACATGGGAGCGCCACGTCGCTCCCATAACCACAGTTCAGAGTTGACACCTGTTGGACATCAAGAGACAGCTAGAAACAGCTGAGGAAAGAGCCCCGAGTTGTTTGCTGGGTGTTGCAAACGAGATAACTCCTTTCAAAATGTCTGTTCTCTCATGGCTTTGATTGTTCTTGGCAGAAATCCGATCCAGTCGTGTCTTACCGGGAGACTGTTAGCGAGGAGTCGGGAACGTTGTGCCTTTCCAAATCGCCCAACAAACACAACCGCCTGTACATGAAAGCCCGCCCCTTCCCGGATGGCCTGGCCGAAGACATCGACAAGGGGGATGTCTCGGCCCGCCAAGAGCTGAAGCTGCGGGCCAGATACCTGGCTGAGAAATATGAGTGGGACGTGGCTGAAGCCCGTAAGATCTGGTGCTTCGGCCCCGACGGCACTGGTCCCAACATCCTGACTGATATCACCAAGGGGGTGCAGTACCTCAACGAGATCAAGGACAGCGTGGTGGCCGGCTTCCAGTGGGCCACAAAGGAGGTGAGTCTGGCCCTCGTGGCTGAGCCGTAAAATGAGTGTCAGGCCTGCCTCAGCTTGAACCTCTTAAGTAAGAACCGAGGTGGCGTAATGGTTAGAGTGCTGCACTGCAGCTACTTCAGCTGACTGCTAGTTCAGCAGATCAGTGGATCAAATCTAACCGGCTCAAGGGTGACTCAGCCTTCCATCCTTCCGAGGTGGGTAAAATGAGGACCCTGATTGTTGGGGGCAGTATGCTATTTAGTATACTGTCGATTTTTTTATTATTAAAAAGTTTTAGAAAGTTTTACAAATATTTCCCCATCCCACCTCCCTGCTCCCTCCCCAACCCTCCCCCCCCTACTTCCCAGAGCAAAATACAGGGTATAGCATTTAACAATCATATACAAACATATGCTAACTGACTATAGAATCCTATCTCCCTCTTGTACTTTAACTCCCCTTTTACATGACTAAATTTAATTACTTTTCGAAGATCTCTTTATTCATTCATAAGCTATTTGAAACTTTTTAGCCCGATATTTGTTTTGAATATAGTCAATCCATCTTCTCCATTCCAAAATATATCTCTCATTTGAGTGGTCCTTCAAATATGCTGAAATTTTAGCCATCTCTGCTAAATTTGCTACTTTTAGAGTCGGCTGTCGATTGTTGTAAGCTGCCCAGAGTCCTAGAAGAGTGGGTGGCATAGAAATATGATTAATAAAAAAAATAAGAACGATCCTTAACTCCATTTATTGAGAAAGGTATAGTTTACTAGAAGTCAAGTGCATTACTGTATTTCACTTGACTTCTAGTAAACTGTACCTTTAGACATTCATTATTATATGGCACATTCACATCACATTTTTTATTTATTTATTTGTATATGCCGCCCTTCTCCGGAGACTCAGGGTGGCTTACAATGTGTTAAGCAATAGCCTTCATACTTTTGTATATTTTATACAAAGTCAGGGTCCTCATTTTACCCACCTTAGAAAGGATGTAAAAAACTTTTTAAAAACCAATAAAGTATTTAAAAAAAAAAAAAAAGAAAGGATGGAAGGCTGAGTCGACCTTGAGCCTGGTGAGAATTGAACTCGCAGTAATTGCAGGCAGCTGGATGTTAAATGCTGCCTTAGTAGGAGGCATTAGCCACTCAGGCTCTTTGATGAAAGTGTTTTCATCATTTTGATGAAAACACAGATTAAAAATACAAAATATGAAATCTAAAATATTATAAATGTCTAGATTACAGATATAATTTTTGCTTTTGTCCTCTGCCAAAAAATGAGCAAAGTCTATTATAGGCTCTTTTTTTGGCACTCTTGACACTATATGTTGGATAGTTTGCTTTTCAACCCCACAGTCACAATTAGATGATGGTATTTTGCCCTACTTAAGTCTATAGCATCTACCCAACCTTTCCTGCAGTTTACCCAAAAAATTGTAACAGACCATGGCAGAATCCAGGAGCCTTGATAGCTCAGCAGACTAATGCATTGTAATTTAACTCCAGCTGTCTGCAATTAGTAAGTTCGAATCTCGCCAGGCTCAAGGTCGACTCAGCCTTCCATCCTTTCTAAGGTAGGTAAATTGAGGACCCAGTTTGTGGGGGCAATAAGCTGACTTTGTATAAATATACAAAAGGATGAAGGCTATTGCTTAACGCATTGTAAGCCACCCTGAGTCTCTGGAGAAGGGCAGTATATAAATCAAATTAAAAAAATAAATAAATTCAGCATATGTGTCAGCGTTCCAAGTAATGCACCCATAGAAAACAGAACTTGAGGCAGGGAATTCCTCAAGGAACAATTTATTGGATATGTCATATTGGCACAACTGGTGAAAGCCGACTCTGAAAGTTCCCCCCGCGGTTTTCACCTAATCAAAAGATAAAAGTTTTCCCCTTTTCCCCAAGTCACTGGTCACGCTGTCCACTCAAGGTGCTGGCTGGTTGCTTGGTTACTTCACTTCTCCCCTGGCCAGGCACCTGTGAGAATGTCCTTGATTCCCATCGGAAAACTTTATTGTTTTGGCTGCAAAACCCCATCTTGCTATTTTCCCCTCTCCTGCTGTTGTGTGGCAATCCTGAAGCCTCCAAGATGGCCTCAGCCACGTTCACTTCAGGGTTCACAATATGAAAATAACAACAACAAAAACAACAACAACAATAATAAAATAATAATAATAATAATAATAATAATAATAATAATAATAATAATAATAATAATAATAATAATAATTTTGGATGAAACATGTCACAGTGATTCCCATTGTCATCGGGGCATTTGGTACCATGCCCAAGAATTTCACAAAACACTTAAAGAAATTGCAGCTTCCTGCAATAACACCAGCGGAAACTGCAAAAAACTGCGCTACTCGGAACATCATATATTTTAAGAAGGTACTTGGTTGATACCTAGGACGCTGACAGCAACCCTGGCAAGCAAGAGCCTTGGTGGCGCAGCAGACTAAAGTGCTGTTAAGTAGCACCAGCTGCCTGCAATTACTGCAAGTTCAAATCTCACCAGGCTCAAGGTTGACTCAGCCTTCCATCCTTCCGAGGTAGGTAAAATGAGGACCCGGATTGTGGGGGCAATAAGCTGTCTTTGTATAAAAAAAGAACACCGCTTGGGGGGGCCAAAAAGCCCTACTAAGCAGGTATATACAAAAGTATGACGGCTATTGCTTAATGCATTGTAAGCCGCCCTGAGTCTCCGGAGAAGGGCAGCATATAAATCGAATAAATAAATAAATAAATAAACAAACAAACAAACCCGTATCAACCATTAGCACCAGTCAATGGTATTTTAAAATGTTCGCTTGACTGAATAAAATAATAAAAATAATAAAAATACAAATACAAAGACCAGGAAATAGAAGTAGAACAACTGTCCCAAGACAAAGCAAAGGTAGGACTGCAATCCCAAAACACCTGGACCATCACTTGGACAAATTCCCCATCAGTCAATTGCAAAAGGCAGCTTGACTTGGAACACCTGACATCCTGAGATATGAGATCTTTAAATACTATCAAACATCCACATCTGCCTTTCCTAAGTTCTTGGGAAGGCCTTGGCTAGGTAGACAAAAATGTCAAATCCACTCTGAACATCTGACTGACAATGCAGCCCACCATAATAATAAAAAGTAAGCAGAATTCTAGGCACTTTAGAATTCAAACAGGCAGGTATATGCCACATAACACCCCAGACTTTAACAATTGTCTATAACAAAAACAAAAAATCTGGATAGTCGATTTGGCAGTATCTGGATATAGCGGAAGAGAAGAGAAACTCCAAACCAACTAGCCAAACCAGATTTTAATGCCCCTCCAAAAGGATATAGGAGCAGTTTTCACCTCCGGTGGCAGAATGTTCCACAGGCCAGGTGCAACAAAAGTATGAAGGTGATTGCTTAACACGCTGTAGGCCGCCCTGAGTCTCCGGAGAAGGGCGGCATATAAATCAAATTTAAAAAAAAAAAAAACTGTAGAAAAGTTCTTCTTGGCCCTGCCAGTTGGAATGTCTTAATAGAAGGGAGTAAGTGCGGTGGGCTAATGCCTTGTGGGGTGAGACAATCCCCAGATATCCTTGACCCATGCCATAATTTTTAGGCACGCTTAGGGAAAAAAGGAAAGGGAGGCCCTGTTTTCATGGGCTCATGGAACACTTAAGATAAATCTATCCAGCTTTTGAGATTCTGTTCCTAAAGCCCCTTTTTTCGTTACTGCTGCCTTTGTGTCGGAAGCACAGAGGCGCTTCCGGGTTGAAAGGATTAGATTGTGACATCACTGTGGCCCTTGAAGATACCTTTCATGTGCCTGTTAAGTTGCCCACCGAAGTGGTATCCATCTATCAATGTGTGGTCTCCTGCTTTCGAGCTGCTATGTGTGCAGGAGCTGGAGCGAAGGACGAAAGCTCACCCCTTCAAACAGGAGCACTTGGGTCTCGAACATGGGCTGCTGACTGTCAGCCCAGCGTTCTAACCCCGTGAGCCACCGCGCTCCCATTTTCTTCGCTGCAAATGTGTACGAGCCTTGCTGTCTTGATTGTGAGTCTCGACACCCCTCTTCTGCTCTCTTCAGGGGGCCCTCTGCGAGGAGAACCTGCGAGGAGTACGCTTTGACGTGCACGACGTCACCCTGCACGCCGATGCCATCCACCGTGGCGGCGGCCAGATCATCCCCACAGCCCGGCGGTGCCTCTACGCCTGCATGCTGACAGCTCAGCCCCGCCTCATGGAGCCAATCTATCTGGTGGAGATCCAGGTAGGTGTGGAGGGAAGAGACCGGATGACTTAGGAACTGCCCAGAGGTTTTTCCCCAATCTCACTGGAGACCTTTGTTTTCTCCCAGTGCCCTGAACAAGTAGTGGGTGGCATTTATGGAGTGCTGAACAGGAAACGAGGCCACGTTTTTGAAGAGTCCCAAGTGGCTGGAACCCCCATGTTTGTGGTCAAGGCCTACCTGCCTGTGAACGAATCTTTTGGTAAGTATACTATATACTTTTTCCCTCTAGGCTCAGAATGTCAACCGTCCCAATTTGGTCAGTTAGAAAAGAAAGACTCCTGGCTCAGGATTAGTCAAATGTATACTTTACTAAAGCCAAGGGGGTTACGGAAGAGGCAAAGCTAGATCTGAAATTTGCGGGCGCAAAACATCCAATTAACTTTCCCTTGGTCCCGGACAGTCCCCCCCCCCCCCGGTTATTCATGTCCAATCAGGTGTTAACAAGTCCTTGTGGGCTCCATGAGAGGGTGCTGCTTAGTTTTGATTCCTGAGTTCCCTCCCTACGTCCCTACCTCCCACTGCTCCCTCCCCCAAATTACTGATGTCAGGCTGTCAGCATAGAATAACAAGTGTTCGAAGGGACCTTGGAGGTCATCTAGTCCAACCCCGCCTCCCCCCAAAAAGCAGGAAACCCTACACCATTTCTGACAAATGGCAGTCCAATCTCTTTCTAAAAGCCTCCAGTGATGAAGCTCCCACAACTTCCGAAGGCAGCTTCTGTTCCATAGGTTGATTGTTCTCACTGTCAGAAAATTCCTCCTTATTTCTAGGTTGAATCTCTCCTTGATCAGTTACCATCCATTATTCCTGCTTTGTCCTTCAGGTGCTTTGGAGAATAGCTTGACCCCCCTTCCTCTCTGTGGCAGCCCCTGAGATATTGGAACATTGCTATCATGTCACCCCTGGTCCTTCATTAGACTAGCCATGCCTTGTTCCTGCAACTGTTCTTCGTGTTTTAGCCTCCAGTCCCCTCATCATCCTAGTTGCTCTTCTCTGCACTTTTTCTAGAATCTCAACATCTTTTTTATAGCGTGGTGACCAAAACTGGATGCAGTATTCTTAAGTGTGGTCTTACTAAGGCTTTATAGAGTGGTATTAGTACCTCCCTTGATCTTGATTGTATCCCTCAATGCATTTTAGGATTGCATTGGCTTTTTTGGCTGCCACTGCACACAGCTGACTCATATTTTAATTGATTGTCCACTAAGACTCCCAAGATCCCTCTCGAAGTCACTGCTATTATATATATATATATATACAGCTTGAGATGCGTAGCTTAGCAG
This sequence comes from Arizona elegans, assembly GCA_022577455.1. NCBI lineage: Eukaryota > Metazoa > Chordata > Lepidosauria > Squamata > Colubridae > Arizona > Arizona elegans. The sequence continues at coordinate 13,237,916 of JAKOOJ010000018.1, forward strand.
ACTGGCAGCCATGAAGGGAGACGTTTCCTTGTGCTCTTTAGCTAAGATACTTCAGATAGAGGCAAATATAGATAGTTCTCAACTTACAACCATTTGTTTAATGACCATTCCAAGCACTGAAAAAAGGGACTTACGACTGGGTTTCACCCTTAACGACCATTGCAGCATTCCCACCATGGTCCACGTAATTAAAATTTGGGCACTTGGCCACCAGGCATGTATTTGTGACAGTTGCCACGTCCTGCAGTCGTGGCACAACTCACTTAGTAACTGCTTTATTTGGCAATAGAAATTTTGGACTCAATGGTGGTCGTAAGTCCAGGACTTGAGTTGGCAACACCAAATATGGCCCTTGTCCTGGGGGGAGGGAAACCTTCCGCCTTTCTAACATTTGAACTCTCTTCTTGCTTTCACGCCACACCTTTTTCTGCCTTTAGGTTTCACGGCTGACCTGAGATCCAACACCGGAGGCCAGGCTTTCCCGCAGTGCGTCTTCGATCACTGGCAGATTCTCCCCGGGGATCCCTTCGACAGCACCAGCCGTCCTTGCCAAGTGGTCAGCGAGACACGCAAGCGGAAAGGGCTGAAAGAAGGCATCCCCGCGCTGGATAACTTCCTGGATAAATTGTAAACCGGTCGAATGAAATAATACCGCACCAGATCTTACAAAAAAAGAATAAATTTTAAAAATGGCTATTGTGGGACTCGAAATGAACTTTTAACTAGTGTAAAAAAAAAAAAAAAACAGAACAGAAACATGGTGGTTAGATGTGCTTGTGGCTGAGAATGGCGGCTGTTTCCTTCCCCCCCCCTTCTTTCCTTCCCCCTTTCCAATCATCAGAAAAAGAGGTCTCCCACGCCTACTTTTTCAGCCTTGATGAAGGGGTTTCTTTTCACACAACACGCCAGAAAAACCCACTCGGCCCGTTGTTAACTTGAGAAAATACGCTTCCATTTTAACGCACCCGAAACACGGCTCATCTCCATATTTATCTGACATCATGGAGGGAAGTGAGGGGGGGAAAAAGATGGCCAGGTTTTCTTTCCTTTGGAGAAATTTTGGAAAGGAGGAAGAAGAGGGTTTTTTTTTTTGAGGGGGGAGGGGCGAGATGTGGGAAATCTGTTTTGCTCTCTTGAAAGGTTGGACGAGACGCGGAAGGATGATCAACAAAAGTCATTTATCTGGGGATTTGAGAGACGGAGGCTTTCTAGCCGGACAGCCTCTTCGCTAATAGGTTATCGTTGTGCAAATCAATGTATTTAGAACCACTGGAATAATAAATATAAGAATATCTGATCGGGCTTCCTGTTTATGTTGAAACGTCTCGAGAGCTTGTGTTAGGAGGAGCAAAGTTGTGGTGGGGGAGTACAATACAGATAGTCCTTGATTTACGACTCGTTACTTAGCATCCGTCGATCCCACTAGAGGTCACCACCGGTTCGCCCAGCACAGGAAATGTGGGCGTGTGCACCGTCGACATGCGTGCGATGTCAAAACAACACGAGAATTGAGCTCACGCGTGCCATCTGCACCTGTGTGCGGCATCAAAACTACAGCGATATAGGACGAGATTGCGCCCAGGTGAATGGGCAAGGCCCTCCTGCAGGCCACTACTACTGGTTTGGCCGAACCGGCTGAATACCACTTCTGGATCCCCCACCAAAAGTTATTTAGAACTCTTGTTCCAAAGGCTGGTACCACCTTGTAGGCACATGATGCCATTCTGGGCCCTCGGCAACTGGCCTGCATTTATGCCAGTTTACAGCATCCTGCTGTGATCACGACACAATTTGTGACATTTTTGTGAAGAGCCGTGGTTAGAATACAGCATTGCAGGCTGACTCTGCCCACTGCCAGGAGTTCGATCCTGACCGGTTCAAGGTTGACTCGGCCTTCCATCCTTCCGAGGTCGGTAAAATGAAGATCCAGATTGTCGGTGGGCAATAGGCTGACTCTCTAAATCGCTTAGAGAGGGGCTGTGAAACAGTATATAAACTATTGCTGACTATCATCTACCATATATCTATATCTTCTCTCTATCACTGTACGTCTATTCTCTTGATCTCTGGTGCAGGGGTTAGAATCCAGTTGTCGGGGTTTCAAGTAACATCCATATTAAGCAAATTTCCAAGTCAGGTAGATTCCTCAAAAGAATAGTTTTTGATACATGGCACAAGCTGGTGAAAACTGACTGAAGGTTTCCCGCCGTTTTCACCCAATTAAAAGTATTCCCTCAACACCAAACAATCAGTCACATGGTCCAATCAAGGCGCTGTCTAGTTGGTTACCTGGTGTCATCACTCCTTTGGCCAGGTGTGAGAATCTCCTTTGTTCCCAAGAGAAAGTATTTTATTTTGGCTACAAAACCCCAGCTATCTCTAATCCCCCCCCTCCCTACCCCTCCGCTCCAGTGTGGCAAAATTTAATTTAAATTCAATTTATATGCCGCCCCTCTCCGAAGACCCAGGGCGGCTCAATACATTTTTTTAAAAAAATATAAAAAACATTTAAAAATTAAAAACATTAAAAATTCATTCATGGCTGGATCTCGCCAGATCACAAGAGCAAGATCAATGGCCCCAGGCCTGCCGGAAAAGCCAGGTCTTCACCGCTTTTTGGAAGGCCAATAGGGTGGGGATGGTCCAGACCTCAGGAGGTAACTGGTTCCAGAGAGCTGGGGCAGCCACAGAGAAGGCCCTCCCCCACAGGCCTGCCAGCCGGCATTGTTTAGCTGATGGGACCCGGAGGAGACCAACTCTGGGATCTTACCGGTCGCTGGGAGCTATGTGGTAGAAGGCCTCGAAGATAAAACTGAAGCTCCAAGATGGCTTCTGTCAGGTCAGCTTCAGGGTTGACACCAGTATTGTAAGCTGACTGCCCACTGTCAGGAGTTCGATCCTGACCGGCTCAAGGTTGACTCCGCTTCCGCTTGAAACTTCTGCTCCTGCTTGAGCAGCGGGCTAGACTAGAAGACCTCCAAAGTCCCTTTCAGCTCTGTTCTATTCCATCCTTCCAAGGTCGGTAAAATGAGGACCCAGATTGTTAAGAGGCAATAGGCTGACTAAGTCACTTAGAGAGGGCTGTAAACGGGTGAAATCCAGCAGGTTCCGTAGAACCGGTAGCGGAAATTTTGAGTAGTTCGGAGAACTGGCAAATGCCACCTCTGGCTGGCCTCAGAGTGGGGTGGGAATGGAGATTTTGCAATATCCTTCCCCTGCCATGGCCACCAAGCCACACCCACAGAACCAGTAGTAAAAAAATTTAGATTTCACCACTGGCTTTAAAGCACTGTGAAGCAGTATATAAGTCTGAACTGCTATTTCTTATTTTTGTCAAAATGGGTGTTTGGTTCCACTTTTTGACAAAACTGCCCACAGTCAACAAGGGGTTCACAATTCAACCACCCTATTCACTTAACTGACACCAAACTTGTAAAATCAGGTCAGTTGTGATGGCCTGCTTTACAATTGTCATGATTTATGACTAATTGGCAATTAAAGCAAGTTAAAAAGACTACCAGCTAGTAAAGGAAATACAAAAATAAGCACTGTGTGTGTGTAATTGGGGTTCCCGCCAGCACTGCTTTTAACACCCACAAAATTGCGGCCCCTCTATAAATAACTGGTTCAAAAAGCCGCAAATACTGAAGCAATGTTTTGTTCCAATTTAATAACGTACACCCACTAGGAAAAAAAAAATCACAACTTGACATGTTTCTAAGTTTCCTGTTCACACACTTGTCAGAGGAAAGTTTAATATCCAGGTAAAGGTAAAGGTTCCCCTTGCACATATATGCTAGTTGTTCCCGACTCTAGGGGGCGGTGCTCATCTGTTTCAAAGCCGAAGAGCCAGCGCTGTCCGAAGTTGTCTCCATGGTCATGTGGCCAGCATGACTAAATGCCAAAGGCGCACGGAACGCTGTTACCTTCCCATCAAAGGTAGTCCCTCTTTTTCTACTTGCATTTTTTAAGTGCTTTCGAACTGCTAGGTTGGCAGAAGCTGGGACAAATAATGGGAGCTCACCCTGTTACGGGGCACTAGGGATTCGAATCGCTGAACTGCCAACCTTTCGATCAACAAGGTCAGCGTCTTAGCCACTGAGCCACTGCGTCCCCTAATATCCATATATTTCATGCTAATTCCAGTTGCGTTCACCTCCCACGTCTATTCCAGAAATTCTCCATTAAGGATTCTATCTGGGCTGTGCAAAGAAGTCACGGTAAAAGCAATGGATTCACACGTCACATGTAGACATAATGTGATTTGATTGCTCTTGGCTTGTGATACGTTAAAAGCACAGTTGTGTGAATGCAATTAATCGTGGTTAATTTAGAGATCTCTTAGGTAAGCCTTGCCTTAATGCAGGAAACAAATCTTGTTTGATTTTCAGTACAAAAATACAAAACAAACTTGTGACGCTGTTTGGCTCATTAAATTCCTGGTGTCTTTTGCAACAACATCGTCAACAAAACACCAAGATTGCACGTCAACTCAATTTTGCAATGAGATGAACGAAGCCAAGAGAGTTTCATCCTTTGGTTATTTGGCGGATGTTGAAGTACCATCTAGTTGGTGTTGATTCTACTAAGTTTCAAGATGTCCAAATATCCATCCATGGCCATTCAAGTCCATCCACTGGTCCTGTTTCCTTCCTTCCATCTTTCCCTCCTTGTGCCATATCCGTCGTCGGACGTTGGCGATCATGTTGGCGATTCTATTTTTTATCAACAACCGCATGAAAAAGCGCCGTTGAGTTTTGTCCAAACCAGTTCCTTAGATTATGAAGCCATGATGTTCTTCTGCCTGGACCTCGTTTGCATTCAATCTTTCCTTGGAGGATTAAGTGAAGTATGCCGTATTTTTCCAGGTGTCGCATTACATTGCTGAGTTGCTATCGGTTCTACCCAGATTGGCGAACCGGTAGCGGCGGCGACGGGAGGCTCCGTCCACCCGCGCCGGATGCTTTTGCGCATGGACAAGCATTGCGTGCGTGTACGCACCAGCGAATCGGTAGCAATAGGTTTTGCAACCCACTATTGCAGTGATGGCTAACCTTTTTGCTGTCGTGTGCCAAAAGCGGGGGGAGCACGGGGGGATCACACGAGCACGTGCCCACACCCATAATTCAATGCCCCCTGCGCCCTGCTCCCCCACGCGCATGTACATGTGACCCCTCATGCTCCCCATGCTTTTGGCACGTGATAGCACGGTGGGCCTGATAGGCCTATTTTTGGCCCTCCCCAGGAGTCTGGGGAGGGTGAAAACAGCCTTCCCTATTCCCTCGGAGGCCCTCTGGAGGCTGGAAACAGCCCGTTTCCCAACTTCTGGTGGGACCGGAAGGCCCGAAAATCAGGACTGGAGCTGAGCTAGGGCAAGGCTCGTGTGCCCACAGATATGGCTTCGTGTGCCACTGTGTGCCAACACGGCACTATTGTATCACATGTCCAAAATATTTATAACTTTCACTTTTTTATGGCTTTGATGATTTCCCTTGGCTTTCCCAGGCGGCTTATCTCCTCCTCATTTCTGATTTTCCATCTTTCCCAGCGTTATGGATATTAGACTGAGGAGACCGTTCACCTTCACCTCAGATGTAGAAGCTGTCTCATTAACTCGGCACCATCAAGTCCCTTGGTCTGACTCATAGGATAGTTTTGGAAAATGACAGAGTGGAGATTCCCAAATTCGAGTCCCTGTTTCAGCATGAATATTATTGGGTCAAATAACCTCACCGGCTATTTCAGATTATTCTTGGAGTTATTTTGAGAGGGATCTTGGAGCCCTAGTGGATAATCACTTAAATATGAGCCAGCAGTGTGCTGCAGCTGCCAAAAAATCCAATACAATCCTAAACTGCGTTAAAAGGTATCTTGTCAGCGTTCCGAGTAACGCATTAGCTAAAATCGGAACTCTGAGGCAGGTAGATTCCTCAAAGAACATGTTTATTGGATACATCATATCGACACAGCTAGTGAAAACCAACTCTGAATGTTCCCACGGTTTTTCCCTAGTTAAAAGACCAAAATATTTCCCTCCCCAGATGTCACCGGTCACATTGTCCAATGTGAATAGCTGGCAGGGTGCTTGCTCACTGCCGCCTGTTGGGATGACCTTGGTTCCCACAAGAAAACATTTTGTTTTGACTATTAGCAAGCCTATCTATTCCCCCCCAACTTCTCCCTCAGAATTTGTGGCAACTATGAGGCAGCACAAGATGGCTTCAGCCAGATTTACTTCAGAGTTGACAGTATCTTTCCATCCCCCACCATCCAGTCAGAGCTGAAGAAGCTTCTGGGATGAGAAGCGAAACGCCTTCAAAGAAAAACCAGAAAGTCCAGTTGTCTCTTGAAAAAAATACCTTTGAGATTAACAAGCTATAGAATCAAGATCATGTGAAGTGTTAGTACCGCTTTATATAATTCCTTGTTAAGACTACACTTAGTATATTGCATCCAGTTTTGGTCACCACGATATAAAAAAAGACATTGAGACTCTAGAAAGACCACAGAGAAGAACAAGGAAGACTATTAGAATAATATATTGTAATATATTATATATATTATCCAGTTTCGCTCACCAAAATATAAAAAAAGACGTTGAGACTCCAGAAAGACTGCAGAGAAGAGCAACAAAGATGATTCGAATAATATATTATTATACATTATATATATTATAATATATTCCCGCAAGGAATATAAATCCTTCCATTCCCCACTATCCTGTCAGAGACGAAGAAGCTTCTTGGATGAGAAGCGAAACGTCTTCCAAAGAAAAAACAAGAAAGTCCAGTTGCCTCCAGAAAAAGCACCTTTGGGACAAACTCAATACACATTCTAGAATTTTCTAGAATTTTCAACGGTCTGAGTCAGTGTTTGGCCACCGGAACATACGTGGACTTCAACTCCCAGAATTCCTTAGCCAGAAATATCTGGCTAGGGAATTCTGGGAGTTGAAGTCCATCCATCTTCACCTCACCAAGATTGACATGATCTACTTGAATGTCTGATATCAGGTTTTCTGCTTCACAACAAGGTCAAAATTAATTAACTCCTGTGCTTCCTTCTTCCACATATTTTTTTTTTAATTTAGTTGGCCACCGTGAGAAGCGAAACAATAATTGGCCTCGGTTAATCCAGCAACATTTTTAATGAAATGGCTGCAAGGGAAATTAATTAAAGCGACGTTAATTAAATAGAATGACGATCAAAGGTAGCTCTACCTCCGATTTCCCGTCATGCTTTACCACACAGCTTGGAAAACTGAGGGTTTGTCCAACTGTGGCTTAACGTGAGCTACAGGGTGTTGTCGCAAGGTGAGAATTGAGAAGGGAGTGAATTCTGTCATCGGCCACGAAAGAAGAAAAAAATTCCATCTCCTTTCCCGCCAGTGGTTAGTTAGCGAAACCTCCACAGCCCAAAGCAGCGCTGCTGAAAAAAAATGAACAAAACACTCTTGTTGATTCTCAGTTCAGATTTGGATCAAGGTCTGTGTCCCTGGTTGGAAACAGAAACGTAGCTATCCTACACTGGGATCCAGAAGTATTTTTATTTATAAACTAGGATTTTTCAAACATTGCCAAACCTCTGAAGGCACAGCTAAGGGCATCTTTGACCCAAGTTAATGGAGGTAGATTCTCTCTCTCTCTCTCTTTTTTTTGCCAAATCATTTTTTATTTAAAAAATAAAAAAATAAAAATAAAACATATAAACATCATTCATTCAATCAAGTACAGACAGTACATCGGTCGGTTTGCATCCCTAGTGCCCTGTCCTCTCTTCACAATATCACTACATATCCAAAACTTATTCTTATATAAAATATATCAGTCGTATCATCATTTAAAGTATTTCAGCATTTACTTATATATCACCATTTTTTATTATCTACCCAATGGTAAAATAAATCTCATATCAAATAATATTGTTTTTTTTCCCCTGCTCTCTTATTTCTAATGTCAGTTTACACATTTCGGCACAGTCCAACATTTTCCTAATAACTTCTTCATCTGTAGGTATCATTTCTACTTTCCAATTTTTAGCAAATATAATTCTAGCTGCTGTTAGAAAATTCACAATTAAATACAGCAGCTCTTTGTTATATATTTCTGGTAAAAATCCCTAATAAAAATATCTCTGGTTTAAAGTCTATGTGTAGATTCTCTTCAGGAGATCAGTAAACCAGGTGTCCCCAACTCATAGTCCGAGGAGTGGCCATCCACGGGGTGCAGGAAGCACCAGAAACCACGGCCCCTCTGGTCCGCAGACAAACCTTTCTACATGGAACCGGTTTGTGGTGCCCAAAGGTTTGAAGGCCGCTGCAGTAACCCAAACTGGTCCTTCAGAACTTCCATTGGTGCCCCATCACCATTTTAACCGAGTCTATCCAGCTCTTTGCTGAATGTCCTCCTCTTCCCTGCCTTTCCACCATTCCCAGCCTCTGAGCCAGTGGTGAAATCCAATTTTTTTTTTACTACCGGTGCTGTGGGTGTGGCTTGGTGGGCGTGGCGTGGCGGTGGCTCGGTGGGCATGGCAAGGGAAGAAATACTGCAAAATCCCCATTCCCACCCAACTCCAGGGGAAGGATACTGCAAAAAGAGCCTTGGTAGTACAGTGGTCTAAAGCACCCTGTTATTAAGAACAGTTGCCTGCAATTACTGCAAGTTTGAATCTCGCCAAGGCTCAAGGTTGACTCAGCCTTCCATCCTTTCTAAGGTAGGTAAGTTGAGGACCCAGTTTGTGGGGGCAATAAGCTGACTTTGTATAAATATACAAAAGGATGAAGGCTATTGCTTAGCGCATTGTAAGCCGCCCTGAATCTCCGGAGAAGGGCGGCATATAAATCAAATTAAAAAAAAAAAATCTCCCTTCCCACCCCACTCCAGGGAAAGGATACTGCAAAATCCCCATGCCCTCCCAACTCCTGGGGGAAGGATATTGCAAAATCCCCATTCCCACCCCATTCTGGGACCAGCCAGAAATTTTGAGCAGTTCGGAGAACCAGTAGTAGTTCTCCGAACTACTCAAAATTTACACTATTGGTTCTCCGAACTGCTCAAAATTTCCGCTACCGGTTCTCCAGAATCTGTCAGAACCTGCTGGATTTCATTCCTGCTCTGAGCCTTCTCCAATATTGACTGAGTGATTATATGCCGTCAAGTTCCCATCAGTTCGTAGCAACCACCCATGGTTCCCAGAGAACCACAGAAATGGGTCTCCGGTTCTCCTTCTGGCCCTAGAAAATGTCTAGGTTGAATCTCTTTCTCTCTCTCTCCTTGGTCAGTTTCCATCCATTACTCCTTGTCTGGCCTTCAGGTGCCTTGGAAAACAGCTTGACCCCCTTCCTCTCTGTGGCAGCCCCTCAAATATTGGAAGGCTGCTATCATGTCTCCCCTGGTCCTTCTCTTCACTAGACTAGCCATGCCCACTTCCTGCAACCGTTCATTGTATGTTTTAGCCTCCAGTCCCCTCATCATCCTGGTAGCTCTACTCTGCATTTTTTCTAGAGTCTCAACATCTTTTTTTATAGCGTGGTGACCAAAACTGGACACAGTACTCTTAGGTGTGGTCCAGGGGTGAAATGCTCCCAGTTCGGACCGGCTCAGGCGAGTAGGTAGCGATGGCGGCGGGCAGTTCGGAGAACCGGTAGCAAAAATCCCTGCCCCCGCCCCCCATGCCCAGCTGAGCCACGTGATCATCAGAGCCTTTTTTTTTCTTTTAAATGGCTCTGACGATCCAAGCTCTGATGACCCCAGCTGAGTTGCCTGCTAATCGGTAGCAAAAATCCCTCCCGCTCCCCCCCCCGCAGCTTGCTTACCTAAGCTGTTGGTCGCAACGCCTTGCTGTAATCCCTGCAATCCATTGCATCAGCAAGCAACTGAATCTCCCTGCCTGCTTGACTGCAGGCAGGGAGTTGTGGACTTCAACTCCCAGAATTCCTCAGCCAGCAAAGCAAAGCTGGCTAAGGAATTCTGGGAGTTGAAGTCTACAAGTCTTAAAGTTGCCAGGGTTGTAGACCCCTGTTCTATTGGGTAAGTTTTTTCTCTCCTTTGGGAGCTTTAAAAAAATAGTTAATTGGGTTTTTTTTTTGTTCTTTTTTTAGACCTAGCCATTTAAAGTTTAGGAAGTTTTAAATTTAGCTGCTTTTATATAAAAATAAAAATAAATTAAAATAATATTTGTGCAGCTTTGTGAGATTTAGTGTGTTTCTGTAGTGTTTTACTCTAACTACACAATCACACAAAATCTCACAAAGCTGTATGTGGAATTTTGTGTGTGTAACATATGAAAGTTGGTTTTTTGGGCTTTTTGTGGCTGTGTGAGGTTCTTGCTTGTTGCAGGGGCCATTTTGGGTCTAGCACAGCTGCTTTTACATTGTGGGTGAGCCAGTTGTGTTGTGTGGTGTGTGTGTAAAGTGTGAAAGTTGGTTTTTTGGGCTTTTTGTGGCTGTGTGAGGTTCCTGCTTGTTGCAGGAGCCATTTTGGGTCTAGCACAGCTGCTTTTATATTGTGGGTGAGCCAGTTGTGTTGTGTTGTGTGTGTTTAGAGTGTGAAAGTTTTTTGGGGGGGCTTTTTATGGCTGTGTGAGGTTCCTGCTTGTTGCAGGGGCCATTTTGGGTCTAGCACAGCTGCTTTTACATTGTGGGTGAGCCAGTTGTGTTGTGTGGTGTGTGTGTAAAGTGTGAAAGTTGGTTTTTTGGGCTTTTTGTGGCTGTGTGAGGTTCCTGCTTGTTGCAGGAGCCATTTTGGGTCTAGCACAGCTGCTTTTATATTGTGGGTGAGCCAGTTGTGTTGTGTTGTGCTTTGTAGGTTAAAAAAGGGCAAAAAAGTGACATTGACTTGGCCACGTCCACCTGACCAACAAGCCACGCCCTCCCAGTCACCTTACCAAGCCCCGCCCACTAATTAAGCCACGCCCACAGAACCGGTAGCAAAAAAATTTAAATTTCACCCCTGGTGTGGTCCTACTAGGTGTAGTCTTACTAGGGCTTTCGTGGATAGCCCACAACCTGTTAGATGTCAAGGTCCTCTTCGAACACAATGGACAGACATCATCATACTAAGGCTTTATAGCGTGGTCTTAGTACCTCCCTTGATCTTGATTGTATCCCTCTGTTTCAGCTTCAGTTTCAGTTTCATTAAATTTTTATACCCCCCTTCTCCCAAAGGGACTCAGGGCGGTGTACAGCCAAGATAAAAACCAACAATACAAAAGTTAAAAACAATTTAAAATTATTAAATAGCTTGGCCGATCGTCTAAAATGCAGTCACCCATTAAAATAATATTTTAGGCCAGCCCTGCTTGATGGAATAATAGCGTTTTAAGGGCGCGGCGGAAGGTACGGAGGTCGGAAATCCGATGAATCTCCGGGGGCAGCTCGTTCCAGAGGGCAGGTGCCCCCACAGAGAAGGCTCTCCCTCTGGGGGGTCGCCAGTCGACACTGTCTAACTGAGGGTACCCTGAGGAGACCCTCTCTGTGGGAGCGTACTGGTCGGTGGGAGGCTATCGGACGCAGAAGGCGGTCTCGTAAATATCCCATGCCATGTTAATGCAGTTTAGGATTGCATTGGCTTTTTAAGCTGCCGCTGCACACGGCTGGCTCATATTTAGCTGGTTGTCCACTAAGACTTTGAGATCCGTCTCCCAGTTACTATTGCTATTAAGCCGGGTTTCACCCAGTCTACTTATTTATTATTTATTTATTTATTGGTTCTATTTATATGCCGCCCTTCTCCGGAGACTCAGGGCGGCTTACAATGCGTTAAGCAATAGCCTTCATACTTTTGTATATTTATAGTCAGCTTATTGCCCCCACAAACTGGGTCCTCATTTTACCTATCTTAGAAAGGATGGAAGGCTGAGTCAACCTTGAGCCTGGTGAGATTTGAACTTGCAGTAATTGCAGGCAGCTTGTGCTACTTAATAGCGCTTTAGTCTGCTGCGCCACCAAGGCTCTTGGTGTATATATGTACTTTTGGTTTTTCTTGACTAAGTCTTAAGTCTTTACATTTCTCTACACTGAATTTTATTTTGTTAGATAGGGCCCAGGGTTCAAGTCTGTCGAGAGCCATTTTCTCAAAGAGTTGGATTTTTTTTTTGCAGCTTGATTATGAGCCATGTAGCCAGTCTGCACTCTTAGGGACCACACAGATAGATTAACAGAGTTGGAAGGGACTTTAGAGGCCATCTAGTCCACCCCCTCCCCCAAGCATCAAGATCTTATTGGATAGGCCCAATTCCTGTATGGTGTGTGTGTGTGTGTGGGGGGGGTCTTCCTTTTTGGTATGTCCGATTCCTGCATGGGGGGGGGCTCCTTCCTTTGAATGGCCCCGATTCTTGCATTGGGGGGGGATGTTTATCCTCTTTGGTTACCCCAATTTCTGCATGTAGGGGGGGGCTCCTCTTCAATGGGCCCAGTTACTAAATATGTGTATGGGGGGTGTCCTCCTCCAGGGTGGGCCCGATTTCTGTATAGGGGGTGGGGGTTCCTTTTTTTGTGGGGGATGGGCCCCATTTGTGTAGGTACCGGTAGGAGTTCTTCCTTTTGGGTGAGCCCCCATTCCTTAATGTGGGAGGATCCCCATTTTGGGTGTGCCTGATTCCTGCATGTTTGGGGGGTGGGGGGTGTCCTCCTCTGGGATGGGTTCGATTCAGGGGTGAAATCCAGCAGGTTCCGACAGGTTCTGGAGAACCGGTAGCGGAAATTTTGAATAGTTCAGAGAACTGGCATAGATCACCTCTGGCTGGCCCCAGGAGTGGGGTAGGAATGGGGATTTTGCAATATCCTTCCCCCAGGAGTGGGGTGGGAATGGGGATTTTGCAATATCCTTCCCCCAGGAGTGGGGAGGGAATGGGGATCTCGCTGTTGTGGTCTTGTGAGATCCGGCCATGAATGGTGTGAATGGGTTTTAATATTTTAATTTTTAAATGTTTTTATAATGGATTTTTTTTAAATGCATTGTAAGCCGCCCTGAGTCTCCGGAGAAAGGCGGCATATAAATTGAACTAATAAATAATAATAATAATAATAATAATAATAATAATAATAATAATAATAATAATAATAATAATAATAAAAAATTGAACTAATAAATTTTGCAGTATCCTTCCCCCTGGAGTGAAGAGGGAATGGGGATTTTGCAATCTCCTTCCCCAGAAGTGGGGAGGGAATGGAGATTTTGCAGTATCCTTCCCCTGCCACGCCCACCAAGCCACACCACGCCCACCAAGCCACGCCCACAGAACAGGTAGTAAAAAAAATAGATTTTACCACTGGTTCGATTCCTGCATATGGGGTGGGTGGGTTTCTTCCTTTTGGGTGGGCCCCCTTCCTTTCTATGGGGGGGGTTTCCTCTTCTTGGGTGGGCCTTATTCCTGCATGGGGAGGGGTTTCCTCCTCTCGCGCAAGGCCGGAGAGAGCCCCCGATACCCTTCGCGAAGTCCCCATTGATAAAAAAGAAAAAGGGGCTCCCGTGACGTCACGCGGACTTCAGAGGCCCCGGGAACAGCCATGGAACGTTGCGGCAGAGCCCGCCGGTGACGTCACCTCCGCGCTTTAGCCAATGGGGAAGCGGCGCTGCTCCGCCTTCCCCACGACGGGGCGGAAGGTTGTCTGCTGGAATGCGAGGAGCGGCAGCGGCGAGTTGCGCTCTCGGGAACGCGCCTCCTGCTCTCGCTGTCTCCCTTTCGTCCCCCTCCCCGTCCAGGCGCGCTCCCGCCTGCCAGGTGGGTCAGGGGCGTCGGGGCTTTCAAGGGGGGGACCCCGGGGAAAAGGGGGTGGGGGAGTTGAGTGGGGGGCGGGGAAGGGCGGCTTTGGAGGGGAGGGGGTGGCCAAGGCGGGAGCAGCGGGGCTAAATTGGGGCGGGGGGGTAGGGAGATGGAAGGGGGGGAGGAAGAGGGGGAGAGGGTGGGGAAGAGAAGGGAGAAAACAGGGGCTTGGAGGTGGGGGAAGGGGTGGTAGGGCCGGTCTATGGGGCCAATGGAAGGGCCTGGCAATTGGGGCGGGGGGCTAGTAGAGGGAAAGGGGGGGAGGGAGCTGACTTGGGGACAGACTTGGACTCTAGCAAAAATTGGGGCGGGAGGGGGGAAGACAGAAGGGGGGAGAGGGTGAGGAAAGGAGAAAGCAGGGGGTTAGGGGTCAGGGATGGGGAAGGGGAAGGGGTGGTAGGGGTGGTCTATGGGGCCAAGGGAGAGGCCTGGCAATGGGGGCGGGGGGGGACAGAGATGGAAGGGGGGGAGGAAGAGGGGGAGAGGGTGGGGAAGAGAAGGGAGAAAACAGGAGGTTGGAGGTGGGGGAAGGGGTGGTAGGGCCGTCTTTGGGGCCAACAGAGGGGCCTGGCAATTGGGGAGGGGGGCTAGAAGGAAAGGTGGGAAAGGTGGGAGCTGACTTGGGGACTCTAGCAAAAATTGGGGCTGGGTGGGGGGCAAGGCAGAAGGGGGGAGAGGGTGAGGAAAGGAGAAAGCAGGGGGTTAGGGGTCAGGGATGGGGATGGGATGGTAGGGCTGGTCTATGGGGCCAACGGAGGGACCTAGCAATTGGGGAGCGGGGCTAGAAGGAAGGATGGGAGGGATCAGGTTTGGGGCCAGAATTGGACTCTAGCAAAACCTGGACTGGGGGTGGGTGAGAGACAGAAGGAGAAGGAAGAGGGGAAAGTGGGGAAAAGAGAGAAAATGGTGGGGGAAGGGCTCGTAGGGCTGGCGTATGGGGCCAATGGAGGGGCTTGGCAATTGGGGAGGGGGATTTAGTGGGAAGGGGCTTGGGGGAACTTGAAGGGAACCAGTGAGTGAAGACAAAAGGGAGGGGGGAATTGGGGGGTCAGGAGCCATGATGGGGTATGCAAAGGTGGGAGGGAGCTGACTTGGGGCCAGAATTAGACTCTAGCAAAAATACTGGGTGTGTGAAGGGAGGGGCAAGAAGAGGAAAGAAAAGTGGGGGTGGGGAGGAGAGGAAAAAGTGTGGGGGCAGGAGAGGAAAGGGGGATCCATTGGAGGCCACTGTCTGGGCAATACAAGAGGCGGATTGCAGGTTTGTGTCCTTGCTAATGTGGCTTGCTAATTATGAAATTGTAATGTATGTATGTGAGGGAGGGGCACTTTAGGCCTGGGAGACGGGGGAGCGGAAATACGGTAGGGAGGAAGGCAGGGAGAAGGAATATGGGGAGGGGGCGCTGGAGTAGAAGGAAGGGAGGGAGGGATGGATGGATGGATAGATGGGGAAGGAAGGAAAGAAAGAAAGAAAGAAAGAAAAAGAAAGAAAGAAAGAAAAAAGAGAAAGGAGAAAGGAAGAGAGAAAGGAAGGAAGGAAAGAAAGGGGAAGAAAGAAAGGAGAGAGAAAGAAAGGAGAAAGAAAGAAAGAGAAAGGAGAAAGAAAGAAAGAAAAAGAAAGAAAGAAAGAAAAAAGAGAAAGGAGAAAGGAAGAGAGAAAGTATGGAAGGAAGGAAAGAAAGGAGAAAGAAAGAAAGAAGAGAGAGAAAGAAAGGAGAAAGAAAGAAAAAGAAAGAAAGAAAGAAAAAAGAGAAAGGAGAAAGGAAGAGAGAGGAAGGAAGGAAGGAAAGAGGAGAAAGAAAGAAAGAAAGGAAAGGAGAGAG
The DNA here is from genome assembly GCA_022577455.1 of Arizona elegans. Taxonomy (NCBI): domain Eukaryota; kingdom Metazoa; phylum Chordata; class Lepidosauria; order Squamata; family Colubridae; genus Arizona; species Arizona elegans. Next base: position 13,253,500 of record JAKOOJ010000018.1, read on the forward strand.
AAAGAAAAGAGAAAGAAAGAAAAAGAAAGAAAAAGAAAGAAAGAAAGAAAGAAAGAAAAAAGAGAAAGGAGAAAGGAAGAGAGAGGAAGGAAGGAAGGAAAGAAGAAAGGAAGGGCCTTCGGATTGTTGAAGGAAGAGCAGGGAGTCCGGAAGGAGACGATGGCTATTTGAGGAGGGGGTCATTTGCTAAGATCTGGACAAATGCATCATATAATCAGAAGCTGATTATCTTGTTATCTTGTCCACAGGGGGATTAAAAGATAATGGCAGGAAATTCAGGCGAGGGGATGATTGATTTGAGCCAAAGGAGGCTTTGTCCTAGAAAGAGCAGTGGGGTTGCGGGGAGGCGTCCTCTAGGGCAGGGGTCTCCAACCTTGGCAACTTTTAAGACTTGTGGACTTCAACTCCCAGAATTCCCTAGCCGGCAGTGAATTCTGGGAGTTGAAGTCCACCTATCTTAAAAGCATCCAAGGTTGAGAAATCACTGGAGTAGAAGAAGCTAGGAGGAGGTGTCATGAAGATGTTTGGGGACATCTTGGGAGACCCAGGACAATCTCAACAGCCAAGGGTAGGTCAGCTATGGTCAACGGAATCAAGATGGCCACCACAATGTGGTGATTGAAGGTTTTCCTGGTCATAAACGACAGGTAGACCTTTGATCGCACCTCCTCCTTGACCCTGTGGGCCATATTTTCTCATCACCCCTGGCAGGAGAGGAGGACAGCTTCTAAGAACAGGCTGTGAAAGGAGAACAAAGATATGAACGGTCTACCACCTTATCTCTATCCCAGGTTTGGTACCACCTCGACAGCAGGAACACCAGAATTGAGGTGGGGAGCCCTTCAAGCAAGGATGTCCACTTTCCGTCAGGAAAGGGTCGAAGACCACTATGACATGGAGGAAGAACTGGGCAGGTGAGTTATATGTTTAGCCTATGGGATCACAGGTTCTAACCTAGTCTGGAAGACCACGTTTTTTGTTTTTTTTTTTTGAAAGCCACCATGCTCCTTCTCTCCTGGAGTCATAAGAACCACACACGACGTGTGCATGGAATCTCCAGGAGTCGCTCATTCAGAATAGAGCTGGAAGGGACCTTGGAGGTCTTCTAGTCCAACCCCTTCCACAAACAGGAGACCCTAAACCAGGGGTGGGCGAATATGGCCCCTTTATGACCTGTGGACTTCAACTCCCAGAATTCCTGAGCTAGCTTGGCTGTCTCAGGAATTCTGGGAGTTGAAGTCCACAGGTTGTAAAAGGGCCACAGTTGCCCACCCCCTGCCCTAAACCGTTTCAGACAAGTGGCTATCTAGTCTTTTCTTAAAAACCTTCAGTGTTGGAGCACCCAGAACCTCTGGTGGCAAGCAGTTCCACTGGTTAATTGTCCTTACTAAGACTGTATTACTATTATTCTTCTCTTCCTTACTAGTATCTATCTCTTCCCACTTATTACTATAACCATGTTGCTTGTATCTTTCAATTGTTTTTATTTGTTTCCTAGTACGAATTGATAGCTTATTAGTAACCTTGACTATCGCTAAGTGTTGTATCTTTTCATTCTTGATGAATGTATTTTATTCTTATGTACATTTACACCTAAGACAAATTCCTTGTGTGTCCAATCACACTTGGCCAATAAAGAATTCTATTCTATTCTATTATTTCTATTCCTATTCCTATTTCTATTCCTATTCCTATTCCTATTCCTATTCTGTAATTCTATTCTATTCTATTCCATTCCATTCCATTCCATTCCATTCCATTCCATTCCATTCCATTCCATTCTATTCTATTCTATTCTATTCTATTCTATTCTTATTCCTATTCCTATTCCTATTCCTATTCTATTCTGTAATTCTATTCCATTCTATTCCATTCCATTCCATTCCATTCCATTCCATTCCATTCCATTCTATTCTATTCTATTCTATTCTATTCTATTCTGTAATTCTATTCTATTCTATTCTATCCCTATTTCTATTTCTATTTCTATTCTATTCTGTAATTCTATTCTATTCTATTTCTATTTCTATTCTATTCTGTAATTCTATTCTAGTCTACTCTGTAATTCTATTCTATTCTATAATTCTATTCTGTAATTCTATTCTATTCTATTCTGTAATTCTAGTCTATTCTGTAATTCTATTCTAGTCTATTCTAGTCTATTCTAGTCTACTCTGTAATTCTATTCTATTCTATTCTATTCTATTCTATTCTATTCTATTCTATTCTATTCTATTCTATTCTAGGAAGTTTCTCCTTAATTCCAGGTTGCTTCTCTCCTTGATTAGTTTCCATCCATTGTTTCTTGTCCTGCCTTCAGGTGCTTTGAAAAATAAATTGAACTTTCTTCTTTGTGGTGACCCCTTAAATTTTGGAAGATCCTATCATGTCACCCCCCTAATCCTTCTTGTCTCTAGATTGGCCATACTCAAATCCTCCAACCATCCTTCATACAGCATGTTTTACTCTCCAGGCCTTTAATCATCTTAGTTGCATTTCTCTGCACTTTTTCCAAAGTCTCAACATATTTTTTTTTTTGTGTTGTGGTGACCAAAACCGGATGCAATATTCCAGGTGTGGCCTTACTGAGGCTTGACGAAGCGGTGCTAATGTCAAAAGCAATCTCAACAAGATTTGATCTTGGTGAATTTGATTTGATCTTAATTAATTTCTGGAAAACTTAAAAGAGGGTTACTTCTGGATATTCTTGGATATTATCTGGAATTTCCAGGACTGCTAAACCGGATGTACCGGATTGGGAGTGATAAAACCACACCTGATTTATACCAAGAACTACACATCCATGTGTAGTCATCAAAAATCAGACTTTTGGGGTGTGGACATATATACCTAGGTATTTAATGAGTATAATCTCATTTTCTCTGGTTTTAAACATAAGCTCATGGAAGCAAATGAATTGTTGGGCCATTGAATTATAGGGCAGATCTTGAAAAATGCTGTTTTTTTTCTGCTAGCTTTTTAACAAGAAGACCAAAAACCTTTGTGGACTCTTAAATTCACCAGATGTTAAACATGAACTTTTGGCTGTCAGTTCCTTTCAAGATGAGATTGGGCTGGGGGGTTGGACTAGATGACCTACAAGGTCCCTTCCAACTCTATCTTAGTCTCCTTAGTCTCCCAGTGGGCAGCAGACCAATGTGTGATCGCAGCTGTTTCTTCCTTTTAACTGCCAGTGGGGGTGTGAACTGATTGGGTGGGAGCTTGGCAGTGCTCTGATTGAATGGGGGATTGGCTGTGTTCTGATTGGGTGGAGGTGTGTTCTGATTGGTTGGGGGCTTGGCAGTGCTCTGATTGAATGCGGGGTTGGCTGTGCTCTGATTGGCTGGGGGTGTGTTCTGTTTGGGTGGGGGCTTGATTGTGCTCGGGTTAGTCTGAGTTGCAGGGGGATTTGAGCTGGTGAGCTGCGTTGCTGTTGTTTGGCTTCTAGTTTGTGGTCGTGCCACGTCTTCCTGGTGGGTGTCAGCACCACACATCCACCACACATCCACGCAGAAAGCAAACTCAAACCCACACCGATGATGAGGCACGACCACAAACCAGAAGCCAGACCACAGCTGCATCAATAGCCACTTTAAACCCCTCCAATCCATACATGAAGCAAACTGACACCCACCATGAAGATCATCCGTATCTCCGGGGGCAATTCATTCCAGAGGTCAGGTGCCCCCACAGAAAAGGCTCTTCCCCTGGGGGTCGCCAGTTGGAGTTATAACTCCAAATGGATGATAAATGGTTTTACTGTGTGGGGGAAAAGGATTGGATGCAGGTTATAAATCTTAAAAAGAGATTTTTGGGGGGATAAACTGAAATTGCTGGCTGTGGTTTCATTGACAAAGTAGTCCTCAACATACAACCTCAATTAAGCAGAATCGGAATCAGAGCTGAAAGGGACCTTGGAGGTCTTCTAGTCCATCCTCCTGCTCAAGCAAGGAGACCCCATGACCAGTGACAGTCTTGGCATAAAATCTCCATTGCTAAGCAAGACCGTTTCTCCGTGAGTTTTGCCCCGATTTATGATCACAGTTGTTAAGTGAATCGCTTATTAATCATTTGGTCATTAAGCGAATCTGGCTCCCCTCCTTTGACTTTGATCAGCTAGGAAGGTGATAGCAAATGGCGATTCCATGACCTCAGGACAGCAGCAGTGGTGGGTTGCTACCAGATCGCCCCGGTTCGGGCGAACTGGTAGTAGTGGTGGCGGGAAGCTCCGCCCACCCACCCGGACATCATTAAATACGCTCTGCACATGTGCAGAAGCTTCTGCACATGCACGAGCGAAGCGGTAGCAAAGGTAAGCGAAACCCACCACTGCAGGACAGATCATAAATACGTGCCAAACAACCCAATTTTGATCACGCGACCATGAGGACGGTGAAAACTCCGTCAAAAGTCACATTTTTCTCCGTGCCGTTGTCACTTCACAACTGGCCACTAAACGAACAGTTGTAAGTCGAGGACAGCTTATATCAGGGGTCTGCAACCTTAAATACTCAAAGAGCCG